>CM035409.1:100048902-100556402 GCA_020310875.1 Ceratopteris richardii
GTTGTGCAATCTGTATCCGCCTCAACCATGTTGAAGTCACCAGACATTACAATGTGAGCATTCTTCCACAATTGAAGGTGCTCAGAAGAGCGCACCACTTGCAGAATGCTTTCCCAAGTTTTAACTCTCTCCATCAGAGTATTGGGAGCATACACGTTAATGCAGATGTAAGAAACTTCATGCATCAGAATATGCATGATTAAAAACCTTCCTTGAGGATCATCGAATAGCACTTGATGCGGAATATCTTTTCTGATAATGAAAAGGCAACCTGAATAACCATCTTTAAGGCCATTATAACACAAGTGAAAATCTCTAGTATGCAAAAGCATTCCCGCATGATCATGCTTTTTATGCTCCTGAATTGCCTACATCTAACTGACGTCTAATAATCCATCTCCAAAGCCTCGTCCATTTCCCGTATTGCCCCAAGCCTTGAATATTCCAAGTAGCTAACCTCATGACGTTGATAGGACGTTCTGAGATGAATCCAAGTGAGCCAGCGCCGGAGCCAAATCCTGAAGTACAATATCCATATTCTCATAATACTCTGCCATGTGATCATCAGAAGTAGGTGCAAAATTAGCCTCGTCGGAGGATGAGATTGAATATCCAGATTGAAATTTACTGCGTTCCCCCCGAAGCAGAGCCTTTTTGTAGGAGACAGGGGTAAACCCATCATTATCAACCGCCCTCTTCCCTACTTCTCCATTCTTCGTAGGAGGATCCTTAGCCGCAACCTCTCCCTCTCTTCTCTTATATACATTGAGTTTTATGGGAGTAGTCGGGGCTAAAGGATGTAAATGTTTATCTACTGCAATTTCTTTTCCCTTATTGCCAGCACCTTGAGGAGGTGGAGGTCTAACAGTCTCACTATTGCGGGGGTTCAAAGTAGTAGGGACACTTCTTGATCTTCCAAAAACTTGTTCTTCTGGCACAAGAATTTTACTTCCCGGGCAAGCAGGAATAAGGTTCACTCCATCACTTTTTAAAGTAGGGCAATTCTTCGAGTAATGTCCTAAATTCCCACAATGAAAGCAAGATCCAGCCATACTACCCCATTTGAGATAAATAACAATCCTTCCCACATTAGGCACATTAATAGCAAGCGTCTTTGGAAATGGCCTTGAAGTGTTCCACATGACACAAACTCTATTCTTATTAGGCGCCGAAATAGAAGGAATATATATATACCAAAATGAATCCAGGTAAACCCCAAATTCACCCTCAAAGGAAAGTGCAACTACAAGCTCATGGTAGTCAACCACAAGACTATATATAGCGTATCAGCTCCACTATGCACAGTATCGACTCAATACTATGACATCCCCACTAACGTCCTCAGTGCCCAATAGTGGGTATAGAGCTCAGAATGAATGCATGCTCACACACACACCCCACAACGCACACACACCACGAGCATGAACTCACAAGAAGCTCTGCGAACTGAGTTTCTATCACTTCCGGAAGTGCTCGGCAAACTCAGCCATAATGAAGCCTAGCACCAAATGCAAACAAAACATAGGAAAAATTACAGAAAAAGCATAGTTGATAGGGTATACACACCTAACAACTGGTCGCAACTCGGACGAAGAATCCACAAGTGAAAACTGCATGTCCGCTAATACGACAATCATATATACCAGAATGAATCCAGGTAAACCCCAAATTCACCCTCAAAGGAAAGTGCAACTACAAGCTCATGGTAGTCAACCACAAGACTATATAGCGTATCAGCTCCACTATGCACAGTATCGACTCAATACTATGACATCCCCACTAACGTCCTCAGTGCCCAATAGTGGGTATAGAGCTCAGAATGAATGCATGCTCACACACACACCCCACAACGCACACACACCACGAGCATGAACTCACAAGAAGCTCTGCGAACTGAGTTTCTATCACTTCCGGAAGTGATGGGCAAACTCAGCCATAGTAAAGCCTAGCACCAAATGCAAACAAAACATAGGAAAAATTACAGAAAAAGCATAGTTGATAGGGTATACACACCTAACAACTTGTCGCAACTCGGACGAAGAATCCACAAGTGAAAACTGCATGTCCGCTAATACGACAATCATATATACCAGAATGAATCCAGGTAAACCCCAAATTCACCCTCAAAGGAAAGTGCAACTACAAGCTCATGGTAGTCAACCACAAGACTATATAGCGTATCAGCTCCACTATGCACAGTATCGACTCAATACTATGACATCCCCACTAACGTCCTCAGTGCCCAATAGTGGGTATAGAGCTCAGAATGAATGCATGCTCACACACACACCCCACAACGCACACACACCACGAGCATGAACTCACAAGAAGCTCTGCGAACTGAGTTTCTATCACTTCCAGAAGTGCTGGGCAAACTCAGCCATAATGAAGCCTAGCACCAAATGCAAACAAAACATAGGAAAAATTACAGAAAAAGCATAGTTGATAGGGTATACACACCTAACAACCGGTCGCAACTCGGACGAAGAATCCACAAGTGAAAACTGCATGTCCGCTAATACGACAATCATATATACCAGAATGAATCCAGGTAAACCCCAAATTCACCCTCAAAGGAAAGTGCAACTACAAGCTCATGGTAGTCAACCACAAGACTATATAGCGTATCAGCTCCACTATGCACAGTATCGACTCAATACTATGACATCCCCACTAACGTCCTCAGTGCCCAATAGTGGGTATAGAGCTCAGAATGAATGCATGCTAACACACACACACCCCACAACGCACACACACCACGAGCATGAACTCACAAGAAGCTCTGCGAACTGAGTTTCTATCACTTCCGGAAGTGATGGGCAAACTCAGCCATAATGAAGCCTAGCACCAAATGCAAACAAAACATAGGAAAAATTACAGAAAAAGCATAGTTGATAGGGTATACACACCTAACAACTGGTCGCAACTCGGACGAAGAATCCACAAGTGAAAACTGCATGTCTGCTAATACGACAATCATATATACCAGAATGAATCCAGGTAAACCCCAAATTCACCCTCAAAGGAAAGTGCAACTACAAGCTCATGGTAGTCAACCACAAGACTATATAGCGTATAAGCTCCACTATGCACAGTATCGACTCAATACTATGACATCCCCACTAACGTCCTCAGTGCCCAATAGTGGGTATAGAGCTCAGAATGAATGCATGCTCACACACACCCCACAACGCACACACACCACGAGCATGAACAATAATTTCCCCAAGACCTTGGCCACATGGCCGATATTATTCCACAAAAAGGAAGGAAGGTCTATCAATTCCACCGAGACAGGACACTTAAACAAGAGTTCTTCCTTCATCGCCTTTACCGGCTTCCAAGGAAAGACGTGAGCCATCAATCCGCATAGGAATATTGTTTGTTGCTCTAGAAATTGCAGTTTGATAGCATTATCATTGAGGATCACTTCAAAAAGGCCATGCCCTGAGTAAAAAACTTTATCCACTACTTCCCTTTCCAGACTTGCATTGATTGCATGTGCGACATCTACTGCCACAGGAATGCGTGCCGTAAAAAACAGAAGCAAACCCCGTTCGTGGAACATCCGAGTCGAGTCCCAGATGAAGGAAGGGTCAATATCTACTTTCACATCACCCTGCACATTTTCATCTAAGGTCAAAGCATCTTCCATCATTTCTTTCAGCTTATTCACATCAACCTTGCTTTGTTGAGTAGATTGAGAGATAACTTCCACCTCATGGGAGCCATCAGGTATCGTAACAGTATCCCCAAGGGATGAAGAACCTGCCATCTTTACCTGGCCTGCAATCCAATAGAAGAAATCCCAGTCCAAAACGGATCTTGCACAGAGTAGAGCTGCCCAGTGACTGCCTGTCTCAATGCTGATGAGTACTGTCGAAGCCCTAGGTACGAGCTGCTGAAGAGAGAAAAAAAAACTGTACTGTCGAAGAAGTGCGAAAATCCCGAAACCAGCTCGAAACCCTACTAATGATCAGAGTCGAAATCTCTACTGACGATCTGTCCAACCCTGTCGTATCTGTAGAGCTAGTTCGAATCTGCCAAAAAAAAACCCTGTAAAGCTAGTTCGAATCTGCTCTTTTATCAGGTGATGAAAAAGAATCACAAGAGCAGCTGACGAAAGGCCTTAATTCCCTGTATCTGCAGATCGCGCAAGCCCTAACGTCTGTGGTAGTGTCAACAGAGGGCGCACTCAGCCACAGACGTAAACCCTAAAACCTGCGCAGCAGATTCAAGGCAGCACGAAACCCTAGAAGAACGTGTATACACAGCTATGTACAAGCGCAGAAGCTCGAAGAGACACAGGAGCTCGAACGGACGCCATCCCATATCACACACACACACACACACACACACACACACATATACATATATATATATATATGTATATATATATATATATATATATATATATATATATATATATATATATATATATATATATATATATATATATATATATATATATATATATACACACACACACACACACACACACACATATATATATGTGTGTGTGTCTTTGTGTGTATGTCTATGTATGTATGTATGTGTGTGTGGGTGTGTGTGTGTGGATGTGTACATATATATGCATGTTTGTATATGTATGTGTGTGTGTGCGTGTGTGTGTGTGTGTGTGTGTGTGTGTGTGTATATATATATATATATATATATATATATATATATATATATATATATATATATATATATATATATATATATATATATATATATATATATATATATATATATACATATATATATACATATATATATATATATGTATGTATGTATGTATGTATGTATGTATTTATGTATCTCTCTCTCTCTCTCTCTCTCTCTCTCTCTCTCTCTCTCTCTCTCTCTCTCTCTCTCTCTCTCTCTCTCTCTCTCTCTCCCTCTCCCCCTCCCTCCCTCCCTCCCCCCCTCCCCCCCTCCCCCCCCCCCTCCCCCCCTCCCCCCCCCCCCTCCCCCTCCCCCTCCCCCTCCCCCTCTCCCTCTCCCTCTCCCTCTCCCTCTCCCTCTCCCTCTCCCTCTCCCTCTCCCTCTCCCTCTCCTCTCTCTCTCTCTCTCTCTCTCTCTCTCTCTCTCTCTCTCTCTCTCTCTCTCTCTCTCTCTCTCTCTCTCTCTCTCTCTCTCTCTCTCTCTCTCTCTCTCTCTCTCTCTCTCTCTCTCTCTCTGCCGTCCAGCCCTCTCGTCTCCTGAGCATTAGGGTTTCGATGGCCCTGCCGCAGCTCTCTCTCTCTGCCGTCCAGCCCTGCCGCAGCCCTGTCGCAACTTCTGAGCATTAGGATTTCGAGCGCAGCTCTCTCTCTCTGCCGTCCAGCCCTGCCGCAGCCTTGTGGCCGCTTCTGACTTAGGGTTTCGCTGCCGCAACCCCCCTCTACATTCGGGTTGCGTGGCCAACTCTAACCCCCGCTCTGTCTAAACAGTTAACCCTAAACCTAATCCCAAACTCTCTCCAAACTATGTGCAATCCCAACCACAACCCTAACCCTAACCCTAACCCTACCCCTAAACCCTAACCCTAATCTCAAACCTGAACCCTAACCCTAACTCCAGAACTCAAACCTAAATTTAGCCATAATCCCCAACCCTAAGAAACCCCAACCTCTCTCTCTCTCTCTCTCTCTCTCTCTCTCTCTCTCTCTCTCTCTCTCTCTCTCTCTCTCTCTCTCTCTCTCTCTCTCTCTCTCTCTCTCTCTCTCTCTCTCTCTCTCTCTCTCTCTCTCTCTCTCTCTCTCTCTCTCTCTCTCTCTCTCTCTCTCTCTCTCTCTCTCTCTCTACCCGAGCCCTAATCCTAAACCTTGAAATGGCTCCCATGGACCGGAAGGAAGTGGACGACCTTATTGCTAAAGCTCTCAAAGAGGCCAAAAAGGAAGCAGACCGCAACATCAATATGGAGATACGAAAGATGATGGAAAAGTTCAAAGGACTCGAAGAACAAGTAATGAATAAAGTCAAAGGACTGGAAGAACAAGTGAAGACTCTCACAGAAGAAAGAGACCATTGGAGGACAGCTTATGAGCACATGAAAGAAGAGGGGGAGATCTCCAACGTGGAGATACTCAAGGAAGAAATAAAGAAGGAAATCAAAACGGAGGTAGAATCTACTCGAGAGTCATGGGTGGAACTTGGAAGTAGTACACAAAAGGGTTAAGAAGGAAGTTAGGGAAGAAGTGCAGAAAGAAGAGCTCACACGAGTCAAGGACACACTTGAGGAGGAGAGGCTTCGACACACTCGAAGACTTCACATTCGGATTACAAGCCTACCCGAAGGGGTATCACCGGAGGCAGACGCAACTTGGATATGAGAGCATGCCCTACAGAGACGCATGGAGGGTTGGGAGGGATACATTGCGTTCGCGAGCACTCATCCTCAAGATGAGTTCCGAGGAGGCACGGACCGCCTTTTTTAGACGTCGATCAGTACTATGTGGACTACCCGGAAGCACCCTCTACATGGACGAGGACCTCACGCGTATGCAGGTAGCACACCGACGCGCTTGCATGCCACAGATACTCTAGGCACGTCGAGAGGGGAGGAAGGCCTTTTACCGCGATGGTAAGGTCTTCATAGATGGACGCCCTATCAAATAGGGCCATGCGGCCTATGAGACATCACTACACAAGGAGATACCACTCAGAGGAGTGGTGCGGAACTGCAACGGGTCACTCTGGACGCGACCAGACAGAGTCGAGGAGATCCTCGCATCACATGACTTTGCGTGCATCACAGAGACACACGAGAGCCCAGAGAGAGGTCTACCACGCATTGCAGGTTTTCATTGGGAATCTGCATTCAGGACCACGACGAGACATAGTATAGCACGAGGATCGGGAGGAGTGGCCATCGTATTTCGACAAGAGATACAGAGCCGGATCCATATTATAGGTAGAGATGAGGAGGCACGATACATGTGGGTTAGCATGGAGATAGCACAGGGCAGCTCGATTTACATTGCTATATGCTACTTCCCACCAGGCGGCTCTCGATACGCAGGACACGATCTGGGGGACCGATCCGAGATAGAGACTCACCATACACAGCGCTTTCAGATGAGATACTACATTACAGCACACTAGGTGAAGTCTTCCTTATGGGGGACTTCAATGGCCGCACTCAGTCGCATCAGTGCGAGGCATACGACATGGATCACCCACATCTCATGAGGGCCAGAGACCCGGTTGAGATTAGCACCAGCAGAGTATCGGCAGATACGGGTCAGGACACCACCGGCTATGGCAGACATCTACTCGAGCTAGGCAGCCGACATCATCTCGTTATATATAACGGGATGAATCGTTGGCCAGGTTCAGGCGGACTTACTTGCTTCCCTCACGGGGGAGGTGAGAGCACAGTCGACTACATTTTGGGTACTACCTCTGGAGCTTCACTCATCCCTTCACTTAGTATTGGACGACGCCCACTCGGTGCTGACCACACATTTATCACATTCACACTCTCATCTCCGATTCCATTAGACCCTCCCTCACCCACTGAGATACATACCACGATACACTTCACACACGAGCTCTCACACGTTTATGCACACCATTTACACACCCGCCTACTCTCTCTCGATCCATTCTCACCTTTGGACACACTTACATCACATATCACCTCCATCCTACAGGACTCAGCTCTCCGAAGCTTCCCACACCACACACATATGCACCCTCCACGCAAAGGATCCATGCCCCAGAACCGTTGGTATGATGCAGATTGTCGTGAGTTGCGTAAACACCTACGGATTTTAGAGCATAGAGGAGATATTACACACACAGGCACAGCGTCGCATGTAGAACCTGACTCGCCGCAAACGGCGAGATTGGGAGGAGAGACAGTATTGGGATATTTACCATTTGCTCATGAGTCTAGACAGTGTAGTGGCATGGCGACATTTGAGAGAGAGGAGACAGCAGACACCTATCCGAGACCCGAGCACTTGGCATAGCTATGCACGGAGCCTATACGAGATCCCAGACCAGCCTCCCATTCCCAGACCGCAGAGCTCACGTCCTACTACCTCTGACTTCTTCACACCCACTATGGTGGGACGCGCTATTGCCCGGCTGCAGCATGGAAGGGCTCATGATCATTTCGGTTTACAGGCAGAGCACCTCATCTATGGAGGCACGACTCTCGCACCGCTCATTGCCCATCTCTTCAACCGTGCATTGGTTGAAGGGTTCCCAGACTCATGGACTGAGCACACCATAGTGCCCATTCATAAGTCAGGTGATACTATGGATCCAGCTACATACCGGACGATCATGATTGGCCCTATATTGGCCAAGTTATATGGGGCGGTACTAGAGACAGAGTTGAGTACTCTCGCTGAGAGGAAGGGCATCAGGGCTCCAGGACAGGCAGGTTTCGGACGAGATTACTCTACCATTGACCACATCTTCACTCTGAGATGCCTGATCGACCAGGCCAGGGTGAGGAAGAGGAGATTATATTGTTGCTTTGTGGACTTCCGCAAAGCATTTGACACTGTTCCCAGGGATCGACTCTTCAGACGACTAGTTGACACCGGAGCTCCGGAGGAGATGATATGGGGGATCTACGCCTTATACGAGAGAGTATCTGGTAGAGTCAGATGTCCAGGGGGCTTATCTGATCCACTTGCTAGCACTATCGGGGTGAAGCAAGGATGCCCTCTCTCACCCACCCTCTTTGGTCTTTACATTGATGAGATAGTGGACTTCATACAGCAGCAGGGGGGAGATGGCATTGAGGTACACGGGTCCACTGTCCATATTCTTTTATACGCTGATGATATTGTATTGGTTTCAGAGTCTGCAGAAGGTCTACAGCATCATCTACACGGCCTAGATGACTTTTGCAGACACAGTGGGTTATCTGTGAACCTTGGTAAAACCAAGGTCTTGATCTTTCATACATCAGCACAGGTACACAGACATAGTTTGTTCACAGCAGCAGGTGGACCGATCGAGGTGGTCGGATCATATGTTTACTTGGGGGTGACATTTACAGCAGCATCAGGGGTCTTCTCTATGGCTCAGGCAGCCCGTGACCGCATCACACGTGGGTACGCAGCACTAGCTTTGATGGAGAGACAGTGCCACCAGGCATATTTTCAAGAGCCCCGCACAAAGGGGTGGCTCTTTGACACTTTGGTTACGCCAGCGCTCATGTATGGGGCAGCCATATGGGGACCAGGATTAGCTACATCAGTATGGACAGCATTAGAGAGGCCACATATCCTCATGATTGCCAAACTTATCCGCAGCAAACCTTCAGTACCACATGATATCATTAGAGCAGAGCTCGCTGCACCACCGATGCTAGTTGAGGCACTATTCCAGACATTATGCCTATTACACAGACTTCGGAGCATGGATACAGAGCGCATTGCTCATCGTGCTTTCGAGGCATCACGTGATATGGCATTAGCAGGCGACACCTCCTCATGGTATGCACAGACACGAGACTGGCTTGCCCACCATGGCTTTGACATAGACAGGCTACCACCACTACAGTACGACTCTCATGCACCCACCTACTCGCTCTCTCATCAAGAGAGGAATAGGATCATTCGTCAGGAGATATGGCATACATACATACAGAGGACATGGGTGAGCCCTAGGGGTACATTGCCACCGAAAATGCTCTACTACCGCGAGCATTTTCTACATATATCGGGCACTGGCTTCATCGAGATTCCGAGATACATGCAGACCTACCTTCCCCACCACCTACGAGTCGTCATTGGGCAGCTCCGGGTTTCATCACATCAGCTCGAGATTGAGAGGGGTCGGTCCAGGGGAGTCCCCCGTGAGGAGAGGTGGTGCCCAGAATGCCAGACAGAGGTAGAGAGTGAGGAGCATTTTGTTATCAGATGTCCAGCATACTTAGACCTACGAGCACAGTTCCAGATCGAGGAGTCATTCAAGCTGTGCATGACTATGGGAGACCAGAGACGCTTGGGACGCTTTCTCACAGCAGCATACGAGAGGCGAGAGCGGTCACTACAGCCCATACATCAGCCACGGGTGAGTACCCAGCAGACCATTACCCAGTTCTTTCAGCGAGTTGAGCTACATCAGAGAGGTCCATCTATAGGGCTCACGCTCCACCAGGCAGCAGCACAGAGAGCACGGCGCCGACCACGCATGGGCGGATATCGTCGACCACGACTATATCAGGAGGATATCTCACGCATCAGGATTGCCTACGACCACATGATGGAGCATAGGCGTACCACCACCCCCTGGGTTGTCTTCCTTCAGGAGGCACTCAGACCACCACCGATGTACCACATACTACACCCACCTCCACCCATCACCAGTAGCTAGGGCGTTTTACTCACATTTTGGATCCGCCATGTATTAGGTGGCCACTATCTGCAGAGTCAGAGCCACGTCTCCCAAGCCTTTTCCAGCCCTATATAGCTTTGTGTAGCGATATACTTTTTATTTCATTTTATCTTCTACACAGGGTTACTACACTTGTACATGGTTTTTGTCTCATAGGCCAAGTTTGGCCTCCAGAAGACGTTAATATGACTTTCTTTCTTTCTTTCTTCTTCTTCTCTCTCTCTCTCTCTCCCTCCCTCCCTCCCTCCCTCCCTCCCTCCCTCCCTCCCTCCCTCCCTCCCTCCCTCCCTCCCTCCCTCCCTCCCTCCCTCCCTCCCTCTCTCTCTCTCTCTCTCTCTCTCTCTCTCTCTCTCTCTCTCTCTCTCTCTCTCTATATATATATATATATATATATATATATATATATATATATATATATATATATATATATATATATATATACATATATATATATATATATTTTTTGTGTGTGTGTATAGTTTTCTAAAATCTTCAATTTATTTTCTTTTTATCTTTTAGAAAACTACAATTATCTACAAAATACACGAAAATATTTCAAAATGATTTTAAATGAAAATTAAATGAAATCTTCAAAGACCACAAAAAGCTACCCAACAGGGTTAGTAAGTTCCCCTCTTCTATTGAATTTAGTAATGAGCAGTTTGAACGAACTGTAAGATGAAGAACCATAAGTTAACTTATTAGGAAGTAAGAAATACCTTACCTTTTTTGAAATTTATAAACAATCAAAGAGATTAACTGTTCTGTGCCTAAAACCATAAAATAGATCACGATAACGTGCAATTACAGGCCCAGACCATATAGAGAATGAACAACCAAAATATGGGTAAACTCCTCTGTGCTGGACTTTGATTAACAATGGCTTACTGTATATGCAACAAAAGGATGGTTTTAGTCTTTCCGTTCATCCTTGTGCATGGCAATATAGGCTTCTTATTAACTTAGTCACAGGAGCCGGAACATCAAACAGATTTAGCGATGCAAACAGTAAACTCTCGAATATTTTGTGACCTGTTGATATGACATCAGGAGGCTTCCCCTCGTGTAACAGGAACCGGATGATCAAATCTATTGTGGATCGGGAAGCATTAAGAGTTAACTATGCAAACAATAAGCTTAAAAATTTTGTAACCCATTGATATGACATCAGAACAGGCACAATGTTTTTAATGTTCCGATGCATCATTGTCTTTATTAACTAAGAGATTTCAAAGCAAATATGAGCCAACACTTTTTTTGTTTATAATTTTGAGGATTCAAGAAGGTTATTAGCATTAAATGTACTTTTAAAAAGAGTCACTGTCTATTGCATTTCCTGGCTTTATATCAAAGTTGTTATGCGCCTACATTATTTCTTCTGTAGTGATCCAAGTGGCATGTCTCTGGTAAATTTAGACCACTTACCCTCCCAAATATTGATGATCTAACAGATTCAGGTAATGACCACTATATAGATCGCCTCACGATCTCCGTTAGGAATGTCTGCAGTGTCTACTGACGTCTCCCACAAGAATTCTCAGTCTCAAATGTTTCACATAACCTGACGTACAGGGGATTCGCATTCTCGCGTGATCAAGTTACGGAGTTTACTGGTGGTTGAGGATACACACATAATGATATTATGACAGTTGTTTTCGTTCCTTTTTTCGACTACAAAAAGCTCTTTTACAGCAAGAGAGAGAGAAAGAAAGAAAGAGAGAGAGAGAGAGAGAGGAGAGACAGACAGACAGACAGAGAATCGGTCGCATGCACGTTCACGTTATCTGTAACAAGCACATTTAATGCTTTCTCACAGGCTCGACCACACACTTGGCTGAATGTTATTACGAGATTACCAACTTGTGGTAAGGAGGGAAACGAGGCACGAATTCATTATCCAGCGTAATTTGCGCATACACGGGATTAAAGTCACGCTAAAACTCGTTTCCCTGGATCCTGTAATGAACAAAATAACGCGCACAAATGGGAAGTAAGAATACCCTGCATCATTGCTCGATAGACTTAAAAATTATAAAAGCAAACGAAGAGGCCATATGGGTTGATCTGCTGCATACAAAGCGTGTAATCACGTAACAGAACTTGTGCCGAGAGTACATGGATGTCATTGTAAACTATGTAAACCAAAACTTGTAATCACACAACAGGAAGGGCGTAAAGACCCAACAGAAGTTGTGCCGAGATCGAACGCGTGTAATCGCACAACAGAAGTTGTGCCGAGGGTACACAAATGCCATTGTATAGCATGCAAACAAAAACAGCATACCTTAGACTTGCACTTGATGGAGATATTCTTGCAGGAGTAGATGCTTCTAAGCTGTAGCTTTGCAGTCGATAGCTGAAAATGTCTTCTGAAACTCTGAAGAAAAAGAAGATAGCGCACAGAGAGAGAGAGAGGGGGGAGGGAGACACTCGACTTGGTTCCTGGACTGACTCAGAGTCAGAAGTATAACCCCGGCTGTTGACTTGTACCAACCACAGTAGAACGTGTCTGCGTGTCAATGTCCGTGTGAGGAAAGGGACTTCGAGCGAGGGAGATCGTGATTCGTGACTCGTGAGTGCTCTCTGCGAAAGACGATCCTTTTATTTATGCGGGTACTCGATCGTGAAGCTAGTAGTCACCGACACTACACTTTCATCATCAGACTATCAAAAATTTTTTCCAAAATTTTAAAATTTCAAAATACATCATCATAGTATCAATATTTTCTTATGCACATTTGGAATGTCATCACATTCTGGTTAATAACACTTTGTTTTGAGCGGGATTCGAACTCGGGCTGGCTGCTCACAATTCTATGTTGGAAAAAATAACTCTCAATATTATTTGGAATAGTTTGAATTCTTTCTGTATTGGTAATTATTAGCCATATGCTTGTCATTTTTGTGCTTACATATTAAAAAGCTTACCAGCATGCATACAAAAGCATTCATGAAGGGAGTCTTCTCATATCTCCCCAAATCCAAACTTAGCTTGAGGAGCTATTATGGTGTCGGTTTTGATCACCTTGTGTTTATTCATAACCATTTCACAAACCTTGCTTGAATTGACAATCAATTTCTTGGTTGAGGCTTACATGCCTTGATTCCTTCATAAGGATTTTTTCTTTTAATATTACATTAGATGTTCTAGAAAATCATTTTTTTTTAATAAACCCTTTTAATTATGTTAAGATGGTAATTAAAAGTGCACGGACTTGTGAGTGATGTTGCTCTATGTAGTTGTATTTTAGGATGCATACTTTTTTGTTAAAAGAGATGGAGTAATTTGACAAGATCATTGAAGGGCATGTTGATGATGAGGCTTACTAAACAAGATTTGATATCACCTTTCTATTTGTTGCCTCATGGATGCTTTAAAGTTGAGTATGATGGATGTTGTCTCACTACATGAAGGTCTAATTTTTCAATCTATCTGGTAAGTTTCTTCCTTCAAATTCATCGACGGTATGGATGCTTTTTGGTTTTGAACTATCCATGATCATCTTTGTGGACATCTCTAAATTTCTCCACCAAATCCATTTAACCTTTGCTAGTGAGCTCCTTGGTTTTTGTTTTTTATCATTTGCTTTCTTCTTTGCTTATATATTTTCTTCTTTTCTTTTAATGCTTTGGAATCTTTGTTGATGGCTCAAATGCTTTATTTTTATATTTTCTTTTTCTTTTTTTTGTTTTGGAATCTTTGTTGATGACTCATGGAATTTAACCAGCTATTTAATTGTAATGGCCACTTTGATCTTTGAATTTCTCAACTATTCTAGGCTACAGTTGGTCTTTGTATCCTCAATTTCTCTATGAAGTCAATTTCTTGAAGCATGTATCTCTATGTTAGCATGACGACCCCCATGTAGTTTTGAATTATGTGTAGGCTTATGGTCTTAACCTATTTTAGTATGTATTTTTGTCCTCTCCATAGAGATAAGGTATATTGTCTATTATTTGATCATTATATAGGCTAAGCTTATGAATGGGAAGCTTATAATTCTTCTAGATTTCCATATATGAGCTTGAATACTCATATGTAGTGAGTACAACCACGACTATTTCCCTTTCTGTAAATGGTTATGTAGTCATATTTTTTCTATTGAATGATGAATTTATAATGTTAAATTCCTCTAATTCCTAATAATAATGAGTTCAATCCTTGAAATTTTGGTTCACTATTTTTTGTTTGGTTTTGTTTCTAACTATTATCCAACCAAATCTTGAGAAAATTTCAAAAAGTTTCTATACATTTCTAAATATTTTACCTCATGTAAAATTCTATAATAGCTATTCACATGTTCCTAAGATTGCCTTTAATGTTATTCTTGCTAAGCACTCTTCCATTAAATCATCAAATCATACAAGAATACAATACAATACAACTAACTCATCCTTCCCTTCACAAAGTGTGGCAATGTCAATGAAATCGTGTGCTCCGATCATAATTCCTTGGGATTCCAATTGTAGATCCCCTGCAAATCAGGAAGGAGGGGTTCTTGTTCTTGTTCCTTTTCAACAATCATGTCAGTTGTACTTCCTAGACGAATGTGGATAGGAGGGAATCTTTGTGGCCATGTTAGGGGGCTTACATTGGAGTAGGTACTACATGCTGCAAAATCAGGCACAATAAGGTGCCTCACATCCCCTTCCTTTGTGGATCGACTCTTAATTGGTTTGATCTCTTTAGCTATCATAAATCATCCATATGGAGAGCTCATTCAATGGATATTTCATATGCAAGACACATGTTAATGACATATTGTTGAGCCCATACAAGTCATATTGGTCAAAGTCAACCACAGTCAAAGTCAACTACGATCAAAGTCAACTACAGCCAAAGTCAAATGATCAAAGTCAGACTGGTCAAAGTCAACAAAGTCAAGGTCAAAGTCAATAGGTGCAAAGTCAAAGTGCTAAAGTGCAGGTGTCAAAGTGCACAGGTAGTGCACAACTAATTGTCCACAAAGGGTAAATTGGAGAAAGTGGTTTGCAGGTTGCAGAGGTATTTTCTCTAATTTCCCTAAGGTTTAAAGTGTTTTTAAAGTGTTTTGGAAGGTTCAGGTGAACCCTCTCTTATGTGCAAAAGTGAAGACTTAAAAGGAAAATATGAAGGTATGTGAAGCGGCAACGTACGCATAGGTGAAAATATGGCCCCCCCAATTAAATTTTTTGGTTTTAGTCTAAAGTCACTACAGGACAAAACAGGGAGTCGTTGGCTGCCATTTGTGAAGACAATCTTGGGACATCAAAGTGAGCACCAAGATACTCTTGCAGTTAGGAGCGTACGTGAATCGACACTCAAATCAAGGCAAGGACCATTCTTGGACAATGCTAGAGTAAGCAAGGGGAGCATAGTCTAAGTGGAGCAAGAGAGAGAAGTGCAAGAGACACACAGTGTGCGACGCAGAGAAGTGAAGTGCAAGGTGTGCATGAAGAGTGACCAAGGAAGTGTGCAGAGGAGTGCTAAGCTTGTCCCCCAAGGATCTCAAGGACTTACTGAAGTGTGCGCACATCGACAGAAGGTATCCATCCCTCCCCCTTAGTGGAAGCTTGGTGCAAGGTGTGCACAAGAGCAGGCTTGTAGAAGGTGGAGGTTTGGTGCAGAGGAGGCCGGCAACAACAAGTCCCTTGGGTATTTGGTATTTGTAATTGAGCACTCTGTGGGATTTTGCACAGAAGCATTGATTGTATTATGCTTCAACCTTGTATTTGTCTTACTGTATTCAATCGACAGAGGCTTCCAGTGTGTATTTTCTCTTCTTTCCTTTCTCTTTTCTCCTACAAACACTCAAATCCCTTCTTGTCTAAGAATCCCCCAACAAAATTTGGCATGCACGGTGGGACTTCCAAGGAGATTTGAGCTTAGGAGAAACCAACTGCAAAGTATAGAAGAGATCAAGTGTCGACAGTACTACAGTGCTACTTCATCAACCAAAAGGTAAATATTATTATCAAGTGTCTCATATTAAGTGGACTATGAGCAGCTCATGACCGCAACCCGGTCCCAAACATTGAGGGTCACACATGATTTTTTTGTTAAGAAATGGCTAGCTAAGCCACTTCCAGTGGCCACACAATGCAAAATCAAGGAATTAGTGTTGCCTACAACCTCCATAGAGGAATTCATAAACACAGCTACAAGATTGGAACAGATAAGGCAACAATATGGAGCAACTTCTTCTCAACTACCATATTCTACAGAGATAGAGGATCCAGTAATCCAGCTAAGGAAGAAGCTGGAGGGCTTAAAAAGGAATAAGCCCCACAAAGAGGAGGAGAATGTTGTTACTCAGTTGCGAAGGGAGATTGAAGCATTAAAGCTCCAAAAGGAGGAGGAGGCCCAAGCAGAGGAATTGGCTCAACTGCGACAGGAGTTGCAGGAACTCAAAGGAGGTGGCATCAAGAGTGGACTTTGGTGTTCCATGTGCAGCAAACAAGGGCATATAGTAAGTGAATGTCCTCTGTTAAGTGTGACTTGCCAATTATGCAGGAAAGCTGGTCATGAGGCCCAAGAATGCCAATCAAGGGGATTACCTGCAACAACATATTGGACCCAAGGAGGACCCCTGCCTCCAGCAAATGTAATGGCAGCTGCACCCAATCAGGGTAACACTTACAACCCAATGGCGGCTGCACCTAATCAAGGTAACACTTACAACCCTAGACAGAGAAATAACTTTACAAATGGGCTTAGAAGGCCAATCATTTGTTTCATGTGTGGAGAATCTGGGCACTATCAAAGTAGGTGCACTCTACCAGAAAATGCCCCTCCTTGCAGAAACTGCCCAGAGGCCAGAGACCACTATACAATTTGTTGTCCTAAGAATCAAGCCTCTTCATCCGGTCCCCATATTCAAATGATTTCTGTACGCAAAGAAGAAATATTAGATCAAGTCAATGAGCCATCACCATCTACCAGGGTGGTGCAATTAGAAGAAATAGAATCTTTTACAATGCAGACAAGAAATAAAGGAAAGGCTCAAGTAGATATATCTCAACAACCGAGAATTGATGGATTGAACAAAGACAAAGAGACTTCTGAAGACAAAGCCACTGCATGTGCAGATACAAGGCAAAAAGGAGATCCCATATGTACCAGTGATGCCATTGGGCATGCATTCAACAGGGCTCAGGAGGAGTTTGGTAGATCAATTGGAGCCCATGCTCTTAAGGAATCAGAGGCTTCAAAACTTCTCAAGTCCATGAAAAAGGAGGTTAGTATTTTTTATTTAATAAAGATGAATGGGAAATTCATGTCAGAACTATTGCAGATAATTGATGAGGCTTCAACTACAAGTTTGGTAGCAAAGACTGTTGTTTTACATAAAGGAAAAATTGTAGGGGAAGCACCCCTTACAAATTATAAAAGTCCTCGGCTGACAGTATCTATCAAAGGTCATGAATTTCAAGGAGTTATTGTGGATGGCGGTTCTGGCATTAACTTGATGCCTGAACATACAATGGAAAAGATTGGACTCCACCCTTCAAGGCCTGCAAATTTCACTGTTACTTTGGCAGATCAGAGCAAAGTAAGGCCCTTGGGAGTGATCCCAAAAGTTCCACTTGAAGTACAAGGTAATCTATTCATTCTGGATTTTGTGGTTTTAAGATTGCCCCAGGTTGAAGGAGGATTTCCCCTCTTAATTGGAAGACCATGGCTAAGACATGCAAGTGTCATTCATGACTGGGGCAAGGACACTATGTGGGTACAAAAGAAAGGGCAAGAGCTGACACAGATTCATTTAGAAGAGGGCCCAGATAATCAAGGAAACACTAGCATGATGCAAACAGTTGGCATTTGCATGGAACCAGAATCAGAGGATCAACCCCAAATAGATTTCGAGGAAGAAGAGGATATTCTAAATTGGCTCCAAGCAGGCAACTCTTCCTCTTGTTTTGGAATTTTTCTTAATAATTCTTGCACGACTGAAGGTTATGATGAAGATGAGGAAAAAGTCCAGGTTGATGGATTGGGGGAGCCCATCACAGACCACAAAAGGGGCAGGAAGACACCCCTCAAATACAACTTGGAGGAGGATATGACAACTACAGATAAGGAAGTTACCAAGGCTAATGGCAAGGTAAAAGATTCTAGTGAAGAGTGTTCTCTCCAAATTCAAGAAATACTAGCAGGATAGATGCAGGACAAGGAGGAACACATTGAAATCCGAAATACCCCTGCTTATGAAGCAATGCATGAAAAGCTAGTGGAAGAAGACAAAGACGGAGATGAGCATGAAGATAATATGGTAGAGAGAAATCCTATCAAAGAAATACAATTAGGCACTCAAGACAATAATCGGCCAGTTTTGGTGACCACTTGGTTGTGGAACCACCCAGGGCTCCTTGAAAAGGTAAGATCATTCTTGACCCATTATACAAATGTTTTTGCCTGGCATCATAAAGACTTAGAAGGAGTGCCTGCCAATTATGGAGAGCATAGAATTCCTCTGGTTGATGGAGTCAAACCCATAAGAGGGAACAGTTATAGACTTAACCAAAAATATGCTGAAGCTGTCTATGTGGAAATACAGAAGATGGAGGATGCAGGAATCATCATTCTTGTGGAACACTCAAAGTGGCTCTCACCTATGGTTATAGTACCAAAGAAGAATACCAATAAAATCAGAATTTGTGTTGACTATAGAGCACTCAACAAGGTGACCATTCCAGATGGCTTCCCAATGCCCTTTGCAGAGCAGGTCATTGAAGAAGTGGCTGGACATGCATTATATAGCTTTATGGGTGGATTTAGTGGCTATTATCAAATATCAATACACCCAGAGGATCGCGAAAAGACTGCTTTTAGCACACCTTGGGGAACATATATATATGTAAAAATGCCATTTGGGCTTAGAAATGCTCCAGCCACCTTTAACAGCACGGTCAACCTCATTTTTGGCCCCTTATTGCTGGAATCACTTAGAATCTTCATGGATGACTTCTCTTCGTTTTCAGGTTCTCACAAGGAGACTCCTTTAGATTGTTTGGACCATCACTTGCAACAACTGCAGAATGTTTTCAAGAGATGCAGGGAGACTAAGCTAAAGCTCAATCCAAACAAATATCATTTCCTTGTGACAGAAGGAACTCTCTTAGGACATGTGGTGTCGGCTAAAGGTATGGCCCCAGATCCTAACAAAATCATTTCTATATTAAAGTTGCCTAAACCTAAATCTCCTAAAGAGACTCAGAGTTCCTTGGGGCATACTGGATACCACAAGAGGTTTATAAAAATGTATGCAGAGATAGCCAGACCACTGGCTAGACTTACAGGTAAGGAAATACCTTTTAAATGGGAAGAAGAGGAGGAAAAAGCATATCAAACATTACGGTCAAGGTTAGTGTCTGCTCCCATTTTGATCACACCTGAGTGGTCAAAAATATTTCATATACATGTAGATGCCAGTGCCTATGCAGTGGGGGCAGTTTTGACACAACCCAGTGAAGAATTTAAGGTGGACAGACCAATTCAATATGCGAGTAGAATTTTGACTAAGGCTGAAAGGAATTACAGCACCACAGAAAGGGAAGCCTTAGCCATGGTTTTTGCTGTCCAAAAATTTCGTCATTACTTACTAGGAGTAAAATTTGTTATTATAACGGATCACCAACCACTAAAATACTTGCTCAACAAACCACAAGCCACTGGTAGAATATGGAGGTGGTTATTGCTATTCCAAGAGTTTGATTTTGCTGTAGTCCACAGACCAGGTAAAGAAAATGTTATGGCGGATCACCTATCCAGAATCAATATGATGGATCAAGCTAACGGAATCAATGATGATTTTCCAGATGCTCATCTATTCGCTGTACAAGCTCAAGGTTGGTATTATGATATCAAGAATTTCATTAAAACTGGTATGTATCCAGAAAAGGCTAGTGCTGTGCAAAGGAAGAGACTGCTAATCAAGAGTAGACCATATACCTTCATTGAAGATAAATTATATAGACAGGGAAAGGATGACAGGTTTAGGAAGTGCTTGGAAGAAGAAGAAGTGAGGGAAGTCCTTCAATTTGCACATGAAGGAACAGGTGGTGGGCACCTCCCAGGGCATATTATGAGTCAGAGGATACTGGATGCTGGTCTATGGTGGCCTACACTATTTAAGGATGCAGATGAATGGGGAAAGGCATGTGACGTTCGCCAGAGGTGTGGACCTAAGCCAACAAAGCAAAGGCATAACCCCTTGATTGTTTCCACTTCCTGGCAACCATTTGAGAAGTGGGGGCTAGATTTTGTAGGGCCCATCTACCCTCTGTCGATTCCAAAAAGAGAGAAGTATTTATTGATAGCCACAGATTATGCGACAAAGTGGGCTGAAGCGATTGCCTCCCCCGACTGCACTGCCCAAACTGTTGCTGATTTCATTTACAATAGCATCATTTGCAGGTTTGGATGTCCACTTGAAATTTGTACAGACCAGGGTACTCATTTTGTGAATAAGGTCCTACAGGAAATTTTCAACAGATATAGAATCCTACATAGGACCTCTTGTGCTTACTATCCAAGAGCCAATGGACAGGTTGAATCAACTAATAAGGTATTAATTTCCATGTTAAAGAAGGAATGTATGTTACAGCCCACTTCCTGGGACATTGCTTATCCCATGGGCATACAGGTTAGCTTACAAAGAGGCCACGGGCTATTCTCCATTCCAACTAGTTTATGGCATATTGCCAATTGAGCCCTTTGAATTTTTACATGGATCACCTAAAATAGCATTCATGCAGGGAAAGAAAAATTGTGATGTCTCTCAGAGGCTTGGAGCACTACATAAAGTGGAGGAGATTCGTCTACTAGCAACAAAACAATTGATAGAGACTCAGATGAAGAGGAAGGAGGTACATGATAGACATCTGTGGAACAACAACGTAGAGCTAGGCATGTTAGTCCTTCTCCATAGACCCCATCTTCAAACACAAGTGAGAGGAAAATGGCTTCCACACTGGGAAGGACCTTATCAAGTCAAAACAATGCTGAATTGGGGTGCTGTGGAGTTAGAGACGCTGAAAGGAGAGGCCTTGCCACTGGTCAACATATCAAGGCTCAAGGCCTATCATCAACACACTTGAAGAAGTATGGATCACCTGGAACTGCAAAATCTGTCCAGGTTGTACATAGCTTTCTCATCTCACTTTGCTTAGTTGTAGTAGTTTTCTTTATAAATTTCATTCTTGTTCCTTGAGTTTTTAGCAAACCTAGAAGGCATTTCATAACCTCTGCAACAACATAATTTCTGGGTATTTTTGGAAAAATTTTCTAGCCTTTTTAGCAATTTTCTAGCATTTTTTATCCTTTTCCGATGTCATTTTCTTGCCAAATAAGAGGAATAAAGGAAGCTCTCTGTGGTTTGAGGAAGGATATTGGGCCTAGCCGTATAGAAAATTTTATGAGAATGTTTTCAGATTTTTTTGGCAATTTTTTTGGTATTTTTTTGGATTTTTTCTCCAATTTTCTCTATTTTTGGATATTTTTTCCAAAAAAAGAAAGGCCCCCCCCTAGAATTTTCGGGTTGAGGGTATTAAAAAAAAAAAAAAAAAAAACCCCTCCCTCTGTTCTGACACATCCCCCCCCCCCCCCCCCCGCTCCCCCCCCCACCACCCCTATAATTTTTTTAATTAATTAATTAATTTATTTATTATTTTTTGTTTATTTATTTATTTTTTCTTATTTTTACTTTTTATTTTATTTTTATTTTGGAAAAGCCACGCACGGGCGTTAATAAAAAAAAAAAGGTTGTTTTCTTTTATTTTTCTTTTTTATCTTTTAATGCATATAAAAATTATATTTTTTTTATTTTTCATGATTCAAACTTATTGGCTCTGGATAGTGTCTCGGATGTCCATTTTTTTCAAATTTGGAGTCATTTTCATGTATTTTGGCACCTCTAGATTCATTTTTTGCATTAAATTTTCCAAAATCATACCTTTTCTCTGACTTTTGGTCCAAACCCACATGTTTTGAGCACATTTTTCACATGTTTTTATTTCCCCATATTTTCCACATGGGTTATTCTCCCTTTATCTTACCTTATGTTTCATAATTTCCCGTATGCACCCTCTGTAAATCTACTGTTTGATCATTTTAACCCTCTCCAGACCCTATGATCATAACTCCAATCCCTCGCTTTTCCAATCTGCCCAACCACATCCTTGACCCTCCCAACCCCTTCCATCTCCGCCCCTTAGCCCTCCCCTCCTCCTCCTTTCTACCCTCCCATTGCCCCCCTTTGCTTTTCCATGGCAAAATCTAACTTTTGGTTCTTCTCTGGTGCTTGTTCTATCCTGCTTTTAGTGGAATTGGTTGCTGCTCAAGGGTCCTCTTCAAGATTTTGCAGCTCCATAATCATGGTGTCCTATATGCTCAGAGTTTTGGCTGTAGCTCTCCGGGACAGAGAGCACATTAGGTGGTGGGCAACTGTTGAGCACATACAAGTCATATTGGTCAAAGTGAACTGCAGTCAAAGTCAGTCGTAGTCAAAGTCAAAGGGTCAAAGTCAAACTGGTCAAAGTCAATAAAGTCAAGGTCAAAGTCAATAGGTGCAAAGTCAAAGTGCTAAAGTGCAGGTGTCAAAGTGCACAGGTAGTGCGCAACTAATTGTCCACAAAGGGTAAATTGGAGAAAGTGGGTTGCAGGTTGCAGAGGTATTTTCTCTAATTTCCCTAAGGTTCAAAGTGTTTTTAAAGTGTTTTGGAAGGTTTAGGTGAACCCTCTCTTATGTGCAAAAGTGAAGACTTAAAAGGAAAATGTGAAGGTATGTGAAGCGGCAATGTACACACAGGTGAAAATATGGTCCCCCCAATTAAATTTTTGGGTTTTAGTCTAAAGTCACTACAGGACAAAACAGGGAGTCGTTGGCTACCACTTGTGAAGACAATCTTGGGACATCAAAGTGAGCACCAAGATACTCTTGCAGTTAGGAGCGTACGTGAATCAACACTCAAATCAAGGCAAGGACCATTCTTGGACAATGCTAGAGTAAGCAAGGGGAGCATAGTCTAAGTGGAGCAAGAGAGAGAAGTGCAAGAGACACACAGTGTGCGACGCAGAGAAGGGAAGTGCAAGGTGTGCATGAAGAGTGACCAAGGAAGTGTGCAGAGGAGTGCTAAGCTTGTCCCCCAAGGATCTCAAGGACTTACTGAAGTGTGCGCGCATCGATAGAAGGTATCCATCCCTCCCCCTTAGTGGAAGCTTGGTGCAAGGTGTGCACAAGAGCAGGCTTGTAGAAGGTGGAGGTTTGGTGCAGAGGAGGCCGGAAACAACAAGTCCCTTGGGTATTTGGTATTTGTAATTGAGCACTCTGTGGGATTTTGCACAGAAGCATTGGTTGTATTGTGCTTCAACCTTGTATTTGTCTTACTGTAATCAATAGACAGAGGCTTCCAGTGTGTATTTTCTCTTCTTTCCTTTCCCTTTTCTCCTACAAACACTCAAATCCCTTCTTGTCTAAGAATCCCCCAACACATTTTTCGAATGGTGGTTTCTATAGGACTCAATGGCAAGCACATATGAATGTGCATGGAGTTAACCTATGGCTATCTATGTAAATGGATCGGATCATTGTATAGCACTTCTAGAAGTCGTCCTTGGGGATGGGAGCATTGAAGTAGCATTAAGGTACGCTTTGCCCATAATGGTTGTAGTTATTGGGAATTTTCACAATTACTTGAGTTATTAGGGCAAGGATTGGAATCTTCCCCATTTGCCTATTATATTTAATACATGTTTCCTAGATGTACATTGCTTCATCGATTACAACCAGAAAACTATGGAGCTAATTAGCACTTGATGCCGCTTTATCCACTAGACCTCTTGGAGGAACATCCATAGGCATCCCTCCTTGGTCTACTTGGAATTTAAGAGGTGGCCACACAATAAGTCCAAACAACATGGTGGAACTGATTGGGAACAACATGGTGGAGCTATTTGTCCCAATCAGATTGTTTATTGTTTACCAATTTAGTCAATATGGTGCATATGATTCTTGCTTGTATTTTTTACTTGATCATTTGCTTTTGGGTGGTAAGGAGAAGGTTTCTTTTGAACCACCATGAACTCATGGAAGATGTTTAATCACTTCATTCAAGACGTGTTCCTCTATCGCTCACAATTTCAATAGGTAATCCATATCTAGTGAGCGCATTCTCAAATGGGAACCTGGTAATGGTATGGACATCATCCTTGTGAGTAGCTTTGGCTTTGATTCACTTGGTTAAGTATTTCATAGCCTCTGCATGTATCATATGAGTCCTTATTTGGGGGATTTATGGGACCAAAATAGTTGATTCCCCACTTATTGATTGCTCTTCCTCCCATCATTGATGTCAACAACATCCCATCCCATTTGAAAGGGTATTGTGTGCAATGGCATACGTTGCATATTTTGACATAGATGATGGTATCCATTTGGAGTGTTGGCCACCATAATCCTAAGAATACGATGGTCTTTGCCACTCCATGAGGTGTTAAGTATCCACTTGCAACCCCACTATGTGCTTCCACTAGGATTGTAATATATTCAATCCCATGCACAAATAACTGCAGAAAATTATGTCCCCATCATTTTTATAGTTGGTCTCATAGTATTGAGCTTCATGGGCTAAGCTTCTTTCTCTTACAAGGGTGGATTCCTTGGGTAATTCTTTGATCTCAAACAATCTCCTATTGGTACACTCAAGTCAGGGAGTAGAGACGCATGATAGAGTATTACCTACTCAATTGGGTATTTTGTGTGATAGACAGACAACGATTAGGATTGTATGTACATATCTTTCCATAGATGTAAATAAAATTCCTAAATGTTCAAGCCTCTACAAGGTGTGATGTTTTGAGTGGTGATCTCGTAGAAAATTTTTCTATGCTTTCTCAAGAGGAGAAACATGTGCATGATAATTAGCACAACAATGCAAATGAAAAATGACTTGATCATCTTGTGTTGGAGTGTAGTATGATGGTGCACATCTAAACATTTAATCAATCAATCCACAAATAGTAGACCCTATCGATTTGTAATCAAAGGCTTCAAGCATACATGACGAGCACCCCTTCTCAAGCTCGCAAAAGATTAATCACCAATGCACACAATCATTCCCATGTTTCATGAACATGGAAAAGCTATTATACACAATCAAAAACCAAAATTTCACTATTGATAAGCCCACTAAAAGTTAATTGGAAATCATCCCACGAAAAAGGTCATTGGCAATCTAGCACATGAGATTGTGTATCGATGATCAATCTTCATCAACTTCAAATGAAAATCTTGCTCGCATAGGCAATCAAGTGATAACAACCAATGAGTATAATTTTCATATCTCTCTTGTTTCTCAATAAAATTATTGGCATATTTGGAAACTGCCTATGCAACCAGAAGCACAATGTGACCTACCAAAATACACACAAATCCACACTGTTCTAAAACTCTCGTTATTTATCAAAGATGGTGCAAATATTTCCTAAGATATTTTTTCCCAATAAAGTTACACTGAATGAGCTTTAAAATGAAGAAAATTTGACTCGAAATCTATGATCACACATTAGATGGCAATGTCTAAAATATAGGTTACACAACTTAGACTCTTACATATTGATGACATGAGTTCATGTCATCCATATGATTGCATCTCCATTTTGTATCTAGGAGACACTCCATTTCACATTATTTTAGTTGTATTGCATTGTATTTGGGTACCTTTCCATTTTCTTCTACCTTGTATTGATTATCCTTCAAGGGAAATTATCCCACATGTGATGTACTTTGGAGAGCCCCCTCCAAATCTATATAAGGAGGGCCTCTTCGCCACTTTGTACTTGGTTACAAGATTGAAGGCTCTACTTCATGATCTTAGAACATTTCTAATCCATGTGATTTTACCCATTTCTTGGTCTAATCACTCTGAGTCTCTCACACTCTATAATTTTGTGAATACACTCTTGTTTTCATTTTTCTTTTGCATGTGTACTCTCTACATGCTATCAGAGCACTAGATGGAGGTCTTGATGGTTCTTTTGGCAATGATCTTGAAGACTTTGGTGGTGGTGGTGCTTGAGCTTGGTGGTGTTGCTCTCCACTTATTGGGAGAAGTCTCTTCTTTGCCATCATTTTATGCTCTTTTGGGTCATACCTTGCTCCGATTGCCCACCCTTTTCTTTCATTCATTTTTTCACCTTTTTAATCCCATTTTCTTACTCTTTCATCTTCTTTGTGGCACCTTATGATAATGCACTCATTTGGCATGCACCTCTATGGAGTTGATGTAGAATCCAAGTACTTAGAAGCACTTTGTGTACAACTCATTGTGCATTTTCCATTTTTTGTAGTGTGTATAAACACTTGTTTCCACCTTCATTGATGTGCCTCCACTCTATAGAGTGTTTAGAAACACCTTTGTGAATTTGTTCCTTTTTTTTTTAAGAATTTCTTTTTTTAATCGCATCTTCTAATGGGGCAAAATGCTTACAAGCCTCTGACACATCAAAACACATGCCATTATTCTATCAATGTTTATTTTCCCATAATTCCTTTTCAATGGCTAATGAGGAAGAAACATAACTTCATTTTGGAGTGAGTGAGGAACATTAACCAATTGGTTGCTACACTTTGAAGTGTTGTGACGGTCTCCAATCTTATTCATTTTCCAACTCATCCATCCTCAATCCATGAACATCCTCTTCCAATCGTACACACAATGGCTCCTAGCTTGAAGTAGTCCTCCTATGCATGCATGGGTCTGCCATTGAGACTTTGTTGCCCTCTTTGGAAACACACCTTCATCATTTTTGTTCCATATCACACAAATCCATAATCAGCAGTGCATGAAATCATTCGTATGTTGAGAAGCAATAGAGAAGAGAGATAGCACTAGAATTTTCCACCTCTCTCATAGAGAGAGAGAGAGATTAATCTCTGTTCAAAGAAAAAATTTGCTATGTCATCTCTAGGATATGTACCAAGTTCTCTTATGTAGAGAGATAGAGAGAGAGAGGATCGAGATATGTCTTTTGAACCCTATTGAATTCTTCTTTGTGCTGAGTTGATCTCTGAAAAAGAGAGTGGAGGAAGGCCATCCCTCAAGCAAATTAGAGAGAAAGAACACATGTAATCCAAAAGAGAACCAGGTGAACTCTTACATCGAATTTAGTGGTGCCTTGCTTGATATCTTCCTCAAGTCACTAACTTCTTGAAATGATAGAGTGATGGTGTGTCTTATTAGTCATTGACATCACGACTGTCGTTTTTTAAGCTTCCCTCATATCTATGTTCTTGGTGCATAATTAAATTTCATTTCCCTATGTGCATGAGGATTTTTTTCCAAATCTTATGAAGAACTCCTTCAATTGCTCCACACTCAAAGTGGATTACTCGATAATTTGCTTTCTCACTTTATTGACAAAAATTTCATTTTTTAAGCAAGAAGTCACATTGGAATTTAAAGTCCTTTTTGAATCCATAGCAAAATCGAGGATCTTTTAGGAAGGAGTTTATTATGGGGACATGTGAACTCATAAGCAATAATTCTTAGAAACTTAGAATCCATATATTTCAAGGTGCTTCATCACATTATTTTCCAACATCTGTCTCCCCTAGATCCTTATTTTTGTACATAATTTGGTTGCTTACTATTGTAATCAAGATACTAAGTCTTTGTAGCTTCCAAAGGGCACTTGACCCTTAATTTTGAGAATCCATTTGGAACTCATTGTAATCATTAAAGGGATTATTTTGTATTATCCCAAGCATTTAATCCTCACTTTTTGGCATTAGTTGGCACTAAATGCCCTTCACTTTTGTAAACTCCAAACAATATAAGAGGAATCTATTGTGTGTGTGTGTGTGTATGCACTTGGGAAGGCTAATCTAAACCCCCAAGAGTATCAAGAGTCCATAGGGCTACTCTAAGCCCCCCCAATCCCCCCTCCCAATCTTTGGTGTTGGCTCCTCCATTTTTGCAAGTGTGGTGATTTATCTTTGAAGTTATATCTTCTTCAAGGGCTACATCATGTCTACCATTTCGAATGTGACTTCATTGGATATTTTGTACTTGCCATCTTTCACACCTATGTTCATGCCAAAGGATGAAAAATTGAATGCCAGTAATTATAATTTATGGAAGAAAACCACAAAGCTTATTTGTATTCAAACTTATTTTATGAAATTATAGATGCCATAGAATACACAGTCTACAAGGATAGTGATCCCACTACATGGAACATTTTTGACATTAAGGATAAGTGAGCCCTAGGTTAACTCTTACTAGCCTACATTGAATTAACAAAAGGATATATTACTTCGTGAAAAACTTCTCATGAAGCTTGGAAGATACTTCAAGATTTGTATGAAGATAAGACCCTCAATAATTTATGCCCTAGAAGCAAAATTCCATAACCTAACAATTAGGCCCAGGATCCTATCACTAAGGTCATTGCCAGTTTTGAAGGTTATCAATGCAATTTCATGTTGTGTGGCAGGAAATTATCAAGTTTATTAGGTTTCTAAACAAACTACTTAAGTCATATGAGACATTTATAATGACCCTTTACAATCGAGGTCAAATCTTGACTTGGAAAAAAGTATGAAGACTTCTACTCCTTCATGAATCATGTGCAAAGTCTTCAACATCTGAAGAAGAAGCTATGAAAGCTAAGGGATCTTTCAACAAGCCTAGGCACTTTTATATATATATAAAACAAGAAGGTTAAATTAATGATGGTAAAAGTACATGTGCAAAGGGAAGGAGCCTAGGCACTTTAGTCATCAATGATGTGGGAAGATTCTAAGATCCCAACACAACTACGGAAGATGATTCCCATCCACTAGGCCCACCTATACTGACATATGATCACTCATCTCGACTTTTCTCTACAAGTGTATAGAGAATCAAAACGAAATTTTTGCAAGATTGAACTAGACTATGAGAGCTATCATATAACTTTGAATCAAGGCAAATGGATGTTCTGACTATGAGAACCATCCACTTCAAGAAAGGCTATCTACCTACAACACTCTCTGCCTATGTGCATAGATATAAGTTCACAAACTTGGCAATTTCTAACAATTCACTTAGTAGAAAAACTTGAAACTTTGGCACACTTTGGGGAACTACATGAGAGACCAAATGAAGCTTGAAATTAAAAAATTCAATACAATAAGAGAGAAAATAATGCTCTATAATTTGGTACAAATAGAATTGTGAAATCCTAACTACACCTCTAGATAGAGAGGAGCAAAATCATGAGAAAATGAGATACGAAAGCAATGAGGTTGCTTGCTAGAGGTTATTACTTCACTAAACTAAGTGTGAAACTCATGGAACTCATAGAACTTAAGGAAAAAAATGTGATATGATGCTTATATAGAAGTTTTACATTTCCTAGAATCTAGCTAACAATCGACCAATCAATTTAGGTGCACTTTTTGCTGGGTAATTGAGAAAAAATTGAATTTTCTTGATCTTAGTGGAGCTCCTAACTTGATTCCATGCTTTTGGTTCCTCTTTTTTTATTGGGCCACTTGAAAATCTTGTGGATTAGCCCTTTTGTATGTTTAAGACTTGATTTTTAACACTCACTTCCAAGTGTCAATGCTTAGCTCCTTCATTCCAATGCATGCCTTGAAGTGTTGTAGCTTTAATCCATCCAATGCTTTGGTAAACATATATCCATATTGGTGCTTTGTACTGAAATGCCCCAAATGTATACCTTTTGACATGATGTTCTCTCTAATAAAGTGCTAATGCACTTCTATATGCTTGGACCTTTCATGGGACACTGGATTTTGAGCCAAGCATATGATACTTATGTTGTCACAAAAATAGGTACTAGCTTAGCCTATATATCAATATCAACAAACAATTTCTTGAGCCACATAAACTCACATGAGACTTGTGCTAAGCCTCTATACTCAGCTTTGGTTGAGGAGAGAGCCATTGTTGTTTGTTTTATTGACATCCATGAGATGGTCGTTTTCCCTGACATGATAACATATCCACTAGTGCTCCTGTCATCTTTAGAACTTGCCCAATCACCACCACAATAAGCTTCTACATGTAATCCATCAGAAAATTGATAGTGGAGCCCTTGATTCACTAATCCTTTGAGATGCCTAAGTACCTTTTTCTCTACAACAAGATGAGTTACTCTTGGTGCCTACAAAAATTGAGATAACACTACAACTACATATGCAATATCTAGTCTTGTCATAGTAGCATACAAGAGAACCGATAATTGACCTATAAATGGTCACTTCCTTCACTTCTTCACCCTCATGGGAACTTAGTTTAACATTTACTTCTAATGAATTTGAAATGGGCTTGCAATCACAGAAGCCAAACTTCTTCAAAAGATCTAGAATGTATTTCCTTTGCATCAAGTATATACTTTCTTCTTTGTATAATACTTCAATCCCAATGAAGTACCTTAAAATCCCTAAATCAAAGATTTTAAAACTAGAATGAATGTTTTCTCAAATTATGTGCCATAGCTTTGAGCAAAACATTGGAAACAACCTCATTTTATGCGTAGAGATGATCCCATCTACATGTCTCTTTATCTTGTACATCCATTTGTTGCCAATGATTTTCATGTCCTTTGTTCTTGGAACTAATGACCAAGTATAATTTTCTTCAAATTCCTTGACTTCCTCCTTCATGTCTTTATTCCATTCCATGTGCTTATTTTCCTCTTCAAAAGAGTAAGGTTCTTCACAAGCTATGATTTGATAGATGTAGGCATAGTGTCTTGCAATGAATGAATCATACACTGACCTTTGAAATGGGTATTTCAGCCTATTGGATGACTTACGTCACCATTCGATAGTAGCAATCTCCTCCTCCTTGGTCTAGATGCTTTAAATTCTATAATTTGTAATTTCTCCACATCTTCGTCACTTGTAAAGTCAATGTCTAGCCATCTATGGTCTTCATTACTTACCTTTTCTTTTTCTTTGTTGCTTCCTTCACTTGAATGAGCTTCATTCCTTATCCTTCCTTTCAAAGTTTAGAATGTTTGGACCACTCATTTGCATGCTTTGTTGTTTCTCTTTGAACTTCTTCTCGACATCATATGCATCTTCAACCTATAACACATCTTTGCTACCATACCAAGGTAGAAAATCATCAAATATTACATTCCTTCACACCTTAAGATATTTGGTGTTAGGTTTAAAACATTCAAAAGTCTTTTGATCTAAAGAATATCCAAGAAATATGCACCTATATGCCTTCGGTTGTAACTTGTGTCTCAATTCTTGAGGTATGTGAACAACACACACAACCACATACTTTGGGATGTGAAGGTTGGATTTCTTATGACACCAAGCTTAATAAGGTGTGACTCCATGTACTCCTGAGGTTGGAAACCTATTCATAATGTATATGTTTGTATTTGTAGCATCAGTCCAATAAGAATTAGGAACATTCATTTCATTTAACATAGCTCTAGCCACTTCTATTATATATCTGTTTTTCCTCTCTACCACCCAATTTTGTTGAGGTGTATACCTACAACTGAATTTCCTTTTGATGCCATGTTCATGTAAAAGAAATATGGAAATTCATTTGAAAAATACTCTCCCCTCCCCTCCTCCATTTGAGCTAAGGATCTTTATATATTTCCCTATCTCCTTCTCCACCATGTTTTTGAGCCTCTTGACGTGGTAAAACACATTTGATTTTGGTTCCATGCAATATATCCAAACAAACCTTGAATTATCATATATAAATATGAGAAAATATATATTACCTCCAATGGATGGCTACCATATAGGTCCCCATTCATCTATGTGTATGAGATTCAACACTTCATTGCTCACATGTGCTCCCTTCGTGAATGGTCATTTGCTTTGTTTCCCTAATTGACAAGCATGGTACAAATGTTGCATATTCTAAGACATAGAATCAAATAGAACACTCACCAAGCCCTCTTTTGCATGTCCTTAATTCTTTGTAAGTTTATATTGTTGATGACATGATTGCTCCTACATCATCTACATTTTGTATCCACATGAGTGCATCTCCATTTTGTATTTAGGAGACACTTCACTTCTAGTTTATTTCCATTTTATATTCTATTTCCTTTGTATTTGGGTATCTTGCCATTTGCTTCTAACAGTTGTATTCATTCTCCTTTCAGGGGAGTTATCCCACATGAGATGTACTTTTGAGAGCCCCTCCTAAATCTATATAAGGAGGGGCTCTCCCCTCATTTGTAATTGGTTAGAAGCCTGAGGAGCCTACTCCATGATCTTGGCAATCTCATTTCTAATCCACATGAGTTTACCCATTTCATGATCTACTCATTTTGAGTCTCACACACTCTTTCTTTTGTGAGTACACTCTTCTTTTCATTTTTCTTATGCAGATGTACTCTCTACATGGCATTAGAGCACTAGGTGGAGGTCTTGGTAGTGCACTTGGCGGTAATTTTGGTGGTGGTGGTGCTTTATTTTGGTGATGTGCATTCTCCTCATTGAGAGAAGCCGTTTGCCATCAATTTTTGGGATTCATTTTGCCCATTTGCCCATTTGCCCATCCTCCCACCACTTCTTTCTCATCTTTTTGTACCCCCCTTTAAGCACATTTTCCCTCCTACCCACCCTTTGTTCTTGGCTAGTTTTTTTTTCATGTTCTTAGACAGTCACTTGGAGGGTTGATGATGCATTTCAAATTTTAGTGTTTCTAAACACTCTCACATTCCTTGGGTGGGTGGCATTCTGAGTATTTTGGTGATGCAACTCGTCACCTTAGAGTGCTCATAAACACTCATTTACATATACTTTGGTATCTATTCTATTGTTTGTTCCTCCAAATCTGTTATCAGATATAGCACGTTAGCAAGAAAGCCTCAGTCACGAGTAGCTTTGTGAGACGTCTGTCCTCTAAAGGGTTCCTAGCTCTTATTGATGTTTCCTTTGGAATGGGAGCCCTATGTTGCTTGCCTTGAGTGCAAGCTTGGCAGACATCATTGAGTTGCCTAAGCTTAGGTAATCCTTTCACTATCTGTGATGAAGAAATTCTTGGTAAATAGTGATGGAGAGTGTTAATCTCCAAACGAACAAGATATCCTTGATATTGGAGAACCTCTATATCAAGAACAACTCAAAACCTCAACCAATTTTAGAAGACTAATGCCAGATTACCAATCTTTGCACTAACTATGAAGAGAGTGATTATTTAGAAAAGTCTACTGCACTTAATTCACTCATTGAGTGATCAAAAGTGTAAAGTCTTCAATGAAACTTTGTATGAGACGTTGCCTAGTGTTTGCGCACTTCTCCAAGTTAAATTTCTCAGAAAGTTTAGAAAATCTTGAGATTTACTTCAAACAATTCACCTATGTCTAAAATTGTACTTCTCTACAGTCGACTTTGACACCTGCAACTTCTAATGCATAGTTCTCTTAAACTAGAACCTCTTTATTCAAATGATTTTAGAAATAGGTAGCTTACCTTCCAACTTAAAGAATGAGTGCTTTCTTGCTTAAAACTTTACACTCTGGAATGAGAACTGACCAAAACATTATCATCGAATTTGTACCTGCTGTAGTCTTCTATTTTTCACATTTACACATGGAAATGTTCCTACTCTCAATTCTCTCAGCCTCATTATAATTAGGATCTGAAAATTTGCACAAAGGTCACTCAGCTATAAACTTAGACTTGTACAAAAGCATTTCACAAAATGATAAACACAGAAGGAGCACTAAGCAAAATATCGGGCGTAATTTTTCTTCTATTCAAGAAAACATTACATCTTATTGATGAGCTAGATTCTCATCACTTCTAAAGTGTCTAATGACTCTTACAACTTGTCTTTCATCATCTCTCTTACATGCCCTAACTTTCTACTTGTATATATAGGCATATATGTACAAACTTGTAACCATAACAAAGGTATAAGTGAGTTAATTACAAGTTTAGTGTACATGTATATACAAGTCTTCATTCTCTGATCATGCACTAACTTAAAGCTTCATGTATTGGTCTTTTCTTCATCCTCTGACTTCAAACCTTTGTCCAAATCATCAATTGATGGTTCTCCTGCACCAACAGCTCCACGTCAATCATCAATTGTGATTTTCTCCCTCTTCTTTATACCTGCCATGTCTTTGAATCTCTATAGTTTTGGTCCATCCAAGCTCTTGGTTAGCATGTCTGCAATCTGATCATTTGTTGAAGTATGTATGACTTCAATCTTCTTATCAATCACCTTCTCTCTCAAGAAGTGATACGGAATCTCAATGTGTTTAGTCCTGGCATGGAAAACAGGGTTAGCAGCTAGATAAAATGAACTAATATTATCTCCATGAATAGTGGGTGTACTCTCAATGATGTCAAAACTCTTCATGAGAGTCTTCAACCATATGATCTCCTTTGCAACTTCAACCAAACCTTTATACTCTGCTTTTGTAGATGACAAAGCAATTGTATGTTGCTTCTTAGAACACCAAGAGATTAACTTATCTCCCACATAACATAAGTATCCATAGGTTGATCTCCTATCATCATGATTACTTGCCCAATCTGTGTCACTATATATCTTGATGTTTGTATCTGATGTGAAACCATAATACAAACCTTCTTTGAGTGTACCCTTAATGTATCTTAACACTCTTTGTCCTACAATCCAATGTTCTTTCCTAGGACAATGCATGAATTGAGACAACACTCCAACTGCATATGACAAATCAGGCCTAGTTAATGTAGCATAGATTAGACTACCAACCAGACTTTGATATAGCTTCATGTCCTTGAATTCTTCTCCTCCATGCCTACTCAATTTGTGATTCACCTCCATTGGAGTAGGTGCTACCCTGCAATCTTCCATTTTAAACTTGATTAACAAGTTCTTCAAATACCTTTCTTGAGTCACATATACTCCATCTTGAGTATATGAGACCTCCATGCCCAAGAAATATGACAAGTCTCCCAAGTCACTAATCTTGAAATCTTTCTCCATTTGCTTCTTGAGACTTTGTATGCCCTTCTCATCTATCCCTGTGAGAATTATATCATCAACATATATGCACATGTAAATGAACCCATCATCACTTGCTTTAACAAGCAAGCTACTATCTACTTTAGACACTTGGAAACCAAGTTCCTTCAAGAACTTCACAAGTTTGTAATTCCATGCCCTTCAAACCTACTTCAAACCATACAAAGCTCTCTTGAGCTTACATACATACTCTGGATACCTTTTATTTTTTAACCCTTCTAGGTGCTCCATGAAAACATCATCTCAAATGTAACCATTTAGAAAAGCATTCTTCACATCTAATTGACATAGTTTCCAACCTTTACATGCAACAATAGCTATGAGTGTCCTTATGGTTGTCATCTTTGCCATAGGACTATAAGTCTCATAATAATCTATACCATATGTTTGAGCATAGCCTTTCACAACAAGTCTAGCTTTATATATACCTAGACACACTTCCATCTACATACCTCTTTGTCTTGTTCAATGCATCATACTCTTCCTGCATAGCTTTCTCCCAATTTTCCTTAGCTTTTGCCTCTTCATATGTAGAAGGGTCTTCCTCTACTTTCATCATATAAACATAATCTTTAGTGGTAAAAAATGAAGTATCATAACTAGACCTTCTAGGTTTCCATTTGTGCCTTGATGACCTTCTAAGTTCTCCACTTCTTGAAGTTTCTGGTTCATCACATTCTAGATCAAACCTTGGCACTTCTTCAACTTCAACTTGTGCTTCATTATTCTCTTCTTTATCAAATATTTGAACCTTTGATTTACCTTTCTTCTGATTCTAAGTTTCTTCATCACTTGCATGAATATTATTTGTACATGCATACCAAGTACTTTGGTCATCAAATGTAACATCCTTTGACACAAGGAATTGCTTTGTGGATGGACTCCACAACCTATAACCCATCTGTTTATCATCATAGCCAATGAACACATACTTTTCAGCTTTAGGTTCCAATTTATGCCTCAACTGACATGGCACATTTGCATAAGCCAAACATCCAAACACTTTGCAATGATCTAAGGTTGGTCTCTCACCCCACGAAGCTTCATATGGTATCATACCCTGCAAATCTTTACATGGTAGCCTATTAACCAAGTATGTGGCTGTATTTACAGCCTCAGCCCACAAATAATTGCGACCATTCTTTTCTTTCATCATTGATCTTGCAAACTCAACAAGAGTTCTATTTCTCCTTTCTGTTACACCATTTTATTGAGGAGATTACCTGCAAGTAAAGTCCCTTTTTATAACTGCATTCCATAAATAATCACTGAACTCATTAGAGAAATATTCTCCCCCTCCATCTGACCTTAGTCTCTTCAAAATTTTTCCTATGATTCTCTCTGCATACACATGATAATGTTTAAATGTATTGAATACATGTGATTTATCTTTGATCACATATATGATGATCCACGTGGTAGCATCATCAATATAAATCACATAATATCTCTAACCATAAATGCTAAAGTCCTTTGATGGTCCCCACACATCTATGTGTACCATTTCAAGCTTCTCTAAATACATGAAACCATGCTTCTTATATGATAGCTTATGAGCCTTACCTAATTGACATGCTTCACATCTGTATGTCATGTGTTGACCTACAATATTAGGTAATCCAAGCACTGAACCATTGTTAATCATATCCTTAGTACCTCTTTCATTGAAATGTCTAAGCCTTTTATGCCAAAGATCTAACTCAGAGATCTTATCCTCTCTAGAAGTGAACAAGGCATGACCAACATTGCCTTGAATCTTCAATGTGAAGAACCTTCCTTCTTTCTTCCCTGAAACAATTTGTTTTTACCCATTGCTAGGGTCTTCAACAAAAACTCCATCAATAGTGAACCTTACTTCATAAACTTTCTCAACAATTTACCCTACACTTATCAGATTCTTTGGAATTGTAGGAACATACAAAACCTTACTCAGAAGAGTGCTTCCATCCTTAGCCTTCACTGATCCAATTGACTTCACATTGTGCTTTGTATTATCACCTGTTTGAACCACAGATTACTTACTTTATTCTCCAAGTCAGTCATCAAAGCTATGTTACCACTCAGGTGATTGCTACACCCTGAGTCAATGTGGAAGACTCTTTGACCTTCACTTTGTCTTTCACAAATTGCATTCATGATTAAAGTTGAATCCTCCTTCTAATCTGAAGCATAGTTGTAGTAGGTATTATTGTAGGATTGACTTTGGAAGCCTCTACCTGCATTTCTTCCAAAGAAACCTCTACTAGCTCTACCTATGAAATTACCTCTCTGATTGCTATTATCTCTTCCTCTTTAGTTAAAATTCTGATTATATCCTCGATTATTCTGAGTATTATGCCATTATTCATGAGCTAAATGATTAGTCTTACCACAAATCCAACAAGCTTTGACTCCATCTTTATTGCTTCTGCCTCTACCTCTTCCTTCGCCACCTCCTCTTCCTCTTAGGAAGTTAGCTTGACTAGTAGTGCCTTCATCTTCATTCAATTGTTGCTTGCCTTTGTTAATCTTATTCTTGTCCTTTGAATACATTGCTTGACATGTACTCTTATCAACATCACCGTTTACATCCTTCTCAACAGTTAGCATATGTCCTAGCAATTGATTCAAATTAGGAGTGAAATGATCTAGTGACAATTTTGTAGACAAAATAAATGGCTTCCATTTCTCATCTCCTCTCAAACCTGTGAGGATTTGTCTTACCAATTTTTCCTCTTCTATATCTTTGTCACTTGCTCCTAATGCATCTGCAATGTCCTTCATCCTTGTTACATAATCAGAAATGGATTGAGAAGCCTTCTTCTTGAATGTGGTAAACTTTGCCCACAAAGATGCCTTCCTTGACTTTGTAGTGTCTTGGAAATGCTCCTCCAAAGAATTCCATATCTCACTTGCACTTTCAAGTCCTCTAATATGAGGTAGCAAGTAATCATTGACTCCCATGTAGATAATGCTCCTTGCTTGAGCATCCTTCTTCATCATGTTTTCAATTCTGAGAGCTCCTCCCTAGTTGGAACACTAGGATCTTTAAATACTGGTTTTTCTTCTTCACTTGTAATGTATCCTATCAAGTCTTTGCTCATAAGATAAGCTTCTATCCTCATTTGACCAAGCAGGATAGTTTTCTCTATCCAATTTCTCTATCTTAAGAGAATCTCCCATCCCTTCTTCACCCGTGTATTAAATTCTTCAAGCTTTGTGAGGAATAAATGTACCTTTACTTTGCATGTAGTTCCTTTTGATCTTCTTGATAGCTTTAGGCTTCCTTCTCTATCTCTCACTTCAAACTTTCACCTTTTGAATCTTCTAAGGTTGATTTCTGTATAACTGCTACAGTCGAGGTCTTCCTTTCTTCAATTTTGATGACTCTTGCTCTGATACCATTGAACGAGAGTGTTAATCTCCAAAAGAACAAGCTATACCTCTATATCAAGAACAACTCAAAACCTCAAACAATTTTGGAAGACTAATGCCAGATTATCAATCTTTGCACTAACTGTGAAGAGAGTGATTATTCAAAAAAGTATGCTGCACTTAATTCACTCATTGAGTGATCAAAAGTGTAATGTTTTCAATGAAACTTGTGTTTGTGCACCTTGTCCAAGTTAAACTTTCTCAAAAAGTTTAGTAAATCTTGAGATTTACTTCAAACAATTCACCTATGTCTAAAACTGTACTTCTTTATAGTCGACTTTGACACCTGCAACTTCTAATGCATAGTTCTCTTAAAGTAGAATCCATTTATTCATATGCTTTTAGCCATAGGTAGCTTACCTTCCAACTCAAAGAATGAGTACTTTCTTGCTCAAAGCTTTACACTGTGGAAGGAGAACTAACCAAAACATTATCATCAAATTTGCACCTGCTACAACTTTCTCTTTTTCACATTTACACATATAAATGTTCCTACTCTCAATTCTCTTAGCTTGATTACAATTAGGATATGAAATTTGTACAGAGGTCACTCAACTATAGAATTATACTTGTACAAAAGCATTTCACAAAATGATAAACACAGAAGGAGCACTAAGGAAAATATCGAGCACAATTTTTCTTCTATTTAGGAAAACATTAAATCGGATTGATGAGCTATATTCTCGTCACTTCTAAAGTGTCTAATGACTCTTACAACTTTTCTTTCATCATATCTCTTACATGCCCTGACTTTCTACTTGTATATATAGGCATATATGTACAAACTCATAACCATAACAAAGGTATAAGTGAGTTAATTATAAGTTTAGTGTACATGTATATACAAGTCTTCATTCTCTGATCATGCACTAACTTCAAGCTTCATGTATTGGTCTTTGCTTCATCCTTTGACTTCAAACCTTTGTCCAAATCATCAATTAATGGTTGTCCTGCACCAACAAATAGGAGGTGTGGCCATATCTTTGGTGCCACAAATTAGATAGTGATTCCTTAGATAGAAAACAAGATAATTTATATAATCCCTCCTCTTCAGTGCCTTGGGCGATTATGTCTTTCGTATGAGGTTCAATGACTTTGACAGAGGTGTTATCAAACAACACCCATTTGTTATAATCGGTAATTGTTTTTACTAACAACAAGTTCATGCATAAATTGAGATCAAATAACACATTTGAAAGTGATTTCCCCTTGAGCGTTGGTGATCTGTGCTTTGTCTTTCCCTTCAATAGGTAGACTTTTGTTATTTCCAAGGTACACTTTGCCTCTGTGCTCTTCAAGTTCTTGAGAATAATCTTTATCTTTAGACATGTGCGAGGTTGCTCCGCTATCAAAGATCCATTTGTGAGGGGAGCTAGATGTAACTAGAGAATTTTCTTTGTTAGAGATAAAGAGTTCTTCGTTGGAGCAATGTGACCTGTGTTGCAAAGATTTCGATGAGTGCTTGGAACTAGACGCCTTCGAGGTTTGTCTCTTCTTATAGTAGAATTTCTCTAAATGACACGTTTTTCCATAGAAGTTACAAGTATACTGCTTGGAGGAAGTAGTCGATCCTAGCTTGGGTTCATTGCTCGTATGATGATTAGTATTTTTGCCTTTATTAAAGGGCCCTTTGGCCTTCATTGTAATCTCTTGGGAGGAGGCCGACTTAGCTCGCAAGTCATGAAGGAGCAGAAGACGACGGACTTCTTCCCAAGTTAGAACTTACCCTCGATTGTATAAGGTCATTACAAAGGTCTCATACGACCTAGGTAGTTTTGTTAAGTAGATTGATGGCCATATCTTCACTTGAAATCTGTCGACCACAAAGTGCTAACTAGCATTGGTGGTCTTCAAACTAAGCTCTGACTTTTCTGATTGAATCTATATCGAATAGTTAGATTATGGAATTCTGCTTCTAAAGCGTAGATCCTCGAGGGTCTTTTATTTTCGTATAAGGCTACTAAAGTGTCCCAGGCTTCTTTGGATGTTTTACAAGCTGTGATGTGCCCTTTGGTGAGTTCATCACAGGCAAGTAGAAGTTGGCCTAATGCCCTTTTATCTTTAACATTCCAGATATGCCAAGATTCTAGGTTGTTTGCCTTATTGGATTCAAGTTTGGACCCGTCTACTATATCATGAAGGAGATTTATGTACAGATATGCTCTCATGATATCTTTCCAAAGATTATAGTTTTACCAATTTAATCTTTCATCCTTGGGCATGAATATAGATATGATGGAAGGTAAAAGATTGGCTATAGTGAGGTGCTAGCTCCACTCTTTGACATTACAAAGTTTGAGTGAACTTGAACTCTGAAAGAAGTGAGTTTGTGCTTTGCAAGAGTAAGTGTCAAGTGTTTCAGAACACTTTCAAAGACACTTGTGTGCTAAAAATTTACTTGAAAATAATCGCAAACTTTGGAAAGAAATTGAAAGGCTTGGCACCACATTGGAAATCCTTGGGAGGGGGAGGAGGGCTTAGATTAGCCCTACACTTGCAGAAACACAGAGATGAGTAGAGGCGAGAGGAGCGGGCTTAGATTAGCCCATTACAGCAATCGAAGTCTAAGAAGCACATCTTCATAGGATATACTCTACTCTAGACCTGACCTCGAGCTCACTCATCTGATGATACTGCTTCATTCGGAAAATGACTAGTGTTCAAAGAGCATCAATTGGCGGATGACAGGGCTTCTATGACCAGTGAAGGAAATGTGAGGAGCCTCCTTCAGAGCAAGAGTTGGGCTATGAAGCTAACTCCATATCTAAAACTCTGAAGTTGGGCTTGGCACGCAAATTCTCTCAAACAGAGCGAGAGTTGCAGAACTCCAAGATTAGCGCCTCTCTCTATGGGAGCATTCCCTAGATTCAAACATAGATCGACCTACTGTACCGATCTTCAGTGCCTACATGCTTCATCAGTAGAAGCATACAGAGATTTCTGAGAACGAGAGAGAGAGAGAGAGAGAGAGAGAGAGAGAGAGAGCGAGTGAGAGAGAGAGGGATCCACATGCTGATGTGCTCTTCTCTATGCACTATTCTCTCAGCAGCATCTAGACGGGTCTTACTTCTGCGCTTCAACACATCTACCTAACTTGGCTCTCTGAGAGAGAGAGAAACAGAGAGAGAGAGAGAGAGAGAGAGAGAGAGAGAGAGAGAGAGAGAGAGAACGAGCGAATCCATTTGTCTCAAACTGCACCTGCTCCACCATATGGTATTTTCCTACTTTTGATGCAGATCAGCTCAGGAGTTATCGCTCTTTGGCTATGATATCATCAGTGACTTTATTCACCCTACATACGAGGAGGTGGACACCTCCTTGCATACCTAGAGAGAGAAATATTATGAATCATAGCTGAGTCTCTGAAGGAGAAATAATTGCGCAATGATAAATTAATTGCACTATCACTTCTTTTTCTCCTGTATGGTTGAGGAGGCAACCGAATCTGCTTACTGACTCTTTTTTCGTGACATGGCATTGTTGTAGTCCTCACATGTTACCTCCTAAATTTTGCATGCCGACTTGGCCTCCTCTAGTTCATCTTGCTGATAAGCATACATGGCAAGTGTTGCACTACTCACTCAGTTGAAAAGATATTGATTGTCCTGTGCTAAATGGAATGCTCTCTGCATAGTTAATCAATTTGGCACACACATGATTTGAGTTGTTTTACTCAATGAAGCACATAAGGGCCCACATGTTTTGATTAAGAAAATTGAAATCACTATGCCATTCTAGTTTAGGACTTATTGATGACATCATCAATGTATTGCTCCTCATCACTTTGCACGTAATTAATCCATTGGGTTTATTTGAATAATAGGAACCTTTAAGTATTAGATGTAAATTCAATGAAGCTTCCACATACTACAACAAGGATCCAACAATAAATCTTATTCCACCCATCTACACTACAGAGGGGGAATCAGTCTTTTCCAAATCAGAATCAAGTACTTCAAGTCAACCGAGAAGATCTCAAAGACTTATTGACAAGAGATAGCGAGAACAAAGTCATTATGTCAATTATGCCTTGATGCATCAAATTCAACAAATCCTAGAACCTTCTAACTACAAAGAAGCTCAAGGACAACCTGAGTGGGAAGAAGCTATGCAAATGGAAATGGATGCAATAGAGAAGAACAAGACTTGGACTCTTGTTCCTAAATCCACAAATCATCAAGTTATAGGAGTCTACAAGGTCAAATACAAATCAGATGGAACATTAGATAAGTAAAAAGCAAGGTTGGTAGCTAAAGGATGCAAGCAACAACATGGCATAGACTATGAAGAAACCTTTGCTCCTACTGCAAGATTCACAACCATAAGAATCATCTTAGCACTAAGTGCTCACTTTAAGTGGCCCATTTACCAGTTGGACGTCAAAAGTGCATTCCTCAATGGAGATCTTCAAGAAGAAGTATATGTTGAACAACTTGAAGGATTCAAGGTCCAAGAAAAGGAAGACCGATTATACAAACTTCACAAAGCACTTTATGGACTCAAGCAAGCTCCCAGGGCCTGGTATGAAAAGATTCACAAGTTCTTTGAAGCTAAAGGATTTTCAGAAGCAATGTTGATGCTAACCTCTACATCTATCAAAAGGATTCCTTAGTTGCCATCATCATCCTCTATGTAGATAACTTGATATTGACAGGTTCAGATGACAAATGCATCCAATTCATCATCACAGAGCTTCACCTTGAGTACTTTATGATAGATCTTGGACTACTTCACTACTTCTTAGGTATGGAAGTTTGGCAAACAAAAGAAGGCATATTCCTATCATAGAAGAAGTACTACTCTGGTCTTTTTTCCAGATATAACATGGACTAGTGTTGCTTAGTATCTACACCACTTGATCCAAACATCAAGCTCACACTGGAGAATTCATCATCACTTGTGGATGTGCATACTTATCGATAGCTTATTGGCTCATTACTCTACCTTGCCAACACTAGACCACATATTACCTATGTAGTTGGTATACTCAGTCAGTTTGCACATCAGACTCGTCAGACTCATTTGGATGCTTCTCAAAGACTACTTTGATACCTTGCCCTCACCCGACATCATGGTCTTTGGTACAGAGGGGGCATCGAACTTGTCGGATATTCAGATTTAGGTTGGGCTAGTGTTCCTGATTCACGATAGTCTACTTTTGGATACATATTCTTGCTTGGCTCATGACCTATCTCTTGGGCAAGTAAGAAGTAGCCTATAGTTGCTTTGTCATCCATCATGGCCGAGTACTGAGCATCCAGCTTCGCCGCATGTGAGGCCATATGGCTTCGATGTTTATTATCTAGCAATGGTGTTTTGTAGGTTACTCCCACACGCATCCACATGGACAACCAGTCAGCCTTGGCCATCACCAGGAATCTAATGTTCCATGCTCGGACAGTGTACCTCTCAAGAGAACTTGGCAGACATGTTCACAAAGGCTCTATCTCCAGTTCTACTCTAGCGCTTGGTGGACCTCTACAACATTCAGCTACTCCAAAATGCAGCTTCAAAGGGGGTGTTGATGACATGATTGCTCCTACATCATCTACATTTTGTCACCACATGAGTGCATCTCCATTTTATATCTAGGAGACACTACACTTCTAGTTTATTTCCATATATATTGTATTTCCTTTGTATTTGGGCATCTTGCCATTTGCTTCTACCCGTTGTATTCATTCTCCTTTCATGGGAACCATCCCACATGAGATGTACTTTTGAGAGACCCTCCCAAATCTATATAAGGAGGGCCTCTCCCCTCATTTGTACTTGGTTAGAAGCTTGAGAAGCCTAGTCCATGCTCTTGGCAAGCTCATTTCTAATCCACATGAGTTTATCCATTTCATGGTCTACTCATTTTGAGTCTCACACACTCTTTCTTTTGTGAGTACACTCTTCTTTTCATTTTGCTTCCGGGTATATAATTTCCACATATATGACCAATGCTTTTATGCCCAAAGTCAATCTCTACAATCTGTTTAGAAGTGGCCATAGCAAGCTGCTTCTTGCTCAACCAAGATATACATGAGCTACCAAGCATGAAGCAAAAGCAACTAGTGGACACAGGAGTGTCATAGCAACCAACCCAATCACTATTAGAAAAAGCATGCAAATCTGGCGGTAGTGATCCCCCCTTGGGATAAAACAATCCAAGTAGTTGGGTACCACTCAAGTAGCGAAAGATGCGCTTAACCGCCTGCCAATGCTTGACACCTTGGCAATGCATAAACTTGTTCATCTATGAGATAGCAAACTGAATATTTGGCCGATTAATGCATAAGTAAATCAAGCATCCAATAGCCTGCTGATAGAGAACAACAGTTGATGCATCTCCAACATCATGAAGACTCAATCATAAACCTGTCTCCATAGGAGTGGCAATAGGCTTACAGTCTTCAAGGCCAAAATGCTGCAATAATGTGTCAATATATTTTGTTTGACACAAAGCTATTCCACCATCAACTTGCATAAACTGAACACCCAAATAGTGATGCAAACACCCCAAATCATACATCTCAAATGAGGCATGCAAATCAGCCTTAAAATCAGCAATATGTGTGTCATGTGAAAAGCATATCATCAACATACACAACAATGATCAGAAGCACATCATTAGCACGCTTAACATATAAGGTGCTTTCAGTTGGATTGTTCTCAAAACATATGTGCAATGAGATAGGCATGTATCTTTTCATACCAAGCATGTGGTGCTTGCTTTAAACCATAATGCCTTCTTTAACCTGCACACCTGGGTTTCATGCCCTTTCTGCACAAAGCCACGATGCTGAAAAACATACAGTTCTTCATGCAAGTCACCATTCAGAAATGCAGTTTTAATGTCCAACTTATGTACATTCCAACCATGATGGGTTGTAAGTGCACAGATGCTATGAACAGTAGTCGTACGACATGTACATGCAAAGGTCTCATCAAAATCAATGCCTCTTTCCTACACATAACCCTTTACAACAAGCCTAGCCTTACACTTATCAATTGTTCCATCAGGCTTACACTTCAGCTTGTGAACCCACTTAGTGCCAATGGCCTTCTTCCTAGGAGGCAAGTCACATAAAGACCAGCTACCATTCTTCATTATAGCATCATATTTAGATTCCATAGCAGCCATCCAATTTTTTGAATTTTGTGCTCCATGAAATGAAACAAGCTCATTCTCATCAAAGAGACTAAACACAACCATAGCATAGCAATCTGATGAAAAAGAGGCACTATGAGAGCCTGAACGAGTACGGAATGACAAAGCTGCATCTAATTTGCTGTCACGCAAAGTCTGCACTAGCCATTTTGGCATAGCTTTTGCCCGCTCAATATCAGCTCTCTCAGCAACAAGTGCATCATATAAATCTACAGCAGAAATGGAATGATTTGCATCATCACATGAAACTTGCAAAGGTTGAGAAGTTGCCTCATTAGGACTAGCATTAGATTTTCCACTTGTAAAAAGAGGTAGCAAAGTATCATACATGTCTTTGGAGCTAACAGATGTCTCCTTAGTACATGAAAGTAAGGGTTGAATAACATCTTCCACAAAAACAACATCATGACTAACCAAAATGCATCTACTCTATGGATGATACAGACAATCGCCTTTGCTTTCAGGACTATACCCAACAAGAATACATTTTACTACTTTATCATCCAATTTTCTGTGATGTTGTTCAGGCACTAATGCATATGCCAAACAACTGAAAACACAAAGATTAGCAATAGATGGCTTGCAACCATGCCAAGCCTCATATGGAGTGATAGATTGCAGCGCTTTAGCGGGACACCTGTTAAGTACATATGTTGCACACATGATAGCGTCAAGCTAGAAACTATGTGGTAAAGCCTAATTCTTGACCATACACCTCGTCATCTCCGTGAGTGACCTGTTCCTCCATTCAACAACTCCATTCTATTGAGGTGTATACATCATTGTACACTCTTATTTTATCCCACGTTCAGCCAGAAATGCATTAAAGTTAGAAGATATATATTCTCCCTCTCGATCAGAATGGAGGGTGCCCATTTTACATGCTAACAAATTTTCAGTCAAAACTAGAAATTGTTTGAAGCACATAAACACTTCGGACTTTGCTTTCAATGGATATACCCATGCATGTCTAGAAAAATCATCAATGTAAGTCACAAAGTAAAGATAATATCCAAAAGAGGGTGTCTGCATAGGACCACAGACATCACTGTGAACAAGCTCCTTTTTCTGAGTAGCTCGAACTGAACCATCCTTTGGAAAGGGGGAACACTTTATTTTGCCCAAAATACGGCCTTCACATACATGTTTAACGGGTGCCTCAAGTTTGGGCAAAGAGGACACTATTTCAGATTTCTACAGGCATAGCAAACTAGCAAAATTCAGATGACCAAAGCGTGCATGCCAAAGCTTTGCATCTGACATGGCCTGAGAATCATGTACTACATATGCTGAATCATTCATGGATCTTTCATAGTCTATGAGCTTATACAACCCACGACATAAAATGCTAGAAGCAATAATCACATTGCCATTTGATACATCATGAACTGTACACCTATCATCAATAAATTTCATAATCAAGCCAATCTTGGCTAAAGCCAAAACTGATAACAGATTCTTCTTGATCCTTGGCACAAATAAAGCATCTGACAAAATGAAAGAACTACCATCAGTAGTAGTCACCCATGACAGGATAAGAGGATTTGTTGGCACAGGTGACAATATTCCTTATAGGGGCACGCTTGAGTGAAGAGAAGAAACTGCGCTGCAAGGTAATATATTTGGTTGCCCCACTATCAAAGTCCCAAACATTTGAGTCTACTGCAGACATGCATTGCTCATGAGAAGATGGGTCAAAATTGCAAATAGTAGTAAACACCCATTCTGCATCCTGCACAAGATTAGCAGACTCTGTTTTTGGTGTAGAGGCCTCTGCAACAACCATTCGGACCTCTTTCTTCTTTGCCTCTTTAACAACCACTTTTGGACAACTCTTAATGACATGATCATTTGCTTTATAGTATTTGCAAAACAATTTTTGCATCTCTGATTTCTTGTCATCTTTGTCTTCCTTCTTTGATTGTGCAGATTAGCATATTTCTGCTTACTAGTAGAAGAGCTCCATTTTCCTTTGCCCTTCTAACTAGCCGGGAAAGCTTGATCTACAACACACATAATAGAAATGTACAAAGATAAGTATCCCGTTAGGCCAATAGGCGTATATACAAGCGGGGGGGAAAAAACCTCCTAAAGAGGGAAAAAAGTGCCCGATGATCCTAGATGTTCACACACATCACTACCTAAATATATCAACAAGCCTTATCTTTTATTTACAAAAGTCATGTTCTACAATGATCCTTATCTCAACCACTATTTTTATGACTTTCTAGAAAGAACCCTCTATGTGGGTCTTTTATTTACAAGATATATGGAAACTATAATTTCTCTTATTTGTGTCCAGATACATCCGAATAAATCCACACCCATTCTCATCCTCATGAACCTTGAACTCCTATATCAAAACACAAATACATTAAACTTTTAATAAAATAAACTCCAAAATTCAACATTCCATAAGTGATAGTATTCTTGCTTCATTCCTTTTGCTATGACCTTGTAGTCCTGCATAAGGTCTTCAACAAAGTATCCTTGATTATTGAATGTCACCTAATAACCTCTTTCAACTATTTGAACTACTCAAACCAAGTTCTTGGTGATGGATGGCACTTGCAACACATCTTTCAACACCTTGGAGCTTTGAGATCCATTAAATGGAACATCTCCCACATGTGCAATATTGTGCTAAGTGTCATCCTCTATCTCTACATGTCCTTGAGTGGTGAGTGAGATTATTTATTGGAACCCATATGGTTGCTACAACCACTATCTATGTACCATGTAAAATCTGAATGGACTCTTTCACTTGAACCATACATCATAAAAAAGTTCTCATTTTTTGAAGTATTGGCATAATTACCATGGTTCCTTTTGTATCCTTGATTCCCTCCTCCTTTGGACCAACAATCTCTTGCATACTCCCTCAATTTTCCCCAATTGTAGCATTCACCATTTGATGTTTCTCTTCCATGTGATCTTCATCTACTCCTTCCTCTTCCTCTTGATTCATAGCTTTGGTTGGAGCCTTCTTGGTTTCTTGAGCTTGAGTTTGACCTTCCTCTCCCTCTACCTTGGGAGTTTTGACCACCTCCTTTGCCTTTGCCTCTACCTGCATAGAAAACTTGGGCTTAGCTTCCCTTTGATTGTCAACCTCCTTGGTTCATCTCCTCGGCCACCATAATGTGATTCATTGATCAAATTTTGTTAGGAAATCCCACACATACACTCATGTGGTGAATGCCTTCCATCTTTCATCCTCTCTCAAGCAATTGATAGTGTGAGCAACAAGACTGTCATCTTCGATTAGGCTCCCAATGAGCCTACATCATCTGCAAGCTCCCTAACCTTTAAAATGTACTCATTAATGTTAGTGCTTGGCGCTTTCCTAAGATTATTTAGCTCATTCTTGAGATGAATCTTTCTTTCTTTGATTGATGAAGAGTACAATATCTCCAAGGTCTCTCAAACCTTTTCGGATGCGTCCAAGTCTTGTATATGCCCTAACATGCTATTGCTTATGTGTTGGGATATAATAAATATGACTCTCCTATGCCTTGACATGTCCTTCAAGTGGTGGATCATGTACACAAGGCTCTGAATCTATGCCACTCACTAATCCCCATAATCCTTTGCCTCTGTAAGGTAATTGCTAACTCTAAATTTCCAAGGTTGATAGTTTCCTTTCTCAAACTTCTCTAGTTTTTGAACTATTCTCATCCATATTGAGATGTAAGGTTCTCCTCTAGCTTCTCCTAAAGTTATGTATGCTTTAGAAGGTGTGTATGTTACCTTTTGATAGCTTCTCCCTTGCTAACCTTTGACTAGTTGAGGTCTCAATTGATGTATCCCCCTTTGATATATTCTTGGCTTGATAAGTCCTCCATGTGCTTCCACGAGTTGTCTTGATCCATCCAAGTCTTCAATAGGATGTCTACTAATATCTTCAAGCCTCCAAAATGGTCAGATACCATTGATCGGGTAAGATTCTAACACCCCAGTGCAACTATGGAAGAATGCTACCCTCCACCAAGCCCACACAAATGATATATGATCACTATTCTAGACTTTCCTCTTGAATTATGTAGAGAATCAAAATAAATATCTAAATAAACAAGACTTTGAGAGCTATCCAAAAAACTTTGAGTTGAGTCAAATGGATATTCCAATTGTGAGAACCATCCATGTCAAGGCACGCTATATGTCTACAACACTCTCTGCCTATGTGTAGAGATATAGGTTCATAAACATGGCAATTTCTCACAAATCACTATGTAGAAAAACTTGAAACTTTGGTTAAAACTTTGGGGCACTATATGAGATATCAAAAGAAGTTTGAAATCAACAAAAATGATTGTCAACCTCATCAGACACATTGGCAAGCTTCATAGTGATTACTTTGATACCTTGCCCTCACTCGATATCATGGTATTTGGTACAAATGGGGCATTGATGTTGTAGATATTTGGGTTTGTGATCTTGATTCTTGATGGTCTACTTCTAGATACATATTCTTGCTTGGCTCAGGACCTATCTCTTGTGCAAGCAAGAAGTATCCTATATTTTCTCTATCATCCATTGAGGATGAGTATCGAGCATCTAGCTTTACAACATGTGAGGCCATATGCCTTTGACGTTTATTATCTGACATTGGAATTTTGTAGGATACTCCTACATGCATCCATGCCGATAGTCAGTCAACCTTAGCCATCACCAAGAATCTAGTGTTCCATGTTTGGACCAAGCACATTGAGATTCATTACCACTTTATCCATGAGAAGCTCATATCACAAGACAACACTGTGGAGCAATGTACCTTTCAAGAGAAACTGGCAAACATGTTCACAAAGGCTCTACCTCTAGTTCTTCTCTAGCACTTGGTGGACCTCTACAACATTCAACCACTCCAAAATGGATTTGTAGAGGGGGTGTTGACAACATGAGTTCATCTCCTTCATTTCCATTTGTATCCATATGAGTGAATCTCCATTTTGGATCTAGAAGACACTCCATTTCACATTATTTTAGTTATATTGCATTGTATTTGGGTACCTTTCTATTCGCTTCTACCTTGTATTCATTCTCAATTATCCCACATGTGATGTACTTGGGAGATCCCCCTCCAAATTTATATAAGCAAGGCCTCTCCCCCACTTTGTACTTGGTTAGAGGCTAAAAGAGCACACGTGCTCTTGGCAAGATCATTTCTAATCATGTGATCTACCCATCTATTGGCCTACCCACTTTGAGTCTCTTACACTATTTTATTTTGTGAGTACACTCTTCTTTTCATTTTGCTTCCATGTGTGGTACTCTCTATGTTACAGGCATGTGCAGTAAAACACCTGTACTCCAAACACAATTACTCAAATAATATGAGGTGGATCCAATGACTTAAGGAATTTTAGAGGACTATATTATCTAAGTAAAGAGTAAAACCATAGACAATGGATCCCTAAAATAGGAGAACCATTTAATACAACTTAGAAAATAGAAAGTAGTCACACATACATAGGTAGTGAGATATCCTAATTTAACTTGGAATTTAGGAGCTTGCATTCTTAAGTCCAAAACTCTAAAGACTCATTAGTACATGCAAGAAACATATGAGATCACACAAAAGTCCATGATCCAAATAATATACAGAAGGCAAGTGGCCTCTACAATCTAGAAGCCACCTTTCCTAAAATTGATCCTCCTAAAATTGGACTTAATTCGAATGATTTGGGAATTGTTTGGTTGACTAAGTTTCGTGAAATATCATGCCTTGACGCCTTCATTCATTCTTTTGCTTTCCAAAGTAGGTTATCCACAAATTTGTACTTTGAGGCTTGACTTTTAACACTCCCTCTCAAGCTTCAATCATTATCTTTATGCAAGTTCCTTCATGCTAATGCTTTGCTTGAACAACATGAGATTTGTCACATCCAAATATTTTGTAAACATATCAACAACTTTGTTTTTGTACCTAAATTAATCAATGAAACTTCCTTTTTCAATTACTAGTTCGTTATGAAGTGGTCAGGTCATGCACTTCAATGTGCTTAGTTCTTACATGAAAAATATGGTTAGAAGCAAGGTGTATGCCACTCATATTATCACAATAGATGGGATACATATCAAACTAAATATTTAAGTTCATAAATAAATTCTTGAGCTACATTAGATCACATCTGACTCGTTCAAGTTCTCTATACTCAACCTCTATATATGATAAAGTGACTATAGTTTGCTTTTTCATAATCCAAGATATGAATTTGATCTAGGTATCAATATGTGTATGTATATGTATATGTATATGTATATGTAAATGTATATGTATATGTATATGTATACATATATGTATATGTGTATGTATATGTATACGTATATGTATACGTATATGTATACGTATATGTATACGTATATGTATACGTATATGTATACGTATATGTATACGTATATGTATACGTATATGTATACGTATATGTATACGTATATGTATACGTATATGTATACGCATATGTATACGTATATGTATACGCATATGTATACGTATATGTATACGCATATGTATACGTATATGTATACGCATATGTATACGTATATGCATACGCATATGTATACGTATATGTATACGCATATGTATACGTATATGTATACGCATATGTATATGTATATGTACATGTATATGTATATGTATATGTACATGTATATGTATATGTACATGTATATGTATATGTATATGTATATGTATATGTATATGTATATGTATATGTATATGTATATGTATATGTATATGTATATGTATATGTATATGTATATGTATATGTATATGTATATGTATATGTATATGTATATGTCATTTTTTATGAAGCTTCAAAATACTCAACCAAAGAACCAAGTTCAAGTTTTAGTCCACCCATCTACACTTCAGAGGGGGACACAATTATTTCTAAGCAAAAATCAAAAGCAAGTACTTCTCACCGACCTAGAAGATCTCAAAGGCTCATCAAGAAACAACAATGTGAACAAAGTCTCTACGTGAATTATGCACTTATGAGTCTCTATATGAATTATGCACTTATCCACCAAAAATCAGCAAAATCCATAGCCTTTTAACTTCAAAGAAGACCAAGATCAACATGAGTGGGAAGAAGCTATGCAAATAGAGATGGATGCAATTGAAAAAAACTACACTTGGATAGTTGTTCCAAAGCCTTCAAATCATCAAGTTATTGGAGCTAAATAGCTGTACAAACTCAAGTACAAATCAGATGGTACTTTGGACAAGTGCAGAGCAAGTGTTGTAGCTAAGGGTTATAAGAAAAAGCATGACATTCATTATGAAGAAAACTTTTCTCCTACTGAAAGGTTTACAACTACAAGAATCATTCTTGCACTAATTGCACACTTCAAATGGCCCATCTACCAACTTGACATCAAAAGTGCTTTCGTCAATAGTGATCTTCAAGAAGATATCTACGTCGAGCAACTTGAAGGTTTCAAAATCAAAGGACAGGAAGATCAAGTATACAAGCTTCACAAAAACCTTTATGGACTTAAGCAAGCCCCAGGGCCTGGTATGATAAGATTCACAAGTTCTTTGAAGCTAAAGGATTTCAAAGGAGCACTACTGATACTAACTTATATATATATATATATATATATATATATATATATATATATATATATATATATATATATATATATATATATATATATATATATATATATATATATAATTGTCCTTAGTTGCAATCATCATCCTCTATGTAGATAATTTGAGCTTGGCAAGTTCACATGATGAATGCATCCAATTCATCATCACACAGCTTTTTGCATCCAATTCATCATCACACAGCATTGAGGGGACCTTTCCCTAGTACGAGAGAGTACTCTATGATCAATATTGGCCTCCTTCACTACTTCTTAGGCATGGAAGTATGGCAATAAAAAGAAGGTATATTACTATCCTAGAAGAAGTACTACTTTGATATTCTTTCTAGATATGATAAGAGTAGTGTCACTCAATATCTACACCAATTGATCCTAACATCAAGCTCACACTAAAGGACTCATTATCACTTGTGGATGTGCGTGCTTATTGACAACTTTTGGATCTTTACTTTACTTAGTCAACACATGACCATATATTTCCTATGCAATTGGTATACTCAATCAACTTGCACATCACCCTCATCAGACACATTGGGATGTTGGTCAAAGACTATTTTGATATCTTAACCTCACCCAACATCATTGTCTTTCGTGCAAAGGGGGCATCAAAATCATTGGATTTTAGATTCAAATTGGTCTAACGATCCTAATTCTAGATGGTCTACTTTTGGATACATATTCTTGCCTTGTTCAAGAACTATCTCTTGGACAAGTAAGAAGTAGCCAATTGTTGTGTTGTCATCCACAAAGATTGAGTACCGAGCATCAAGCTTTGCAGCATGTGAGGCCATTTTGCTTTGATATTTATTATCCAATATGGGTATTTTGTAGGTTACTTTGTCATGCATCCATATTGATAGCTAGTCAGTCTTGGCCATCACCAAGAATCCAGTGTTCCATGCCTCGGATGAAGCACATCAAGATCTAGTACCATTTTGTATGTGAGAAGCTTAAGAGATTTTTCTAGGGTAGTGTACCTCTCAGGAGAACCTAACGAACATGTTCATGAAGGCTTTAACTCTAGTTCCACTCTTGTGCTTGATGGATTGCCTCTAGAGCATTTAATCGCTCCAAATGGAGTTGTAGAGGGGGTGTTGATGACATGATATCCTCTACCTCACTCCATTTGTATGAATGGACCTCCATTTTGTATCTAGGATATACTGCATTTACATTTTGTTTTATATCTTATTAGATTTGTAACCTTGCCATTTGCTTCTATTGTTGCATTCATTCTCCTTTAGGGGGAATTATCCCACATATGATATACTTTGCAGAGCCCCCTCCAAGTCTATATAAGGAGGACCTCTCCGTCACTTTGTATGAAGCTTGAGAAGCTTACTCCATGCTCTTGGCAAGCTCATCTCTAATCCATATGGGTTTACACATTTCTTGGTCTACTCACTTTGAGTCTCATACACTCTTTCATTTTGTGACTGTACCTTTCTTTTGATTTTGCTTATGTGCATGTGATCTCTACATTGTTTTGATAGACTCTAGCGACAAAACCTTAAATCGAGATGGGGGGACAAGTGCTGTCATTTTCATATCCATTATCACCTCTAAGTTTTCTATATTTTGTTGTTGGAGTCTCATGTTCTCTTCTTTTGCTGCTCCCAAGTGACTATCTAGTAACCCCATATTGCAGTTGAGTTTGAAATTCCTATCTATTTGAGTTTTGAGGTGGTCTTCTAGTTGTTGAATCATCACTTCATTTTTTTCTTCAAGTTGGGTTTCCAAAGTTGTATATGCTTATTGCAATGTGGTGTAGCATGCGTTTATGGAGGCATACTTCACCAACAATGAGTTTGTTTATGTTTGTAGAGCATTGACCTTATTTTGTAGATTTTGGTTCAATTAGGTGAGCGAGGCATACTACTCTCAGATTTGGTTCATGCATGAGAACATATGTGCAAGAGATTTTCCATTCTAGTCATAGAAACCACTAGATTTCTATGGAATGATGCAGGGTGTGGAATGTGGAATGCAATGGGGAATGGGAAGGGGGATAGGGAAGTGATGATCATGTCAATCAGTGGTGGTGGTGGTGGTGGTGGTGGTGGTGGTGGAGGGGGAATGGGGGTAGGGGAGGTGGAGTAGTGGGGAGAGGGCATGTGGGGATTGTGGTAGGTGGTGAGGTGTTCATGGGTTCGTTGACCATGATTGTGTAGTGGATACTATGGAGAGTGATATCAGTGTGTGTCATGGAGGTGTGAATGTGGTAAAAAGTGGTGATGTTAGTGGTGTGGGGTTAGGGAATGGAGCGAATGGATTATTAATGCTCCCAAAATTCATCAATGATGGCATCGAGGGTGAAATGTGTGGGAATGATGGGAAGGCAGTGACGGTGGTCATGGAAGAGGGTCTTGTATCCAAAGTAGAAGAGGGGGATCAAAGGTTGTATTGCCGACTTAGGGTAGTTGTGGGCAATGAAGCTATGGGAGATTGTTGAGCAAAATTGGTGGAGGTGGAAGTCATTAATGGTGAGGTGGTGCAAGGTGGGGTTTGGAAAATGGATTGTAACTCCTATGAGAGGGCTTCGATCGACAATGGGGAGCAAGTAGTGGTGGTAAGGGAGGAGGTGTCTTTGGGAGGAATCAACGCTAGAGTGTGTCTGTGGAGTAATTATCCATAACATAGCAATCTGATGCAAAAGAGGCACTATGCGAGCCTAAACGAGTACGGCATGACAGAGGTGCAAAGTCTGCACCAGTCATTTTGGCATAGTTTTTGCATCCTCAATATCAACTCTCTCATCAACAAGTGCATCATGCAAATCTGCATTAGAAATGGATTGATCTACATCATCACATGAAACCTGTAAAGGCTGAGAAGTTGCCTCATTAGGACCAGCACTAGACTATCCACCTGTAAAAAGAGGTAGCAAAGTATCATACATGTCTTTGGAGCTAACAGATGTCTATTCCGTACATGAAAGTAAAGGTTGAATAGCATCTTCCACAAAAACAACATCATGGCTAACCAAAATGCATTTAGTCTGTGGATGATACAGATGATAGCCTTTGCTTTAAGAACTATACCCAACAAAAATACATTTTACTGCTTTATCATCCAATTTCCTATGATGTTGTTCAGGCACTAATGCATATGCCAGACAACCAAAAACACGCAGATCAACAACAGATGGCTTCAGACCATGCCAAGCCTCATATGGAGTGATAGAATGTAGTGCTTTAGAATGTAGTGCTTTAGTGGGACACCTGTTAAGTATATATGATGCACACATGACAACCTCAAGCCAAAAACTATGTAGTAACGCCCGACTCTTGACCATACACCTCCCCATCTCCATGAGTGACTTGTTCTTTTGTTCAACAACTCCATTTTGTTGATGTGTATATGGCACTGTACACTGATGTTTTATCCCACGTGCAGCCAAAAATGCATTAAAGCTAGAAGACATATATTCCCCCCTCGATCAAAATGGAGGGTGCCCATTTTACATGCTGATAGATTTTCAGCCAAAGCCAAAAACTGTTTGAAGTACATGAACACTTTGGACTTTGCTTTCAATTGATATACCCATGCATGCCTAGAAAAATCATCAATGAAAGTCACAAAGTACTTACAAAAGAATTTCTGCTTTTTTTATTTCTTCTCATCTTTGTCTTCCTTCTTCAAATGTGAAGCATTTGTAGATTTCTGCTTACTAGTAGATGAAGTCCATTTACCTTTGCCCTTCTGACTAGCTAGGAAAGCTTGATCTGCAACACGCATTATGGGCCTGTTCTGCCTAGAATGATCTTCCTACAACAAGATAGACACTAACTCTTCAAACGACAAGGCATTTGGATTGCCTCTCATCATCAAATGAAGAGTAGAAGTAAAACTTTGAGTGAGCTGTCTGGTATAACTTCATCAACAAAAATCAATTATTCCTTGACGTCTTTGATCTTTGTTAGAAAATTGTCCATAGAATCACCTTCATTCATATGCTCACTCTCCATTTGTTTTCGGAGGTAAACAACACGAGCCTCATTCCTAGCCAGGTAAAATGTGGTAAGTGTATCCCAAGCATCCTTAGCTGTTTTGTAAGAGAAAATGTGAGGAATAATGGCAGATTTCATAGACAAGGCTATCAATGCATGTGCTTGAGCATCTCTACCATCCCAATGAATTTGCTTTGCAGTAGGTGCAACAAAAACCGCAATACGAACAAGAATCTGAAGAATATCAGCATCTTCAATGCCATCTACATCAGCTTGAATACCTGTATTTATAGGTGTAATAGGATGTTTTTCAACACACTGCACAATGTTCCATAGTCCTTTTGCAACCAATACATGTCGCATCATATAAGCCCACAATGGGCAATTGGTATCGTCCATATCCTCAATAGTCAACATATGGAATACATCACTGTTTTAGCCATGGCCATTGACTAATATACCCTGATGCAAAAAAATGATTGTACCTGAAGAAGTTGAACAAAACTATCCTGTCAAATTCTACTAAACTTGTAGCAAACTTCGAGATGCTTATATTGGCGAACCGAAACCTGTACATATCTTCGACACAAAAAGACAAAATAGCCTACACAAGTGCTACAATAGTGCATTCAGAGGCCAAAACGAGCTCAGATCACGATTTCAGCACCACAAAGCAAAATCGTTTTGATCTCCTAATCACCTTGAGTATGCTCACCAAATTTCATGCGATTTTGAGATTGTGATTGGAGGGGTGTCGACGATGCCCTAGATGAAGCGACGACTTGCTCTGATACCAATTGTTGGAGTTAGATGTCTGCGAAAGCACGCGAATAGAACAAGGAAGAAGAAGAATCTTGGAGCACAACACACAATACTGAATGTATTAGCAATAGAATGTACAAAGATAAGTAACATGTTAGGGCTATAGGTGTATATACAAGCCGGGGGGGAAAAACCTCCTAAAGAGGGAAAAAGTGCCCCAGTAGTCCTAGTGTGTTCGCACACATCACTATCGAAATAGATCAACAATGTGTTGTGGCTTTGCCATGATCAATGCTCTTTTAATGGGTATGTCACAAGATAAACACATGTATGTGATGCACATGATTGTGCAACACCCATTGAGTACCTGTTCTTTGGGACATCTTATGTTAGGTGCATACAATTGTTCAATAATCCAATGTGGGGGATCAATTTACAATAAATTGTTATGTGGTACATAAAGACTGAACCAAATTTTCTTGTGTGATTGGGTGAATATTTCTTCGCCAAGAAATGTGAAATGTTGTGTACACATATGTAGAGTGGTGGACAGGTTGGGTGTGATGGCTCACATTTGTGCAAGTTTTAGTATTTCACTCTTCTTCGTTTCCTATGGTATTAATGTTTCCTTATTTGATGATCAACTCCACAAGTGTAGCAAAGCTTTACTATGATCACTTTTTGATTTTGCCTATTCAAAAAGTTTCCACCTAACTTTTGAGCAACTAATTCATCGAGTTCTTCCACTGATGAAGGTGGTTTTGAAGTGGTACTAGCAAAGTATTCTGAGCCTTTATAGAGCTTTGAGAGTTCCAATTATTCTCCAAGATTTTCCTCAATGTCAATACACATTCTAACACACTGATCTAGGGTGTTTGGATCTTTCAAATACACATATGATCTAAGCCTCTCACTTAAGAGGCCATCTAGAAACATAGACACTTGCTTAGCCTAAGTAGGCCATTATTTGGAACCTACATCTAGCTAGCCTCACTATCTCTTGGGGATTCTACTGGAAGCTCTGGATCAAGGATGATGTGTTGTGCCGAATACCACTTTTTGAGAACTTAGTGATGAATGCATCCATCATTTATGAGTGGTTCAAATCATGCAAGGGATATACCTTTCAAGATTAACCTAAATTTCTCGTACTAAGTAAATAAGTTTTCTACTTGCTCGACTCTGAGTACTTGTTTGAATTTGGTCACATGATCATGCAGGTCCCCTATGCCATAAAATAATTCTTCATGGTCTTAACTACTTGGGAAAGTCTCAATGTTCCTGAATGTTCTCTTGGCCTAGGGAGGGGAAAGTCTTAATTGTCTCTGTCCTCTTGGTCTCTCTCTCTCTCTCTCTTTGGTCTATTAGTTCCTTGTTTTGATCTATGCCTTCCTAGATTGGTGCACAAAACTTACTTCTAGGGATTCTCTTGATTTCTCTTTCTGGGCACCTGATGGGTTAGATGATCCTACACTCATTTATTTATGGGATGCAATAGCTCGTGTAAGGGGAATATATTTTCACCCTTTGAAACATGAGTTTGCTTACTATATTCTAACATTGGGTACATCCTCTCTGAATAATGACCTAGATAGGTTGCTTTTCCTAGGGTATTTGGGTCTTTGAACTCCTACACTAGGAACTCATCTGTATTGTGAGGTTTGGTCCATTAGAACCTCCAAAAGGCTTCCTCTATAGCCTCATTCACATAGATATCTATGCTCACATTATCATGAGTACTTTGGATGTAACAACGATTCTTGTCACTGATTTTCCTCTAGGAGTGCTAGGTCTCTCATGAAGATCTTCTTTCTTGGGTTCTCATATCTCTAACTCAGGAAGACTTGTCCCAAAGTCATCTGTTCTATCAAGGAAACTAGTAACCATGTACATAGTTCCTTGCTTATCTATGTATGATGTGTTCTCAAATTTGACCACTGGGTGATATATTCCATAAGGGTGTTCTGAGTTTCTCAATTGGACCACCAATATTCTCATACCATGCTCATAGATGCAAGCACCTAATTGATATGCACTAATTGTGTCTCGTATGGACCTTTTGGAACTTTAAATATGCTACCCTTCAAGCCATTGTGGTTTTTCCATACGATAGGAACTATCTAACTCTTTAGTTTCGACTCAAGTTTGAATGATAGCTACCTAATTGTTTTGAACATGATTTCATAGTGTGATTGACACTAGCTTTCAAAGATCTTAAGCTTTGTTGATCCACATTGCCAAGATGTTTACCCGATTGCAAGTTCATTAATTTTATACCCCTTTCTTTTAATTGCAACTTCCACACAATTGGCTTCCTTGATTTTCAATCACTTTTTCTTCTTTAGTTGATCGTACATGGTTCTTGTCTTCATTTAGCGTTCTTAGGAATAACTTGGATGATTTGAATTCACAATTGCATTTTTTGTTCACGTTCTTTCTTTTAGGTTTTTTTTTAGTTGCAATTGTATTTTTAGATCTTGAACTTGATGTCCCTTAGGAGATCTTGTACTTTTTCATTCCCATCGCAAACCTAAAAATCTAACCCTAGGGCTACGTGCTTAACATAGGCTAAAATTGACCAACTGGGTTTAGTAATTTTTAACCTTAATTCACATGCTCTAAAAATGCTATCTTATGCTCAAGATGTCATTCCAAGCTTGACTTCAGTACACGAGCATAGCTATATGAATCCAAGCTTGACTTCAGTACATGAGCATAGCTATATGAATCCCTGGAGTCACTTGTAAGCATTGGATATAAGCTAGACTGTAAACAACCACCAAAAATGCATTAAAGCTAGCCCAAAAATTAACTTTCTTCCTTCAAAAAAATTCCTTACTATCTATCTAATGTGATAGGCCAATTTGTCACGATAGAGAGGGGTCTATTCTGATAGATGGGGTTTATCATGAAAGAGGGGGTCTATCAATTTTGTTATGTCACAATAGGGAATGTTAGAAATTAAGTTTTAAAGGCAATTTGAAGGCTTAAGTGAGCTCCAAAAATTATGAAATTTGACATATAGATTCTACTTAATCCCCTCAAACTCAAGGACTCCTTGGCTTCCAAAAATCAAGCTATATTTATAAATGTGGGAATTTTTTGTTAGTGATCAAAATCATTGTTTGTGCAAAAATATGTATGCTTTTATCAAATTTGAATTGTAGGCCTTTCCTTGCATACTTCAAATTTTCCTTTCCCCATGTCACAAGGCACATGTGTCTTGGAATCCAAGAGCAATGCAAAGAAAAAATCATAATGGTTGAGTCTTGGGTAGCATGAGGACTCAAAGGCCATATTTCTCTGGTTCTTCAAGCATTATTCCTCAAGGCCATCATCTTCATTGGCACACACCTTTGGTGATTTCTTTTTGTGGGTAAACACTCCTACAAATTGAATCATGAGACCAATCTTGGGAAAAATATAGTGTAGTCCTCACATAGAGTTCAAGATGGAGGAGGCTCAATGGTCTCAATGTGCAGAATGGAGTGCTTCCGCACTATGCATAGGATTCTAAAAAGGAAAAATATACTTTTTGTATCTCCAACAATGTATTCAAGCCATTTACTTTTGTACTCCAAAGCTAGTGCAAGCAAGGCCGCCCATGCAACCAATTCACTCCTTTGCAAGTTCCCCTCTTAGCCTTTGCACCAGCAACATCAAATTTGATCCCAAACTATGGATCAATAGCTAGCTCCCCAACAATTGGTGATTGCACAACTCCAAAAAAGGATCACCTCTAACTATGGATATATATATATATATATATATATATATATATATATATACATAGATAGAGAGATAGAGAGAGAGAGATCTCCTCATAAGCATATGCACTAGAAATGTCTTCGCATCCCTATATAACTCTCCCCCTAGGGCCTCTGTCACCCATTCCTCTCTCCTTCTCTTCCCAATGTCAACTTACTTCCTATAGTAGATTTTTTTTTCTATCATCTATGAAAGACTACAAATCGAAGAAGTTCAAGTGCAGTATTGCACTCTATGGTGAGAGAGAAGATCAATGTTCTTGTGAGGATTCAACTCGCATGGACATGTATAGAGATCTTAGCAACGCCCTTGACTTGAAGTTAAGGCAACTTGTAGATGGTGTTGCTAAAACTATAACATCATAATTGCACCAAGAATAGACAAAAATAAATCCATAATTGTGGGGGTTCCATCATAATTGATGATCCATAATTGTGGATCATCAAGGTTTGTTTGCCACAGTGGTAGAGAGAGGAGCAAAGAAGAACCTTAGACCAAGAGATAAGGAGAAGAAGTTTCTTTTGTCAATATCCAAATAGCATTGCATTATATTCTCCAAATGGTAAATGCATAAGATGTGTGCTGATAATTTTGATTGTCAAGAAGGTTCAATGAGCATCTTTGATTACTGCTATTTTGTGGTCTATCTTGTTATCCTTGAATTTAGCCACTATCCTTGAATCATGGGCATATTTGAGAATCTTCCAAATCTCTATCATGGTCAAGAGCATGTTTTAGTTTTCAAGTGTATAAGAGCAATCAATGCTACCATTGCTAAATAGAAAAGCCACCAAATTGCATTGCTTACATGATTTTTGTTGCCAAAATAAAGAATGAAAGCAAAGAGAAAGCAAGAAATATAGAGGCAGATCAATATTTTTCATTTTAGTTTGTGTAGAAGTCATTAGTAGTGCTTTCTTTGTCCAGTCAATTTTCAAGCGTCTTATAACTCAACATATGATGAAACACTTTCATGGACCACTTGTGAAGACAGTAGAGATTGCTAGATAACAAAGTGGTAAAACCTCCCTAATAGACCATGAATAAATCCTTTCATATAAGCTATGCATCTCATGAATCAGTAAAGCCCGACATAAGATTTTTTATAGGACATATCACCAATGAGAAAAAAAATGAGATAAAAACATGACCTTCTCCGTGATGTAAACCCTTCCTTATGTCTAAAGACCCAATATGTCCCTAGGCCCCAAGGATGCCATATGCCCCAACACCATGGATGCCAGATGTCCATGGAACTAAAAACAAGGAATGCCATATGTCCCACGCTTGGATGCCATTTGTCCAAGCTATGTATATGGATCCCATATGTCCTTAGATCTAACAACCCAATGGATTAGGTGATGCAATATGTCACTACTGCTTCACATTATAATAAAAAAGGTCATCACATGAAGGGGGGACTGAGAGTTCCCTTTTAACTAGAATTACTTTCCTTCTCATGCAAGATCATCATCCCACATGCAAGGATATTTGTTCTCCATTCCATATAAGGAGAACCCAACCTCAATCGCCTATGTTCATTCACCCTAGCTCATTGTCAAGAGTCTATAAACTCTCTTCATGAACTCACCATGCGCATAGAGAAACTCATGTGAGTCTTTTCATATTGATAAAAATTTATTATGTTTTCCTATCTTTTGTTTCTTCCACTATAACTTGATTATTTTATGATTGATAATAGCTTCGAACCTTTTTCACTCCAATATCTACTACCTTGAGGCTAAGTGTTTTTGTTCTTATCTTGTGATTTCAAGTTGCTTTGTGCTTAAATTTTTTGTTCCATTGACAAGATGCAGTTATTTTTGGCTCTGTACAAAGATGCATAAATTTTTCTTTTGCATGTAGCACTTATATATTTTTTTATGAAGTTGGAAATAGCCTTCATATCCTCAAATTGGGCAAGTAACTAGGGAGACATGGCCATTTTTTTCACTACCTATCTTCCTTTGATTGCATGATATTTGAGATGGAGAAAGTAAATAGCGATAAGCTTTCCAATGAGTGTTTAAACTCAAGAAATGGTTACATATACACCAAGATATGAGCTTCATAACAAAGCTATGTACAAACTGACGTGCAGTTGGAAGGAGTCTATGGGAAGACAAAATGACAAAATGGCTAGATTTGACTATTGGGAGCTCTTGCCTCTTTCTCTCCTTGTTTAGAATGTGCTCCCACTCCACTTTTATAACCAATGAGCATGTGAAGAAGTTTGTGCCTCCTTCTTAACTCACCACTTTGCCCACTACATGCCACTGACTACAAGGGAGATAATGTACCTTTTACTCATCATGAATTTTGACTAGACTTTTTCTTTTCTTTTTTTCTTTTCTCTTCTTTTCCTTTATCTTTATATTTGGTAAATTTATCCAAGCATAGCTCATATGAAAATGAGCTTGTATATTAATCTTCAACAATCTTTGTCCCATCCAATGAATTTGTGAGTATATCTGCACATTGTAAATGAGTTGATACATAAGATAGTTGAATATCCTTGCTAAGTAATTTCTCCCTTACATAATGATAGTGCACTTCAATGTGCTTAGTCCTTGCATGATATATAGGGTTAGCAGCCAAATGAAGTGAGCTAGTGTTGTCTCCAAAGATTATTGGTGTAGGAGTGTATCTCCAAATCTGCAAATAGTTGCTTGAGCCACATAGCTTCTTGAGCTGCATTTGCCAAACCTCTATATTCTGCTTATGTAGATGATAAGGCCAGAGTTGGTTGCTTCTTAGATGACCAAGATATAATATTTGAACCTACAAAGGATATGTACCCTTGAAGTGCTCCTCCTATCATCCTTGGAGCCAGCCCAATCTGCATCAAAATACATCTTTATATCTATGTCAAAGTTGAAGGGATAGAACAATCCTTCATTCATTGTACCCTTAAGATACTTAAGCACTCTCTTTGCAGCTTCCATATGAGGCTTCCTTGGTGCATGCATAAACTGACTCAATGTACTCACTCCATAGGCAATGTCTACTCTTGTTAGAGTAGCATAATTTAGATGTCCCACAAGTTGTTGATAACCTGTAACCTCATCAAGTGGTTCAACTTCATGAGAAATCAATTTATGGTTGAGTTCCATAGGAGTACCTGCAATTTTAGTGTTCTCCAGCTTAAACTTTACCAACATATCATGTATGTACTTCATTTGGGTTATAAATATACCAGGATCTGTATACACAAGCTCTAAGCCAAGAAAGTAGGTTAATAAACCAAGATCATTGATTTTAAATTCTTTCATGAATTGAGCCTTGACCTGCTTGATGCCATTAGCATGATTCTTTATAATAATTATGTCATCTACATAGACACATAAGTAGATAACTTATGATTTGTTCTTTTTGACAAATAAAGAAGAATCTCCCTTGCTTGCCACAAAGCCTTGGTCCTATAGATAGGTAGCAAGTCTATGGTTCCAAGCTCTAGGAGCTTGCTTGAGACCGTAGAGTGCCTTCCTTATCTTGCATACATAACATGTTTTATCTTCATCTTCAAAACTTGGTGGTTGTGCCATATATACTTCTTCTGATATTCGTCCATTTAAGAATGCATTCTTGACATCTAGCTTATATAGATTCCAATTTTTAGAAGCAGCAACACTTACCAAAACCCTAATTGTAGGCATCTTTGCCACGGGTGAAAAGGTTTCTTCATGGTCCACTCCATGAGTTTGGGCAAATCCTTTTGCCACTAACCTTGCCTTGTACCTATTTATAGAGCCATTTGAGTTCTTTTTTAGTTTGTATATCCACCTGGATCCAATTACCTTCATGCCTAGCTTCTTGGGAACTAGATCCCAAGTATGGTTTTCTTATAGTGCTTCCACTTCTTCCTGCATAGCTTCTTTCCATTCTTTCTTCTTCCTAGCCTCTTTAGATGAAGAAGGCTCTTCTCTTATAGAATCTTTAGTGATATACACAGAGTGCTTGGTGACTAAAGATGTATCATGTCCATACCTTATGGACTTCTTGCTTTCTCTTTGTGATCTCCTTAGTGCTTGATTTGGAGACTCTGGAATTTCTTCTAATTGCTTGAGTTTGATCTTGCCTCGACTTCCAAGCCTTGAAGTCAATCTGTTCTTCATCCTCTGAGTTGATATCTTCTGCTAAGTGTTGATCTTCTTGAGTGAGTGTTCGAAAATCATTTTCCAAATCATATGGTAACTTGACTTTCCTGTAATGATCTTCAAACCATGAATTATTTTCATTTAACACTACATCCCTACTAACTATAAATGCTTTGTGAGTGGGATTATCCAGCCTATACCCCTTTTCGTTCTGATCATACCCAATAAATATACATTTCTCAGCTTTAAGGTCAAGCTTTCCTCTGATTTGTGAGGGGATGTGTGCATAAGCAATGCACCCAAATATTTTACAATGGTCCAATGAGGGTCTCCTTCCATTCCATGCTTCATAGGGTGTCATACCATCCAATGATTTGGATGGAAGCCTATTGACCAAATAGGTGGCTATAGAAACAACCTCTTCCCATAGGTAATTTGGTAACTTCTTCTCATTTAACATAGACCTAACAACTTCAACAATTAACCTCTTCCTTCTCTCTACCACTCCGTTCAATTCAAGAGTGTATCTTTTTGTTACTTCCCTCTTGATGCCTCTGTCCTGTAGAAATGGGTCTTCCACATATGCTCCATGCTTAATGAATCTGACATGTAAACCTTTCTCAACAATTTGCCCAACACTAATGAGGTTTTTGGTTATGGTTGGCACATACAAAACTTTACTCAAATCATGCTGCCATCAGATGTTTTGACATTTCCAATTTTCTTGACTGAATGTTTAGTATCATCACATGTTTGTACTTCATGCTTCCCTTTGGGTTCTTCAAGATCATATAATAGAGCTACATTTCCAGCCACATGATTGGAACATTCTGAATCAATATAGAAAAGATGCTCATCATCTTTACCTTGCTTGGATGTCATTTTCATGATGAGTAATGAGTCTTCTTGGTCTTCAGTATAGTTGTTGTAGTCCCTTCTTCCTCTAAAACCTTCTTGATAATTGTTTTTGTTGTAGCCTTGATTGTAGTTATGGTTGTAGTAGCCTCCACCATTATTGTATCTGCTTCTTGATTGCCCATAGCTACCTCTATGGAAGCCTCTTCCCCTTTGATTCCTTGTATTCTTGAAGCATTCTTTTTTGGTGTGGTTGTTAAGACCACATATGTTGCAAGGTGAATTGTTGTAGGGTCTCCCCCTACCTTGCTTTCCTCCTCTGCCCCTTCCTCTAGCACCTCTTCCTCTTCCTACATAATTAACTTGAGAGGTACTAGACTCTTCTTCATGCTTCTTGTGTTTACCTTTATCATTAGCTTTATTCTTATCTGTATAAAGGGTAGAAGATTGGTTACCTCTATTTTGTCACCATTCTTGTTGAGATTTTTCTCATGGGTGAAGAGTTTCCCCATCAAGGTGTTGAGGTCAGGTATTTGCATATCCATGTAGAGGTCCATCGCTGTGGTGAAGGACTCCCACTTGTCATCAGCCTTGATTCCATTAATGATCTGCCTCACTATGTGTTCTTCTTCTATCTCCTCTCCAATGCTTGCAAGTTGGTCAGCCACATCTTTCATCTTGGTTACATAATTAGCCACTGCTTGCTTTGGTTGTTTCTTTAGAGTTGTAAATTCCATCCATAACTGATTGTTCCTAGCTCTTGTATTTGAGGAGAAATATGATGAGAGTACTTCCCAAGTCTCTTGGGAGGTCTTGCAATTCCTAACATGTGGTAACAAGAAATCAGAGATTGAATTTAATAGATATGACCTGGCAAGAGCATCCTTTGCACACCATGTGGTCAACCTTTCTTGCTCTTCCCTTGTAGGTTGTTGCTTGCTCCTGAAGATTGGCATCTCTTCATCTCCTAAGATGTATCCATATAGACTTCTCCCTTGAAGGTAGGATTGCATCCTAAGTGACCATGCTAAGTAGTTGTTCCTGTCCAATTTGTTAATGAAGGATGGAAACCCATCTCCCATCTTGATTGTTGTCGCTCTACTACCGTTGTTGGACAAGATGGTGGATAGTCACAAGAGATGAAGTGGTGTTGCTAGATCCTACTTCACACCTACTAAGAGTGATGGTTGGAGAGTGTAGTGTGCCACTTGAGCTTGCTAATGAACACAAATACTCATATACATTGCTTGGAAGATGATCCACTAATTTATGGATCAAAATAGATAGGTAGGATGTTAATCCAAGAACAAAAACTTGCTATTTTTGTTCTTACGCTTGTTCAGTGTTTTGAACAATTCTCAGTGCACAATGACAATTGACTTAATTCCTTTTGGGGAACTCTAATTAGCTTAGTAATCTATCAATCATGAGTCATTTCATAAAAAATGATGGACTACATGCAGAGAAAGGTGTTTAGCAAATCATAGCTCCATCTCGACATTCACGGGCTGCTACAATCATCAGACTAGTGAGCAAAGATACATTAATATCTCATGATCATGAGAAGCAATGGTAATGAAATTTTGTAGGTCTATAATAGACAATATGCTGAATCTAATATGTTTAAATCATGGCAAAAGATGATAAAACAACTTATACACACTGAGAACAAGCTCTAAGAAGATCACTGTTCTGATGAAGTTACAACAAAGAAGTGAAATGAGAATGTAATGATCATATGTGTATTAAAACATGTACAAATACAATGTCATTGGAAATCATAAACTTCTCAATGTGTGAGAGGTGAATGAGCTATGAGATAAGCTCTCAATTCACAATGAATGTCCTTCAAAATGATCTCCTAGGCTCGAGATACACGTGGGTCTTTTCTTGGTCCTCTTCTTATAGTTATGCTTGGAGCCAAAGTTTGAAATCAAATTCAAACTTCTACCTAAAAGGTGAACCCTAAAGTGTAGGATAGATTCCGTCATCATTCAACAACCAATTGATTCGTGATTTTAGAGCTTTCTAACTCCACATGGATGTAATCCACTTTTACAAGGATAAATGTGAAGGATTTTTAGAAGAGATTGATCATATGAAGCCTTGCATAACCTATGCCAATAATCAAGCATAATCTAATTCACCAAGTATGTGGGCTTGGGTTTAATTGCACCAACGTCATTTATATCAAATTCTATGACTTTGGTAGAGCAACACTATTACTAACAAAGAAGGGCTTTTGAAAGTCATCAAATCTTGGGATATCCACAAGAAATGAGTGGACTTGAAAATATTGGTGGATCATGCCAGGGTTCATATCAACCTATCCCCCACCATATAACAAAGCACAAGAGACATATACCATGGATTTCTTTTTTTGTAGCTATCTAGGTTTGTATATTTAGATAATTCCCCCATCAATAAAAATGGGGTTTATAAAATCAAGTATGCATTAGAAGTATAGATAAGAATATAGCAAAAAGAGTAGATATACATGAGCTACGTACACCAATACAAACATTATTCCACCCAATGAGTATGCAATTGCATCCATACTTTCTCTACTAACAATATAATCTATGGTTTTTCTCTTGATAAGAAACAATTAAAGTCTTTCAATTTTTGTACTTGTTCTAAAATAATCCAATAAGAATTTCCTATAAAAATGTATCGTTATCAAAAATCTATAGAGATTCCAAAAAAGGTTTAGTAATATCCAATTTTTGTTTTTAGAATTTGAAATACACCTTTTGAAGTGTTTGGATACCTATTAGGAGGTGTTTTTATCCATATATGCTCTTTGGAGTATATATTTGAGGGTTTTATAGAAAAATTTTCTTGCATGTATAATTTCATGGGTTTTGGAGAGCTTCAAATGACAAGATTCATTCTGCAACTCTAACTCAATCTACATATACACCCTCAACTTCAACAAGGAATTTCTCTTCTTTCAAGTATCCAATTGTCATGATTTTTATTGGAGCTTGAAGCTTATATTGTATATATAAGTTTGAAGTATTCAAATTTCATGATTTTATTTAGATAATGAATCTTATATTGTAAGCTCTTTGAGACACCAAGAACATGTCATTTGGACACCATATTGTGGGTTTAAATTTTTTACAAACTCTCTATAGAATATATGTACTCCCTTCAAAGCATCATTTGGGTGACTTTACTATCAACATTATTTTGTTACTTAGAAACCTACTATCAAGAAAACATCTAGGTGATTAACATCATTTCTTTCGCTGTATAAACCTATAAGGGATTAGGGAGGACTAGTTAGAATCAAATTTTGGTCATGAAACATCAATTTTTCCTAATTTAAAGATGTTTTGAAGACTCCATGGTGCATTGGATTTCTTTATAGCTTCAAAGAGTCAATAAGACATTTGTAAATTCATTTTTGGGACTAGCAAGGATCTAGGAAAAAAAGTCAAGAGCTTTGAGGATGAAGTCATATTGGTTTGCAAGCTTTGGAAATCTCCAAGGAATTGTTTTTTAGTCATTTGTTCCATTTTGAGTATTTCATTTACTTCTCTTTTGCTTCGAGTTCATTTCGTATTATTCAAAATGGAAACTAAGGATAAAGAAGCATTAGAAAAAAATTCACAAAAATATCAACAACAACCCATAGAACAAAACCATGAATTAGATATGAAATATGTGAATTAAGAGGTTGGTTTATATGAATAATTTATTATTCACTCTCAACATCATGAGCATCTAGATAGGACAACCAAATTAGAATCTGGCTTAGGGAGTATGGCCTCATCCTTTGAGAAATTGAAAGATCAACTTGTCACTCATGAGATCCAAAGAAGTTCTTTGATCACTATTAGAGATGAAGGCAAGGAGACAAAGAGCCTAGGTCTCTTATAGCAAATTGAAAGAAGATAATCCAAGGGATATGTATTTTCTTAAAGACTTGAGACCACCTATATTCATGGGCCATAATCATGATAGGACCAAGGATGTAGTCTATACTTTTTTGCAAAAGTGGGTAGACCTACATCAATTAAAGGGAACCCCAAACATGTATCAAATGTTCAAAGTAAGTCTCTCTCTTGGACTATACATGTACAAATGGTGGATGAGAATTAAAGAAATTGAGGCTATTCGTATTGATCGGGCCTGGTTTAAAACTCTTATTCTAAAAGAGTTTCTACTTGATAACGAGGAGCATAATTGGGACATTTGGAATAGAATGGTGCAAATAGGTAGGACATTGTCTATTTACCTTTGACATTAAAGAGAGATCATCCTTAAATTGAAAGGTTTATCTGATTTTTAGAGGACTCGATCTTTTGTTAGTGGGCTTGATTAAGCAATAAAAGTTGTAATTAGAAGGAATGCCCTTAAGAAATTTATGAGGCTACAAAGTGTTGGTGCAGGACAATCAACAATTGATGATTTGGACAAAGGATTAAAGTCAAATAATAAAGAAAAGATCAAATTATGAGGCTTGAAGATTAGTGCATGATCAAAAGATGAAGACTTGTATATACATGTACATTAAGCTTTAAATTAGTTCACATATACCTTTGTAAGTGTGACGAGTTTGTACATATATGCCTATATATACAAGTATAGAGTCAGGACATAAGAGAGAAGAGAGATATAGACCAAGTATAGATGAATAGAAGAAGAATGTATGTGATGGATGAATGAGATTCATCAAATCAATTGTTTTCATAAGAATAGAAGAAAACTTCTGAAATCTGAGTCGTGATCTTTTCTCCATTTCTCCTTTTGTGATTGTTCATTTCATAAATCCTTTTGTAGATGTCTAAATCCATAATTAATGCATCTATGGTCAAGATTTGAGAGTCTAATTGTAATCAGGATGAGAACATTACTTATTCACTTTACACATGTAGAACATTTACATGTGTAAAGTGAATAAGTGAAGGTAGGAATATGCACAATCTCGATGGTCAATTGTTTTGATCAGATATCCCTCAATAGTGTAAAGTTTTGACCACGTAACCACTCATTCTTTAAGTTGAAAGGTAAGCTACTTGTGCCTAAAAGCATTTGAATAAATGGGGTCTACTTTGGGAGAACTATGCATTAGAAGTTGCAGGTGTCAAAGTCAATTGCTCAGAAGATCAATTTCAGATATAGGTGCATTGTTTAGATGATATCTCAAAATATGCTAACTCTTTTGAAGAGTTTTAACTTGCAAAAGGTGTGCAACCTTTAGACGACACCATGTATAAAGTTTCATTAGAAACTTTACACATTCAATAAGTGGATTAAGTGAAGCAGACTTTTCTGTGTATTGAGTTTCTTCACAGTTAGTTCAAATCTTGATGATTTGGCATTGATCTTCCAAAATTGGTTGAGGTTTTGAGTTGTTCTTGATATAGAGGTGCTCTAACATCAAGGATAGCTTATTCTTTTGCAGATTAACACTCTCCATCAATGGTATCAGAGCAAGAGTCATCAAAATTGAAGAAAGGAGGACCCTGACTGTTGTAGTTATACAGAAATCAACCTTTGAAGATTCAAAAGGTGAAAATTTGAAGTGAAAGCTAGAGAAGGAGGCTTGAAGCTATCAAGAAGATCAAAAGGAACTACATTCGAAGTAAAGGTACATTCATTATTCACAAAGCTTGAAGAATTTATTACACATGTGAAAAAAGGATGGGAGATTCTCTTCAGACAGAGAAATTGGATAGAGAAAACTATCATGCTTGGTCTATGAGGATGGAAGCTCATTTTATTAGCAAAGATTTGATAGGATACATCACAGATAAAGAAGACAAACCAGAATTTAGGGATCCTAGTGTTCCAACTAGGGAAGAGCTCTCAGATTTGAAGACATGGATGAAGAAGGATGCTCAAGCAAGGAGCATTATCTACATGGGAGTCAATGATTACTTGCTACCTCATATTAGAGGACTTGAAAGTGCAAGTGACATATGGAATGCTTTGGAGGAGCATTTCCAAAACACTACAAAGTCAAGAAATGCATCTTTATGGGCAAAATTCACCACATTAAAAAAGAAAGCTTCTCAATCCATTTCTAATTATGTGGCAAGGATGAAGGACATTGTAGATGCATTAGGAGCAGTTGATGAAGATATTGAAGAGGATAAATTGGTAAGACAAATTCTCATAGGTTTGAGAGGAGATGAGAAATGGAAGCCTTTCATTTTATCCACTGAATTGTCACTAGATCATTTCACTCCTGATTTGAATCACTTGTTAGGAAATATGCTAACCTTTGAGCAGGATATCAAAGGTGATGTTGATAAAAGTACAGATCAAGCAATGTATTCAAAGGATGAGAAGAAGATTAACAAAGGCAAGCAACAATTGAATGAAGATGAAGGCACTACTAGTCAAGCTAACTTCCTAAGAGGAAGAGGAGGTGGCAAAGGAAGAGGAAGAAGCAACGAATATGTGCCAAAGCTTGCTGGATTTGTGGTAAGACTAATCATTTAGCTCATCAATGTTGGCATAATAATCAGAATGGTGGAGGATATAATCAAAACTTCAATTCAAGAGGAAGAGGTAATAGAAATCAGAGAGGTAATTTCAGAGGTAGAGGTAGTAGATGTTACTTTGGAAGAAATGCAGCTAGAGGCTTCCAAAGTTAATCCTACAATAATACCTACTACAACTATGCTTCAGATCAGAAGGAAGATTCAACCTTAATTATGAATGCAACTTGTGAAAGACAAAGTGAAGATCAAAGAGTCTTCTACATAGATTCAGGGTGTAGCAATCACCTGAGTGGCAACATAGCTTTGATGACTGATTTGGAGAATAAAGTAAGTAATCATGTGGTTCAAACAGGTGACAACATGAAGCACAATGTGAAGTTCATTGGATCAGTGAAGGCTAAGGATGGAAGCACTCTTCTGAGTAAGGTTTTGTATGTTCCTACAATTCCAAAGAATCTGATAAGTGTAGGGCAAATTGTAGAGAAAGGTTATAAAGTAAGGTTCACTAATGATGGAGTTTTTGTGGAAGACCCTAGCAATGGGTATAAAAAAATTGTTTCAGGGAAGAAAGAAGGAAGGCTCTTCACATTAAAGATTCAAGGCAATGTTGATCATGCCTTGTTCACTTATGGAGGACATAAGATCTTTGAATAAGATCTTTGGTATAAAAGGCTTGGACATTTCAATGAAAGAGGTATTAAGGATATGATTAACAAAGGTTTAGTGCTTGGATTACCTAATGTTGCATGTCAACATATGACATACAAATATGAGGCATGTCAATTAGGTAAGGATCATAAGCAATCATATAATGAGCATGGTTTCATGTACTCAGAGAAGCTTGAATTGGTGCATACAGATGTGTGGGGATCATCAAATGACTTTAGTATTAATGGTTCAAGATATTATGTGATCTATGTTCATGATGCTACTAGGTGGATCACCATATATGTGATCAAAGATAAATCAGAGGTCTTTAATACATTTAAACATTACCATGTGTATGCACAAAGAGTTTCAGGGCAAAAATTGAAGAGACTGAGGTCAGATGGAGGGGGAGAGTATTTCTCTAATGAGTTCAGTGATTACTTGTGGAATGCATGTATAAAAATGGAAGTTACTTGCAGGTACTCTCCTCACCAAAATGGTGTAGCAAAAAGGAGAAATAGAACTGTACTTGGTATGCAAGTACAATTAATATTCATGCAGGTGATGAAGAAACATTGAACCAGAAGAAAGGTAAATCAAAGGTTCAAATATTTGATGAAGAAGATAACAATGAAGCACAAGTTGAAGTTGAAGAAATGCCAAGGTTTGATCCAAAATGTGATGAACCGAAAACTTCAAGAAGTGGAGAACTCAGAAGATCATCAAGGCACAAATGGCAACCTACAAGGTATAGCTAGGATACTTCATTTATGACCACTAAAGATTATGCTTATATGGTGAAAACAGAGGAAGACCCTTCTACATATGAAGAGGCAAAAGGTAAGGAAAATTGGGAGAAAGCTATGCAGGAGGAGTATGATGCATTTATGGAGAATGAGACATGGGATTTGGTTCCTAAACCAAATACTTAGAAGATCATTGGATGCAAATGGGTCTATAAGACAAAGAGGTATGCAGATGGAAGTTTGTCTAGACTTGTTGTGAAAGGGTATGCTAGACTTGTTGTGAAAGGGTATGCTCAGACATATGGTATAGATTATAAAGCTAGACTTGTTGTGAAAGGGTATGCTCAGACATATGGTATAGATTATGATGAGACTTATAGTCCTATGGCAAAGATGACAACTATAGGGACTCTCATAGCTATTGTTGCATGTAAAGGTTGGAAGCTATGTCAATTAGATGTAAAGAATGCTTTTCTAAATGGTTACATTTCAGATTATGTTTTCATGGAGCAACGAGAAGGCTTCAAGGATAAAGGTATCCAGATGTGTGTAAGCTCAGGAGAGCTTTGTATGGTTTGAAGCAGGCTCCAAGGGCATGGAATTATAGACTTGTGAAGTTCTTGAAGGAGCTTGGTTTCCAAGTGTCTAAAGCAGATAGTATCTTGCTTGTTAAAGCAAGTGATGATGGGTTCATTTACATGTGTGTTGATGACATAATTCTTACAAGTACAGATGAGAAGGTCATACAAAGTCTTAAGAAGCAAATGGAGAAAGCGTTCAAGATCAGTGACTTGGGAGACTAAATTAAGTAGAGATCTTTTGTAATAGAAGTACATAGATATCAAGAGGCATAAGAATCTTTTGAGATCTCATGAATTCCTAGGAAGTTGGAAAGTAGAATTTATAAAAAAGTAGCACACAAAAATATTGAAGGGGGACAAAAACATGTTGTAGTCATGCAATGTATTTTGAGAAATATATATAGAATTATGGTGTTCTAATACAAAATTCATTTATTTTAATTGGTTTCACTACTATTTGGTGTGATTTCTCCTTACATTATGTTGCCAAGTATTGATTCATGATGATCATAGTATTATATGTGTAGGATATTGATATAGTACTACTTTTTTCCATTTATTTTAGGCAAAGAGCTCGAACTCTCATAAAATCATATGTGAGACTTTTATTCCTACCCCATTAGGATGGAGTATAGTTTACCACATATTGTTTGGGTGCCTAATTTGAGCTTCATCACCTTGGCAATCCTATTGATTCTATTAGGCATCACAATGAGAAACATGCATGTCATGACAAGGTCCATCGCCATTCAATTTCACATCTAAAACTAGACTATAATGCAGAAAGTTTATAGAAATCTTAGCAGAATATAACAAACCTTACATTGAAGAACTTCTGAAGGAGTTTGGATGGGAGGACACCACTTCTAGTCACTTTGGAGAGTGGAGTGCAAAGGAACCTTAGCCAGAAAACTACAAAGTCAAGGAAACTAGGATTAGGTGAACGAGGAGGTACTTACGTGAGATCCAACAAAGCAAGGTGGGGTACATCCAACCTAGAGATATTTATCCATATAATTTTAGGCTTGCAAAGCTTACACTAGCACTTTCAAGAAAAGAGGTAGTTTAAGTTTGACCCATTCAAGTCATCACTGGTAGCAGTTGCCCCAAGGAATAACCCAAAACTAGGACCAACAAACTTTGGAGGGAAGAAGCATGAAGACCCTGGTAGTCATGTGGGGAAGTTTGAAACCAGATGGACATCCAATCGTTTTGATCATTTAGGCAATGATATCAAGAAAGATCATTTGGAAACTACGTTTGAGGGCAAAACCATGGAATGGTTTATGTGATATGGTATCACCAAATTCCAAGATTATGATGCCTTCAATACTAGACTTTTAGCATGATTTAGGGTGAAGATGACCCTTGATGACATATTAAAGAAGATTAGAAGAATAAAACAAAAAAAAGAAACTTACGATCAAAGATTACGCTCAAAAGTTCACCAATTTATTAAATAGGTTGATTGCAATGTGACGTCCTTCCTAGGAACATATTAGAGACCTATTTTTTTGAGGGTCGAAGCAACACCTCAGTTTGTGTGACTCTAACGATGAAAAGAGGATATGGTGTAAGTACTAGTAAGAAGTCTCAAAAATTATTGCAAACAAAACCTGAATCACATAGTGATACATCAAAGGAGGAAGACACTAAATACAAACTCCATGCATAGTTTGATAGTGAATTTAAAACTGAGGATGAAGAACAAGATGAAGATGGTGATGGCATATAACAAACATAAAACATATAAAACATCAATAAAAAATAAAATAAAGTATATCAAATCGAATAATACTCACAGAATCATCTAGATTGTCCCATATGTGCTCACTCAGATGTTGATATCCACAATATGTGGCAAATTTAATTTTCTTTTTCATAAGATAACGACCATAATCCTTTCACTGCATTGCAACAAATAAAAAAGATTAAAGATTAGTGTTTTAAGTAAAATAAAAAATAAAGTTTCAATAGTACATATACTTACAAATGTAGCAACAAAACCATGATGGCCCATCTGACCTAAGCATGATGTATGACCTAACTGAACTCCCTTCTTTGCAACAGCCTGTGTTTATTTAATGAAACAAAAGTACATAAATTAAATTATAAAATATATGATCATTATAACCATAGCAATATAAATTTTGCATACCTTTTGTTGAGGAAATGATTCTTGCTATCTGGGAAAATACTACCACGTCTCAAGTGATATGTCAACTCTTCTCTTATTTCTGTCTACCATACAATATCTATTTTAACCTCAAACTAAAAAATGATCAATATACAAAAGAATAACTTTAAATTTGTAAACATGCATACACATATACATACACTTACACATATATACATACACTTACACATAGACACATACACATACATGGACACATACATACACATACACACACATACACACACACATACAGGAGCATGAAAATAGTCATGAATCACCATACATGAGTAGAGATGTAGGAAGATACTTAGTTGTCAGATGTATAGTGAGCAGTAGAAACCAAGACATGTAGGAAGATACTTAGTTATCAATGCTATTAAAATGAATAAAAAGATTTATGTTATAATATTATTAAAAATAATAATGTATAATAAGCATACACAAATACATACACATATACAGAGATAGTCACAAATACACATACACACACATGCATACACTCACATACATAACACACAAACATACATATACACATATATACACACACATGCACATAGATGCATACACATACACACACATACACACACATACACACACATATACATACATACATACACGCGTCAAACATATATGATTTTTTATGTGTATTTGTATGTCATAATGTGTATCTGTGTATATGTGAATATGTCTGTATGTGTAAATGTGTACATGTGAATGTGTATGTATGTAAATAATCAAATTATTAATATCTAGTGCATTTGAAGAGTGTGAAAATAGTCATGAATCACCATACATGATTAGAGATGTAGCAATATACATATTTTTCAATGTTATTACTTCATTCAGTGTTGATGATGAATTACTACTGAATAATGGATGGTGTAGACCTCCAAGAGCACCTTTTATAGAGCAATGAAAACTTTTTTACCCACCTATTCTGTGTTGCACTAAAAACTCTAATTAATTGAAACTCTTTTCAAATTAACTTACATACTTAAATTTGTGGTTTAAGTTTATTTTTCATTAATGTATGGAATAATAATGATTTTTATTCATGTGTGTAGATTCCAACGTATGATATTGATGATCTTCCACCACAAAATTCAGAGTTGCCAGTAAGACCTCATATATAAGAAGCATCTATGAGGAGGCTATACAAAAGTGATCCTATAGAATACACAAAATTGAAAGAACTATATTCAAAAGAAGATAAACTACAAGATTTTTGCGATGATAATGATGGCATGGTAAATTTTATTGAGGATTGATATCAAAATGACAGCAAAAGAGATGATATTTCTAAAAATGAGAAATATCTTCCAGAAGAATGTCTAAAGCATATATATGAAGGAATTCGCTTGACACAATTGAGTGCAAGCTTACTTATTCTCAATCTTCAAAATCATTTTGGATGGAGTAATGTATGTGTTTTGATACTATTAAGGTATATTTTTATTTTTCTATATATATATATACATATATACATTGTAATTGTCAGGGGAGCACTAGATTGTGCTCTCTGACTACACAAGACAAGATTTCGGAAACACAGTTCTGATTACAAGAATACCCACGAAGGGAAAATGCTACAAGAATATACGATCGATACAAGATGTCCCACAACCCGGGACCAATAGGTATGGAAAACTCGACTAGAGATGATACAGGAGATCCCACAACCCGGGATCGTAGGTAGGAAACAAGATATCTCGATTACAAGAAATCCCCTCAGGGATATGAACTGGATACAAGAAATAACTAGAAAGGATCTCGTACTACGAGATTACAATAGGACAAGAAAGGATGTCCACAATACAAGACTAGACAAGACTAGAGCTAGAAACAAGACTAGAACTTGAACTGGAACTTGAATGTACTTACTTGGAGGTCACGACTCCTTGAGCTCCCAAGACTGGCATTGGCAAGACTGATTATGAATGTGGCCAACCCCTCCTTATATAGGTTTTCAAGGGCGGTTCCCAAGGCGGTTGCGAACTGATGATGTCATCATGATGTCATCGATTTGTAACAAGACCTCCCAATGTCAGAATTCAGCGAATAGACAGTTGATCTTGGGGTTTTGGCACATTCCGGACGCAATGGAAGCATTGGTTTCTCCTAATTCTGAACCAATCATGAGATACAGGGTTCACATGGAATCTTAGGTTCAGGATGGTTTCCTTCGTCCATGACATCACCTCCCCCTCAAGCGACGAGTTCCACGAGGAGCGGTCATGTTATCTGGTCTCGGCTTCGTTGGATTTTTCTTATGGAATTCTCGAACCTTGATTGGTGCTCTCTGAAGGTTTTCTGCAGGTTCCCAAGTACGATCACTGATGTCATACCCTTTCCAATGAATAAGGTATTCCAATCTTCCCCGGGATATTCTGGAATCTAGGACATGCTCGACTTCAAATTCTTCATGATCATCAATCTCAATAGGTGGTGAAGGACTAGGTCTCTCCCCCCTCAATGGTGAAATCTGATATGGTTCCAACATGGATACATGGAAAACTGGATGTATTCTCATGGTACTCGGTAACTGGAGTTTGAAGGTGACTGGATTAATCTTGGCCAAGATGGTAAATGGTCCAAACTTTTGATGATCTAACTTTGCACAAGGCCTTGAAGTTTGTAAATTGTTTCGGAGTAACCATACTTTATCCCCAATTTGATACGATGGATTCTGGACACGATGTTGATCTGCATAGTACTTATATTGTTGTTGAGCTTTATGGATCTCTTCCTTCAGTTCTTTGTGAATGTCCATCAGGTACTGGGCCTTGTCTCTGGCAGCTGGGTTCTTGACATGATTTGAGAGTTGTATATCCATCCTTGGATGTTGTCCATAGTTTGCAAAGAAGGGAGTTTGCTTAGTAGATGCATGAACACTATTGTTATAGGCAAACTCTGCAAAGGGTAACAACTCAAACCAGTCATTTTGGTGATAGTTGCTAGTGCAACGGAGATATTGCTCCAGGACTTGATTCACTCGTTCTGTTTGTCCATCAGTCTGTGGATGATTTGCTGTAGATAGTTTAACTTGAACACCAAGGAGCTTGCAAAGACTGTTCCAAAAGCTGGATATGAACTGTGGACCTCGATCACTGACAATGTCATCAGGCAATCCATGAAGCCTAAATATGTACCTAAGAAAAAGTCTGGCAGTGGCTGCACCTGTGATTGCCTTGGTAGTTGGAATGAAGTGTGCCATCTTTGTAAATCTATCCACAATAACAAGAATGGCATCATACTTATCTGACTTTGGTAGATCTGTGATGAAATCCATCGACAATGAAGCCCATGGCCTTTCTGGAATAGGTAGAGGTTGCAAGAGGCCATGAGGTTTATGTCGGGGTACCTTAGATCTATTGCAAGTATCACAGGTTCGAATGTATTCTTTGACTTCCTTCCACATCTGAGGCCACCAAAAGTCCCTTGATATGAGTTCTATTGTTTTATTTACTCCAAAATGTCCTGCTGCAAGGTTGTCATGGCGTTGTTGAAGTACTTGGATCCTGGGCTTTCCTGGAGGGACATACAATAGGTTCTTATAGAGTAGTAAACCATCCTTTTCCTGAAATTCGTTTACTTCTTGGAATTTTCCTTCTTGAGCTTTCTGCTTAACGTTACAAAACAATTCATCCTGTGGTAGATTCTCACGGATCAACTGATTCAAGGCTGAATCTTCATGATGGCTTGAAGAGATAGCTGCTAACTGGAGATGCTCGGGCTTGAGTAATACACTCTCTTGTTGATCAAAGGCCTCTTCACCCTTCTTTGGTGCAAGGTAAGATCTTCTGGATAGGGCATCTGACTGACATTGATGACGTCCTGGACGGTATGTGATGACAAAGTCGAATCTGGATAAAAAGTTACTCCATCGAGATTGCCTTCTATTGAGGATCCGGGTGGTCATAAAATACTCTAGGTTCTTGTGATCTGAATATACAATGACTTTATGAGCTGCTCCTTCTAGATGGTGACGCCAGGTATCAAACGCGTCTACTATGGCAAGGAGTTCTTTATCATGAATTTCATAATTAATTTCTGGAGGGGAAAACTTCCTTGAATGATATGCAACTGGATGTAGTTGTCCATCATCTCCATATTGGGAAAGAATGGCCCCTAGAGCAAAGTCCGATGCATCTGTCTCAAGGAAGAAGGGCTTACTAGAATCAGGATGAACTAGGATTGGAGCAGTAGTGAATGCTGATTTCAAGGTCTGAAAGGCCTTCTCTGCTTCTTCGGTCCATGAGAATTTGGAGTTCCCTGTAAGCTTGGTAAGAGGTGTCACTATCTTGGAGTAATCTCTGATGAATATCCTATAGAAATTGGCAAACCCCAAAAAACATTGTACATCTCGAACACATGAAGGTGGTTGCCAATCAAGGATTGTCTCAATCTTCTTAGGGTCCATAAAAATTCCTTTATCTGATACTATGTACCCTAAAAATTCCACTTCTGTCTTATGAAAAGAACACTTCTCCAATTTCGCATACAATCCTTTTTCTCTTAGTTTCTCTAGGACTATCTTTACATGATCTTCATGATCCTCTAGATTTTTTGAAAATATCAAGATATCATCAAGGTATATTACAACAAAATCATCTAAATATTCTCGAAAAATATCATTCATCATATGTTGGAAGACAGCTGGAGCATTTGTAAGACCGAAGGGCATAACTACATATTCAAAATGCCCATACCTTGTTCGAAATGCTGTCTTCCATTCGTCTCCTTCTCTGATCCTGACAAGGTTGTAAGCTCCTCGAAGATCAATTTTCGTGAAGAATTTTGCTTTTCCAAGGCGTTCCAAGAGCTCTGATATGAGTGGTAGAGGGTATCTGTTTTTTATAGTGACTTTGTTCAATCCACGATAATCTACACACATCCGGAGAGTCCCATCCTTCTTCTTTACAAATAGAATAGGAGCTCCTGCTGGAGACTTCGAGTGTTTGATAAACCCCTTTGCTAGATTCTCATCAATGTTCTTGCGTAGTTCTGTAAGTTCCTCTGGAGATAGTCTGTAGATTGGTCCAAAGGGTGGTTGTGTTCCCTCTTGAAGATCTATGGGACAATCATAAGGTCTATGCTCTGGAAGGATATCTGCATTCTTCTTTTCAAAAACATCTTCAAAGCCGTTGTACTGATTGGGTAGCTGTACTGGATCATCTTTCTTGGATTCTTGAGCTGGTATGGCATAGATCATATATGTAGGTTCCTTCCTTACTGCATGTATGAAGGCTTTAGCTCCAACATATGTTGGGTTCTTCTGGATATCTCGACGGGTGATTTTATTCTTTTCCCAATTAATTTCTGGATTATGTTTCTTTAACCACGGCATTCCGATGATAACCATATTTGCTGGACTCGATATTACATTGAAACATATGTGTGAATCATGGTCACCAAGGTGTACTCTTAGTGGTATGGTTTCCATGGTTATATTCCCCGATGCTAGAGGCCGTCCATCTACTACTTCGGCTACTACTGGTCTGTTCTTTCGAAGTACTGGAATTCCATGTTTCTTAACGAGTCCTTCATCAATGAAACATGAGGACGCTCCTGAATCTACTAGAGCTATGAGGGAAAGGGTCTTCTTAGACAGGATTAACTTGACAGGGGCAAGACATGTTTCTACGGGTGTGGATGGAATTATGAGACCCTTTCGTATATCATGGTCCGGCTGTATGGTCTCTTTTACAACTGGACTTCCTCGTTTCCCTGCTCTACAAGGGTGGCTGCGACTTTGGAGTTTGTTCTCTTGTTGGGACAATTAACTGCAATGTGGCCAGGGTTTCCACAATATAGACATAATTTGTTATCCCTCCTTCTTTGTTTCTCTTGTGGTGTTAGAGGCTGGAACCTAGTTACATCTATCTGCATAGGTTCGGGCATAGTGTCATCTCTAGGAGTAGGCTGGAAAGGTTTCCATTGGCGAGGTCTTCCTTCTACTTGTTTTTCTTGTTTCCTTTCAAAAAGACGGTTATCACATTGAATGGCTTGGTTGATGTATTCATTCAATGTCTTCACCTCTGGCATCGTGAGTAGAAGGTCCTTCACGTCATCCCTTAAGCCCCATCTAAATTGGCTAATGAAATAATCTTCATGCCAAGTGAGGTCACATATCAATTGCCTAAATTCTGATGCATAGGTAGAGGCAGGGCGGTTACCTTGACGTAGCTTTCGAAGTTTTGTTTCTGCCACTCGACTCGTGTCTGCATCTCCAAATGTGGCGACAAGCTCTCCAAGAAATGCCTCATAATTATGAAGTACGGCCATATCCTTCTCCAAGATTGGGGCGAACCATGATAAAGCTTGACCATAGAGCAAGGTTCCAATAAAACCGACCTTGGATGCATCATCAGGGTATCTATCAGGCTGCATGCGAATGTACAATTTGACTTGTTGCAAGAATCCTCGAAACTTTGTACGATCACCATTGAACTTTTCTGGCATGCAAATCTTGGGTTCCTTCACAAATGATGTACTGGGCCGTTGGTTCACTTGAATACTCCCTTGATTCGCTTGAAGACTCCCGATTCGTTCTTGTAATTCTTGAAGGAGTGTACCTACATGCACTGGATGTCCCATCTCGACTTGTGTCTGTCGACGACTTAGGTCTTCGACTTGTTGTTGGAGACTCTGAAGTGATGCTACGATCTGTTCATAAGCGTTCTCCATGATGTCTGGTCTTGGATAGAAGATAGTCTTGCCAAAATGTCAGGGGAGCACTAGATTGTGCTCTCTGACTACACAAGACAAGATTTCGGAAACACAGTTCTGATTACAAGAATACCCACGAAGGGAAAATGCTACAAGAATATACGATCGATACAAGATGTCCCACAACCCGGGACCAATAGGTATGGAAAACTCGACTAGAGATGATACAGGAGATCCCACAACCCGGGATCGTAGGTAGGAAACAAGATATCTCGATTACAAGAAATCCCCTCAGGGATATGAACTGGATACAAGAAATAACTAGAAAGGATCTCGTACTACGAGATTACAATAGGACAAGAAAGGATGTCCACAATACAAGACTAGACAAGACTAGAGCTAGAAACAAGACTAGAACTTGAACTGGAACTTGAATGTACTTACTTGGAGGTCACGACTCCTTGAGCTCCCAAGACTGGCATTGGCAAGACTGATTATGAATGTGGCCAACCCCTCCTTATATAGGTTTTCAAGGGCGGTTCCCAAGGCGGTTGCGAACTGATGATGTCATCATGATGTCATCGATTTGTAACAAGACCTCCCAATGTCAGAATTCAGCGAATAGACAGTTGATCTTGGGGTTTTGGCACATTCCGGACGCAATGGAAGCATTGGTTTCTCCTAATTCTGAACCAATCATGAGATACAGGGTTCACATGGAATCTTAGGTTCAGGATGGTTTCCTTCGTCCATGACAGTAATACACACATATGACATGTCCTACATGAAGACATGAACCATTTCTCCACGTTAGTAGCTATGAAAGTAAAGCCAAAGTGATAAAAGCTAAGGTGAGAACACGAACGTGCATTGAATGAACAGTTTCTATTTGCCCATCCTATAGATTAATATGCAGGGAAGACCAACACGAGTTTAAATTTTCCATAATAGAAAACATCAATCAACTTGACAACTTATTCATTTCAACCTTCAATAGGTACAACAGATTGAACCACACAGGATGGCACTCAATAATCATACAAGCATATCATTATTAATCCCTGAAGAACCTAAGGGGTAAGAAAAGTACCTAACATAATAGAATGTGAAAAAATCAAAGGCACTTGTAAGAAGAGATGTTGATATATTTAGGTAGTGATGTGTGTGAACACTCTAGGACTATCGGGGCACTTTTTCCCTCTTTAGGAGGTTTTTTCCCCCCGGCTTGTATATACACCTATTGCCCTAATGGGCTACTTATCTTTGTACATTCTCTAGTAATACATTCAGTATTGTGTGTTGTGCTCCAAGCTTCTTCTTCTTCCTTGTGTTGTTCACGTGCTTCCACAGATGTCTAACTCCAACAATTGGTATCAGAGCAGGTCGTCGCTTCATCTAGGGCACCGTCGATAGTTTGAAGTCTCAAATTCGCACGAAATTTGGTAAGCATACTCAGGCCTTTGAATGCACTATCGGAGCGCTTGTGCAAGCTATTTCGTCTTTTTGTGCCAAAGGTATATACTGTTACCGTTAGTGTCCATGTGAAAGGCCAAATGGCCATCGGACACTTCTTTGTATATGTTCTTTAATAAAACATATAGTGGCCTGGTCAGTCACAGACTGTAAGTTTGACCGCATTTGTAAGACCTAAGAAGTCTGTCTTCGTGCTCCCTGTGTACTGTGTTTTTTGCGTATTCTACAGCCTCTGTACGGAGTACTGTGTGCGGTGTCAGGAGCTAGGTTTTCTACTCTGAGCATATCCTCGTGGAGCTCTCGAGAAGGAGAGTGCAGTGCAGTGCATCACCATTGAAATACTTCACTGGTATCAGAGCAGTTCGAGGCAAAAAGCTTTGTTCCTTTTGTGCGAGCGAAGCGAGCACCCCCCCCAGGCTTACGACTAAGGCGGCGACCAAGGCATAGACCTTGTCATCCGAGTCACCGAAGTCACCGTTGGCGCCGTTGGCTGCGCGCGAGGGAGGACCTCAACGATCAAGGAATATAGAGGTTCCCGGTACTTCCTGGGAGGTCACCCATCCCAGTACTGTTCCCCCCAGAGCTCGCTTAACTGTGGCAATCTCTTGCCACTAAGCTACACTCTTGTGGTGTTTGAAGAAGGGGAAAGACTAAGGTTGACATTACCTTGAACAAGTTTTGGTCCCTCAAAGCTTCATTTTTGCTTTTAAAGCCTATTTCTGAAGCAATTTTGGGGTGTTTTTGGAGCCATTTCGGAGTACTTTCGCACGTAGTTCTCTTCACATAGGTCCAAGAACATCAAGAAGAGTGTTCCTTGTACTTCTCAGACAATAAATATCAACCTTTGGGGCTGTATTTTCAGCCACACTCGTAAAACTACAGGTTTCTCGAGGGGTTTTCAGTTTTGGTGGGAGCAGTCGCTGCAAATTTATGCAGGTTTTTAAAGCCTAAAACATCAGAGTTGACAGACACTTGCAGGTGTTATTGGCTAGTTTTTGGGCTGTGTATTCAGCTTTTTAGTGTCATTTTACTGCATATATTGAGCACATACACACCATGTACGCTTCTTTGGATACCGCTTATGTACGTCCATGTGGGCATTGATATAGCGGTTACGTTCTTTGCATAAAGCCTTTTACGTTTGATAAAGAGGGTCGTGGTGAGGTTTTCTTAACTGGGAGACACCCAGATGTCGGGGTCTCTTCGGTGATGCAGGTGGAAGACTTACCCAGTCTCGCCATAGGAGATGTATGATAGTTGTTCATAGGTGCTCAATAAGCCTAGTTGGCTTCTATTGGGTAACCGATTATATGCAGTGGAGTCAGTGATTCACTATGCAGGTAGACATGTCAGTACTTGCAGTTTTATGATACTTTGACACTGGTCATATGCTAATTTTGCAGAGGATACTCTGGCAAAATTTTTCCAGATTTCTGGTTTAGTCAACTATATAGTGGTCGATTTACTCCTTGATACACTTATTTGTTGGTGTTTGGACTCTTCTAGCTCCATTATGATTCTATTCAGTTCTCTACGATCATGGCATCAGAGGTCTCAGGCACATCCGGTGGATCAGGGTCTAGTGCTAGCGTTCCGAGGAGGAGCTCTAACTTGTAGGGCAAAGACCATTTTGAGATCTGAAAATTTGATGGCACAAACTTTGCTCTATGGAAGAATCAGATTAAAGATGTGCTGATTCAAAGAAGGCAATGGAAGCCAGTAAATGGGATTTCAAAGAAGCCTGCTGACATGGATGAAGATGATTGGGATGAGTTAGATGAAATGGCCAGGTCTACCATTCGCTTGCACCTGGCAGATAATGTTTACTTTACAGTATTAGACTGTGAAAGTGCAGAGGAGATTTGGAAGAAGTTATGCAATACATATGAAAAAGAGACGGCATCAAATAAAGTATATCTGATGAGAAAATTATACGACCTTCGTATGAAGGACACAGATAGTGTTGCTGCTCATCTAAATGAGTTTGATGCCATATTCTCCCAGTTACAGGCTCAGAAAATGGATATGGACAATGAAATGAAAGCAGTATTGCTGTTATGCACCCTGCCATCATCATGAGATACATTTTGCACAGCTATTAGCAATAGTGCACCAGGTGGTAAACTCGTCTATGATGACATATGTGGAGCACTCTTGAGTGAGGAGATTCGTAGAAAATCTATGGTTGGCACTCAGAGTGGAGATGCATATAATGTTCGTGATTCTTACCAAGGAAAGAATCAACAACGTGGCAGGAGCAAGAATAAGGAAAAGAATGGTCAACGGAATAAGAGCAGAAGTAAATCAAGGAAGAGGGATATTGAATGCCATTATTGTCATAAGAAAGGACACATGAAGAAAGACTGTTATGCATTAAAGAATGCTAAAGGTAAAGGACAGAATGTTGATGGGCATGTTAAACAGTTACCTGCACCATCTACTTCGACTGTGAAGATTGAAGAAATTAATGCTATTTCTGATGATGCTGATGTGTTGAAACTTGATAGTACTGTGCCATCTAAGGCACTTATGGCTGATTCTCTTTCCCACACCTGGCTGCTAGATTCTGGTGCTTCTTTCCATGTGACACCACATAGAGAATGGTTCTCTAATTATGCAGCAAAGTCTCTTGGTACCGTGAGACTTGGTGACTCTTACCAGTGTGATGTTGTGGGGATTGGAGATGTAGTTGTGCAGTTCATTGACGGTTCAAAATTTACTATGCATAATGTACGCCATGTACCTCAGTTATCACGCAGTTTGATGTCAGTTGGTCAACTTGATGACCTTGGTTACAAGGTGGTCTTCTATGCTCAGTCCTTTCGTATATCAAAGGGCAATATGGTTATTGCAAAAGGAAGGAAAGTTGGCTCACTTTACCCTTTATTTGTATCACAGAAAGAACACTTGTTAGCTGTTACTGAACAACCTATGGCTTGTATTTGGCATGGTCGTTTGGGCCATATATCTCGTAGTGGAATGGAAAATCTTTCTCATTCTGGCTACTTACCTGTGTGATCTTTCTCTGATTTTTCATTTTGTGAGCATTGTCAATATGGAAAGCAAACCAGAAATGTGCATAAAACGCACATTGACTCTTCAATTCAGCCTTTAGATCTTGTTCATACAGATGTGTGTGGTCCTATGCCCACTAGGTCCTTAGGTGGTTCTCTTTACTTTGTCACTTTCATAGATGATGCTACTAGAAAAGTCTGGGTATATCCTATCAAATCGAAGGATGATGTATTCCCTACTTTCAGAAAATGGCTTGCTTCAGTTGAGACTGAAAAAGGAACTAAGCTTAAGGCTTTACGTTCAGATAATGGGGTTGAGTATACCTCACATGAATTCAGCCTTTTCTGTCAGTGTAGAGGGATTCGTAGAGAGTTTACAGCTCCTTATACCCCAGTACAGAATGGTGTAGCTGAGAGGATGAATAGAACTATTCAAGATAGAGTAGTCTCTATGTTGCATCATGCAAACCTCTCACAAGGTTTTTGGGCAGAAGCAGTATTGACTGTAGTTCATGTGATTAAACTTTCACCTACTACTGCCAAAGGTCTGAAAGTGGCACAAGAGTTATGGACAGGGAAACCACCATATTATGATCATCTTCGAGTTTTTGGGTGTGAAGCATATGTTCATATACCCAAGAATCTTAGACAAAAGTTGGACCATAAGTCAAAGAAATGCATTTTTCTTGGATATGGTCGAGAAGAAATCTTATGGGATCCTGAAACACGGTCAGTGATCAGAAGTAGTGATGTCATTTTTAATGAGTCTAAGATGCATAAGGAGGTTGAAGTGAGAAGAGTGGTGTTTGAGGATACTAGTCCTCCAGTTAGCATGCATAAAAATGCTGCACATAGGGATGTTCAAGAGAATGTCCATTCAGATCAGTCTGCACATGTTCCTGTTCAGCAACCATTGAGACATTTTGCACGTGTCTCATATCCACCTGATAGATATGTTCCAGGTTTAGATTTTGTTATGCTAACAGATGCCGGTGAGCCCTCTTGCTACAAAGAGGCTATGCAGACAGAGGATCATGTCAAGTGGGAGCGTGCCATGAAGAGTGAGTTGGATTCTATTCACAAGAATGGTACTTGGGACTTAGTACCTTTGCCAAAGGGCAGGAAAGCTTTACCATGTAAATGGGTATATAAGCTGAAATTCACATCAGATAGTGCTTCTCCAAAATATAAAGCACGACTTGTTGCAAAGGGTTTTAAGCAACAACATGGTGTTGATTTTGAGGAAATCTTCTCTCCAGTGGTCAAGATGACTACTTTGCGCATGTTGCTTGGATTCGTTGCAATGGAGGACTTAGAGCTAGTCCAAATGGATGTGAAAACAGCTTTCTTGCATGGAGATCTTACAGATGAGATCTATATGGAACAACCAGAGGGTTATGTAGTTCCTGGCAAGGAAAGTCTAGTTTGTAAGCTCAACAAGAGCTTGTATGGACTTAAACAGTCTCCTAGACAATGGTACCAAAAGTTTGATGCTTTTATGAAGTCCCAAGGCTATTCTCGGAGCAATGAGGATCATTGTCTCTACACAAAGAGATGTTCTGATGGCAGCTTGATATGCTTGATACTTTATGTCGATGATATGTTGATTGCTGGGAAGTCCTCTTGTGATTTGTCAATTCTCAAAAAGAAGTTGAGTCAGACATTTGATATGAAGGATTTGGGGGATGCCAAACATATTCTTGGCATGCGCATTACTCGTGATAGGAGTAAAAGATGCATATACTTGTCTCAAAGTGAGTACATATCCAAAGTACTTCATCGATTCAATATGCAGGGTGGAAAGGCATTGAGTACACCTTTACCCACATATGTGAAATTGAGCAAGGATGACTGCCCCAAATCAGATGAGGAAAAGGAATTCATGACCAAAATTCCCTATCAGTCTGCTATTGGTAGTCTCATGTATGCTATGGTAGCTACGAGACCAGACATTGCATTTGCAGTGGGAGTTGTGAGCAGATATATGTCTAATCCTGGCAAGAAACATTGGGAAGCGGTCAAAATGATTTTGAGATATCTGAGTGGCACTAAGGACAAGTGTCTATGCTTAGGTAGAGGGAAAGCATCCATTATTGGTTACACAGATTCTGACTATGCTGGTTGTGTAGACAATCGTAAGTCTACATCAGGGTACATTTTTCATTTTGCTGGAGGTGCTATCTCTTGGAGATCTCGTCTTCAAGAATGTACAGTTGTTTCCACCACAGAAGCAGAGTATGTTGCAGCAAGTGAGGCATGTAAGGAAGCATTGTGGCTTTCTCGTCTTGCTTGTGATATGGGTTTGCCTCAGCATGTACCTCACTTGCTCAGTGATAGTCAGAGTGCCATTGCTTTGGCTAAGAATCTGGTCTATCATGCAAAGACCAAGCACATTGAGGTGAGGTATCACTTCATTAGAGATTGCTTAGCCACTGAGAGCATTATTCTTGAGAAGGTTCACACTCGAGATAATGCTGCAGATGCTTTGACTAAAGCTCTACCACAGGATAGCTTTCGACACTGTTGTCACTTGATGGGGGTTACTTGATTCTTGATCTTACACAGTCACTTGTATACTGTGTAACATGCCCATCAGGTGGGAGGTATAGTTTGTATACTTACACTCAGGTATTCTTTATCATTCTTTCTTTTTTCTCCCATAGTTACTCTGGCCATATTGGCCTTTAGTGGGAGATTGTTACCGTTAGTGTCCATGTGAAAGGCCAAATGGCCATCGGACACTTCTTTGTATATGTTCTTTAATAAAACATATAGTGGCCTGTAAGTTCGACCGCATTTGTAAGACCTAAGAAGTCTGTCTTCGTGCTCCCTGTGTACTGTGTTTTCTGCGTATTCTACAGCCTCTGTGCGGAGTACTGTGTGCGGTGTCAGGAGCTCGGTTTTCTACTCCGAGCATATCCTCGTGGAGCTCTCGAGAAGGAGAGTGCAGTGCGGTGCATCACCATTGAAATACTTCATATACCGTTTTCTGTTTGCCAGTATAAGCATCTCAAAGTCTGCTACAGGTTTAGCAGAATTTGTCTCGATAGTTCTGTTCAAATTTTTGAGATACAGTCAATTTTCTGCATCAAGGTATTTTAGTCACTAGCCATGGCTGAAAGCAGTGATGTATTCTGTATGTTGGCTATTGAGGATAAGTTGGATGGTACCAACTACTCGTTATGGGCTTATATGATGCGACATGTGTTGGTTGCAAAAGGATTGTGGAACATTGTGCAGGGTGTCGAAAAACGTCCTATCACACCTACAACTATTACAACTACAGGTACTCAAGCTGATACAGAAGGTGTCGAAGATGATGATATTCTGCATATTCCTGTTCGTGCTGCAGTTTCTATTGCACCTACTACAGAGCAGATTCGTTGGAATGGCAGAGATGCCCAGGCACATGCATTGATAGCTTTGTTTGTCAAACGTGCCATTATTCCTCATATTCACTCTTGCAAAATAGCTAAGGATGCTTGGGATACACTTACCACATTGTACCAAGCTAGGAATGAGGCTTGTGTTGCTTACCTCCGAAAACAGTTAGAGAGACACATGAATGAAGGTGATTCTATGGACAATTTCCTAACGAAGATCAAAGACTTGAAGGAACAGTTGATTTCTGCTGATGAGGTTATACCAGAGAGCTCACTTATGCAGACCATTCTGAATGGTCTTCCTGATTCATATCAGAGTTTTTCTTCTACTCTTCGGTTGATGATGAAAGGCAATCCAAATGCCTTATCATTTGAGGAGTTAGGAAGATAAAGGTGAGAAGAAATTAGAGAAGCAGAAATTGTTTTGTAAGTATTGTAAAGGGAATGATCATATTATAAAGAACTGTCCAAAACTGGTTGCAAAAGAGGCAAAGAAGAAAGAGGCTGGAATGGTTGTTGCAGAAGCCTCTACACCAAAAACAGAGTCTACTAATCTTGTGCAAGAAGAAGAATGGGTGTTTACTACTATTTGCAGTTTTGACCCATCTTCTCATGAGCAGTGCATGTCTGCAGCAGACTGAGATGTTTGGTACTTTGACAGAGGGGCGATCAAACATATTACCTCGCAGCGCAGTTTCTTCTCTTCACTCGAGCCTGCCCCTACAAGGAATACTGTTACATGCGCCAACAACTCCTCTTATCCTATTATGGGAGTTGGTAACATCATTTTGACTACTACTGATGGTATTTCTTTCACTTTGTCAGATGCTTTATTTGTGCCAGGGATCAAGAAGAACCTATTATCAGTTTCTGCATTAGCCAAGATTGGCGTGGTCGTGAAATTTGTTGATGACAGGTGTATAATTCATGATTTGTCGACGACGATGTGATTATTGCTTCTGGCATTTTATGTCGTGGGCTGTATAAGCTCATAGACTATGAAAGATCTGTAAATGATTTGGCATGTGTAGTAAATGATTCTCAGGCTATGTCAGATGCAAAGCTTTGGCATACACGCTTTGGTCATCTAAATTTTGCTAATTTGCTACGCCTGCAGAAATCTCAAATGGTGTCCTCTTTGCCCAAACTTGAGGCACCTCGAAAACATGTTTGTGAAGGCTGTATTATGGGAAAAATGTAGCGTTCGTCCTTTCCAAAAGATGGTTCAGTTCAGGCTACTCAGAAATTGCAGCTTGTACATAGTGATGTCTATGGTCCTATGCAGACACCTTCTTTTGGGAATTATCTTTACTTTGTGACTTTCATCGATGATTTTTCCAGGCATGCATGGGTATATCCATTGAAGGCAAAGTCGGAAGTGTTCATGTGCTTCAAACAGTTTTTGGTTTTGGCTGAAAATCTGTGAGCATGTAAAATGGGCACCCTCCGTTCAGATCGAGGGGTGGAATATATGTCTTCTAATTTTAATGCATTTCTGGCTGAACGTGGGATAAAACACCAGTGTACAATGCGATATACACCTCAACAGAATGGAGTTGCTGAACGAAAGAATAGGTCACTCATGGAGATGGCGAGGTGTATGGTCAAGAGTCAGGCTTTACCACATAGTTTTTGGCTTGAGGCTGTCATGTGTGTAGCATATGTACTGAACAGGTGTCCCACTAAAGCACTGCAGTCTATCACTCCATATGAGGCTTGGCATGATCGCAAGCCATCTGTTGCTCATCTATGTGTTTTTGGTTGTTTGGCATATGCATTAGTGCCTGAACAACATCGCAAAAAACTGGATGATAAAGCAGTAAAATGTATTTTTGTTGGATACAGTTCTGAAAGTAAAGGCTATCGTCTGTATCATCCACAGACTAAATGCATTCTCGTTAGCCGTGATGTTGTTTTTGTGGAAGATGCTATTCAGCCATTGCTTTCATGTACTAAGGAGACATTTGTTAGCTCCAAAGACATGTATGATACTTTGCTGCCTCTTTTTACAGGTGGGCAGTCTAGTGCTGGTCCCAATGAGGCAACTTCTCAGCCTTTGCAGGTTTCATGTGATGATGCAGATAATTCCATTTCTGATGCAGATGTACATGATGCACTTATTGATTAGAGAGCTGATATTGAGCAGGCAAGAACTATGCCGAAATGGGTGGTGCAGACCTTGCGTGACAGTAAATTAGATGCACCTCTGTCATATCGTACTCGATCAGGCTCTCATAGTGCCTCTTTTGCATCAAATTGCTATGCTATGGCTGCATCTAGTCTCTGTGATGAGAATGAGCCTTTTTCGTTTGATGAAGCACAAAATTCAGAAAATTGGATGGCTGCTATGCAATTTGAATATGATGCAATAATGAAGAATAGTACTTGATCTTTATGTGACATGCCTCCTGGCAAGAAGGCCATTGGCACTAAGTGGGTATACAAGCTGAAGCGTAAACCTGATGGTACAGTTGACAGGTATAAGGCTAGGCCTGTTGCAAAGGGTTATGCGTAGGAAAGAGGCATTGATTTTGATGAGACCTTTGCACCTACATGCCGTATGACTACTGTTTGGAGCATTTGTGCACTTGCAGCCCATCATGGTTGGAATGTACATCAGTTGGATATTAAAACAACATTTCTGAATGGTGACTTGCATGAAGAAGTGTATGTTTTTCAGCCCCGTGGCTTTGTGCAGAGAGGGCATGAAAACCAGGTGTGCAGGTTAAAGAATGCATTATATGGTTTAAAGCAAGCACCACGTGTTTGGTATGAGAAGATACATGCCTATCCATTAGGGGAAAAAGTGAGCCTTGCATGGGCCTTGTAAGGATCCCTAATTTTCAGGGATTAAAATTAAGATTGTATGTGATTAAGGGGACATAAAATACCAGGGTGGTTTTCTCTATTAAAATATAAGAGAAAAAGAAGCTTCCATGATATGCTCAGTCGAAGTGGATCGCAACCATTAGATTTTCCCCTTTCAATGGCTAGGATTTCAAGCACATGTGATACCATAATAAATGCATGGACGTTTGAAAAGTAGGACAGTAGAAAGAGATGAAAATTGTGAGTACCACAGTAGAGAGAGAGGCGGACGCCACAGTCAGCATGAGCCCTTCATCTTCGACGATCTATGGTGTGCAAATAAAGGCGCAGATCCGTCAGGTAGAGTGCAGTCATCACCGTCGGATGGATCTTCCAATCTAATGGCTGAGCGCAAATTCAGCTGATCTTCTTTTTTGTTTGAACCTCACCTGTCCGATGCAAAAGAGATCCAACAGTCTACATTGACTGGCGCCCTCATTGAGAGATATTTATTAGTAGCCCTTCGATCTCATCCCCATCCAAGGGTGTAGAAGGAAATGCGCTGTCCCAAATGTGTGTTATTTATAAGCCCTTCGATGAGTAGAAAGATCCTACGGTTGAAGGAGTGTTGCGCATTTTTCAATGTCCTTTCAAACGGAGCCACACGATTTCTTTATTATCTAATGGCCTACGGTTCATGGAGCCTTGACTTTTGCAGCAAAACTACATCCGTTGGATTCTTCAGAAGAAACAATGGCCATGATTGAAAGTTTTGAGATCCCAAACCACTCTTCTCACAAGACCCACGAATTTCTGGTGGTTTTAGAAACTTTGACTAGCAAAAACTAAGGAAAGCCTACCCCTAGACTACTAGCTTAAGAATCTAGACTGTGTCCACCACCCTCCTCTCATTGGTCCATCTCTAATCAGTCCTTAATCTAAAAGGCCCATGCAGGGTTCATTTTTTCCCCTAATGTCTGATTGCACATGGTTTTGAGAACAGTCCAACTGAAAGCATCTTATATGTTAAGCGTGCTAATGATGTGCTTATGATCATTGTTGTCTATGTTGACGACATGCTGCTCACTGGTCCTATTGAGAAGCATATTGCTGATTTTAAGGCTGATTTGCATGCCTCATTTGAGATGTCTGATTTGGGGCATTTGCATCACTATTTGGGCATTCAGTTTAAGCAAGTTGATGGTGGAATGGCTTTGTGTCAAACGAAATATATTGACACATTATTACAGTGTTTTGGCCTTGAAGACTGTAAGCCTATTGCCACTCCTATGGAGACAGGTTTATGATTGATTCTTCATGATGCTGGAGATGCATTTGATGTTGTTCTCTATCAGCAGGCTGTTGGATGCTTGATTTACTTATGCATTACTCGGCGAGATATTCAGTTTTCTGTCTCACAGATGAGCACGTTTATGCATTGCCCAGGAGTCAAGCATTGGCAGGCGGTTAAGCGCATCTTTCGCTACTTGAGTGGTACTCGGCTACTTGGGTTGTTTTATCCCAAGGGGGAATCACTACCGCCAGATTTGCATGCTTTTTCTGACTCTGATTGGGATGGTTGCTATGACACTCGTGTGTCCACTAGTGGCTTTTGCTTCATGCTTGGTAGCTCATGTATATCTTGGTTGAGGAAGAAGCAGCCTACTATGGCCACTTCCAGTTGTGAGGCTGAGTATAGGGCAGCTTTCACAGCTAATGTTGAGTGTGTGTGGCTCAGATGCCTTATGGCTGATTTGGGTGTTGGTCAGTCTTCTACCACCACCATCTTCACTGACAGTCAGAGCACATTGGCAGTTGCGAGGAACCCTGTGTTCCATGCTCGCACTAAGCACATTGAGGTGCATTATCATTATGTCAGGGAGAGGTTCTCCGCTGGGGAGATCAGCTTGGCATATGTGCCCACGCAGGAGAACATTGCATACCTTTTCACGAAGGCTCTGCCTAGGGAGAAGTTTGAAGCTTTTCGCAAAGCTTTGGGCTTACTTCCTTTTGTGGAGTGATTTCCACATAGCTTGGCACTTCCTTATACATAAGTGCCAGCTACTTGTTCACCGCATCACTCCCAGGGGGGATTTGTTGATATATTTAGGTAGTGATGTGTGTGAACACTCTAGGACCGCCGAGGCACTTTTTCTCTCTTTAGGAGGTTTGTTCCCCCGGCTTGTATATATGCCTATTGCCCTAATGGGCTACTTATCTTTGTACATTCTCTAGTAATACATTCAGTATTGGGTGTTGTGCTCCAAGCTTCTTCTTCTTCCTTCTGTTGTTCGCGTGCTTTTGCAGATGTCTAACTCCAACAAGAGAATCCTCTTCATCTCTTTGACATCGAATACTTTTCCATCTTTGATTTGAAAACCTTTAGAATCTTCTAGATAAATTTGCTTCTCTCATTTTCTAGATGACTTTATACCTACGTTGCTAGCTATCTCTTTGTAGACAAATGTGTAAGTATCAGTTAGCAAGATATGTATTAGGTCATTTGTAAAATAGGACAGACAAGCGATTTAGTAGCCCAGATAGACAAGTGGCAGTCTGCATGCCTCAATAACTGAAAAGAAAATTAGAAATGAAATGAAAAAAATTATACACACATACACACACATATATATATACACACACACACACACAAATATACACTCACATACATACACATACACATGCACACACATACACATACTCATACACACACATGCATATACACACATACACATACACATACACACATACATGCATATACACATACATACAGATGCACTCACATACACACATACATATATATGCACATACATACATACACATACACATACACATACACATACACATACACATACACATACACATACACATACACATACACATACACATACACATACACATACACATACACGTACACGTACACATACACATACACATACACATACACATACACATACACATACACATACACATACACATACACATACACATACACATACACATACACATACACATACACATACACATACACATACACATACACATACACATACACATACACATACACATACACATACACATACACATACACATACACATACACATACACATACACATACACATACACATACACATACACATACACATACACATACACATACACATACACATACACATACACATACACATACACATACACATACACATACACATACACATACACATACACATACACATACACATACACATACACATACACATACACATACACATACACATACACATACACATACACATACACATACACATACACATACACATACACATACACATACACATACACATACACATACACATACACATACACATACACATACACATACACATACACATACACATACACATACACATACACATACACATACACATACACATACACATACACATACACATACACATACACATACACATACACATACACATACACATACACATACACATACACATACACATACACATACACATACACATACACATACACATACACATACACATACACATACACATACACATACACATACACATACACATACACATACACATACACATACACATACACATACACATACACATACACATACACATACACATACACATACACATACACATACACATACACATACACATACACATACACATACACATACACATACACATACACATACACATACACATACACATACACATACACATATACATACACATACACATACACATACACATACACATACACATACACATACACATACACATACACATACACATACACATACACATACACATACACATACACATACACCTACACATACACATACACACACATGCACATACACATACACATACACATACACATACACATACACACACATACATATACATACACACATATTTATTTATTTATTTGTTTATTTGTTTTCATTCATAATACTTTTTTTCATGAAGTTGTAGGTTACTATTTGAAAAGTTTTTATCAAGCAACAATATTCTTCCTACATCACATGATGCAATGAAGAAGATAATCAACAATCTTGGTATAGATTATCATTGTATACATGCATGTCCTAACGATTGTATTTTATATAGAGGTGAATATGTAAACTCTTTGACATGTCCAAAATATCAATCTCCTCAATATAATGACAACGACGATAAAATTCCAAAAGAGGTTTTGAGACATTTTCCATTAGCTTCATGAATTAAACATATGTTTCAAAGCCTTGAATTATCAAAACTTTTGACATGGGGATTTGATCATAAAACTAATGATGGAGTATTGAGAAGTCTAGCAGATAATGCAACTGTTCAACATATTGATTCTAACTGGTCTGATTTTGAACAAGAGCCATGCAATCTAAAGTTAGGTGTTGCATTAGATGGGCTTAATCCATTTTTAATGAAATATACTAAATGATCAACATGGCTAGTGGCAGTCATCAACTACAATCTCCTGTCATACCTTAGCATTAAAAAACGACATTTAATGCTTTCACTTTTAATCCTAGGAAAAGGACAAGTTAATAGGCAACCCCTGCTATTTGGGATTCCGGGGGTCCCATGAGTACTATGCATTTTCTCTTGTATAGTTTTTTTTCTATTTATTAAAGCTTAGGAGAATAGGCAATCATCAAAATTCCTTTTGAAAAAAAAAGACAAGTTAAAGACATGAAGGTATATCTTGATCCTCTCATTGACAATCTTCAAGAGTTAGGGACAGGTATTAATGTCATTGATGTATCAAAAATCATGAATCAAAGACACATTATGGTTCATGGAATTGTGGCTTGTGCAATGAGAGGAGTACAGGACGTGATCTATCATCTTGGATTGCTTATAAGGTAATTATGATACTTTTACGTTTAATATATAAGACTATTTGATATATTTACGTTTATAATTTAATTTATGATTGATAATAGGTGGACTACATCAAAAGAGATTGAAAAAGACTTAATCCCACAAAAGAAATGTGAATGTAGGGAGCTACTATGTCTGATGGAGAAAGAGCTTCCAACATCATTTTTTGATATTCAAGTTCATTTATTGATCCATCTTGTGGATGAAATAGAGATTGCAAGAGTTGTAAACACTCGATGGATGTTTTGGGTTGAGTGGTTTGTGAGCATATTAAAAGTTTATGTGTGACAAAGAGTAAAACCAAAAGGAACTATGGCAAAGGGATGGATGCTTGAGGAGTGCATGCACTATGTTAGTGAATACCTTGAAAGAGTTCATGAAGAAGCTCTACGTGCATGGACTAAGGAGTCTTCTTCAAAAATGATAGATGAGGTATTATCAGGCAAGGGAGTTCCATTTCAATTTACATTGCAAGAAAAAAGTGATATTTCTACTTTTATTGCATATAGTAGCAAATGCATGGAAACATTCAATAATGAGTATGAACAAGAACTTCGAAATCTCTGAAGTAAAAGATGGAGAAACAAAAGACATAGACAGAATCTCGATAGGAATGAGAATGCAAATACATCTTGTTTCATGGATTGGCTATATACTTGTAAATATATATATATATATATATATATATATATATATATATATATATATATATATATATATATATATATATATATATATATATATATATGTGTGTGTGTGTGTGTGTGTGTATCTACATGATGTGTATGTATGTATGTATATGTATATATGTGTGTGTATATATATATATATATATATATATATATATATATATATATATATATATATATATATATATATATATATATATATGTATGTATGTATGTATGTATGTATGTATGTATGTGTGTGTGTATGTATGTATGTATGTATGTATTAGAGTCCTCATTGATTCGAGTAGCTATATATATAGAGAGGCATAAGGTTGGAGGAGAGACATCCCTCTAGCAGGAGGTGTAATCTTTTTTCAAATAAATGCACAATGAAATCTACATCAGAGCATACTACATTTGTATACATGTATATTTCTATAAACTTTTCTGCTGTGTTTGTATACCTAGAATCCTATTATATTTACTCTTGTTTTCAGATTTTATTATTATATGTACCTCATTGATTCGAGTAGTCAATGATTTGTGTTCAATATAGGTGATGTGAAGACGAGGTTTTTGAAATCAATGTATCCAATGATAAAAAGAGGACTAGACACAATATATATATATATATATATATATATATATATATATATATATATATATATATATATATATATATGTGTGTGTGTGTGTGTGTGTGTGTATGTATGTGTGTGTGTGTGTATGCATGATGTGTATTATCTATATATGTATTATGGTCCTTGTTGATTCAACTAGCTAATGATTTGTGTTGAACGTAAGTGATGTCTGCACTTGAAGATGAGGTTATTACACACACACACACACACACACATATATATATATATATATATATATATATACATAAATATAACAAATAAAGCAATGTGTACTGTGCATTGTCACATCAATGTGACATAAGTACCCACATCTCTTTTAGACACCACTTGTGAGACCACCCTATGCCAAATTCTATCTCTAGTGAATTAAGTAAAGTCACATTCTCAATGAGTACATCATACTCTTCCTTTGTAGATTTTTCCCAATTCTCCTTTCCTTTGGCTTCTTCATATGTGGATGGGTCTTCATCTACTTTCAGTATATAAGCATAATCTTTAGTTGTCAAGAAAGAGGTGTCATAGCTATACCTTATAGGTTGTCTTTTGTTCCTTGATGACCTTCTGATTTCTCCACTTATTGAAGTTTTTGGTTCATCATATTCTGGATCAAACCTTTGCAATTCTTCATTTTCAACTAGCACTTCATCATTCTCTTCTTCTTCAGAAATTTGAACCTTTTATCTACTTTTCTTCTGATTCAATGTTTCTTCAAGACCTGCATAAACACTATTTGTACCTGATTACCAAGTACCTTGCTCATCAAATGTGGCATCCCTTGATACAAGGAATTGCTTTGTAGATGGACTCCACAACCTGTATCCCATTTTTTTATCATCATAACCAATAAACACATAATTTTCAACTTTTGGTTCTAACTTATGCCTTAATTGAGAAGGAACATAAGCATAGGCTAAGCAACCAAATACTTTGAAATGGTCTAATGTAGGTCGCTTACCCCACCAAGCTTCATATGGTATCATACCTTGCAAAGCTTTACATGGTAGCCTATTAACCAAATATGTGGTTGTATTTACAGCCTCAACCCACAAATAATTAGGATAATTATTCTCTTTCATCATTGATCTTGCAAACTCAACAAGAGTTCTATTTCTCCTTTTTGTTGCACCATTCTGTTGAGGAGAGTATGTGCAAGTAACTTCTCTTTTTATACCTGCATTCCATAAATAATCACTGAGTTCATTTGAGAAATACTCTCCCCCTCCATCTGAACTTAATCTGTTCAATTTTTGTCCTGTAACCCTCTCTGCATATACATGATAGTGTTTAAATGTGCTAAACACTTTTGATTTGTCTTTGATCACATAAATAGTGATCCACCTGGTAGCATCATCAACATAAATCACATAATATCTGGAACCATTTATACTAAAGTCCTTTGAGGGACCCCATACATCTGTATGCACCAATTCAAGTTTCTCTGAATACATGAAACCTTGCATATTGTATGGTTGCTTATGAGCCTTACCTAATTGACATGCTTCACATATGTATGTCATGTGTTGACCTACAACATTAGGTAATCCAAGCAACGAACCACTATTAATCATTTCTTTAATACTTGTTACATTGAAGTGTCCAAGCCTGTTAGGCCAAAGATCCAGCTCAGATATCTTTTGCACTCCATATGTAAGCAAAGCATGTACAACATTACCTTGTACCTTCAATGAGAAGAGCCTTCGTGGCTAGGGTCTTCAACATAAACTCCATCATTAGTAAACCTCACTTCATATCCTTTTTCTACAATTTGTCCTACATTGATCAAATTCTTTGGAATTGTAGGAACATACAGAACCTTACTCAAAAGAGTACTTCCATCTTTAGCCTTCACTGATCCAATAGACTTTACCTTATGTTTTGTATTGACACCTATTTGGACTATATGATTGATTACCTTATTTTCCAAATCATTCATCAAAGCAATGTTCCTACTCATATGATTACTACACCCTGAGTCAATGACCTCTACCTCTAAAACTTCCTCTCTGATTTCTTCCACCTCTACTTCTGCCACTTCCTCTTCCTCTTAGGAAGTTTGCTTGACTTGGAGTGCCTTCATCTTCAATTGATTGTTGATTTCCTTTGCTAGCCTTCTTCTTATCCTTGAAATACATTGCTTGACCTGCACTCTTATCAATATCCCCTTTGATATCACGCTCAAAAGTTAGCATATGACCTAGTAATTGATTCAAATCAAAAGTAAACTGGTCCAATGAAATTTTTGTCGATAATATGAAGGGCTTGCACTTCTCATCTCCTCTTAAACCTGTAAGAATTTGTCTTATCAATTTATCTTCTTCACTATCTTCATCAACTGCACCTAAAGAATCAACAATGTCTTTCATCTTTTTCACATAATCATATATTGATTGTGAGGCCTTTTTCTTGAATGTGGTAAACTCTGCCCATAGTGATGCCTTCCTTGACTTGGTTGTATTCTATAAATGCTTATCTAAATATTCCACATATGTTTTGCACTTTCAAGTCCTCTCATGTGAGGAAGCAAGTAATCATTCACTGCCATATAGATAATGCTACTTGCTTGAGCATCCTTCTTCATCCAAACCTTCAAATATGCAAGCTCCTCCCTAGTTGGAGCACTAGAATCTTTGAATTTTGGTTTTTCTTCTTCTCCTATGATATATCCCATCATATCTTTGCTCATAAGATGAGATTCCATCCTCATGGACCAAGCTTCTCTATCCAATTTCTCAATTTGAAGACTATCTCCCATTCTTTCTTCACTTGTACTATCAAATCTTCAACCTTATGAGTAATGAATGTACCTTTACTTCGAGACTTACTCCTTCTTATCCTTTTGATTGTTATCATGTGTCTTCCTTTAGCCTTTCCTTCAAAATTTGTCCTTTTGAATCTTCAGATGTTGAGTTTGTATGTCTTCCACAATTGGGGTCCTTCTTTCCTTCAATTTTGATAAAACCTGCTGTGATACCATTGATGGAGATGTTTAATCTCCAAAGGACAAGCTATAATTAAGTTTAGAACAGATTTACATCAAGCATAGTTTAAAATCTTCACCAATTTTGGAAGCCTTCACCAAAATATGAAAATTTAACACTTCTATGACTTATGGCTTCACTTAGAAAAGTCTGCTTCACAAAATTCACTCATTGACTAATGAAATGATTAAATTTTTCTATGAGACTTTGGTACAACACTCTTCTAACATTTGTGCAACCACTCCAAGTGAAAATCCTTCAAAAGAACTTACAAAACTTCAGATTTACTTTGATAAGTAAACCTATGTCTAAAATAGGCTTTCTCTACAAGCGACTTTTACATATGCCACTTTTAAAAACTTGGCTCTCTCAATCTACAAGGCGTTTAATCAACTGCTTTTAGAAATAGATAGCTTACCTTCCAACTTAGATTTTGAGTGCTCATTTATGTAAAAATTTACACTCTACAGTGAGATCTGATCAAATCTTTGACCATTAAGATTGCGCATGTTTCAGAAGTCACTCATCACTTTTACACATATGAATGTTCCTACTCACAATTATCTCAGCCTGATTACAATTAGACTCTCAAATCTTGACCAAAGATGCATCAACTATAGACTTAGAGATGTACAATAGGATTTCTCCATTGGCAAAGCACAGATGGAGAATTTGGAGAAACATCAAGGCACAATTCTCTGAAAAAACTTCTATTCACTTGAACTTACATATGATGGATAATTCTCACATTCAAATTCACTTTCTCATCATCTACTCATAATCTATTCATCTATATTTCTTCTCTCCTATATGACACATCTATATATAAGTATATATATAAGTTTATATCAAGATTCACCACTAATACAAAGTATCTATGAGTTATTTACAAAGTTACTATACATGAGTTTACAAATAATCTCTCTTTGAATCTTCTCTTCACTTTATGCTTCATCCTTTCTCCTTTTCTTCATTCTTCATTCTTCAATCCTCTTTGTAATTATCAATTTATGATTGTCTTGCTCCAACATATTATATTGCCATCTGACGCTATGTCACTCTCTAGCCCTAAACTACCTATGCATGTCTTCATAAGTACCTCTGTTGTGCTCTCACGAGCTGGAAGTGCTATAGGTGTCATGAGAATAAACAAATAAAAATGAACAAAAACCTTTGTGCTATAATATCATTTAAAATAAAACATACCTATGTGCAAACATCTCTCTTCGTGCAAATGGTGTGGCAGAGGAGCCTTCCTCTAGCCGCTGGGTAAGCATCTAGATCATGTAGTCTAATTCCTTATCGGGCATGTCTGCATACTCATGCATGACAACCCCTAAGGAATCAGGTGGAACTTTTTCTCATACGATTCTTTATGAGAGTAAGTTTCTTCTTTCACTCTCGAATACGATTAATAATATCTCTAATTATAAAACAAAATGGATTAGAAATCAACACACACTCACATACATAATGTGTGTTTGTGTATGTGTGTATATGTGTGTATGTATGTGTGTATGTATGTGTATGTGTGTATGCATGTGTATGTGTGTATGCATGTGTTTGTGTGGATGTGTGTGTATGTCTATGCAGATTTGTGTATATGCGTGCTTGTATGTATGCATGTATGTGTGTATATGCATGTATGCATGTGTATATGTATTCATGTGCATATGTATGCATGTATGTGTGTGTATATGTGTGTGTATGTATATGTGTGTACGTGATTGTATGTGTGTGTGTGTATATGTGTGTAGGTACATGTGTGTGTATGTGTTTGTATGTATATGTTATGTATGTGTATGTGTGAATATGTGTTTATGCAGGTGTATGTGAGTGTATGTGTGTGTATATACGTGTATGTAGGTGTATGTGTGTGTATGCATGTGTGTATGTATGTATGCATATGCATGTGTGTGGATGTGTATGTGCATCTTTGTGTGTATGTATGTGTGTGTATGTATATGTGTGTGTATGTATATGTGTGTGTGTATATGTGTGTGTATGTGTGTGTATGCATGTGTATGTATAGTGTGTATGTGTGTATGTATGTGTGTGTATGCATATGTGTGTGTATGTGTATGTGTGTGTATGCATGTATGCATATGCATGTTATGCATGTGTGTGTATGTATTCATGTGTGCATATGCATGCATGTGTGTGTATGTATGCATGTGAGTGCATGTGTGTCTATGTGTGTGCATGTATATGTGTATTTATGTGTATGTATGTGCATGTATGTTTATGTGTGTGTATATGTGTATGTGTGTGTATGTGTATATATGTATGTATGTATGCATGTGAGTGTATGTGTGTGTGTCTATGTGTGTGTATGTATATGTGTATGTATGTGTGTGTATGTGTATGTGTGTGTATGTATATGTGTGTGTAGATGTGTGTGTATGCATTTGTATATATATGTGTGTATGTGACTTTATGTGTGTGTATGTGTATGTGTGCATGTATATGTGTGTGTATGTGTATATGTGTGCATGCATGTGTGTATGCATGTGTGTATGTATGTACGCATATAGTTATGTATGCATGTGAATGTATGTATGTGTGTGTATATGTGTATGTGTGTGTGTCTATGTGTGTCTATGTACATGTATGTGTATGTGTACATGTGTGTACATGTGTGTGTGTGTATGTGTATGTGTATGTGTATGTGTGTGTATGCATGTGTATGTATATGTGTATGTGAATGTATGTGTGTGTGTGTATGTGTATGTGTGTGTATGTGTGTATGCATGTGTGTGTATTTGTATATGTGTGTATGCATATGCCTGTGTATACATGCATTTTGTATGAATGTGAGTGTATATGTGTGGGTATAAGTGTATGTGTGTGTGTCTATGTGTGTGTATGCATATGTGTGTATATGTGTGTGTATATATATGTGATTGTATGTGATTGTATGTGTTTGTATATGTGTGTGTATGTGTATGTGTCTATATGCATGTGTATACATATGTGTGTATGTGACGTTATGTATGTGAATATGTGTATGTGACGTTATGTATGTGAATATGTGTATGTGTGTGCATATGTATATGTGTGTGTATGTGTATATGTGTGTATGCATGTGCATATATATGTATGCATATATTTGTATATGCATGTGTGTGTATGCATGCATGTGACCATATGTATGTGTGTGTATGTACATGTGTGTGTATATTTATGTGTGTGTGTCTATGTGTGTATGTACATGTGTGTGTATGTGTATGTGTGTTGTGTGTATATATATGTGTGTGTATGTGTATGTGTGTGTATGCATGAGTATGTATATGTGTTTATGTGACCATATGTGTGTGTCTATATGTGTATGTGTGTGCATGCATATGTTTGTGTATTGTATATGTGTGTATGTGTATATGTGTGCATGCATGTGTGTATGTATGTATGTATGTATGTATGTATGTATGTATGCATATGCATGTGTATACATGTGTTTTGTATGCATGTGAGTGTACATGTGTGTGTATGTGTATGTGTGTGTGTCTATATGTATGTATATGTGTGTGTATGTGTATGTGTATGTGTATGTGTATGTGTATGTGTATGTGTATGTGTATGTGTATGTGTATGTGTGTGTATGTGTATGTGTATGTGTATGTGTATGTGTATATGTGTATATGTGTGTCTATGTGTGCGTATGTATATGTGTTTGTATGTGTTTGTATGTGTTTGTATGTGTTTGTATGTGTATGTGTGTGTGTATGTGTATGTGTGTCTTTGCATATGTATTTATATGTGTGTATGTGAGTGTATATGTGTATGTGTGTGTATGTATGTGTGTGCATTGTGTATGCATATGTGTGTGTATGTATATGTGTGTGTATGTATGTATGCATATGCATGTGTGCATGTGTGCATGTATGCATGTGTGTATGTATGCATGTGTGTATGTATGCATGTGAGTGTGTGTGTGTGTGTCTATTTGTGTCTATGTATATGTGTGTGTATGCATGAGTATTTATGTGTGCATGTGAGCATATGTGTGTGTATATGTGTATGTTTGTGTATGCATGTGTGTGTACATATGCATGTGAGTGTATGTGTGTGTTGTCTGTGTGTGTATGTATATATGTGTGTATGAGTGTATGTGTATATGTGTGTATGCATGTGTATATGTGGGTGCATGTGTGTCTCTTATGTATGTGTATGTATGCATGTGAGTTTATGTGTGTGCATATGTGTATGTGTGTGTGTGTCTATGTGTATGTATATATGTGTGTGTATGTGTATGTGTGTGTATGCATATGTATGTGTGTGTATGCATGTGTGTATATGTGTATGTGTGTGTATGCATGTGTGTATATGTGTATGTGAGTGTATGTGTATGTGTGTGTATGCATGTGTGTGTATGTATGCATGTGTGTGTACGTATGCATGTGAGTGTATGTATGCATGTGTGTGTATGTATGCATGTGTGTGTATGTATGCATGTGAGTGTATGTGTGAGTATATGTGTATGTGTGTGTATGTGTGTATGAATATGTGTGTGTATGTGTATTTGTGTGTATGCATGTATATGTATGTGTATATGTGAGTGTATGTGTGTGTATATGTGTATGTGTGTGTCTCTTATGTTTGTGTATGTATGCATGTGAGTGTATGTGTGTGTATTTATGTGTATGTATATATGTGTGTGTGTGCATGAGTGTATGTGTGTGTCTATGTATGCATGTGTGTACATACCCAAATGTGTGTGTGTGGGAGTGTGCTCCTTGTGTGATGTCTCTCGTCATCTCTCTCTCTCTCTCACTCACTCTTGAGCTCATTCTTTCATCAGACCCCAACACAAATGTGCCAGAAGAAATCCTTTTTTTTGTTTTTTTTGGTTATAGCATCACAAGCAGTTTTCTCATGTCGCTTGAAGCGTCTCTAATGTGTGATGCTCCTAGCAATGGTATTTTTATTCGTTGCATAAGCGATGGTGATCGTTGCTTATGCGATTGACTCTTTTCTTTTCTCTTGAGAGTCGCTTATGCAATGCTGCATGGAAATAACATTGTATAAACAATGCTACCTACTTTTTTAATTGGGGATGTCGCTATGCCCCCTTATTTCTTGTAGTGTTGGGAAACCTATTAAGTACATATGTTGCATACATAATAGCCTTAAGTCAAAAGCTATGTGGTAATCGCTAGATTTTGACCATACACCTTTCCATTTCCATGAGGTACCTATTCCTGTAAACTGATGTTTTATCACACACTCAACTACAAATGCATTAAAATCAGAAGATATATACTCCCCCACCGATCAAAATGAAGAGTGCCCATTCCCACGGTATTAGCCCCTAATTGATTAAGCTAATTCACTTAAGCCTAACGATCATGTTGACAAATATTTAGCCACAAGAAGGAATTTTTTAAAGCACATAAACACTCTAGAATTTTCTTTCAATGGATAAATCCATGTGTTGAAGCTCAAAGTCAAGGACAAAGCATGGAAGCACATCAAAAAGTGGACACACAAGGAAAGGGAGCAAGTAGGGAGCTCCAAGAAGTGTATGTCAAATTTTCAGAAGAATCCCCTACAAAAATAGTGATTTTCATCACTAAAAACCATTGTAAATACCATTATCTATTTTTAGTAACTCCATTTTGTTCAAGCCGAGGAGTCCTCGAGCTTGAGGAGTATTAGAAGTACCATCGTACCAATTTTCATAATTTTTAGACTTCGTTTGAGCCCTCAAATAAGCCCTGGAACCTAATTTTTAACTAGGCCGGACACTAGGTCTGGACAGGGCCAAAACTAGTCAAAAAACTATAAAAAGAGCTAGAGAGCTCATTTTTGGGGTTGGCTTGTTAGAGAATAGAACTTTTTGAAGAGAACTCTTTGGCAATCTAAGCTTTCCATTGTTCCTCTCTTTGATCTTACTTTGTGCACGTGTGTGTGTATGTGTGTGCATGTTTGTGTGCTTTCACTCACGCACTTGTGTCTTCACTTGCTCGTGGTCTTCATACCGGTCCTCACGTCTCCGCGGATTGACAAGTAAAGGAGGTGGTGCTTATGCTTGAGCTACACCAAATTTTGGCGCCGTTGCCGGGAAGAGAGCTTCGAGGACGAGCGTTGTGATGGTAAGATCGTAGATTTGCGATGTTGGAAGGTAAAAAAAACTGTCATTTCAGTTCATTTTCTGTTTTTTCCTCTTCATATTCATCATCATCATCATCTCCACCTTCTTCCATCTTCTTCTTCATAGAAAATTCTTGTTTTTTAGTGCATTTTCACCATCTTCATACCATTTTTCATGCATTATTGTGTGGGAAGGAGTTAGGAGAAGCAAGGGAGAGCAAGCGCTGTGTTTTTTTCATGATTTTCTGCTCATATGGAGCTCGCCATAGCCGGTGCTCAGAAATTTGAATTTCCCGCCAAAAAACACGATTCTGTGATGAAAATCGCGATTCTGTGAAAATTCAAAATTTTTTGAAAAATCACGATTTTCTGTTTTCCCGCTTAAAAGTTGGCTGAAAAAATCACGATTCTGTGGTCATTCTCAGAATCACGATTCTGTGATTGTGCTCAAAATCGTGATTCTCACAAATCACGATTTTCAGTCAAAAAACACGATTTTGAGAAAACACGATTCCCTACTCAAAAATCGCGATTCTCAAAAAATCACGATTTTCAGTAAAAAAAACACGATTTTGTGAAAAAAAGGCGATTCTGTGTAATCACAATTTTTTGCCCAAAAATCACGATTTTCTAAAAACACGATTTTGTGCTCAACATCGCGATTTTCATGTCAAAAACACGATTCTGAGAAAATACGATTTTCAGCGAGCTCAAAATCGCGATTCTCACAAATCACGATTTTCAGCAAAAAACACGATTTTGTGAATCACGATTCTCTGAGTCAAAATCGCGATTTTCATGTCAAAAAAACACGATCCTCTAAAACACGATTCTGTGCTCAAAATTGCGATTTTCAGTCAAAAAACACGATTTTGAGAAAACACGATTCCCTACTCAAAATCGCGATTCTCACAAATCACGATTTTCAGTCAAAAACACGATTTTGAGAAAATACGATTTTCAATGGGCTCAAAATCGCGATTCTCACAAATCACGATTTTTAGCCAAAAACACGATTTTGTGAAAAAGGCAATTCTGTGAAAACACGAATTGTCGCTCAAAATCGCGATTTTCAAAAACACGATTTTGTGCTCAACATCGCGATTTTCATGCCAAAAACACGATTCTGAGAAAACACGATTTTGTGAAAAAACACAATTTTGTGAATCACGATTCTCTGAGTCAAAATCGCGATTTTCAAAAACACGATTTTGTGCTCAACATCGCGATTTTCAGAAACATGATTTTGTGCTCAACATCGCGATTTTCAGAAACACGATTTTGTGCTCAACATCGCGATTTTCTGAGTTCACAAAATCACGATTCTCTGGAAGTTCACAAAATCGCGATTCTCTGAAAGTTCACAAAATCGCGATTCTCTGAAAGTTCTCAAAATCGCGATTTTCTCCAAAGGTCCTGTTTGCCTGTTTTGACCCCGAGGAGCCTGAATTGGCATAACTTTTTCATCCAAAGTCCATTTTTTGAGCTCTATAGCTCGTTTGAAAGCTCGTTTCAAATCCTACACGATCTCAACTGTTTTTTTCAAGAATAACGCGTTGATTTTGAGATAGGATAATTTGAAGTTGACCCTCAAGTGGGAGTAGGGAACCAAGGGGACTCCAAAGAATTTTGAACCATACCAAGGGGAAAATTTGGACTCTTGACTAAAGCTTATGAACCTGAGATCTGGTAAACACTTAGGCAAGGATAAACAAAGCATTAGATCTTCTGAGGCTAGTGTCAACCATACATCCAAGTCTTGGGCACAACAACTAAGTGGTCATCTTTTACTAAGTTCAGACACAAGTGATTCAGAAATGTCTTTTAGTATGGGAAAACCTGCAGGTGGCTCAGGGACTGCCCATCTACAAACACCAGAAGGTCCCTATAAGACACAGTTGGAATATATTCAGACCAACCAATTAGGTGCTCGCATCTATGAGGATGGTCTGAGGCGATCAGTGGTCCAACTCAAAAATCCAGATCAATCCTTTGGACTTGAACACCCGGTGGTCAAGTTCGAAGAGGGTTCATACATTGATAAGGAAGGAACCATGTATGTGGTCACCAACCTACCAGATAGGACTGATGAGTTTGGAAATGTCATTCCTGAGAATGAAATAGGAGACCTAGAACAAGGAAATGTAGGACAAGGACCCCAGACTCCTAGAGGTAAGTCAGTTTTGACCCGAGTGATCACTCCAGACTGGATCCCTCAAGATAACAAAAGCATAGAACTATTTTTGAATAGAGAAACAGAGGAAGCCTTTTGGAGATTCAAGCCAGATCAACCTAGCCAATTGGGCATAGTCATCATCTACGAGTTCAAGGATCCAGAGATACCAGGCAAAGTTGTCTACCTGGATAACACATCAGAGAAAATTTTCTTGGTAACAGAACATGATAGACATGCATATACTTGGAAGAATGAATTGATTTTCCCCCCACCAAGATCCAGTGTTTCCCATGGCCTCCAAGGAGTAGGATCATCCCACGCTCATGAAGCCCAGAGAGAAAGAACTAGAGAGAGACCTGAGGTAAGTTTTGCACACACCGTGGCAGGAATAGATCAGGATTTGAAAATGAAAGACCTGAAAGAGAGAGACATCAAGCACATAAGAAGAAAAGAGATGAACATGATTTTCCATTGCCTAGACCCCGAGAGCACCCAAGAACCCTTAGACCCACTCAAGTGATCAAGGCAATGAAGAATTATTTTGACGGGTCAGGAGATCCTTATGATCATGTGGCCGAGTTCAAACAAGTGTTAAGAGCTGAACAGGTTGAGGATTTATTCACGCAATACGAGGCATTTGGTTTGACTCTTAAGGGCACTGCCTTGGCTTGGTTTCAACCATTGAGTAGTCGCAACTATCGCGATATAGGTCAACTGCTAGACGAATTCATTGTAGAATTTTCCAAGAGTGGTATCAGACATAACACATCATCCTTGATCCACAGTTTCAAGCAGACACCCCAAGAAACAGTGCGACTAGCAGGTAGAAGGTTCAGACAGTACCTAGAAAGATGCCCTGCTCCCGAGTTACCCACACCAGCCAAACAAGTGGCTTTGTTCTTAGATGGCTTACTGAGCACAAAGTTAAGATCATATGTATATTTGAAAGAGCCTAGATCCATAGAAGAGTGCGTGCGGACATGCATTGACATAGAAGATAACTTGGGTGAGGAGTTAGGATTATCCAAACTCTATAAGGATTCAGATAGTTCTACTAGTCATACTTCAAAAATCTCCACGGAAATAGAGGAGATAGCTGAGCAAGTTGCCAAGAAGCTGGGAGTCCAAAATAAACAAACACAGAGAGTCACTCCAGTGAATCGGTGTTATACTTGTGGGGGCGACCACATGGCTAATGTATGCCCAATGCAAAACCAAAACATTAGAGAAAGGAATGCTCCATATTGCACTATTGAGAGAAAATACACAAACCACACGGCTCAAGATTGTCCCTACAATAGGCAGGCTATTAGATAGAATTATCAGCAGCCTTACCCACAAGGTAGGTATCAGAACCAATACCAACAGCCATATTATAGACCACAACAGCAATATCAGGTACCATATAGGCCACAACCTGTCTTGGGAAACCAACCACCAACTCCAGCCAACGTGATTCCAGTCAAATATGCTGTGGGAGAGGAAAATCCAAATAGAGCATTGGTGCCCCTAACCCCATTGATACCAGATAATGATTCTCATGCTCATAGTTCAGACTACTCCCATGAAGGTAGTCCACATGCGTATTACACAGAGTCACCTGAATATAGTGAGATTTACTCGTATCAATATGAGGCACCACCTATGGAGCAAAATTGGGAGCCAGAATACTCCAATGTCATGTACACAAATCCTAACCCTAGGCCCCAATTGAGACAAATGAGACCACAAGCCCCTAGAGGATCTTGTTTTAGATGTCAAGGTGATCATTTCATTCGTGACTGTCCCCACCCATCATCTCCGAGTCAAGGACAGGCTATCACAATACAGGCTTTTTGCCCTGCTTGTGGCAAAGACCATCTCCCTAGAGATTGTCCAAGAAACCCCTCCAGTGCACCCAAGATTACACCCATTAATGTGGTAGGCTTAGTGGCGGATTCAAGTTCAAGTAGCAGTAATGTAGCACCTATACAGGCAGTTACTAGGGCACAAGCATTAAAACAAGATAAACCAGCAAAGCAATCGGAGTCGAGTGAATCAGGAGAGCCTAGTAAGAGGAAAACAAGAACATGGAAGGATACCAGAGAAAAGGCCAATCGTAAGTGGAATAAAAAGTTATCGGAACTAGAAGAAAGCTTGAAAGACGCAAAAACAAAAATAGAAGACATTGCATCTCAAAACCCCTCGCATGCCGAAACTCCATCCATTCCACCTCATCGCACCCCACCACCCATTGTAAATAGACCGCAACCAGGGTCTGTTCTTGCAGATCCAACCCCAGAAGGCTTGGACATGATGTTCAAGGCCTACCAGGCTCGACTTCAAGAAGGGCCTACAGCTGCAAACCTAGACAAGAGTTACCCTAGAGCGGACTTAGAGATTGAACGGATGAAAATGTGCATGAAAATGGTAGAACAAGCTCAAGCTATACTTGAGACTAGTCAAAAGTTCAATCAGACAAACTCTGTCAAAGGGGATTTGCATTTCCAGGGCTTACTAGAACGATTAGAGCAGTTGGTAAACAAACCACAAGTTTCTTTACCTCCACAGGCTCAACCAGTTATTGAAAGAGGAAGCTCGCCACCAATGGGAGCTTATGTTCCTAATTCCACGGATCCAGGAATACCTCCTTCAATTCAACAGTACTCTCAAGAATTCTTGCGGGAAATACAAGAAGAGAAATGGGCCAAGGAGAAGGGTAATTCCCCTCCCATTCCTGAGATTGATGATCTTCATGATCAATTTCCCCAAGACATTCCATCTATTTACGGAGATGAAGCAGAACAACAAGAAGACGAAAGGTTAGATTTTGGATCTAATACCTTAGAAGAACTGCCTCAATTTCCAGGCCCATGGGAATCGGAATCTCTCCATATTAGAGCTCCCACAATACTAGTAAGAAATGAAGACTCAGTGGTTCCAAGGAACACGGATGTCGTGAAGAACACTAAGGTTCAGTGTCATCTCATTGTAGAAGAGCTGCTCAAAGCAAAACCTGAGCTTTGGAATCATGTGAAGGATCAGGTTCCAGAACTTGATTCCAACATGCCAAAAGCAGGCCCCAAGCAAAGGGTACCAGAGATACCTCTAGACAAAATAGTGGACATGTGTGAGGGTGAAGAAGGTAATACTTATCTTCCAATCACCTACCAAGGTTACACAACCAAAGCAATCATATATTCAGGTGCTGGTGTTGCTATTGCGACCACCTCCTTGTGGAAGCAATGGGGCAAGCCCACATTAAGACCAACTAGAATGAAGCTTCAAATGGCTGATGGTCATTTTGAAAGACCTCTAGGATTGCTAGAAGGGATCACTCTAACCACTTGTGGTGTAGAGTTTGAGCACACATTTGCTATATGTGACTTTGAGAAAAATAATGTCTATGAGATGATCCTAGGAAGACCCTTCCTACGACAATTGCAAATAGTACAGGATTGGGGAACTAACTCCTTGTACTTACAGCACTTAGGGGTCACCACCAAGGTCACTTTGAAGGATTACACCTTCAGAGATGTACCACCCCTACAGTGGAATCCTATCCACAAAGCGAAAGAAGATTCCATCTCTGTGCATTCTGAAAGTTCACCTGATCCATCATGGCTGCATGAAGATACTCATTTGTGGATGTGCAAGGTCGCAAAGGAAGAGGAAAAACGTTTAAAGGCAAGAGAAGAAGGAACTTCGCTAGGAGATGGACCAGTTAGAGACCCAGCCTACACACCGATGATCTTTCCAGATGAGGAGTTTGAGCCTCATGGCTGGCCAGAAATCTTAGCCACCATGGACATTGCTGTCAATGAGGAACAGTGGACACCTCATTGTGATGAGGAGGGGTATGATATCTCAGTGTTCATGTGTCAACCCTTGCTAGAAGAATGTGACCCTAGTGATGTCATAGAAGAAGATGAGAATGACGATGATCTGGAGTCTATTGTGATGGATAGTTGCTTTAACTCAGAGCAGCACTATCTAGAAGATATAGGAGTGTTCACCCAGAAAGAAGAAGAACCTCTCACAAGTATTAAAACAGTAAACTCAAAGGATGGAAGTGAGAGTAGTCAAAAGAAAAAGAAAAGAAAAGCAGTGAAACAAGAAGAGGAGGAATCATTGTTTGAAGTACCAGAAAACTTCAAGAAATATGAAGTTGACGACCGCAAAATTTTGGTACGAATGCCTAAGAGAGAGGCCATCATAGGAGAATCATATGATAATAAAGAAAAGACCAAGAAGATTGTAGTGACCATTGAAGAGAAGGAAGAGAGATGCACATATATAGGAGATGACCTAAGTGCAAGAGAAGAAATGGAGCTCATAGCTCTATTAAGGGAATATAGGGATGTGTTTGCATGGCACTATAGAGACTTGAAAGGGGTAGATCCAAGAATTTGCTCTCATACTATCCCCATGACTGCTGATGCTAAGCCCACCAAACAGAAGCCCTACACATATAATGATACCTATGCAGCCAAAATAAAAGAAGAAATTGATAGGTTGATTGAAGCTGGATTCATCTATGAGATTGAGCATACCGAATGGGTGTCCCCCATTGTTGTGGTACCCAAGAAGAACGGGAAGTTGCGAGTGTGTATTAACCTTAAAAAAGTTAATGCCGCTACGATTAGAGATAGTTATCCACTTCCAATCACAGAACACCTATTGGAGCGTGTTGCAGGCAAGGAAGTTTATAGCTTCCTTGATGGATTTTCAGGTTACAATCAAGTAGCCATTGCCCCAGAAGATCAACACAAAACAGCTTTTGCTACAGAGTGGGGAATCTTTGCATTTCGTGTGATGCCATTTGGGCTCACCAATGCACCTGCAACATTCCAAAGGCTCATGTGTCATGTCTTCAAAGAGTTCTTGTGAAAGAGCTTAGAAGTGTATGTGGATGATTTATGTGCTCATTCCCAAGAAAGAAGGTTTCACATCCCTGAGCTCAGACAAATCTTCAACAAGTGTAGAGAATATCGAGTGTGTCTTAACCCAGAAAAGTGTGTGTTTATGGTGCGTCAAGGTAAAATCTTAGGTCATATTGTTTCTAAGAATGGAATCTCAACAGATGAAGATAAGGTACGAGCCATAGCGGAGCTACCAAGGCCAAGGAATATTAAAGAGGTACAAGCCTTTATGGGCCATTGTGGATACTACCGTAGGTTTATCCACATGTACGCGATCATAGCTAGACCCCTTTATGCCTTGTTGTCTAATTTTGAGTGGAACGACGAATGCGAGAATTCTTTCAACGAACTGAAGAAACGTTTGTGCACGGCACCAATACTCACCACTCCTGATTGGAATAAACCATTCCATGTCCATGTGGATGCATCCAATCATGCCATAGGATGTGTGCTAGCACAACCCACAAGTGAAGGAAACTTAGATTTGCCCATAGCATATGCTAGTAGACAGCTCACTGCAGCTGAACGGAACTATACCACAACTGAGCGAGAGGTCTTAGGCATGGTATATGCTGTGAAGAAGTCTAGACACTATTTATTGGCCAACAAGTTCAAGTTTTTCACTGATCATCAAGCTTTGTTATATTTGGTCAATAAACCTTGCAATACTGGACGCTTAGTAAGATGGTTCCTCTTACTAATGGAATATGACTTTGAAGTTGTTGTCAGGAAAGGTAGAACCCACCTTCGGGCAGATCACCTTTCTCGCATCACTTCAGGAGAGTCACCGCAAGGAGTGTCTGACGAATTACCCGATGCTTATCTGTTCAATTTAGAAGTTGTTCCTAAATGGGCAAATAAGTTGGTACCAGTCCTAACCTTTGGCCCTGCAAATAAGAATGTGAAAACATCACAAGAAGAAATTGTAAAATCACAAAAATATCACATATTAGCAGGAAGCATGTACAAACAAGATACTGAGGGTGTATTAGCTTGTTGTGTGGAGGATGATGAACATAGTAGTTGGTTGCAACAAGCCCATGAAGGAATGCTAGGAAATCATAATTCTAAACAACGAACATTGCAGAATCTAAAGCGTTTAGGAGTGTATTGGCCTAGCATGGACAAAGAAATACATGAGTGGATTAAGAATTGTCCAAGGTGCAGAGAGAGACCCCCAGTGGAGCATGCGACCCTTTATCAAGTGTCATTAATTCCAGATTGGAGTGCTCCATTGGTAGAGTTTATGAGATTGGGAAGATTACCCAAAGAGGCTAGTCTAGCAAGAAGACGAAGCATGGAGCAAGAGGCTCAAGGCTATGCCTTAGTAGGGGACAACCTATACCGAAGAGGCAAAGATGGTTACTTAAGACTATGCGTTCATGAATCAGACTATTTAAAGGTCTTAGAGACTGCACACAGCGGTGTTGCAGGTGGACATTTTGGTCCTGACCGAGTGATCAAGACCATTCTATTCTCAGGACTTTGGTGGCCCACTCTTCATATGGACGCACATACCTATGTGAAGAAATGTGACACATGCCAACGTGCACAATATCCAGTGAGAAAAGACGAGATGCCCTTGAGGCCAATGATGGGAGGACGTGCATTTTCGAAGTGGGGCATAGACTTCATAGGTCCTATTAACCCCCCAGCTAGAAACTCCCATGCAAAGTACATCATTGTAGCCACAGATTACCTTACAAAGTGGGTAGAAGTCAAAGCCACAACAAAGAATGATGCTCAGACTACGGCTAAGTTCTTATTCGAGAATGTGTTCACGAGATATGGACTACCAATAGAGTTGGTGAGCGATAGAGGCACACACTTCTTGAATGAAGTCATTGAAAATCTTCTCCAAGAATTCTTGGTGATACATAAGAAATCTGCCCCCTATCACCCACAAGCCAACGGACAAGCCGAGAGTACCAATAAGATCCTCTGTAATGTATTGACAAAACTAGTAAATAATAAACGCTCTGATTGGGACAAACAACTTCATCATGCTGTTTGGGCTTATCAAGTTGCCTACAAAACGGTACTCAACGCCACCCCATTTCAGATGGTCTTCGGACAGAACGCTGTGCTACCATTAGATTTCTTAATCCCTGCCTTAAAAGTAGCACAAGAGTATGAGTGGAATGGGCATGAATTGTCCTCTAGGATCTTTGATCTCGAACGCTTGGGTGAGACGAGGCTACAAGCGGCAGCAGGCATCTACGCTGCAAAGAAGAGGCAAAAGGCATACTTTGATGCACACATCAAGGATAAGGGATTGAAAGAGGGAGATCTAGTGTTGGTATACACACTAAAACAACATGCCCGTAAGTTGGAAAAAAGAGGATACGGACCCATGATCATTAATAGAATTTCCACTAGTGGTGCAGTTCAGTTGGCCACGCTAGAAGGAGATATCTTGCCAAACTATATTAGTGGCTATAGAGTCAAGCTATATCAAGAACCTCTTACTGAGGATATGCTAATGAGACTCAACACTGCTAAGAAGCGAAAAGATGAAGAGTTAAGAGTGAGAGAAGAAGCACAGGTAGAGGCCAGAGAGCGTATTAGGCGAAATAAGTTAAGGCGATTAGGCCTAGAAGTCAACTCAAAAGTCCCAAAATATCACATGGATATGTGTCAAAAGTCAGGCATAGCGACTTCTCAGGTCATTGACCGAAGACCCTTTGTGACCATAGAGATAGGACAAGGGAAGGGTGCAAGGACGGTGAAAGCATTGATTGACTCAGGTGCAGCAAGTAGTGCAGTTAGGCTTTCCTACTGCCAAGACTTGCAGTTGAACATCAATCCCATAGAAGCTTATCTCATAGGTTTGGGAGGTGTGGAAACCCCTTGTTTGGGCGAGGTGGAACTTCCCATCTACCTTCAAGATGTTCCAATGAAAGTCAAAGCGCTAGTATGTCAAGATGAGAACCTTCCAGAACCACTTATCTTGGGTCAAGATTGGATCTATGACCATGCAGTTAACTTAAACGTAAGAAGTCAAATTCTTCAAGTTTGGGTACATGAACAATGCATTACATTAGAATTAGAGAACTGCATGCTCCTAAATCATGGCACCACACACTCTCTTAGTTCTTCCAAGACTAATCATATGAAAGAAGATGTTGTATGTGTCAAAAGCTCTATGATGCAGAAGGAGTCAATCATGGAAGACCAGGCTCGAAGGCGGGTGGATCTTTCTTCTTCTCCAAAGAATCAAGTAGCCACAGTAGTGAGTCCACCACACAAGCAAACACAACCGTTCACGACAACTGCTACATCAAATAGAAAGACACCATTCGATAAAAAAGCAGTTCCGAGCATGAAGCAGATATGGGTACGCAAAGGAGAGAAACCACCAACCTTGCCCCCACAAATTCCATCCATGCAAACCAACCAGGCCAGAAGACGAAGGAAGCAGCTCAGACAAGCTCAATCACAAGGTATCCAAAAAGTTTGGGTGCCTAAGAAGTTAGCTGCAGCTCAACAAGGGCAATTACAGATGTGGGTACCTAAGAAGCTCCTACATCCACAACAACCTTTGTTCTCCCACATGCAAAAGGTTTCAACAAAGAAGCGAAAAAGAGAAAAGGGTAAGAACCACGTACAGAGACCAAAGGAAGATCAAATCAGCTCTTCAACATTAGTAGGAAGACATGCAAAAAGGATATGGGTTTGGAAGCCAAAAGTGCAAGTACCCTCCACCGAACCAAAGCGTCAACCACACTGGATACCACAGTTCAGAAAGCATCCAAAGAGAAAGACGCCTGAAGTGACCTCTACAGTGCCAAATGATGTTCTAAGATGGACTCCAATAAGGAGGATTACATCAGTTCGAGACTCAATGGATACCTCCACCAAGGTCGGCATCAACCTCCACAAATAACATCGAAAGCCTCGAACGAGCAACAACCATGTGCTCCTTGCACAACCCTGTCTTTTGCACCATTCAGGTCATGCATTTCCAAAGTATGCATTAATATAGGGCCACATTACACGGCCGTGCATAGACACACTTGAGAATCCCATGCACAAGAGCACAGTGACATATGTCAAATATTTCTATTGATACTAACTTTTGTGTTCTTGTTTTGTGATATCCTTTTCCTCAAAAAAAAAAAAAAAAAAAAAAGGGAGAAAGAAAAGCGGGAGAGAGCTTGTTCCCAGGTTTGGCTTATGAAACATGAATGAGTCATGCTTAGTTGAAGGTGGAACTGTTGATTACTAGGCATTTATCAATTTGGATAGAAGTGTGTCTCGGCCAGCAGTGAGATTATTGCTGCCTTATCTGGTAGATGACAAGCATTTGGCATGAACATGGCATCTACAACTATGATTTTCTCTTACCATGGTAGGAATGAAGAGCTTGAAGGTCCGCAACTTGAGTGATGCTTGACTACTTCATGTACCAGAGCATCCAAGGAGATATTTGCAAAGGGTAGTTCTAGAGGAGAAGACTCCTGCATATGGTGAGCTAAAGAGAATATGTGAAACTCAGCTTGGTGTAGTTACCCGATGTTGCTTGCCAAGGAATATAAAGAAATTCAATTCTCAGTATTTGACAAATGTTGCTTTGGAAAGAGGAGAGGAGATCCACCACTCAAAAGATCTCATCAGTGGACAATCAACATGGACATTCATCAACAATGTTCCATCCCAAAGGCCGAGTGTACAACACGAAGAGACAAACATCCATCAACCTTCTCCATGGTAAGTATCTTTACTCTGGAAACACCATAACCATGATAGTTTAGGAGACCTCTTCGTCAGCATACCCTTGAGCATTTAGCTCAAGACCCGCAATTTTTGCACCATGCTTCTTCCAATGCATTTTCCAAGTAAGCATGCGTAGGGCTACATTACAAGGCCGTGCACAAGGCACATACTTTTTTCAACCCAGGCACGAACACACTTACCCATCATTTATTATGGGTTATGAGTAGTTGGCATGACTGCTCTCAACATCATCTTTGGAAGAGCTAGCGGACGTTTTGGGAACAACATCCATATCTCGGAAGCAAATTGAAGCCAGTAGTTGCTCCAAATCACTCTTGACAACCTCTTTTGAGCAACTTGCAGTTTTGAAAGCTCACAACGACACATTCTTGCTGGAATCCAAGGAACCAGCTCATACAACAGATGGACACCACCTCTCAAAGCACTACATGGAACAGCCCTTCCAACAAGGGTCTGTCAGGGACGACAGACTCGAGAGGGGGGGGAGTGTTGAAGCTCAAAGTCAAGGACAAAGCATGGAAGCACATCAAAAGGTGGACACACAAGGAAAGGGAGCAAGTAGGGAGCTCCAAGAAGTGTATGTCAAATTTTCAGAAGAATCCCCTACAAAAATAGTGATTTTCATCACTAAAAACCATTGTAAATACCATTATCTATTTTTAGTAACTCCATTTTGTTCAAGCCGAGGAGTCCTCGAGCTTGAGGAGTATTAGAAGTACCATCGTACCAATTTTCATAATTTTTAGACTTCGTTTGAGCCCTCAAATAAGCCCTGGAACCTAATTTTTAACTAGGCCGGACACTAGGTCTGGACAGGGCCAAAACTAGTCAAAAAACTATAAAAAGAGCTAGAGAGCTCATTTTTGGGGTTGGCTTGTTAGAGAATAGAACTTTTTGAAGAGAACTCTTTGGCAATCTAAGCTTTCCATTGTTCCTCTCTTTGATCTTACTTTGTGCGCGTGTGTGTGTATGTGTGTGCATGTTTGTGTGCTTTCACTCACGCACTTGTGTCTTCACTTGCTCGTGGTCTTCATACCGGTCCTCACGTCTCCGCGGATTGACAAGTAAAGGAGGTGGTGCTTACGCTTGAGCTACACCACCATGCATGCCTAGAAAATTCATCAATGAAAGTCATGAAGTATATGCAATTCCAAAATGGTGTCTCCATAGGACCACAAACATCACTGCGAACAAACCATAACTAATGTAACTAAACCATCTTCGGAGAAGAAAGAATGCTATATTTTTTCCAAAATACATGCCTCACATACATGCTTAGAAGTGCCTCAAGTTTGGCCTAAGGGGACACCATTTCAATTTTTTTCAAATGAAGAGGACTAGAAAAATGAAGATGATTGAAGCATGCATGCCAAAGTTTTTCATTTAAAGTGGTAGGAGAATCATGAGCTGCACATGTTGAATCATTCTTAGATTTTGCATAATTTATGAGAAAATTCCAAAAGCACTTATATTATCATCCTTGGAGAGATCATGGCATGTACCTATCATTAAAAAAATTAATAAGTAATACAATTTTAACTGACAATAGATTTTTCTTGTTCCCTGACACATAAGGCATCTGATAGTGTGAGAATACTACCATCAACAATATTAAGAATGCTCTTTCCAAATTCCATGATAAGATAAGAGGACTTGTTTACACATGTGATAGTATTCCCAGAAGGGGTAGACATGAGTGACATGAAGAAACTACATTGCAAGGTAATATGTGTGGTTGCACCAGTATAAATATACCAAACATCAGAGTTTACTACAAACATATTGTAGCATGTCTCTTAATCTTCAAGCACAATCCACACAAAATAGAAAAACTTGGCACAACAAGATATAAGAGAGTAAAACAAAGTATAACAGAGTATGTGTAGAAACAAGAAGAGAGAGAGAGAGAGAGAGAGAGAGAGAGAGAGAGAGTTATTATCTGGTACAGATTTTATAAGAAAATCTGATCTGTGTTACAAAATCTATGGAACAACTTCACGTTGATATATTTAGGTAGTGATGTGTGTGAACAATCTAGGACTACCGAGGCACTTTTTTCCCTCTTTAGGAGGTTTTTTCCCCTAGCTTGTATATACACCTATTGCCCTAATGGGCTACTTATCTTTGTACATTCTCTAGTAATACAATCAGTATTGTGTGTTGTGCTCCAAGCTTCTTCTTCTTCCTTGTGTTGTTCGCGTGCTTCCGTAGATGTCTAACTCCAACAATTGGTATTAGAGCAGGTCATTGGTATTAGAGCAGGTCATCGCTTCATCTAGGGTGTTGTCTACACCTCTCTTGTTGTAGTCATAGAATCACACGAATTTCTGGTGGTGTAAAAATCGCGATCTAAGCTCGTTTTGGCCTCCGAATGCACTATCATAGTGCTTATGCAGGCTATTTCATCTTTTTGTGCCAAAGATATATACCAATTTCAGTTCACCAATATAAACATCTTGAAGTCTGCTACAAGTTTAGCATAATTCATCTTGGTAGTTCTGTTCAACTTTTTGAGATACAGCCAATTTTCTGCATCAAGGTATTTTGGTCACTAGCCATGGCTGAAAGCAATGATGTATTTTGTATGTTGGCTATTGAGGATAAGTTGGATGGTACCAACTATCCGTTGTGGGCTGATATGATGCGACATGTATTGATTGCAAAAGGACTATGGAACATTGTGCAGGGTGTTGAAAAACGTCCTATCACACCTGCAACTCTTACAACTACAGGTACTGAAGTTGATGTAGAAGGTGTCGAAGATGATGCTATTCTGCATATTCTTGTTCGTGTTGCGGCTTCTGTTGCACCTACTGTAGAGCAAATTTGTTGGGATGGTAGAGATGCCCAAACTCATGCATTGATAGCTTTGACTATCAAACGTGCCATTATTCCTCACATTTGCTCTTGCAGAATAGCTAAGGATGCTTGGGATACACTTACCACATTGTACCAAGCTAGGAATGAGGCTCGTGTTGCTTACCTCCAAAAACAGTTGGAGAGGGAGCACATGAATGAAGGTTATTCTATGGATAGTTTTCTAACAAAGATCAAAGACTTGAAGGAACAATTGATTTTTGCTGATGAGGTTATACCAGATAGCTCACTTGTGCAGACCATTCTGAATGGTCTTCCTGATTCATACCAGAGTTTTGCTTCTACTCTTCGGTTGATGATGAACTACAATCCAAATGCCTTGTTATTTGAGAGGTTAGTCTCTGTTATGTTGTAGGAAGATCAATCTAGGCAGAACATGTCCATTATGCGGGTTGTAGATCAAGCTTTCCTAGCTAGTCATAAGGGCAAAGGAAAATGGAGCCCTTCAAGTAGCAAGTAAATATCTGCTAATTCTACACAATCGAAGAGGGAAGACAAAGATGAAAAGAAACCAAAAAAGCAGAAATTGTTTTGCAAGTTCTATAAAGGAAATGATCATATCATAAAGAACTGTTCAAAACTGGCTGCTAAAGAGCCAAAAAAGAAAGAGGATAGAATGGTTGTTGCAGAGGCCTCTGGAGTTGGTAACATCATTTTGACTACTACTGATGGTAGTTCTTTCACTTTGTCAGATGCTTTGTTTGTGCCAAGGATCAAGAAAAATATGTTATCAGTTTTTGCATTAGCCAAGATTGGCTTGGTTGTGAAATTTGTTGATGACAGGTGTACAGTTCATGATCTATCAAATGGCGATGTGATTATTGCTTCTGGCATTTTATGTCATGGGCTGTATAAGCTCATAGACTATGAAAGATCTATAAATGATTCGGCATGTGTAATACATGATTCTCAGGCTATGTCAGATGCAAAGCTTTGGCATGCATGCTTTGGTCATTTGAATTTTGCTAGTTTGCTATGCCTACAAAAATATGAAATGGTGTCCTCTTTGCCCAAACTTGAGGCACCTGGAAAACATGTTTGTGAAGGCTTTATTTTGGGCAAAATGTAGCGGTCCTCCTTTTCAAAAGATGGTTAAGTTCGGGCTACTCAAAAATTGCAGCTTTACATAGTGATGTCTGTGGTCCTATGCATACACCTTCTTTTGGAAATTATCTTTACTTCGTGACTTTCATCGATGATTTTTCCAGGCATGCATGGGTATATCCATTGAAGGCAAAGTCCAAAGTGTTCATGTGTTTCAAACATTTTTTGGTTTTGGCTGAAAATCTGTCCGCATGTAAAATGGGCACCCTCCATTCTGGTCGAGGGGGGAATATATGTCTTCTAATTTTAATGCATTTCTGGCTGAGCATGGGATAAAACACCAGTGTACAGTGCCGTGTACACCTCAAGAAAATGGAGTTGCTGAACGAAAGAACATGTCACTCATGGAGATGGTGATGTATGGCCAAGAGTCAAGCCTTACCACATAGTTTCTGGCTTGAGGCTATTATGTGTGCAACATATGTACTTAACAGGTGTCCCACTAAAGCACTATAGTCTATCACTCCATATGAGGCTTGGCATGATCGCAAGCCATCTGTTGCTCATCTATGTGTTTTTGGTTGTCTAGCATATGCATTAGTACCTGAACAACATCACAAAAAATTGGATGATAAAGCAGTAAAATGTATTTTTGTTGGATACAATTCTGAAAGTAAAGGCTATCGTCTGTATCATCCACAGAGTAAATGCATTCTGGTTAGCCGTGATGTTCTTTTTGTGGAAGATGCTATTCAACCATTGCTTTCATGTACTAAGGAGACATTTGTTAGATCCAAATACATGTATGATACTTTGTTACCTCTTTTTACAGGTGGATAGTCTAGTGCTGGTCCTAATGAGGCAACTTCTAAGCCTTTGCAGGTTTCATGTGATGATGTAGATCATTCCATTTCTGATGCAGATTCTATGATGCTCATAGAATCTGCATGCTCCAAGATAGTGTCTTTTTGCATGTCTCATGCAAGACTCCCAGACCAACCACATGTTGTGACTTTTTATATCCACGTCAAGAATCAAACCTAGAAAAATAGAGGCACCCTGCAACACACTCAAACTAAGACACATACCAATCTATGTTTTCTAAACCCATGACCATGAATCATGGCTTTTCTTTTTTTTTTTACAGTACCGAAAAATGGCACTTTTCTGAGCCCTCTAACTCGAAAATAGTGAGGAATTAGCTCAAGCTTGTGAGACACAAAAATGTTCATCTGTTTGCTCTAGCAATAGTGTTAGAGATGCCCTAGGTCCAAATCTGCTTCAAAATATCACTTTTGAGTCCAATAAAATCAGAAATTCTAGAGAGAGGTGAAAAAACATGAAAAATCTCTTCATCAACCTATCTTCACACAATCAAATGAGACATAAAGCATAAGAACTATAAAATTTTCAATCAAGTAAATTTTTTCTACTAAGAGAACTCTACCTTTCTCTCATACAACACTTTCTCTAATTCCTTCATCTTCATGCTCAAATTTGACACACACATTTCATGTGACAACTTCTTCGAGAGAGAATGTAAAAACTTATTGCTACAAAATTTTGCAGACATGATCATAATATCCTAAACATGAAATTTCATTATTACCTACACATCATTTTTTGGAAAAGAAGATCTACCTCAATATGGTACATTGCAATTCTCAACCTCTTTGAAGAACTCTATCCTTAGAGTTAGAAAGAAGGGTAATGTTCCATAAACTCATCTAAACCAACCCATGTTAACTCTTAACCATTTAACTTAAATCTCAACTATTTAATGATTACTAAGATGTGTAATTCTCCTATCCACTATCACTTCTAGTTCAAGTGCAAAAGTGGAATCTCCCTTCAACTTAGATTTGTCTTGCAAAACATGATCAGTATTAGGAACATACTTTTTAAGTAATCTAACATGGAAAATTGGATGAATTTTCAAGGTGTTAGGAATATCAAGTAACTATGCAATAGAACCAAATTTCTTTAAGATTTTAAAGGGACCAACATAACATGAGACAATCAATGATCTTTTCCTAAAACTAGATTTTATTAGAAGGGTTCACTTTCAAAAAAAAAAGATCATTTTTTCTAAACTCCAAGGGTCTCTTTTTGAGATCATGATATAACTTTTGTTGTTTTTGTGCATCTTTAATGTTCTTCCTTACCTTTTTCATCTCCAAATCCATGTTTTCAAGCATCTATCTAGATACCTCAACCTGGTTTTCTAAATTAAAAAGTGAATGTGGTACAAGACAATTATAGCCATACTTTGCTTCAAAAGGTGTCATCTTAATAGACAAATGCCATGTACTATTATATGCATACTCAATCATAGGCAAATACTCAATCCAATTGTTTTGTTTATCATTTACATGCATATGTAAAATATCATCAAGAACCCAATTAACCCTCTTGATCTCACCATCAGTTTGAGGATGGAATACAATACTCATGCGTAATTTTGTTCCTATGGACTAAAATGTTGCTTTCCAAAAATTAGATGTAAGCCTTACATCCCTATCAAAAATTATACTTTTACGTATAAAATGTAACACAAAAAACACTTTTATGAAAAGTTTAGCAACATGCATAGCTGTATCAGTTTTCCTCAAGGGAAGAAAATGTGTCATCTTTGTAAGACAATCCACAACAACAAAGATGGTAACTTGTTCACTTCTGGACACATGCAATTTTGTTATGAAATCCATAGATATGGATTCCTATGATGAGGCACATCTAATGGTTGTAACATACCATGAATCCTTTTAAATTCAGTCTTAACTTGTTGACATTTCAAACATTCTTTCACATACCTCCTAATGTCATGTTTCATATGCGACCAATAATATGAATCATTCATTTTAGCATAAGTCCTAGAAAAACAAGGGTATGCAAAGAAACATGCATCATGAAAATCATGCAAAGTCTTTTCTTTCAAAATAGATTTGGAAGAAATACACAAACGAGAATTGATGGAGAGTGTTGATCTCCAAAAGAAAAGCTATCCTTGATGTCAGACCACCTCTATAAGAATAACTCTAAACTTCAACCAATTTCGGAAGACAAGTGCCAAAGTATCAAGACTTTAGCTAACTGTGAAGAAAGTCACTTCATAGAAAAGTCTATTGCACATTACTCACTCATTGATTGACCAAATGTGTAAAGTTTCTGATGACACTTTGTATAACATGTTGTCTAAAGGTTGGGCACCTCCTCCAAGTTAAAACATCTCAAAATGTTCAGTAGATTATGAGAAATGATCCAAACAATCTACCTATGTTTGAAACTACCTTCTTGTAGAGTCGACTTTGACATCTGCAACTTCTAACACATGCTTCTCCCAAACTAGAACCCATTTAAACAAATGCTTTTAGCCAAAGATGGCTTACCTTCCAACTTAGATTTTGACTCCCTATTTGTGCAAAACTTTACACTGTGTACTGAGAACTGATCAATTCTTTGACCATCGAGATTGTGCCTATTGCAGAAGACACTCATTACTTCTTCACATATAAATGTTCCTACACATAATTCTCTCAGCATGTTTGCAATTAGGCTCTCAAATCTTAACCATATATGCATTGACTATGGAATTAGATATCTACAAAAGTAGTTCTGATATAATCAAACATAGAAGGAGAAATGGAGAAAAGTTCGATGCGCAATTTTCTGAGAATTCTTTCTATTCAACTCATCATACATTTGATGAATGATACACACTATTCTCATGTTCTATTCCTTTCTATTTCATCTATTCTTCATCTCATCTCATCTAATACGACCATATACATGTACATATATATACATATGAGTATTGATTCGTCATTACTTCAAGTATTTACAAAACTAATGTGCATATGTTTATAGAACTTTTCTTCCTGAACCTTCACTTCACTTCATGAACTTAGACTTCAATCTTTCCTTCATGTCTTCATTTCTAAGCTTCATATAATCACCAATTGTTGATTGTCTTGCTCCAAGAGCTCCCCCTCAATCATCAATTGTGATTACCTGCATCTTCTTTATTCCTGCCATATCTTTAAACCTCTGCAACTTTGGTCCATCCAAGCTCTTTGTCATCATATCTGCAAGTTGATCTTTTGTAGGAGTATGTATGACTTCTACTTCTTTATCAACAACCTTCTCTCTCAAAAAATGATACTGAATCTCAATATGGTCAGTTCTAGCATGAGACACAAGATTAGCTGCCAAATATCAAGAACTCATATTATCTGCACAAATGATAGGAGTACTCTGAATGATGTCAAAACTCTTCATAAGAGTCTTTAGCCATATTACTTCCTTTGCAACTTCTACCATGCCTTTGTATTCTGCTTCTGTAGATGATAAAGAAAATGTATGTTGCTTCTTAGAACACCATGAAATTAGCTTATCTCCCACATAACACAAATATCCATGTGTTGATCTTCTATCATCAGAGTTACCTGCCCAATCTACATCACTATATATCTTGATTCTTGTATCTGAAGTAAACCCATAGTAAAAACCTTCTTTAAGTGTGCCCTTTGTCTTGCAATCCAATGTTCCTTTCTAGGAAAATGCATGAATTGAGATAAAACTCCAACTGCATATGATAACTCAAGCCTTGTTAATGTAGCATAAATCAAGCTACCCACCAAACTCTTATAAAGGTTCATGTCTTTGAATTCTTCTCCTCCATATACTCAATCTATGATTCACCTCCATTGGAGTTGGTGCTATCATGCAATCTTCCATTTTAAATTTGATTAGCAAATTTTTCAAATACCTTTCTTGAGTTGCATATACTCCATGTTGAGTATATGAAATCTCCATTCCCAAGAAGAATGACAATTTTCCCAAGTCACTGATTTTGAATTCTTTCTCCATCTACTTCTTAATCATGTGTATAGATTTGTCATATGTTTCTATAAGTATTATGTCATCAACATAACTACAAACATAAATAAATCCATCCTCACTTGCTTTGACTAGCAAACTACTATCTGCCTTAGATGCTTGAAACCCAAGTTCCTTCAAGAACTTTACAAGCCTATAATTACATGCCCTTGGGGCCTGCTTCAAACCATACAAAGCTCTCTTGAGCTTACACACATGATCTGGATACACTTGATCTTTGAAACCATCTGGTTGTTCCATGTAGACTTCATCTGAAATATAACCATTCAAAAATGCATTCTTCACATCTAATTGAGATAATCTCCAACCTTTGCAAGCAGCAATTGCTATGAGATTCCTTATGGTTTTCATCTTTGCAACAAGACTATAAGTTTCATCATAGTCCACACCATATGTCTGTGCATATCCTTTTACAACAAGCCTAGCTTTGTACCTAGATAGACTTCCATCTGCAAACCTTTTTGTTTTGTAAACCCATTTACATCCAATGATCTTTTGACTATTTGGTTTAGAAACCAAATTCCATGTTTCATTCTCCATCAATGCATCATATTCTTCCTGCATAGCTTTTTCCCAATTCTCCTTTCCTTTGGCTTCATCATATGTGGATGGATCTTCATCTGCTTTTATCATATCAACATAATCTTTAGTGCTCAAGAATGAAATATCATAACTATACCTTGTAGGTTGCCATTTGTGCCTAGATGACCTTCTGAGTTCTCCACTTCTTGAAGTTTCTGGTTCATCATATTCTGGATCAAACCTTGGCCTTTCTTCTACTTCAACTTGTCCTTCATTAGTCTCTTCTTCATCACATATTTGAACCTTTGATTTACCTTTCTTCTGATTCGAAATTTCTTCATCACCTGCATGAACATTAAGTGTACCTACATACCAAGTACCTTGCTCATCAAATGTGACATCCTTATACACAAGGAATTGCTTTGTGGATGGACTCCACAACCTATAACCCATATGCTTGTCATCATAGCCAATAAACACATACTTTTCTGCTTTAGGTTATAATTTATGCCTCAACTGAGATGGCACATATGCATATGCCAAACATCCAAATACTTTGCAATGATCCAAGGTAGGTCTCTTACCCCACCAAGCTTCATATGGTGTCATACCCTGCAAAGCTTTACATGGTAGCCTATTGACCAAGTATGTGGCTGTATTTACAGCCTCAACCCACAAATAATTGGGACAATTTTTCTCCTTCATCATTGATCTTGCAAACTCAACAAGAGTTCTATTTCTTCTCTCTGCTACCCCATTTTGTTGAGGAGAGTACCTGCAAGTAACCGCTCTCTTTATACCTGCATTCCATAAATAATCACTGAATTCATTTGAAAAATACTCTCCCCCTCCATTTGATCTTAACCTCTTTAATTTTTGTCCTGTAATTCTTTCTGCATATGCATGATAGTGTTTGAATGTATTAAACACTTCTGACTTGTCTTTGATCACATAGATAGTGATCCACCTGGTAGCATCATCAACATATATGACATAATATCTTCAACCATTTATTCTAAAGTCCTTTGAAGGACCCCACACATCTGTATGTACCAATTCAAGTCTTTCTGAATACATAAAACCATGCTTATTATATGATTGGTTATGAGCGCTACCTAACTGACATGCTTCACATCTGTATGTCATGTGTTGACCTGCAACATTAGGTAATACAAGTACTGAACCATTATTAATCATCTCTTTGATACCTCTTTCATTGAAGTGTCCAAGCCTTTTATGCCAAAGATCCAATTCAGACACCTTTTGCTCTCCATATGTGAACATAGCATGTCCAACATTACCTTGTATCTTTAATGTGAAGAGCCTTCCTTCTGTCTTTCCTGTAACAATTTGCTTATATCCTTGGCTAGGGTCTTCAACATAAACTCCATCATTTCCACAATATGTCCTACACTAATCAAATTCTTTGGAATTGTAGGAACATACAAAACTTTACCACCTCTACCTCTGAAATTTCCTCTCTGATATATGCTACCTCTTCCTCTTTGATTAAAGTTCTAATTAAATTTTCCATTGCTTTGATTATAATGCCAACATTCATGAGATAGATGATTGATCTTACCACATATCCAACAAGCTCTGATATTATCTTTGTTATTTCTACCTCTTCCTCTACTTCTGCCATTTCCTCTTCCTCTTAGGAAGTTTGCTTGACTTGGAGTACCTTCATCTTCAAATGATTGTTGCTTTCCTTTGCTAGCTCTCTTCTTGTCTTTGGACTACATTGCATGATCTGCACTCTTATCGACATCTCCTTTGATATCATTCTCAAAAGCTAGCATATGTCCTAACAATTGATTCAAATCAGGAGTGAAATGATCTAATGAAAGTTCTGTAGACAATATAAAAGGTTTCCACTTCTCATCTCCTCTTAGACCTGTGAGAATTTATCTTACCAACTTATCTTCCTCAATAACTTCATCAATTGCACCTAAAGAATCAGCAATGTCTTTCATCTTTGTCACATAATCAGATATTGATTGTGAAGTCTTCTTCTTGAATGTAGTAAACTCTACCCATAATGATGCTTTCCTTGATTTGGTTGTATTCTGAAAATGCTCTTCCAAAGCACTCCATATGTCAATTGCACTTTCAAGTCCTCTGATATGAGAAAGCAAGTAATCATTCACTGCCATGTAAATTATGCTCCTTGCTTGAGCATCCTTCTTCATCCAAATCTTTAAATCTGTAAGCTCCTCCCTAGTTGGAACACTAGGATCTTTGAACTCTATCTTTTCTTCCTCTCTTGTGATGTATCCCATCAGATCTTTGCTCATAAGATGAGCTTCCATCCTCATAGACCAAGCTGGATAGTTCTCTCTATCCAACTTCTCAATTTGGAGACTATCTCCCATTCTTTCTTCACCTGTACTATCGAATCTTTAACTTTATAAGGAATGAATGTACCTTAGCTTCAAACTTTACTCCTTATGATCCTTTTGATTGCTCTCGTGTGTCTCCCTTCAGTTTTTCTTTCACACTTTATCCTTTTGAATCTTCAAAGTTTGAAATTTGTATATCTGCAGCAGTCGGGGTCTTCCTTTTCTTCAAATCTGATGAATATTGCTCTTGTACCACTGATGGAGAGTGTTAATCTCCAAAAGACAAGCTATCCTTGATGTTAGACCACCTCTATATCAAGAATAACTCTAAACTTCAACCAATTTTGGAAGACAAGTGCCAAACTATCAAGACTTTAGCTAACTCTGAAGAAAGTCACTCCACAGAAAAGTCTGATGCACATCACTCACTCATTGACTGATCAAATGTGTAAAGTTTCTAATGAAACTTTGTACACCGTGTTGCCCAAAGATTGTGCACCTCCTTCAAGATAAAACATCTCAAAATGTTTAGTAAATTATGAGAAATGATCCAAACAATCTACCTATGTCTAAAACTACCTTCTTGTAGAGTTGACTTTGACACCTGCAACTTCTAACACATGGTTCTCCCAAACTAGAATCCGTTTAAACAAATGCTTTTAGCCATAGATGGTGTTGGGGGATTCTTTGACAAGAAGGAGTTTGAGGGTTTGTAGGAGAAAATGGAAGGACCAAAAGAGAAAATACACCTTGGAAGTCTCTGCCTTCGATTGATTACAGTAAGAAAAGTACAATGTTTGAAATACAAGATACACCAATACCTCTGTGCACAATCCGCAGAGTGCCCAGTTACAAAATATCCAATATCCCAATGTCCTATTGCTGCCGACCTCCTCTGCAACAAACCTCCACCTGCTTCAAGCTTCTCCTTGTGCACACCTTGCACCAAGCTTCCACAAGGGGGAGGAGTGAATACCTGCTGTCGGCAAGCGTACACTGCCAAAGGACCTTGAGATATTTGGGGGAACTATAGCTTAGCACTTCTCTGCACCACAATCCTTGGTCACTCTCTATGCACCTTGCACTTCCACTTCTGTGCGACGTACTCTGGTGACCCTTTCACTTCCCTATCTTGCTCCACTTAGCCTATGCTCTCTTGCTTACTCCAACCTTGGTCCAAGAATGGCTCTTCCTTGATTTGAGTGTGTCGATCACGTACGCTCCTAACTGCAAGTGAATCTTGGTGCTCACTTTGATGTCCCAAGATTGCTCTCACAAGTGGCAGCCAACTACTCACTGTTTTGTCCTGTAGTGACTTTAGTCTAAAACCAAAAAATTTTAATGGGGGGCCATACTTTCACCTGTGCGTACACTTTGCCGCTTCACATGCCTTCACATTTCCTTTTAATTCTTCACTTTTGCACATAAGGGGGGTTCACCTGAACCTTCCAAATCACTTTAAAACACACTTTGAACCTTAGGGAAATTAGAGAAAGTACCTCTGCAACCTGCAACCTATTTTCTCCAATTTACCCTTTGTGGATAATTCATTGTGCACTACCTGTGCACTTTGACACCTGCACTTTGACTTTGCACCTATTGACTTTGACCTTTGACCTTGTAGACTTTGACCAGTTGACTTTGACCGTTGACTTTGACTGTAGTTGACTTTGACCAACATGACTTTTATGGGCTCAACAGATGGCTTACCTTACAACTTAGATTTTGACTCCTTATTTGTGCACTGAGAACTTATCAATTCTTTGACCATCGAGATTGCGCCTGTTTCAGAAGGCACTCATTACTTCTTCACATATAAATGTTCCTACACATAATTCTCTCCGCATGTTTGCAATTAGGATCTCAAATCTTAACCATAGATGCGTTGACTATGGAATTAGATGTCTACAAAAGGATTTTTGATATAATCAAACACAGAAGGAGAAATGGAGAAAAGATCGATGCACAATTTTCTGAGAATTCTTTCTATTCAACTCATCATAAATCTGATGAATGATACACACTATTCTCATGTTCTATTCCTTTCTATTTCATTTATTCTTCATATCATCTCATCTAATATGACCATATTACATATATATATATATATATATATATATATATATATATATATATATATATATATATATATATATATATATATATATATATATATATATATATATATATATATATATATATATATATATATATATGAGCATTGATTCATCATTACTTCAAGTATTTTGAAGTATTTACAAAATTAATGTACATATGTTTATAGAACTTTTCTTCCTGAACCTTCACTTCACTTCATGAACTTAGACTTCAATCTTTCCTTCATGTCTTCATTTCTAAGCTTCATATAATCACCAATTGTTGATTGTCTTGCTCCAACAAGAATCACAATATAAGTCATTATTTTTCAAATGAATTTTTCCCTAAAACATAGAATCTAGATTTTTATACAAAAATTTCAAGATTGTTGCATAATACAAATCTTCTTTTAATTTGTTTTCAATATCAAAATGAGAAGATGCAGTAGAAATTGAATTGCATAAAGCTTTACAAATCAAAGCATCAACCACTTTATTGCCTTTTCTTGCCAAGTCCTTAATACCAAAATCATATTCACTTAGCAATTCGATCCATCATTTTTGTCTATTCTTAAGTAAAGGTTGAGTAAAGATATATTTAAGGATTTGATGATCCATTCTTAATTCAAACTTTACTCCAGCAATGAGTGTCTTTAATGTTTAAGTGCATGAACGACCACAAGCATTTCCAAGTCATGTGTTGTGTAATTTAACTCATGTTTTCTTAGTTTTCAACTCAGGTATTTTTAGCACACAATTTTCAATAATTTTTTGTTTAACTTCTTCAAATGCATTTTCACAAACATCGTTCCATGTGAAGTCTCTATTTTTCCTTGTCAACTTTGTAAGAGGATTTTCAATTCTTGAAAATCCCCTAATGTGCACCCTCTCATATTGTGCCAAACCAAGGAAACTTCTCACATCTCTCAGGTATAGGCGAGTCAAATATGGTGTTAGTTTTCTTAGGAACTATGTGAATCCCGTCCTCAAAAACAACTCTCCCCAAGTAAGTCACTTCCCCCTTGCAAATAAACATCTACTCATCTTTAGCATATAGTTTATGTTCTTGTTGAAGTTTGAGGTCTGCGGAAGCACACAAACAACACAAGCAAGAAGAAGAAGCTTGGCGCACAACACATAATATTGAATGTATTACCACTAGAATGTACAAAGATAAGTAACTTGTTAGGGCAATATGCATATATACAAGCCGGGGGAAAAAACTCCTAAAGAGGGGAAAAAGTGCCCTGATAGTCCTAGTGTGTTCACACACATCACTACCTAAATATATCAACAAATCCCCCTAGAATCAATCCACAAAAGGAAGTAAGCCCAAAGCTTTGAGAAAAGCTTCAAACTTCTCCCTAGATAGAGCCTTCGTGAAAAGGTCTAGAATGTTCTCCTACATGGGCACATATGCCAAGGTGATCTCTCCAACAGAGAAATTCTCCCTGACATAATGATAATGCACCTCAATGTGCTTAGTGTGAGCATGGAAGACAGGGTTCTTCACAATTTCCAATGTGCTTTGACTATCAGTGAAGATGGTGGTGGTAGAAGACTGACCAACACCCAAATCAGCCTTAAGGCATCTGAGACACACACACACTCAATAGTCACTATGAAAGCTACCCTATAATTAGCCTCACAACTAGAAGTGGCCATAGTAGGCTACTTCTTGATCAACCAAGATATGCATGAGCTACCAAGCATGAAGCAAAAACCACTGGTGGAAACATGAGTGTCATAACAACCAGCCCAATCAGAGTCAAAAAAAGCATGCAACTCTGGCGCTAGTGATCCTCCCTTGGGATAAAACAATCCAAGTAGCCGGGTACCACTCAAGTAGTGAAAGATGCACTTAACCATCTGCCAATGCTTGACACCTCAGCAATGCATAAACCTGCTCATATATGAGACAACAAACTGAATATCTGGCCGAGTAATGCATAAGTAAATCAAGCATCCAACAACCTATTGATAGAGAACTGCATCAAATGCATCTCCAACATCATGAAGAATCAATCATAAACCTATCTCCATATGAGTGGCAATAGTTTTACAATCTTCAAGGCGAAAACACTGCAATAATGTGTCAATATATTTCCTTTGACACAAAGCTATTCTGCCATCAACTTGCATAAATTGAATGTTCAAATAATGATGCAAATGCACCAAATCTGACATCTCAAATGAGGCATGCAAATCAACCTTAAAATTAGCAATATTTTTCTCATGAGGACCAGTGAGCACCATGTCATCAACTTACACAACAATGATCATAAGCACATCATTAGCACGCTTAACATATAAGGTGCATTCAATTGGATTGTTCTCAAAACCATGTGCAATTAGATAGGCATGTATCTTTTCATACCAAGCATGTGGTGCTTGCTTTAAACCATATAATGCCTTCTTCAACCTGCACACTTGGTTTTCATGCCCTTTCTGCACAAAGCCACGGGGCTAAAAAACATACACTTCTTCATGCATATTATTCAGAAATGCAGTTTTAATGTCCAACTGATGTACATTCCAACCATGATGAGCTGCAAATGCACAAAGACTACAAATAGTAATCATTTGGCAAGTAGGAACAAAGATTTCATCAAAATCAACGCCTCTTTCTTGAGCATATCCCTTTGCAACAAGCCTAGCCTTATACCTATCAACTGTTCCATGAGGCTTATGCTTCAGCTTGTATACCCACTTTGTGCCAATGGCCTTCTTGCCAGGAGGCAAGTCACATAAAGTCCAGGTACCATTTTTCATGATAGCATCATATTCCGAGTGTATAGCAACCATCCAATTTTTAGAATTTTGTGCTTCATCAAACAAAACAGTCTCATTCTCATCACAAAGACTAGAGGCAACCATAGTAGTGCAATCTCATGCAAAAGAGGCACTATAAAAGCTTGAGCGAGTATGATATGACAGAGGTGCATCTAATTTGTTGTCACACAAAGTCTGCACCAGCCATTTTGGCATAGTTTTTGCCTCCTCATTATCAACTCTCTCATCAACAAGTGCACCATGTAAATCTGCATCAGAAATGGAATTATCTGCATCCTCACATGAAACCTACAAAGCTAAGAAGTTGCCTCATTAGGACCAGCACTAGACTGTCCACCTGTAAAAAGAGGGAGCAAAGTATCATACATGTCTTTGGAGCTAGTAGATGTCTCCTTAGACATGAAAGTAATGGTTGAATAGCATCTTCCACAAAAACAACATCACGGCTAACCAAAATATGTTTGGTTTGCGGATAATACAAATGATAGCCTTTGCTTTCAGAACTGTACCCAACAAAAATACATTTTATTGCTTTATCATCCAATTTTTTGCATTGTTGTATAGGCACTAATGCATATGCCAAACAACCAAAAACACACAAATGAGAAACAAATGGCTTGCGACCATGCCAAGCCTCATATGGAGTGATAGACTGTAGTGTTTTAGTGGGACACCTGTTAAGTACATATGCTGCATACATGATAGCGTCAAGCTAGAAACTATGTGGTAAAGCCTGACTCTTGACCATACACCTCGCCATCTCCATGAGTGAACTCTTCTTCTATTTAGCAACTATATTCTGTTGAGGTGTATATGCCACTCTACACTAATGTTTTATCCCCCATTCAGCCAGAAATGCATTAAAGTCAGAAGACATATAATCCCCCCTCGATCAAAATGGAGGGTGCCCATTTTACATGCTGACAGATTTTCAACCAAAACCAAAAACTACTTGAAGCACATAAACACTCTGGATTTTTCTTTCAATGGATATATGCATGCATGCTTGGAAAAATCATCAATGAAAGTCATGAAGTAAAGATAGTTTCCAAAAGAGGATGTCTACATAGGACCACATACATCATTGTGAACAAGCAGCAATTTCTAAGTAGCTTGAACTGAACCATCTTTTGGAAAGGAGGAATGGTGCATTTTGCCCAAAATACAGCCTTCATAGACATGTTTACCGGGTGCCTCAAGTTTGGGCAAAAAGAGCACCATTTCAAATTTTTGCAGGCATAGCAAACTAGCAAAATTCAAATGACCAAAGCGTGGATGCCAAAGCTTTGCATCTGACATAGCCTAAGAATAATGTACTACACATGATGAATCATTCACAGATCTTTCATAGTCTACGAGCTTATATAGCCAATGACATAAAATGCCAGAAGCAATAATGGCATCACCATTTGGCAGATCATCTATCATCAACAAATTTCACAACCAAGCCAATCTTGGCTAAAGCTAAAACTGATAACAGATTCTTCTTGATCCCTGCATCTGAAAATGTAAAAGAACTACCATCAGCCATAGTCAAAATGATCTTACCAACTCCCATGAGAGGATAAGAGGAGTTGTTGGCGCATGTGACAATATTCCCTGTAGGGCCAGGCTCGAGTGAAGTGAAGAAATTGCACTGCAAGGTAATATGCTTGGTTGCGTCACCATCAAAGTACCAAACATCTGAGTCTACAATAGACATACACTGTCCAGGAGAAGATGGGTCAGAACTGCAAATAGTAGTAAACGCCCATTCTTCATTCTGCACTAGATTAGCAAACTCTATTTTTGATGTAGAGGCCTCTACAACAACCATTCCAGCCTCTTTTTTCTTTGGCTCTTGTGCAGCCGGCTTTGGAAAATTCTTTATGACATGATCATTTGCTTTATAGTACCTACAAAACAATTTCTACTTTTCTGTTTTCTTGTCATCTCTGTCATCCTTCTTTGATTGTATAGAATTAGAAAATGTTTGCTTACTAGTAGAAGAGCTCCATTTACCTTTGCCCTTCTGACTAGCCAGGAAAGCTTGATCTACAACATGCAGAATGGACATATTATGCCTAGATTGATCTTCCTACAATAGAACAGAGACTAACTCCTCAAATGCTGAGGCATTTGGATTGTTTTTCATAATCAAATAAAGAGTGGAAGAAAAACTCTGATATGAATCAGGAAAACCATTCAAAACGTTCTGCACAAGTGAACTGTCAGGCAAGACTTCATGAGTAGAAATCAATTGTTCTTTCAAATCTTTGATCTTTGTCAGAAAACTATCCATGGAATCACCTTCATTCATGTGTTCACTCTCCAACTGTTTTCGGAGGTGAGAAACACGATGCTCATTCCGTGCCTGGTGAAAAGTGGTAAGTGTATCCCAATCATCCTTAGCTGTTCTGCAAGAGTGAATGTGAGGAATAATGGCATGCTTGATAGATAAGGCTATCAGTGCATGTGCCTGAACATCTCTTCTATCCCAATGAATTTACTCTATAGTAGGTGCAGCAAAAACCGCAGCATGAACAAGAATCTGCAAAATATCACCATCTTTGATGCATCTACATGAGCTTTAGTACCTGTATTTGCAGGTGTAATAGGACGTATTTCAAATCTTTCACAATGTTCCATAGTGCTTTTTGCGACCAAATACATGATGCATCATATAATCCCATAATGGGTAACTCATACCATCCAACTTATCCTCAACAACCAACATATGGAATACATCACTGCTTTCAGCCATGGCCATTGAGTAAAATACCTTGATGCAGAAAATTCATTGTATCTCAGAAAGTTGAACAAAAGTACCCTATCAAGTTTCGCTAAACCTGTAGTAGACTTCGAGATGCCTATACTAGAAAATTGAAACCTATATATATCTTTGGCCCCAAAAGATGAAATAGCCTACACAAGCACTGTGATAGTGCGTTCGGAGGCTGAAGCAAGCTTAGATTGCGATTTTGGCACCATATAGCGAGGTTGTTTTGATCTCCTAATCACCTTGAGTATGCACACCAAATTTCATGCGATTCTGAGATTGTGATCAGAGGGGTGTCGACGAAGCCCTAGATGAAGCGATGACTTGCTCTGATACCAATTGTTGAAGTTTAAGGACTACAAAAGCATGCAAACAACACAAGGAAGGTGGTCCTAGCTTGTTCACACACATCACTACCTAAATATATCAACAGTTCTCTGAGTTTTTGTAAATTCTTCCTGAGATGCAATGCATGTTCATCATTGTCCTTAAAATACATGAAAATATCATCAAGAAATACTAAAATAAACTCATCAAGATATTCATGAAACACGTTATTCATCAAATACACTAAATGTGGCAAGAACATTTGTCAATCCAAAAGGCAAAACTACGAACTCATAATGACCATATGGTGTTCTAAAAGTGGTTTTGGGTATGTCCTTAAACTTTACTCTAATTTGATGATATCCAGATCTTAAGTCAATTTTAGTGAATACTGTTGTATTGCTTAATTGACTCAACAGTTCATCTATGTGTGGAAGCGGATACTTGTTCTTAAAGGTTTTCTTGTTCAATCTCCTATAGTCAATACAAAGTTTGTATGAGTCAACTTTCTTTTTTTGAAACAAGACAGGTGCTCCCCAAGGTGAAACACTAGGGCTTATCAACCCTTTCTTCATTAGATCATATAGTTGGAGCTTCAGCTCTTTCAATTCATCAATATTGAACCTATAAGGTGCTCTAGAATAAGGTTCACTTTTTGGATAGAGATCTATAGCATGGTCAATTTTTCTAGGAGGGGGCATGTCTTATAGATCATTAGGCAATACATTTGCATACCTATCTAAAAGTTTCCAAAAACATTCAAGAATTTCTTCTTCTTTCTTCTTCTCATGAAGGCAGTTCACATAAACCAAATATCTCTCACAATCTTGTCAAATTTTCCTAATCATTTTTATAGCAAAAATAGGAGAAAAACTTAAATTACACTCACCTACAAGACAATGTTCCTCCCCCTCTATTTTTAGAGTAAGGATCCCACTTTCGCAATCAATCACGACCCTGATATGAATTAACCAGTCCATGCCAATGATTACACCACATTCTCTCATTTCAATGACATGAAAGGTACCCAAAAACTTATGTTCACCTAACATAATATCAAGATTCACAATACCTTTTGCTATGAGTACATGATGCATCATGTATGCCCTCAATTGATAGTTAGAACCATTTAGATTATCCTCAACAATTAGCATATAAAATACATCATTGTTTTCATCCATCGCAAGTGACTATAGACTAATGAAAAAAATTGATTGTTTCAAAAATTAAAAAGATTCACCCAACTGAGCTCCTCTATAAATGTAGAAGACCTGAGATGCTTGTATTGGCGAACCAAAAGTTGTATATCTTTTTTGCACAAAGGGAAAAATTGCTTGCATTATCACTATGATAATGCATTCAAAGGTCGAAATGAGCTCAAAAATCAAAAGTTTAATGCCATAGAATGAAGCACTTTTGAATGGATAATGATCCCAAGTATGCTTACTAACTTATGTGCAATTCTGAGACTATGATTGAAAGGGTGCCAATGATGCCCTGAAGAAAGCGACAATTTGCATTGATATCAATCGTTGGAGTTGGAGCACTATGGAAACATGAAATTAACACAAGGAAGAAAAAGAGGTTTAGAGTACAACACACTGAGTGTATTACTTAATGAATGTACAAGACAAGATATGTAGTCCCTTAGGGTTATAGACATATATACAAGTAAAAAAAAAAAAGACCTCCTAAAGAGGGAAAAAGTGCCCTGATGGTCCTAAATATGTTCACATACATCACTACCCAAATATATCGACAATAAAGGACTCCCATATGTGGCCAAGACCTTTGGTAATGTCATTAAAGGGTTATAGAACTACGAGCATGATGCTTTGCACTCATAAACATCAAGCATGATGGATCACTCTAATTGTCAATCCGTGTAGCTTGACCATTGTACGAGGCATATGAAGGCACAAACCAAGAAGATGGAAATTAATGGAGAGAAATCATACAATTCTATTGATACATTTTAGTAGTGATGTGTGTGAACACACTAGGAACATCGAGGCACTTTTTCCCTTTTTAGGAGGCTATTTTCCCTTGGCTTGTATATACGCCTATAATCCTAATGGGTTACTTATCTTTGTATATTCTCTTGGTAATACATTCAATATTGTGTGTTGAGCTCCAAGCTTCTTCTTCTTCCTTGTGTTGTTTGCATGCTTCTATAGACCTCAAACTCTGACAATTGGTATCAGAGTAGGTCATTGCTTCATCTAGGGCATCGTTGACACCCCTCCAATCAAAGTCTCAAATTTGCACGAAAATTGGTGAGCATATTCAAGGTGATTAGCATTTCAAAGCAACTTTGTTGTGTGGTGTCAAAATCACAATTTGAGCTTGTTTCGGCCTCCAAATGCACTATCATAGTGCTTGTGCAGACAACTTTGTCTTTTTGTGCCAAATATATATACAAGTTTTGGCTTGCCAATATAAGCTCATGAAAGTCTGCTGCAGGTTTAGCAAAGCTCGACACGGTAGTTTTGTTCAACTTTTTGAGATACATTCATTTTTCTACATTAGGGTATTTTAGTCAGTGGCCATGGCTAAAAGCAATGATGTATTCTATGTTGATATATTTAGGTAGTGATGTGTGTGAACACACTAGGACCGTTGGGGCACTTTTTTCCCTCTTTAGGAGGTTTTTTTCCCCCGGCTTGTATATACGCCTATTGCCCTAATGGGCTACTTATCTTTGTACATTCTCTAGTAATACATTCAGTATTGTGTGTTGTGCTCCAAGCTTCTTCTTCTTCCTTGTGCGGTTCGTGTGCTTCCGCAGACGTCTAACTCCAACAATTGGTATCAGAGCAGGTCGTCGCTTCATCTAGGGCGCCGTCGACACTCCTCCGTTTGCAGTCTCAGAATCGCACAAATTTTGGTGAGCATACTCAGTGTGTTTTCGAGATCAAAACAACTTTGCTTTATGGTGCCAAAATCGCGATCTGAGCTCGTTTCGAGCTCCGAACACACTATCGCAGCGCTTGTGCAGGCTATTTCATCTTTTTGTGCCAAAGGTATAAACCAGTTTCTGTTCGCCAGTTTAAGCGTCTCGAAGTCTGCTACAGGTCTAGCAGAACTCGCCTGGGCAGTTTTGTTCAACTTTTTGAGAGACAATCAATTTTTTGCATCAAGGTATTTTAGTCACCGGCCATGGCTGAAAGCAGTGATGTATTCCGTATGTTGGCTGTTGAGGATAAGTTGGATGGTACCAACTACCCATTATGGGCTTATATGATGCGACATGTTTTGTTTGCAAAAGGATTGTGGAACATTGTGGTAGTTCTTTCACCTTGTCAGATGCCTTATTTGTGCCAGGGATCAAGAAGAATCTGATATCAGTTTCTGCATTAGCCAAGATTGGCTTGGTTGTGAAATTCGTTGATGACAGGTGTACAGTTCATGATCTATCAAATGTCCGAAGTGTTCATGTGCTTTAAAAAGTTTTTGGTTGCCTGAAAATCTGTCAGCATGTAAAATGGGCACCCTCCGTTTTGATCGAGGGGGGGAATATATGTCTTCTGATTTTAATGCATTTCTGGCTGAACGTGGGATAAAACACCAGTGTACAGTGCTGTATACACCTCAACAGAATGGAGTTGCTGAAGGAAAGAACATGTCACTCATGGAGATGGCGAGGTGCATGGTCAAGATTCAGGCTTTACCACATAGTTTATGGCTTGAGACTGTCATGTGTGCAGCATATGTACTGAACAGGTGTCCCACTAAAGCGTTGCAGTCTATCACTCCATATGAGGCTTGGCATGACCGCAAGCCATCTGTTGCTCATCTCCGTGTTTTTGGTTGTTTGGCATATGCATTAGTGCCTGAACAACATCGCAGAAAATTGGATGATAAGGAAGTAAAATGTATTTTTGTTGGGTACTGTTCTGAAAGTAAAGGCTATCGTCTGTATCATCCACAAGCTAAACGCATTCTGGTTAGCCGTGATGTTGTCTTTGTGGAAGATGCTATTCAGCCATTGCTTTCATGTACTAAGGGGACATCTGTTAGCTCCAAAGACATATATGATACGTTGATGCCTCTTTTTATAGGTGGACAGTCTAGTGCTGGTCCTAATGAGGCAACTTCTCAGCCTTTGCAGGTTTCATATGATGATGAAGATCATTCTATTTCTGATGCAGATTTACATGATGCACTTGTTGATGAGAGAGCCGATATTGAGCAGGCAAAAACTATGCCAAAATGGCTGGTGCAGACTTTGCGTGACAGCAAATTAGATTCACCTTTGTCATATCGTACTCGTTCAGGCTCTCATAGTGCCTCCTTTGCATCAGATTGCTATGCTATGGCTGCGTCTAGTCTCTGTGATGAGAATGAGCCTATTTCTTTTGATGAAGCACAGAATTCAGAAAATTGGATGGCTGCCATGCAATCTGAATATGATGCTATAATGAAGAATGGTACATGGTCTTTATGTGACTTGCCTCCTGGCAAGAAGGCCATTGGCACTAAGTGGGTATACAAGCTGAAGCGTAAACCTGATGGTACAATTGACAGGTATAAGGCTAGGCTTGTTGCAAAGGGTTATGCGCAGGAAAGAGGCATTGATTTTGATGAGACCTTTGCACCTACATGCCGTATGACTACTGTTCGGAGCTTTTGTGCACTTGCAGCCCATCATGGTTGGAATGTACATCAGGTGGACATTAAAACAGCATTTTTGAATGGTGACTTGCATGAAGAAGTGTATGTTTTTCAGCCCTGTGGCTTTGTGTAGAAAGGGCATGAAAACCAGGTGTGCAGGTTAAAAAAGGCATTATATGGTTTAAAGCAAGCACCACGTGCTTGGTATGAGAAGATACATGCCTATTTGGTTGCACATGGTTTTGTGAACAGTCCAACTGAAAGCACCTTAAATGTTAAGCGTGCTAATGATGTGCTTCTGATCATTGTTGTCTATGTTGATGACATGCTGCTCACTGGTCCTATTGAGAAGCATATTGCTGATTTCAAGGCTGATTTGCATGCCTCATTTGAGATGTCTGATTTGGGGCATTTGCATCACTATTTGGGCATTCAATTTATGCAAGTTGATGGTGGAATGGCTTTGCGTCAAACGAAATAGATTGACACATTATTGCAGCATTTTGGCCTTGAAGACTGTAAGCCTATTGCCACTCCTATGGAGACATGTTTACGATTGAGTCTTCATGATGCTGGAGATGCATTTGATGTTGTTCTCTATCAGCAGGCTATTGGATGCTTGATTTACTTATGCATTACTCGGCTAGATATTCAGTTCGCTGTCTCACAGATGAGCAGGTTTATGCATTGCCCAGGAGTCACGCATTAGAAGGCGGTTAAGCGCATCTTTCGCTACTTGAGTGGTACTCGGCTACTTGGGTTGTTTTATCCCAAGGGGGGATCACTACCGCCAGATTTGCATGCTTTTTCCTGACTCAGATTGGGTTGGTTGCTATGACACTCGTGTGTCCACCAGTGGTTTTTGCTTCATGCCTGGTAGCTCATGTATATCTTGGTTGAGCAAGAAGCAGCCTACTCTGGCCACTTCCAGTTGTGAGGCTGAGTATAGGGCAGCTTTCACAGCGACTGTTGAGTGTGTGTGGCTCAGACGCCTTATGGCTGATTTGGGTGTTGGCCTATCTTTTGCCAGCACCATCTTCACTGACAGTTAGAGCGCATTGGCAGTTGCAAGGAACCCTGTGTTCCATGCTCGCACTAAGCACATTGAGGTGCATTATCACTATGTCAAGGAGAGGTTCTCTACTGGGGAGATCAGCTTGGCATATGTGCCCACGCAGGAGAACATTGCAGACCTTTTCATGAAGGCTCTGCCTACGGAGAAGGTTGAAGCTTTTCGCAAATCTTTGGGCTTACTTCCTTTTGTGGAGTGATTTCCACATAGCTTGGCACTTCCTTATACATGAGTGCCAGCTCCTTGTTCACCGCATCACTCCTAGGGGGGATTTGTTGATATATTTAGGTAGTGATGTGTGTGAACACACTAGGACCGCGGGGGCACTTTTTTCCCTCTTTAGGAGGTTTTTTTCCCCCGGCTTGTATATACGGCTATTGCCCTAATGGGCTACTTATCTTTGTACATTCTCTAGTAATACATTCAGTATTGTGTGTTGTGCTCCAAGCTTCTTCTTCTTCCTTGTGTTGTTCGCGTGCTTCCGCAGACGTCTAACTCCAACATTCTATATGTTGGCTATTGAGGATAAGTTGGATGGTATCAATTACCCATTATGGGCATATATGATGCATCATGTATTGGTTGCAAAAGGACTCTGGAATATTGTACAGGGTGTTGAACAATGTCCTACTACAACTGCAAATACAGTTACTGAACGTGATGCAGATGGCATTGAAGATGGTGATCTTCATGTTCTTGTTCGTATTGTGGTTCCTTCTGCACCTACTACAGAGCAAATTCGTTGGGATGGAAGAGATGCTCAAGCACATGCATTGATATCCTTGTCTATCAAACATGCCATTATTCCTCACATTCACTCTTGCAAAACAACAAAGGATGCTTGGGATACACTTACCACTTTATACTAGGCAAGGAATTGGGCTCGTGTTGCTTACCTTCAAAAAACATTGGAGAGTGATCAAATGAATGAAGGAGATTCCATGGGCAGTTTTTTGATGAAGATCAAAGATTTGAAGGAGCAATTGATTTCTGCTGATGAAGTCTTGCCAGATAGTTCACTTGTGCAGATCGTTCTGAATGGTCTTCCAGATTCATATCAAAGTTTTGATTCTACTCTTTGACTGATGATGAAAGGAAATCCAAATGCCGTAACAATTGAGGAGTTAATCTTTGTTCTGTTGTAGGAAGATTAGCCTATGTAGAATAGGTCCATTTTGCGTGTTGCAGATCAACTTTCTTGGCTAGTGAGAAGGGCAAAGGTAAATGGATCTCATCTACTAGTAAGCAAAAATCTGCTTATGCTGCACAATCAAAGAAGGAAGACAAAGATAAGAAGAAAATAGAAGATATGAAATAGTTTTGCAAATACTATAAAGGAAATGATCATGTCATAAAGAGTTGTCCAAAACTAGAGGCGAAGAAGAAAGAGATTGGAATGGTTTTTGTAGAGGCCTTTACACCTAAAACAGAGCATGTTAATCTTATGTAGAATGAAGAATGGACATTCACTACTATTTGCAGCTATGACCCATCTTCTCATGAGCAGTGTATGTCTTCAATAGACTCAGATGTTTGGTACTTTGAAGGTGGAGCAACCAAACATATTACCTCATAGCATAGTTTCTTCAATTGACTTGAGCGTGCCCCTATAAGGAATATTGTCACACATGCTAACAACCCCTCTTATCTTGTAATGGGAGTTGGTAAGATCATTTTGACTACTACTAATGGTAGTTCTTTCACATTGTCAGATGCTTTGTATGTGCCAGGTATTAAGAAAAATTTGTTGTCACTTTCAACATTAGCCAACATTGGCCTGGTTGTCAAATTTGTTGATGACATATGTATAATTCATGATCTCTCAAATGGCAATGTTACTATTGCTTCTGGCATTTTATGTCATGGGTTGTATAAGCTCATAGACTATGCAAAATTTGTGAATGATTCAACATGTGCAATTCAAGATTCTCACGCTATCTTAGATGCAAAGCTTTGGCATGCACACTTTGTTCATCTTAATTTTGCTAGTTTGTTATGCCTGCAAAAATCTAAAGAAGGATGAAAAAGACGATAAGAAAAATAGAAAAGTGAAAATTGTTTTACAAATACTATAAAGGAAATGATCGTGTCATAAAGAGTTGTCCAAAAATGGCTGCAAAAGAGGCAAAGGAAAAAGAGGTTGGAATGGTTGTTGTGGAGGCCTCTACACCCAAATCAGAGTCTTCAAATCTTGTACAGAATGAAGAATGGGCATTTACTAGTGTTTGCAGTTATGACCCATCTTCTCATGAATAGTGTATGTCTACAATTGACTCATATGTTTGGTACTTTGATAGTGGGGCAACCGAACATATTACCTTGCAACGTAGTTTCTTCATTTCACTTGAGCCTACAAAGGGAATACTGTCACATGCACCAACAACTCCTCTTATCCTATCATTTGAGTTTGTAAGATCATTCTCACTACTGCTGATGGTAGTTCTTTTACATTGTCAGATGATTTATTTGTGCCAAGGATCAAGAAAATTCAACATGTGCAGTTCAAGATTCTTAGGCTATGTCAGATGCAAAGCTTTGGCATGCACACTTTGGTCATCTGAATTTTGCTAGTTTGCTACACCTACATAAATATGAAATGGTAAACATGTTTGTGAAGGTTGTAGTTTGGGCAAAATGCAGCATTTATCCTTCCCAAAAGATGAGTTAGTAGGAGCTACTCAGAAATTGCAGCTTGTTCACAGTGATGTTTGTGGTCCTATGCAAACACCTTCATTTGGGAACCACCTTTACTTCATGGCTTTCATTGATGTTTTTTTGAGGCATGCATGGGTATATCCATTGAAAGCAAAGTCCAAAGTGTTTATTTGCTTCAAATAGTTTTTGGTTTTGGCTCAAAATCTATCAGCATGTGAAATGGGCATCCTCCATTTTGATCGAGGGGGGGAATATATGCATTTTGGTTGCATTGGCTGAATGTGGGATAAAACATTAGTGTATAGTGTCATATACACCTCAATAGAATGGAGTTGCAGAAAGGAAGAATAGGTCACTCATGGAGATGGTAAGGTGTATGGTCAAGAGTCATGCTTTACCACATACTTTTTGGCTTGAGGCTCTTATGTGTGTAGCATATGTACTTAATAGGTGTCCCACTAAATCTTTGTAGCCTATCACTCCATATGAGGCTTGGCATGGTCACAAGCCATCTCTTGCTTATCTATGTGTCTTTGGTTGTCTGGCATATGCATTAGTGCGTGAATAACAACCAAAAAATTAGATGATAAAGCAGTGAAATGTATTTTTGTTGGGTACCATTCTGAATGCAAAGGCTATCATCTGTATCATCCATAAACTAAATGCATTTTGGTTAGCCATGATGTTGTTTTTATGGAAGATGCAATTCAGCCATTACTTTCATGTGCCAATGAGACATGAATTAGATCCAAAGTTGTGTATGACACATTGCTTCCTCTTTTTGTAGGTAGATAGTCTAGTGCTGGTGCAACTGAGGCAATTGTTGAAAGTTTTTCAAGCTCAAGAGTGTGGGAACATGCCCCAAATTGAACCTTCCACATCATCCACAATCAAAGGAGGCTGATTTCCACAAGTTGGAGGCATCAAATCATGCCCATAATGGAAAGAAGTTGATTAGAGAAGATTTAGCTCACCTCTTGATGTGATTGGACCTCACTTTTGACATGTATATGATTCTGATTGGTTAAGAGGTTAGTATGTGATCGTTAAAACCTCTTTCACTTTTTCATACTCTTTCTCTCTAGATAATCTTTGCAGATCCCCCCCCCCCCGATCTTGTATTGTTGTTTCTCCTTCATCTAGAATCCATTTTCAATGATTTTTGTCTTGTTGGAAAGCTTATAAGATCTCTTTGTAGAGGTTTAAGTCTCACGCTCAGTGCCTGTACATGTGTAGAGAAATATCGAGAACAATGTTTGTATAGTTAGCTAGTACTCTGTGAAGAGATCAAGTTATCTGTTTTGTTGTAGCTGGTTGAGGCATCATCAAGTATCCAATTGGAGTGATTTTACTCTATTTTGAAATCCCTCTAATGATAGTTTAATCTTGAAAAGTTTTATTTTCATTCTCAGCATGTACTCAAAGAAACTCAGAAAATACAGAGCCTATGTCAGAACAATTTTAGGATCTTGGGAGGGTTCATTTGCTTTTGTTGTCCACATAGGAGTGTTTATCCTCCAACATTGGTATCAGAGCTATAAGTGGAGTATCAAAGAGAGAAGAAAGAGCTACTGAAGTGAAGTAAAGACTTCATCAAAGTTTGAAGGAAGGAAGCAAAGAACAAGCACATAAACAACAAGGGGAAGCAAATACATCATCAAATCAAAGATGAAACTTCATCAAGAGGAGTAGCTCTATTTTTTGAGCTAAAAGCCATCTTTTTCAACTTCATTGCATCAAGGGGGAGGTTCAAAAGAGCTAGGAGGCACCATGGCATATCTCAATGCTTAGATTGAGAAGCTTGAAAAAGGAAATTACCAACCATGGCGATTTAGAATAAGAAATTTTTTTATGGGAAAAGGTTTGTGGCGACTTGTGAGTGGTGGAGAGCCAAAACCCTACATAGATGAGGTAAATCCAACCAATGACCAGAGAAGAGCAGTAAGAGAGTGGGATAAAAGGGACAAAAGAGTCATTTTCATTTTATCTCAACATATTAGCAACTCCATGATAGGGCATATTCAAGATTTGGATACATCGAAGAAGGTGTGGGAGTGCTTGGAGAGATTGTACTCAACCTCCACAAAAGCTAGAAAAATTCAGCTCAAGAATGGGCTAAATAATCTTAGGAACGCCCCTCTCAAGGTGCTAATGATCACATATTAAAGGTTAAAGAGCTTGCAGATGCAGTAGGGTCAATCGGTTGTGCCCTAGATGATGATGATCTTATCACCCACACCCTAAATGGACTTAGGGATGATGAAAAATGGAGGGCCTTCACAACTTCAGTGTATGTAAGGGACTCTCTTCCTGATTTTGATAAACTAATCACTCTCATGGTGACAGAGAAGATGAACCTTGGTGGTCATAATGCCAAGGATAGCCAAGGGCAATTGTTGTATGCAGGTAGAGGAAGAGGAAGACACAATCGAGGTGCTACAAGAGGAAGAGGAAGATATCAAAGCAACCAAGGAGGTCAAGGACAAGAAGAAAATGCAGGTCAAAGAGGTGGAAGAGCCACAAATAGAGGAAGAGGTGCAAGACTTGGTGGAAGAGGACAACCCACTTCAAATGGATGCTTTGTATGTGGTAAGCCCAATCATTTTGCAAATCAATGTTATCATAAAGCTCAAAGACAAGGGAATCAAAGCAAAAACAACAATTATAGAGGGCAAGGTAATTATGCAAACACATCATCCAGCTAAGGGAGTGATTATTTACTTGCCATGAGGTATGGTGAAGATACAACTCAAGCTAGTGAAAATGTATGGTATGTAGACAATGGATGTAGCAATCATATGTCATGTTGAAAGGATCTTTTTAGTAATTTGTAGGTCCCAAAGCATCAAGGACATGTGGAAACAGGTGATAACTCAGAGCATACCATTCAACATGTGGGAGATATCAGTTTCAAAGGAAATCAAAGAGCAAAGAGCTTATCAGAGGTATTACATGTCCCTAATATTACCAAAAACTTGATTTCGATAGGCCAAATGGTAGAAAAAGGCTACCAAGTTAGGTTCAATGAAAGAGGATGTTTTGTTGAGGATCTAAGGTTAGGTTTCAAACTCATAGCGAAAGGAAAAAAGCAAGGGAGAATGTTCACAATGGACATAAATCAGCCACACCATTCAATGTATGTCACATATGAAGACAAGAGGATAGCAGATTTGGATCTATGGCATAAACAAATAGGTCACATCAACCTACAAAAGCTCAAGGACATACAAAGGAGGAGCTTAGTAAGAGGCCTACCAAATTTTACATCTAAAATGTTGCATGAAATTTATGTAGCTTGCCAACAAGGAAAACAATCAAGGTTGCCCTTCAAGAAGAGTACCTATGTAAGTGCAAATGTTTTAGACCTCATTCACATGGATGTTTGGGGTCCAACAAGAAAAGCATCCCTTGCTGGAAATAGGTATTTTGTAACCTTCACTGATGACTTTTCAAGAAAAGTATGGTTGTATTGCATTAGAAACAAATCAGATGTGTTCCACTACTTCAAGAAATTCAAAACACAGGTGGAGAAGGAGTCTGGCAAGTTTATCAACTTTGAGATCCGATGGAGGGGGAGAGTACTTCTCCCATGAATTTTCTGAATTTTTCCACGTCAATGGCATCAAAAGACACTTTACATGCAGATATACCCCTCAACAAAATGGGGTAGCAGAGAGAAAGAACAAACACATCGTAGAGGTAGCAAGGTGTATGCTCAACGAAATGAATATGCCGCATTGTTATTGGGGAGAGGCTACATATACAGGCGCATACATCATGAATAGATGTCCTACATCAGGTATACATCATCTAACCCTTGAGGAAGCATGGAGTGGAAGAAAACCTTGTATTTCAAATCTTAGAATCTTTGGTTGTATATGCTATGTACATGTACCTCAAGAGTTGAGGTCAAAGTTAGCCAAATCTGAAAGGTGTATTTTTTTGAGATATTCTATGGAACAAAAGGGGTATAAATGCTATAATCCCATCACCAAGGAGCTGAAGGTAAGTAGGGATGTTTTCTTTGATGAGTTGAAGCCTTAGTATGCATGCACGAGTCCATTGCAGGTTGAAGAGATAAGTGAGACAAATAAAAAGAATGATGATAGAGTTCAAGAAAGCATGGATTTAAGTGGTCCAAACAACTCATGCAACACAAGGACACCCTTAATATGGAGTGGAAGGCTGAGGGAAAGAGAGACCAGCTCTGAAGAAAGCAAAGTCAAAGGCAAAGAGAAGATTTCAGTTGAAGAAGGAAGCTATGTGGACGAGAGCATGTTGGAAGATGAAGAGATAGAAGAAATTCAAACTCCAAGAGTGGCAAAACAGAGAAAGATGGAAACCACACCTAAAGGAAGTGAAAGAAGGTCTTCAAGAGTAAGATATCTAGCTCAAAGGTTAACATATGATAATTTCATTGCAAAGCATTATGCATACATGACTCAAGTAATCAAGGACAAAGAACCAACTAGTTATGAAGAAGCTAAGGATTGCAAGGAATGGAAAGAGGCAATGAAAGAAGAGCTCAAAGCACTTGATGAAAACCATACTTGGAGCTTGTTACCAACTCAAGAAGGCATGAAGGTGATAGGTAATAAGTGGGTTTACAAAATTAAAAGAAATTCAGATGGTTCCATTGCTAGGTACAAAGCAAGGTTGGTGGCGAAAGGCTTCTCCCAAAGCTATGGGATAGATTATGATGAAACTTTCAGCCCCGTAGCCAAGATGCCAACAAGTAGGACTTTGATTGCAGTGGCCACATCAAGGAAATGGAGCTTATATCAGTTGCATGTGAAGAATGCCTTCCTCAATGGAGAGCTTGAAGAAGTAGTCTACATGAGCCAACCTCAAGGATTTGCTAGTATGAGGTACCCAAATCATGTTTGCAAGCTAAGGAAAGCATTATATGGATTAAATCAAGCCCCAAGGGCCTGGAATCAGAGGTTAGTGGATTATTTATCAAGTTGTGGATACAAAGAAAGTGTTGCAGATCCATCACTTTACATGAAGAAGCAAGAAGACAAAACGGTATAAATATGCATCTATGTGGACAATTTGATCATCACAGGAAGTGATATTGCAGGTAGTAAAGATATCAAATCAAAGCTAGGGAAGGAGTTCAAGATATCTGATCTTGGAACACCAAAGTACTGCTTGGGAATTGAGGTAATCTATGCACACAATGGCATCTTCTTGATTCAAAGAAAATACTCATTGGATGTGCTATACAGTTTTGGTATGAGTGGTTGTAAGCCAGTTTCTTAGCACATGGAGCCCAATACAAAGTTGGTTGCAGGTCAAGGAGAGGCTATACAAGATATTACACTATATAGAAGCATAATTGGTTCATTAATTTATGCCATATTCACTAGAGTTGATCTTGCATATGTAGTAGGTGTTCTCTCTCAATTTTTGCATGCACCCACTCATGATCATTGTATGGCAACAAGAAAGGTGCTTAGATACATCAAGCACACCATCAACCAAGGTCCATTTTACTCATATGATGCTGATCTAAGTGTCAAAGGATATAGTGATGCTGATTAGGTAGGTACTAAGGATGATCGAATGAGTACATCAGGTTATGTTTTCATGATAGGTACAAAAGTGATCTCTTGGAGCTCTAAGAAGCAACTCACTGTTGTTCTTTCATCCACAGAGGCTGAGTACAGAGGTTTAGCGGTGGCTACATGTGAACTATTGTGGCTTAAGAAGATACTTAAGGACTTGGAAGTGGAAGTGGAGGAGTTTCCTCTTTATGGAGACAACATTTCAAGCATCTACCTAGCTAACAATCCCATGTTTCATGCAAGGAGCAAGCACATAGAGGTTCATTACCACTTCATTAGAGAAAAGGTGATGGCCAAGGAGCTAGATATAAGGTATGTGAACACTAAAATGCAGGTTGCAGACATGATGACAAAGTTTCTTGAAGGTACAAAGCTTGGAGGATTCAAGGAAGCAATCAACATAAGAGACATAGGCTGAAGCAACGAGAGGAAAAGACTTGAGCTTGAGGGGTAGTGTTGAAAGTTTTTCAAGCTCAAGAGTGTGGGAACATGCACCAAATTGGACCTTCCACACCATCCACAATCAAAGCAGGTTGATTTCCACGAGTTGGAGGCACCAAATCATGCCCATAATGGAACGAAGTTGATAGAGAAGATTTAGCTCACCTCCTGATGTGATTGGACCTCACTTTTGACATGTATATGCTTTTGATTGGTTAAAGAGGTTAGTATGTGGTCTTTAAAACCTTTAATGAGTTGTATTATGACTTAGAGTCATGGAAATACGTGCCCAAGTTGACCCCTTGCTTAAGCATACCCCCTTCTAGTTGTTCTTTGCATATTTTGCAAAGATTTCACTTTTTCATAATCTTTCTCTCTAGATGATCTTGGTAGACCCCCTGATCTTGTAATTGTTGTTCCCCTTCATCCGGAATCCATTTTCAATGATTTTTGCCTTTTTGGAAAGACTATAAGTTATACTTTTAGTGATATAAGTCTCGAGTTCAGTGGTAAACTTTGCAAGATATCATATTGTGCCCATTCAAGCTCTCACAATGCTTTATTTGCATCATATTTCTATGCTATGGCTGCCTCTAGTCTTTAAGATGAGAATGAGCCTGATTTGTTTGATGAAGCACCAAATTCAAAAAATTGGATGTTTGCTATGAAATCAAAACAGTACTTGGTCTTTATGTGACTTGCCTCCTGGCAAGAAGGGCATTGGCACTAAGTGGGTATACAAGCTGAAGTGTAAGCCTGATGGAACAGTTGACAGGTATAAGGCTAGGCTTGTTGCAAAAGGTTATGCTCAAGAAAGAGGCATTGCTTTTGATGAGACCTTTGATCCTACATGGCGAATGACTATGGTTCATAGCATGTGTGCACTTGCAGCTCAACATGGTTGGAATGTACATGAGTTGGATACTAAAACTACATTTTTGAATAATGACTTGCATGAAGAAGTGTATGGTTTTGAGCTCAGTGGTTTTGTGTAGAAAGGGCATGAAAACAAAGTGTGCAGGTTGAAAAAGGCATTACTTGATGCACATGGCTTTGAGAGCAGTCCAATTGAGAGCACATTATATGTTAAACATGCAAATGATATGCTTCTGATCATTGTTGTCTATGCTGATGACACACACTACTCACTAGTCCTAATGAGAAGCATATTGCTGATTGTAAAGCTAATTTGCATGCCTCATTTGGGATGTCAAATTTGGGCATTTGCATCATTATTTGGGCATTCAATTTATGCAAGTTGATGGTGTAATAACTTTGTGTCAACAAAATATATTGACACATTATTGCAATGTTTTGGCCTTGAAGACTGCAAACTATTGTCACTCCTATGGAAACATGTTTATGATTAAGTCTCCATGATGCTAGAGATGCATTTGATTTTGTTCTTTATCAGTAAGCTATTGGATGCTTGATGTACTTATGCATTACTCGGCCAAATATTCAATTTGTTGTCTCACAGATGAACAAGTTTATGCATTACCCAGGTGTCAAGCATTGGCAGACGGTTAAGCGCATCTTTCACTACTTGAGTGGTACTTGGCTACTTGGATTGTTTTATCCCAAGGGGAGGATCACTACCACCAAATTTACATTCTTTTACTGACTTTGACTGGGCTGCTTGCTATGACACTTATGTGTCCACCAGTGGTTTTTGCTTCATGCTTGGTAGCTAATGCATATCTTGGTTAAGCAAGAAGCAACCTATTGTGGCCACTTCTAGTTGTGAGACTGAGTATAGGGAAGCTTTCGCAGTGACTGGTGAGTGTGTGTGTCTCAGACACCTTATGGCTGATTTGGGTGTTGGTCAGTCTTTCGTCACATCTTTAATAACAGTCAAAGCACATTGGTAGTTGCGAGGAACCCTGTGTTCCATGCTCACACTAAGCACACTAAGGTGCACTATCATTATGTTAAGGAGAGGTTCTCCGTTGGAGAGATCAATTTGGCATATGTGCCAACACAGTAGAACTTGCAGACCTTTTCACAAAGGCTCTGCCTAGGGAGAAGTTTGAAGCTTTCCGCAAAGCTTTGGGCTTATTTCCTTTTGTGAATTGATACCACATAGCTTGGTACTTCCTTATACATGAGTGCTAGCTTCTTGTTCACTTCATCACTCATAGGGAGGATTCACTAATATATTTTGGTAGTGATGTGTGTGAACATACTAGGACTATTGGGGCACTTTTTTCTCTCTTTAGGAGGCATTTTTCCCTTGTTTGTATATGCGCCTATAACCCTAATGGGTCACTTATCTTTGTACATTCTCTTGGTAATACATTCAATATTGTGTGTTGTGCTCCAACCTTCTTCTTCTTCCTTTTGTTGTTTGCATGCTTCTGCAGACCTCATGAAACTCCAACAAATTCATGAAAGGAAACATGTGAAAAACATAAGAAAGACATTTATTGAGGATATATATAGATATGGCGAGCCACAATCCACACCTACATGCAAGGAAGGGAGAGAAAAGAGATTAAAAAAATACAAGAGGGCGCTTGAGCATAAGTTGGCTAAACAAAGTTAATTGAAATTTTTGTGGGCCCTTGATGCTTGCATGTTCACGTTTGTTCTTTATCGTCTTTTTTCTTGTTCAGATCCTCTTTTGTCCCCTTCTTCCATTCCATGTCCCCTTCTTGTCCCCTTCTCTTTTCTTGTTCTGATCCTTTCTTGTCCCCTTCTTCGAGCTCTTTTTGGTGCTTCCTTCCAACAACATGCTTGTTTGTTGATCCACCACGTATTAGTAATCCTTTGTAGCATTATAGAGGAAATTTTAGATTTATTCATTGGAGTATGACATGTTTACTCATTGGAGTATGGCATGTGTATCTTTAATGTTGATATAAAGTATGAAAAGATAGTCATGGAAGCACAATTATGATGAAATAACATTCGATAGGATCACTTAATTTGAGCATTAGATTACTATACATGTGTCTCTTCGATCACCTTATCTTTCATAAAATCACTTGAAGTTTACTCATCGAATCATCATGTGCACATAATTTTGAATACCAAAAGTTTGATGAAGGCATCCAAAATCTAACCACTAAACAATAAAATTTCTCAAAATTTGGTCATGAGAGCAACATGTGCACCATCCTTTCCAATAAAATTTCTCAAAATTTGGTCATGAAAGCATCGTGTGCACCTAAATTTGACAACCAAAGTCTCATAATTTTACTTAAAAAAAAGTCAAAAATCCGTGGTGTAGTGGTAAAAACACTAGATCTTGGAATGTGAAGCTTACGGTTTAAACTCGAAGTGCAACGTGGTGTATAATCTCTGAAACGTAAAGGATAAAAAAGATCAAGTGCATGTGGTGGTGTTCATTTCAATCTTTCAAACACGTTTGGAAGAGTAAATCGATGACTTTGTGAATGAGTTAATGAAAAGTACGTGTTGTTCATTTCAATCTTTGAAGCATGTTGTTCGGAGAGTTAATTGATGACCTGACTTCCAAAAAAAACTTTTAATTAGGATATCATGGATGCTTGATACACTTTGTGAATCAGTTAAAAGAGTTCATGTCTTGTAGGTAGTTTGGTAAAGCTTTGGACTCTTGAGGCAGAGGTCCAGAGTTCAACCCCTAGGCTCTACAGATAATAGCTTTCCTCAGTTTAAACGAGTTGTAACACATCTTAATAATTGTAATCCAATCTAATCCTTGCTTTGTGAGATACGAGAGGTCTTGCGAGTACTATGTCCATTCATTTGTACAATTATACTTTCACAGATATGCCGTCTCGTGTGAACGGGCCTGGATCTTATCAGTGGTAATGCGTGAAAATCTCACTTAAAATTTGCCACGTATCAAAAGCCCCCATCCACATCATGTCTTGAAACCTGGAAGTACAACAACTCTGTCATTGACGAAGCAGCCCATTTCCGACAAACTGCGCTACCTTGTCTTTCGACGCTCGGGCATCGTCGACTATCTATAGGTCCAGAGTGCAGGCATTTGAAAAGCCGACATTCGATAATGACGAAAATCCACGACGAAGAGTTAGGTTACGCGCAGAGCCAGGCTCAGTTCTCCACATTCGACAACTCTGCTGCGTGCTGCATGATCGACGGACGGATCTGGATCTCTGATGGGGATGAACCTACCCTGCATCTATAGATTGTCAGCAGAATCCATAGCCATAAGAAACGCTATGCTGATGCGTAATTCATTCTTCATTTTAATGAGTTGAGTTTGGATAGATGCGGTCCACTTATTTCAATTTCTGAGATTTTGTTTTCCTAACCGCATCCTGATTCTGGTGGGTGTCTATTGCAGAAAACAGGTTCCTTCGGTAAATTTTGTGCATCTTGCCTTTAGTCAGGGAAATTTATCTCCACGCATGAATCTTGGGACCGGCCATACGTAGACCTGCACTTTTTAGGGTGACGTGGTGTTCACAAGATTGCCTTACAATTCCACATTACCAGCACCGATTTGTCTTGCTTCAGAGATGCCGCTAAAGGCTGTGACGCTTACTCATGTAAGATATCATGCAGAGGATTGGCTTGGGCTCTTGTTTGCATGGGCTTCTCTTCTGCCTGTCTTCATCAGCCTTGGCGGCTTTCTTTCGCACTTCATTTTCAGGAGAGAGCTTCAGGCGATGTTCTTCGCCCTTGGACTGCTCATCGCACAATTTTTCAGCGAATTCGTGAAGACAGCCGTCAAACAATCCCGACCGCTCACGTGTGAAGCTCTAGAGATGTGTGATTCGCATGGTTGGCCATCAAGCCATTCAGTTTATATGTCATTCTTCTCTATTTATTTTACACTTCTTGCTGCTCGCAGGCTTACGTTCTCGACACACCTAGGCAAGGTCTTCATGATGTCTATTTCTTGGCCATTCGCTGTAGTGGTTATGTACTCCAGAATCTATCTGGGTTATCACTCGCCTGCACAGGTGGCAGCTGGGTGTTGTCTCGGTTTGATTTTAGGATCAGTTTGGTATCTCATTGTGAATGTAATTCTTGTGCATACATTTCCTGTGTTGGAGGAGTTGCCAATTTGTAAGTTCTTCTACATCAAAGATAGTTCACATATACCGAATGTGATACGTTTTGAGTACGAGAACTGTAGGGCTGCACGAAAAGTAGCAGAAGTGAAAGTTATGCCGAAGCCATCAATGGATTGATGATGTGATATGATTCCAGCCTTGAAGCAGTTGACAGAGCATTCTTAAGCCTGTGCGTTTGGATGAATATCTCTGTGCTTTTTGTTCAAGAGATAAATGTACATTTCACGTATGCCCTTATTAGTTCATGGATTAATCCTTTTTGTTTATGGGCTCATTCAGGTATATTCTCCTTATGTCTTAAAAAATGAATCTACTGCTCTGCTTATGTACAGTAGCTACTCTATATGATCAGACTTTTCTTGTGTATGGAGGTTCAATCTACAGAAGTGCTCACTTTTTTGGCTTGTCTGCTCTTATGATATTGTATTCAAGGAAGGTGTGTATGTATTTGGATTTAAATTGAATAAGTTATTAATAAAGGAATTGTCACCAATCTAACATACTTTTATAGGTACAATCATCATCAGAGCTAGTGTACTTTTCAGTGTCTACTCTGGTCTGCCATAAAAGTGATAGTCATTTTCTACTTTTTAGAGTAGAATGTATTCACACACATTACTTTTTTACGAGCTGACATTGAAGTAAATTTATTTGTCAATGGCCAGGAAAGCCAGGAAAGTGTAACACCACATTCACTCCATTAAGTTTGATATTTTGTAGCACTTGGTGTTTCTTTATATGCCATTGAATGTTTGAGAAAACAGAGAGCTTCATGTGCAGCACTGAATTATTATTATGGCTGTCATTACTACCATGAAATAAATGTAATGAAGGTGAAGATGCATAATTTATTGGACATGAACATATTCATTAGATCATTCTTTTCACTTCTATAGGCTGTGATGAGGTTCAGGCATATACGTACTTTCACAGGTGCATTTATCAGCAGGCTTAATGTACCCTTCAGTTTTTGCTCAGGTCTGCCATAGAAATGATAGCTACATTCTATTTCATAGTGTACAATGTATTCACACACTACTTTTTTTGCAAGCAGACAATGATGTAAACAAATCGTTCAATGGATAAGAAAGCTTAGCATCACATTCACTGCATTATATGCCATATAAAAGTTTGTGAAGGCAAAGCGTCCTGTGAGCACTGGTTTACTACTAAGGGTCTCATTACTACCACAGAATAAATATCATGAAGTTGAGAGTGCAGAATTACTGAACTTGACCATGTTCATTAGATCATCCTTTCTCTTTTACAGGCGATGATGAGGTTCAGGCTTTTTTCCAAAGGGGACAGTGTGTGCTTTTTCTTAGGAATCCTCATACATGCTGGAGAAGCTAAATAGATGATCAAGTGTTCTCTTCTTGTATTTGGGATGCTAGAGAGGATGTAAGCAAAGTCGGCTTTCTTCCACTGCACAATTTCCGTCTTTTTGGTTTTCAATGTCTTGTAGTTTAAACTTACGAAGAGAAGCCATAGCGAGTTTCCGTTTGCCTGAAGAGAGGCACATAATTTGTGCATCATAAATAGAACATGCTTGTTGGGACCATTTCATTGGTGTGTATGCCTAGTCAGCAATGCTTTTGTTTCAGTTTTCCATAACTTCAGCTTGCTTCTTGTGCAAGGTTTGATTATTGTTGTGTTTGCCTATCACTTCTGTAAATGATAGAAACTAGCTCACAGAGCTTTCCAGGACTTCATGTTCATGGTGTGTGTGTACATGTGTGGGATGTATATATGTGTTAGCATGTATTTATTCTTGGTTCGATGCCCACTATTTGGTACTCTTGAGATAAGTGTGTCTGCCTTGGTCTATACCATGCATAATGCAGCTGATGGCTTATGGTTAACAACCATGGATGCATACTTAAGACTAGTGGTTGATGATGATGAGCTTATAGTTGTACTTCGTTTTCTGGGTGAGTTTTGGGTTTGCGTGCATGTATTTATTCTTGGTTCGATGCCCACTATTTGGTACTCTTGAGATTAGTGTGTCTGCCTTGGTCGATACCATGCATAATGCAGCTGATGGCTTATGGTTAACAACCATGGATGCATACTTAAGTCTAGTGGTTGATGACGATGAGCTGATAGTTGTACTTCGTTTTCCGGGTGAGTTTGGGGTTTGCGTGGAATCTGGATTCATCTTGTTACATATGTTTGTTATATTAGTGGGGACACAGGTTATACATGTGGAAATCTTATTTAAGTTGCAACCAGTGCATAGCTAGCTCCTTAGACCCTGTCACATATGCTCTTATCTTACTTATTTGAATTTCTGTGTTGCTTCTTGTGCATCTAGAAGTGATAAACTGAGTTTGAAGACATATGAGTTCATTCATGCTTGGTATGCGTTGTGTTTTGGTGTGTCGTGATATGTTGTGGTGTTCACAGAGAGGGAGGGAGGGAGGGAGGGAGGGAGAAGGGGGAGGGCCGGGCCCGGGGGGGGGGGGGGGGGGAGGGAGGGAGGGAGGGAAAGGGGGAGACGGGAGAGGGGGGGAGGGGGGGAGGGAGATAAAGATAATGTCGATATATTCGATATATTGAGGTTTGTGAAAAATGGCAGAATGGCGACCCTACCCTCTCTTGGGATCACCTTGGGCTACTTGGGAATACTTTGGGGCACCTTGTGGCATGTTCAGGGGCCCTCGGAGGGGCACCTTGGGGGCATTGCCTCCCACCTCAAGTGCCTCTTCACCCCCCTTCTTGGCTCTTCTTACGCTCTGTTTTGCATGGTGGTCTGTATTTGTTTCCAGGGGGCTGGGGTGCTTGGCAGTTATCATGTGCCACTGAATTGTGTGCAAATATGAGGGGGTTCCTCGTTAAACATCTGGCTTCTGGTGTACATTCTTTGGCTTATGCTTTCAACCCATCTTGTTGGATATCAGCTCCTATCGTCTCGGCCTTTGAATCTACATTCGTTGGTTTTTAATTGCCTCTGCAGGGTCCTCCTTTTGCTTTAGCAGCTTTTAAAGCTCTTCATCCAAGTGCGTGCATAGCACATTACACTTGGTATTAGAGTACTCTCTCTTCTAGATCAGTACCATCAGCTCGTCACAGAAGTCATAGTCATCGGCGCAATAAATGACTTTTTGAAGAGTCTTCTCTTAATTCGGGTACATTGCAGCACGTCTTGGAGACGAGTTAGACTCATTCTTTTTTTTTTTTAAATGGAGGTTCGGCCGAGGCCTACTCCCCCGGGCTTTAACTTTGAAATTACAACTGTACAAGGAAGGGCATAGTACCCATGGGACCCCCCTTATCCCACAAGAACAGGGGTTAGACAGACCGGGAAGGACTTACAACGGGGTAAACGGCCCGAAGGCACAGCAGAGTGACACGCCCGAAGGCAGCATACATGTCCCGCAGCACTGGGGGGTTGAACCCACGCCCCCGCCTCAAGAGGCGAGGGATTCAACCACTAGACCAGGCGTCTTGGAACAGTTAGACTCATTCTTGGGAGTGATATGCCTAGACTAGATAGCAAAGGCATTTGAAACGTGTCATTTGTTTTGGGCCGAACCAGACATTCTATTTGACTCCCTCAAGCATGGAAGGGGAAGACAGCTACAGCCCATCTCAAGCCCATCTCATCATGAATTGGGTGAGGGGGGTCCCACTCAAACGATTTTGGGCAACTCATGGAACCAGACCTGAGTGTCGCATGTATAGCTCATCTTGAGGGTCTACGAACAGAACTCAGAGAGGTGAGTATGCATAATGCTATGGGTGCATGATGCGATACGGCCTCCACCTTCAGTTGACCTCTTGGACAATTTACGATCCATCAAATCAACCCCATATTCAGGCCAATGTGACTCTTTAATTTTGGGAAGTTAGCTTTGAGAGTGCGAAAGCTTCTTTAAAGTCTCTCAGGCGCAAGAGGATTCATGGTCTGCTGTGATACCACACTTTTTAGGAGGCAAAGCCTACACATGGCTTTTGACATTGAAAAGTCCACGTGATGAGAACACAAAATGGTGACAAGGGCAAGTCCAAGGTCACGATTGAGGAAATTTTAGATAATGAAGCAAGCTAGGACCAGTACTACAGATGAGACTGAAAATCCAGGAGCAAGACTTGCTCAAGACCATTTGGGGTGTCTCATCCGAGTGAGGAACTCAACTTTATCGTGGTGCCTAAGGACTCTCATGAGGTGATGAGAGTGTTGTCTGCCTCTTTGGATGAGGAAGCAATCATGTCCTGCTTCACAACAAAGGGAAAGAATCCATGGCCCTTTTGTATAGAGGACCTTCATTCACGGAGTCCAGTGTGGACATACCTAGGGCATTTAGTGCTAAGACATCTCTGGCTGGTGTACGTTCTTTGCCTTCTATTGAAGCTTGCCTCCGGTTCCTCTCATTGGTTATCCACCCCCATCTCATTCTACAATGATTGCCTACCATCTCCAACTTTGGCCATACAATCTTCATTTTTTGGTTTTCAATTGTGTCTATCGCTCATACTTGCAAAATCTAATCTTATAAGAACTAGGCACTCGAGCCTCCACAAGGTCCTCTTTTGGTTTCAGCAGCTTCCAAACATCTAGATGCATGCCTAAGAAATATTCTTGTTTTGTGGTTTGCAAAACCTTCTAAATTTGTGTCGAAGTAGTTGGCATGTACGTTACTTTTGTACTTTTGTAACTGTCTTCATAGAGTACATAAAAATAGAAACTTTGTTATTGTTTAACTAATTATTCTTTTGTTTTACCACATAACATTACACTTTTGAATACATATGTCAAAAAGTCAGAAAACTATAATGCATGATAAACATAACCATGTTTTAATATATTATTAGTCTTTAATTATTATTTTTAAAATTTATATATATATATATATATATATATATATATATATATATATATATATATATATATATATATATATATATATATATATATATATATATATATATATATATATATATATATATATATATAGAGAGAGAGAGAGAGAGAGAGAGAGAGAGAGAGAGAGAGAGATAATTAAAATAAATTTCTTCTTAGTCATCTTTGTGCAAGACTTTATCAGAGTTCGCCCTTCACTTTCGGAAGTGATAGAGACTCAGTTCGTTGACTTTGTTAGAGATCTTGATTTAGAAAGACTTTATTAAAGTCTGCACCTACTCTAGGGCACTGATGACGTGAGTAGGGTGTCAGAGCTATTTGTCCAAGCTAAGCATGATAAAGTTTAATTTTGATACTTCTTGTTTAGGACAGACATAGAAGTTGACGATGCACTTTTTGTTTTGTTTTGTTTTGTTTGATTTGCAATATGTATATATATGTATATATATATATATATATATATATATATATATATATATATATATATATATATATATATATATATATATATATATAATTTAATTATTATTATTTTTATTTATTTTTATTTATTATTTTATTATTTATTTATTTATTTATTTTATTTTTATTTTTATGTCTTTTATTTTATTTTTATTGATTAATTTTTAAATTTTAATTATTATTATTATTATTATTATTATTATTATTATTCTTCATTTTTCATTAATTGTTTTTCTTTGTGTCTGATTTTGTATTGATTTTCTTTATTGTTTGTATTTTTCATGTCTTGTATTGATCTTAAGTCTATTGCTTTTGTTTGTTGTTTTTTTCAATGTGTATGTGTTTGTGTTCTCTATCTTGAGTTCGTAAGTTTGGATAACTCTGAACTTATGAAGGTATATATACAACACCATAAATATAATCATTAGCATAACATAGACATAACTTGAAAGAATTCAACCATAACCATAACCTAATAAACACAGCCATAATCATAAGTATAACCTAGTAAAACATAACCACAAATGCAATAATCAAATGTAAAAGCATTTTTATAACTATGACTTACAAAAACTTGGCCATAAGCATAAAACTTGTTATATAAGCATAAGTTTAAGTCGAACCATAACTTATAATAAGGTAGTCATGACCATAACCATAAAACGCGAAATAGATTACAATTAGATAGATTTAAGTGAATTGAAACATGTGAATTTTGATTAAATTAGCTAGTTACATTAATAATAATATGAAAATGATATATCTAGGAAATATAAAAATTATCCAGACATGTTGCGAATATTTTGAGTAAAATGCATATGATAAGACCACAATCTAAATGTATAGTATAAGAAGCACCTACACAAGCACACTGATGAGTATTATGCAGTTCCTAAAGTACAAAAACTTGAGCATGTGAAGGTGTTAAAACACGTATACATATTATCTATAAGATGGACTTAGGCAATCTCAATGAATGGTAAAAATAATGTGGGGAACACTTGCATTTGACCATCCATAGATTTCTTGTAGGTTAAAAAAAGAAAGAAACGTTTGAAGTACAAACATTATTGCCACTTTATACAACGATTTAAAAACTTTGTAGAGACTTTTATATTTTGTTTGCTTATGCCCTCATTAGTCTCATTTGTGCCTTTTATTTTTATCCTTGAAAAAGGCATTCATCATATCCATCATTCCTTCATATTTTATAAAATTTTTCATTGAATTATTTTGTTCATTTAAAATAGTGGATTGTACATGGTTCTTCATTGATTGGGACTATGTATGCATATATAGCCCTCTTTCATGAGATTCGTAAAAAAGAAGTTTTTACAATATTTTGATCAAATTGACATAATTATGCACATGATCATTATATATATATATAATATATATATATATATATATATATATATATATATATATATATATATATATATATATATATATATATATATATATATATATATATATATATATATATATATATATATTCTAATAGATTTGATAGTTTTGTAGAGAGTGCATGGAGACCATACTTTTAACCTTTTAAGAATGCCTAAAGATCATTCACCTTTTTTTGCAATGCAAATAGAATCAAAATTTTCTACAAACTCAAGTATTGAAGTAACCTTTTAAGAATGCCTAAAGATCATTCACCTTTTTTTGCAATGCAAATAGAATCAAAATTTTCTACAAACTCAAGTATTGAAGTAAATCATAGATTTTTAGAATTTTTGTTGAATTAGGATTTTTTATAAGATATATTTATTAGGGTTTTTGTAATTATATGATTTTTAAAGGTTTTGTATGTTTTTTAAAAGTTAGGATGTTGAAGACAATTTGCGCTTTCTAAGGTTTTTTTAATGAATTTGGGATTTCTAAATTAAAGTTTTAGAGAAAAGTAAGGCTTTTTGGGATTTTTTCTAAATTCTAGTTAAGTAAGGCTTTTTGGGATTTTTTCTAAATTCTAGTTTTGTAGGTTTTTCATAGTCTTTATAAGTTTAGGGAAACCCTAATTTCCAACAAACCCTAAATTTATAGTTCACCATTTTTTTTGAAATGGAAATGGTCAAACTTGATCAAAGATGGTCAAAAGTTTTTATTGCATATTTTTAAAGAGCTTCAAAAGAGTTATCAACTGATATATAACATTCTACCATCTCATTAATAAGAGTTATTTTGAAAATTGAAAAAAGTAAAGAATTGAGAAGTTTTTTTTTTGTATTTTTTGGTGCAAAAACAGCTAAGGGGGCTATTATCTATATAAATTCAGTGTGAGGTGCACAAAAATCATCACATACACTTGCTCAAGTATTCTCTAGGTCTAGTTGCTGTTTTTTGAGGTCTATTTTCTTCTTTGAAAGTGTTTAGCTATTTTCCACTTCTTCACATACATATAGTGTGTATGCATGTCGATTTTCAGTAATTTTCTATTATTTTTGGTTCTACTTCAAGTCTTGGTTTGTACAAAGTTTTTTATCATACTACATCTTGTAGTTGCATATCTAAGACAAAAAACTATTTTATGGTTTGATTGTAGATTTTAACACTTTTCGACATCACATTGACTGCTTTCTCCATAATTCAGACTATCTATCTCAAAATCAAGCATCACTCATTATTTTATAAATCATGGGAACACTTATATCAAGTTTTGTATCTATATCCATTCAATATTCAGCCTTTTCTACAATTTCGTGTAAACATGCACATTGTATGGTTGTTTTTCATCAATTTATTTTATTTTAGAGTAGCCCTTTTGTTACTCATTTCAATCCTTGTCTCTACTGTATTCTCTATTTTTATTACTCCATCTTGTTTGGTTCAAGTTGTGTATGTGTACTAGGTGTTCTAGTGTTGGAAAGATTATGTGGCTTGCATCATTAGGGCCTATCTCACTTCCAACACTTGGTGTCAAAGCACATTGCACATACATATTTGTTCCCAAGATGAGTTATAGAGATGGATTGGAACAAAAGAACAAGTTTGATGGAATGTTTAACTACCTATGTGGAGTTATGATGATGAATTTGTTAGTGTCAAGGACTTATGGAATATTATCAACAATAAACATCCAAGTCTAAGAAAAGATTTGGAGGATCTTGCATCTTCTTCCAAGAAGGAATTTCTAGTCAACAATTGATAGAAGAGGAAGAAGTTCTATCATCATTCACAGTTGGATACACTATCAAGCTATTACCTATTGAAGGGAAGTCTAGATGGGATTCAAGAGATACTCTCTCTCTCTCTCATAGGTATGGGTATGAATGTCAATATATTTCGGTAGTGATGTGTGTGAACACAGTCAAGACTACCAAGGCACTTTTTTCCCTCTTTAGGGGTTTTTTCCCCTCACTTGTATGTATGCTTATAACCTTTAATGCTTACTTATTCTTGTACATTCACTTGGTAATTTATTTAGTGTTGTGTTATGCTCCAAGCTTCGTCTTCTCCCTTATGCTATTCGCATGCTTTCATAGACCTCAAAAACTCCAACAATTGGTATTAGAGAAGGTAGCTGCATCATCTAGGATATTGTTAATACCCCTCCAATAATAGCCTTAGAATTGCATGAAAATTGTTGAGCATAGTCAGGTGTCAAAATTTTGATATGAGATTGTTTCGGCCTTCGAATGTACTATCGCAGTGCTTGTGCAAGCAATTTCGTCCTTTTGTGCCAAACATGTATATAGGTTTCGATTCCCTAGTATAAGCGCCTCAAAGTTTGCTACATGTTTAGTAGAGCTCGACAGGGTGGTTTTGTTCAACTTCTTGAGCTGTTGTTGAGGACAAGTTGGATGGTACTAATTATCATGGACAAGAAACCATCCTGAACCTTAGATTCCATGTGAATTTCTATATCTCATTTTGGTTCATAATTTGGAGAAACTAATGCTTCCATCTCATTCAAAATGTACCAAAACCCCAAGATTGACTCCTCGAAGGTATTGATTTGAGTTGATGATATCATTGATGACATCATCAATTTGTAACTGCTCTAGAATCACCCTTGAAAACTTACATAAGGAGGGGTTGGCCACATATATTCTCAATCTTGCGAATGCCAATCTTGGGATCTCAAGGACTCATGATCTCCATGTAAGTACTTTCCAAGTTCAAGTTGTCCTTTGTTCTAGTCTTGTCTAGTCTAGTATCTTGGACATCCTATCTTGTCATGTTGTAATCTCGTAGTACGAGATCCTTTTGAGTTATGCCTTGGATCTAGTTCATCTCCTTGAAGGGAGTCCTGCTAATCCAAATATCTTGCTTCATACCTACAATCCCAAGTTGTGGGATCTCTTTTATCATCTCTAGTCGAGTTATCCATACCTATCAGTCCCAGGTTGTGGAACTTCTTTCATTCATGTATTATTTCCCTACATGAGTGATCTTGTAATCAAAAGTGTAATTTCAAAATCTTGTCTAGTCTAGTAAGAGGGCACAATCTAGCGCTCTCTTGACATTTCGGAAAGACTATCCACATTAAGCACATTTCAAGAATGATGGAATCCATATCCATACTCAAAAATGTTGAGTCTACTTTGATGATATATATCAAAAAATTGAAATCTTGAAAGGAGGTTACGACAAGGTGATCGGTTAGCTATAGAATTTACATCAGACTTTAGTAATTTATTTCAAGGATCCACATATCAAGAAGACTATCTAGTTTATCGATTTCAAAGTGGTCTCAGAGATGAAATGAAGGATCATTTGATCTCTACATCTCAAGTAAATACTTTAGATGAGACTATCAATTAAGAAATTTTGTGTGGGAGTCAATTATTCAATGAAAGTCAAGTCCAAAAGCTAGAGGTGTTGAATAATCAAGAAACTATTCCTCAAGAATCTGAATCAAGAATCTTTGAATCCCAAGAAGTCATTACAAATGATATGGAGTATATATATTATGAAGATAACAAGAAGGTAAAGAACAAGAAGGAGTTCATGTTCAATCAACAAGGTGTGCTTACTCAAGGCTCTCCATCAAAGATCTTGGAAACACCATAACATACCACTATAAGCTCAAAGGATCTATCGCATGAAGAACCCAAGGAAGCTCAAGGGAGATCCAATCCTTCACCACCTATCAAGATTGAAGATCATGCAGAATTTGAGGTTGAGCAGGTCTTAGGTTCAAGAATCTCTTGAGGAAGATTGGAATACCTTATCCATTGGAAAGGGTATGATGTCAGTGATTGTACTTGGGAACTTGTAGAAAATCTTCAAAGAGCAACAATCAAGGTTCATTTATTCCATAGGAAGAATCCAATGAAACCCAAGCTAGAGAACATGGTCGCTCCTCATAGAACTCATCGCTTGAGGGGAAGGTGATGTCATGGACAAGGAAACCATCCTGAACCTTAGGTTCATGTGAATTTCTCTGTCTCATGTTTAATGCTTCCATCGCATTTAGAACGTGCCAAAACCCCAAGATCGACTATCTATTTACTTGATTCTAACACTCAGAGGTCTTGATTTGCATTGACGACATCATCGATGATATCATCAATTCATAACTACCCTAGAATTGCCCTTGAAAAATCATATAAGGAGGGGTTGGACACATGTATGCTCTTGTGAATGCCAGTCGTGAGAGCTCAAGGAGTCGTGATCTCCAAGTAAGTACTTTCCAAGTTCAAGTTCCAGCCTTGTCCTTTGTTCTAGTCTTGTCTAGTCTAGTATCTTGGACTTCCTGTCTTGTCCTATTGTAATCCCATAGTACGAGATCCTTTTGAGTTATTCCTTGTATGTAGTTCATCTCCTTGAAGGGAGTTCTTGTAATCTAGATATCTTGCTTCATACCTACAGTCCCAGGTTATGGGATCTCTTGTATCATCTCTAGACAATTTATCCATGCCTATCAGTCCCGGGTTGTGGGACTTCTTGTATCAGTTATATATTCTTGCATTATTTCCCTACCTGGGTGATCTTATAATCAAAAATGTAATTCTAAAATCTTGTCTAGTCTAGTCAAAGGGCACAATCTAGTGTTCCCCTCACACTTATTACCCATTATTATCAGCATATATGATGCATCATGTGTTGGTAGCAAAAGGGCAGAATATTGTATAGGGTATTGAAAAACACCCTACTATACCTATAAATACAATTATTGAAGGTGATGCAAATGGCATTGACGACGATGATATTTAGATTCCTATTCTTGCCAAGGTTCCTGTTTCACCTACTCCAAAGCAACTTTATTGGGATGGTAGAGATGCTCAGATATATGCATTGATAGCCTTGTCTATTGAGCATGCCATTATCCCTCACATTTGCTCTTGCAAGACAACAAGGATGCTTGGGATAAACTTTGAACCTTATAGCAAGCAAGAAATAAGGCTCGTGTTGCTTACCTTTGAAAATAGTTGGAGAGTGAGCACATGAACGAATGAGATTCTATGGAAAGTTTTTTGAAAAAGATCAAATATTTGAACGAGCACTTGATTTTTGCTGATGAGGTCTTACCAGGTAGTTCACTTATGTAGATTATTCTTAATGGTCTTCCATATTCATATTAGAGTTTGCTTCTATTCTTCGATTGATAATGAAACGCAATCCAAATGCCTTAACATTTGAGGAGTTAGTCTCCATGTTGCAGGAAGATCAGTCCAAGCAGAACATGTCCATTATGCATGTACAAGATCAAGCTTTCTTAACTAGTCAAAAGGGCAAAGGTTAATGGAGCTCATCTACTAGTAAGCAGAAATCTTCTTATGCTTCATAGTCAAAGAAGGAAGACAAAGATAATAAGAAAATAGAAAAGCTGAAACAATTTTGCAAATACTGTAAAGGTGTTGATATATTTTGGTAGTCATGTGTGTGAATACACGATGACCTCCGAGGTACTTTTTTCCCTCTTTAGAAGGTTTTTTCCCCGACGAGTATATATGCCTATAACCCTAACATGTTACTTATCTTTGTACATTATCTTGGTAATACATTCAGTATTGTGTGTTGTGCTTCAAGCTTCTTCTTCTTCCTTGTCCTGTTCGCATGCTTTCGCACACCTCAAACTCCAATAGTTGGTATCAAAGCAGGTCAGTGCTTCATCTAGGGCATCAACAACACCCCTCCAGTCAAAGTCTTAGAATCACATGAAAATTGGTGAGCATAGTCAAGGTGATAAGGAGCTCAAAATATCTTTGCTGTGTCGGTGTCAAAATCACGATCTGAGCTTGTTTTGGCCTCCAAATGCACTATCATAGTGCCTATACAAACAATTTCTTCCTTTTGTGCCAAACATATATACATGTTTCGATTCCCCAATACAAGCACCTCAAAGTCTCTATAGATGTTGTAGAGCTCGACAAGATGGTTCTGTTCAAATTTGCGGGATACAATCATTTTTTTTGCATCAGGGTATCTTATTCAGTGGCCATGGCTAAAAGCAATGATGTATTTTTTATGTTGGCTATTGAGGATAGATTGGATGGTATTAATTACCCATTATGGGCATATATGATGCACCATGTATTGGTCCCAAAAGGATTTTGGAATATTGTGCAGGGTGTTGGAAAACTTCCTATGACACCTATAAATATAGTTATCAAAGGTGATGCAAATAGCATTGAAGATGACAATCTTCAAATTCATGTTTGTGCTGAGGTTCCTGTTGCACTTACTAAAGAGAAACTTTGTTGGGATGGAAGAGATGCTCATGCACATGCATTGATAGATTTTTCTGTCAAACGTGCCATTATTCCTCACATTCGCTCTTGCAAAACAACAAAGGATGCTTGGGATACACTTACCACTTTATACAAGGCAACCTTGTGTTTCTTACCTCCAAAAATAGTTGGAGAGTGAGCATATGAATGAAGGAGATTCCATGGATAATTTTCAAACAAAGATCAAAGATTTGAAGGAGCAGTTGATTTCTACTTATGAAGTCTTACCTGATAGTTCACTTGTGTAGATTGTTCTTAATGGTCTTCCGAGTTTTGCTTCTACTCTTTGCTTGATGATGAAAGGCAATCCAAATACCTGAACATTTGAGGAGTTAGTCTTTGTTTTGTTGCATGAAGATCAGTCTAGAGAGAACATGTCGATCATGCATGTTGCGGATCAAGCTTTCTTAGCTAGTCAAAAAGGCGAGGGAAAATGGAGCTTATCTACTAGCAGGTTGAAATCTACTAATGTTGCACAATCAAAGAAGAAAGACAAAGATGAGAAGAAATTAGAAAAGCAAAAATATTTTTGTAAGTATTGTAAAGGAAATGATCATGTCATAAAGAGTTATCCAAAATTAGCTGCAAAAGAGGCAAAGAAGAAAGAGGCTTTCAACATGTGCAACACATGATTCTCAGGTGATCCCAGATGCAAAGCTTTGGCATGCATGCTTTGTTCCTCTAAAATTTTCTAGTTTTCTATGCTTGTAGAAATATGAAATGGTCTCCTCTCTGCCCAAACTTGAGGCACCTGGTAAACATGTTTGTGAAGGCTGTATTTTGGGAAAAATGCAGCATTCCTTGTTCCCAAAAGATGCTTTAGTTCAAGCTACTCAGGAATTGTAGATTGTTCATAATGATGTTTGTGCTCTTATCCAAACATCCTCTTTTGGGAACTACATTTACTTTGTGACTTTCATTGATGATTTTTCTAGGCATGCATGGGTATATCCATTGAAAAGAAAGTTCGAAGTTTTTATGTGCTCCAAACAGTTTCTGGTTTTGGTTGAAAAATCTTTTAGGTTGCAAAATGGGCACCCTCCATTCTGATTGAGGGGGGAATACATGTCTTCTAATTTTAATGCATTTCTAGCTGAACATGGGGTAAAACATCAGTGTACAGTGTTGTATACACCTCAATAAAATGGAGTTGTTGAAAGGAAGAATAGGTCATTCATGGAGATGACAAGGTGTATGTTCAAAAGTGACTCATGTATAAGGAAGTGCCAAGCTATGTGGAAATCACTCCACAAAAGGAAGTAAGCCCAAAGTTTTGCAGAAAGCTTCAAACTTCTCCCTAGGCAGAGCCTTCGTGAAAAGGTCTGCAATGTTCTCCTGCATGGGGACATATGCCAAGCTTATCTCCCCAACAGAGAACCTCTCCCTGACATAATGATAATGCACCTCAATGTGCTTAGTGCGAGCATGGAACACAGGGTTCCTCGCAACTACGAATGTGCTCTGACTGTCAGTGAAGATGGTGGTGGCAGAAGACTTACCAACACCCAAATTTGCCATAAGGCGTATGAGCCACGCACACTCAACAGTAGCTGTGAAAGCTTCCCTATACTCAACCTCACAATTGGAAGTGGCCACAGTAGGCTTCTTCTTGCTCAACCAAGATATACATGAGCTATCAAGCATGAAGCAAAAGCCACTAGTGGACACACGAGTGTCATAGCAACCAGCCCAATCAAAGTCAGAAAAAATATGCAAATCTGGCGGCAATGATCCCCCCTTGGGATAAAATAACCCAAGTAGCCGAGTACCACTCAAGTAGCGAACGATGCGCTTAACTGCCTGCCAATGCTTGACTCCTGGGCAATGCATAAATCTTCTCATCTGTGAGACAGCAAACTGAATATCTGGCCGAGTAATGCATAAGTAAATCAAGCATCCAATAGCCTGCTGATAGAGAACAGCATCAAATGCATCTCCAACATCATGAAGACTCAATCGTAAACCTGTCTCCATATGAGTGGCAATAGGCTTACAGTCTTCAAGACCAAAATGCTACAATAATGTGTCAATATATTTCGTTTGACACAAAGCCATTCCACCATCAACGTGCATAAACTGAATGCCCAAATAATGATTCAAATGCCCCAAATCAGACATCTCAAATGAGGCATGCAAATCAGCCTTAAAATCAGCAATATGCTTCTCAATAGGACTAGTGAGCAACATGTTGTCAACATAGACAACAATGATCAGAAGCACATCATTAGCATGCTTAACATATAAGGTGCTTTTAGTTGGACTGTTCTCAAAACCATGTGCAATCAGATAGGCATGTATCTTCTCATACCAAGCACGTGGTGCTTGCTTTAAACCATATAATGCCTTCTTTAACCTGCACACCTGGTTTTCATGCCCTTTCTACACAAAGCCACGGGGCTGAAAAACATACACTTCTTCATGCAAGTCACCATTCAGAAATGCTGTTTTAATGTCCAACTGATGTACATTCCAACCATGATGGGCTGCAAGTGCACAAATGCTCCAAACAGTAGTCATACGGCATGTAGGTGCAAAGGTCTCATCAAAATCAGTGCCTCTTTCCTGTGGATAACCCTTTGCAACAAGCCTAGCCTTATATACCCACTTAGTGCCAATGGCCTTCTTGCCAGGAGGCAAGTCACATAAAGACCAAGTAGCATTCTTCATTATTGCATCATATTCAAATTGCATAGCAGCCATCCAATTTTCTGAATTTTGTGCTTCATCAAATGAAACAGGCTCAATCTCATCACATAGACTAGATGTAGCCATAGCATAGCAATCTGATGCAAAGGAGGCACTATGAGAGCCTGAACGAGTACGATATGACAAAGGTGCATCTAATTTGCTGTCACGCAAAGTCTGCACCAGCCATTTTGGCATAGTTTTTGCCTGCTCAATATCAGCTCTCTCATCAACAAGTGCATCATGTAAATCTGCATCAGAAATGGAATGATCTGCATCATCATATGAAACTTGCAAAGGCTGAGAAGTTGCCTCATTAGGACCAGCACTAGACTGTCCACCTATAAAAAGAGGCATCAAAGTATCATACATGTCTTTGGAGCTAACAGATGTCCCCTTAGTACATGAAAGCAATGGCTGAATAGCATCTTCCACAAAGACAACATCACGGCTAACCAGAATGCATTTAGTCTGTGGATGATACAGACGATAGCCTTTACTTTCAAAACTGTATCCAACAAAAATACATTTTACTGCCTTATCATCTAATTTTCTGCGATGTTGTTCAGGCACTAGTGCATATGCCGAACAACCAAAAACACGCAGATGAGCAACAGATGGCTTGCGGTCATGCCAAGCCTCATATGGAGTGATAGACTGCAGCGCTTTAGTGGGACACCTGTTCAGTACATATGCTGCACACATGACAGCCTCAAGCCAGAAACTATGTGATAAAGCCCGACTCTTGACCATGCACCTCGCCATCTCCCCTAGATGAAGCGACGTCCTGCTCTGATACCAATTGTTGGAGTTAGACTTCTACGGAAGCACGCGAACAACACAAGCAAGAAGAAGAAGAAGCTTGGAGCACAACACACAATACTCAATGTATTACTAGAGAATGTGCAAGGATAAGTAGCCCATTAGGGCAATAGGCATATATACAAGCCGAGGGAAAAAGACCTCCTAAAGAGGGAAAAAAGTGCCCCGGCGGTCCTAGTGTGTTCACACACATCACTACCTAAATATATCAACAGAATGTACCTTAGATGGAGATTAAAACTGTAATTTTGAATGATGACTTACATGAAGAAGTGAACTTTCAGCCACGTGGTTTTGTACAAAACGGGCATGAAAACAAAGTGTGAAGGTTGAAAAAGACATTATATGGTTTGAAGCAAGCACGACATGCTTGGTATGAAAAGATACACACCTGGTTGATTGCACACGGTTTTGAGAAAATTCCAACTGAGAGCACCTTATATGTTAAGCGTGCAAATGATGAGCTTTAGATCATTGTTGTGTGTATTGATGACATGCTTCTCACTAGTACTAACAAGAAGCATATTGCTAATTTTAAGACTGATTTGCATGCCTCATTTGAGATGTCAGATTTGGGGCATTCGGATCATTATTTGGGCATTCATTTTATGCAATTTGAGGGAAAAATAACTTTGTGTCAAACAAAATATATTGAAACATTATTACAAAATTTTGGCCTTGAAGACTACAAGCCTATTTCCACTCCTATGGAAATAGGTTTACGGTTGAGTCTTCGTGATGTTGGAGATGCATTTGATGTTGTTTTCTATTAGTAGGTTGTTGGGTGCTTGATTTACTTATGCATAAGTCGACCTGATAGCCAATTTGCTATCTCATAGATGAGCAGGTTTATGCATTGTCTAGGTGTGAAGCATTGGTAGGCGGTTAAGCATATCTTTTGCTACCTGAGTGATACTCGACTACTTGGATTGTTTTATCCCTATGGCGAATCACTACCATCATATTTACATGCCTTTTTTTACTCTGACTGTGCTGGTTGCTATGACGCTTGTGTGTCCACTAGTGGTTTTTGCTTCATGCTTGGTAGCTCCTACATATCTTGGTTGAGCAAGAAGGAGCCTATTGTGGCCACTTCCAATTGTGATACTGAGTATATGACAACTTTCACAGTGGCTATTGAGTGTATGTGGCTCAAATACCTTATGGATGATTTGAGTGTTGGTCAGTCTTTTGCCATTGCCATCTTCATTGATAATCAATGTGCATTGGGCAGCTGCGAGGAACCTTGTGTTCCATGCTTGCACTAAGCACATTGAGGTGCACTATCATTATGTTAGGGAGAGGTTCTTTGCTGGAGAGATCAGTTTGGCATATTTTGTTGTAGACCTTTTCACAAAGGCTCTACCTCAGGAGAAGTTTGAAGCTTTCCGCAAAGCTTTGGGCTTACTTCCTTTTGTGGATGGATTCCACATAGTTTGACAATTTCTTATACATGAGTGACAAGTCCTTGTTCACCGCATCACTCCCAGGGGGATTTGTTGATATGTTTCAGTAGTGATGTGTGTGAACAAACTAGGACTATCGAGACACTTTTTTCGCTCTTTAGGAGGTTTTTTTCCCCCAACTTGTATATACACCTATAAACCTAACGGGTCACTTATCTTTGTACATTCTCTTGGTAATACATTCAATATTGTGTGTTGTGCTCCAAGCTTTTTCTTCTTCCTTGTGTTGTTTGCATGCTTTCGCAAATCTCAAAGTCCAACAAAAGGAAATTATCATGTCATGAAGATTTGTCCAAGACTGTTTGCAAAAGAGGCAATGAAGAATGAGGGTGGAATGGTTGTTGTAGAGGCTTTTACACCTAAAATAGAGTCTGTTAATCTCGTGTAGAATGAAGAATGGGTGCTCATTTGTAGCTATGAACCATCTTCTCATGGGTAGTGTATGTTTCCAGTAGACTCAAATGTTTTGTACTTTGATAGTAGGGCAACCAAACATATTACCTCACAACATAGCTTCTTTAGTTCACTTGAGCGTGCCCCTATGAGGAATATTATCATATGCACTAACAAATCCTCTTATCTTGTAATGGGAGTTGGTAACATCATTTTGACTTCTAGTGGTGGTAGGTCTTTCACATTGTTAGATGCTTTGTACGTGTCAGGAATCAAGAAAAATATGTTGTTACTTTCAACATTAGCCAAGATTGTCTTGGTTGTCAAATTTGTTGATGACAAATGTGCATTTCATGATCTCTCAAATAGAAATGTCATTATTCCTTTTGGCCTTTTATGTCATGGGACGCTAAGATCATAGACTATGCAAAATTTGTTAATGATTCAACATGTGCAGTTCAAGATTCTCAAGCTATATGAAATGCAAAGCTTTGGAATGCACACTTCAACTATTTGAATTTTGCTAGTTTGCTATGCTTGCAAAAATCTAAAATTTTGTATTCTCTACCCAAACTTGAGGCACTTTGTAAATATGTATGTAAAGGCTGTATGTTGGGAAAAATGTAGCATTCATCCTTCCCAAAGAATGGTTCAGTTTGACCTGCTCACAAAATGCAAGTTGTTGATAGTGATGTCTGTGGTCCTATGTAGACACATTCTTTGGGGAATTACCTTTATTTCATGAATTTTATTGATGATTTCTATAGGCATGCATGGTTTAATCCATTGAAAGCAAAGTTCGATGTGTTTATGTGCTTCAATCATTTTTTGGTTATGGTTGAAAATCTATCAATATGTAAGGCACCCTCCATTCTGATCGAGGGGGGGAGTACATGTCTTCTCAGTTTAATGCATTTTTGGCTGAATGTGGGATAAAACATCAGTGTACATTGTCGTATTCACCTCAATAAAATGGAGTTATAGAAAGAAAGAATAGCTCTCTCATGGAGATGGCGAGGTGTATGGTCAAAGATCACACTTTACCACATAACTTCTAGTTTGAGGTTAGCATGTTTGAAGCATATGTACTTAATAGGTGTCCCACAAAAGCACTGCAATCTATCACTCCATATGAGCCTTGGCATGGTTAGAACCATCTATTGCTCATGTCTTTGGTTGTCTAGCATATGCATTAGTGTCTGAAGAAAAATTTGTTGGGTATAGTTCTAAAAGCAAAGGCTATCCATTTGTATCATCCATAGGCTAAATACATTTTGGTTAGGCGTGATATTGTTTTTGTGTTGAAGATGAAGATATTCTTCATGTTCCTCTTTGTGTTGTGGTTCCTTCTAGACCTATTGTAGAGCAAATTTGTTGGGATGGCAGAGATGCTCAGGCACATGTATTGATAGCCTTGTCTATCAAATGTGCCATTATTCCTCACATTTGCTCTTGCACAATAGCTAAGGATGCTTAGGATACACTTACCACTTTATACTAGGCAAGGAGTGTTGCTTACGTCCGAAAACAGTTGGAGGGTAAGCATATGAATGAAAGTGATTCCGTGGATAGTTTTCTGACAAAGATCAAAGATTTGAAGGAACAATTGATTTCTATTGATGAAGTTTTACTTGCCAATTCACTTGTGCAGATTGTTTTGAATGGTCTTCCCGATTCATATCAGATTTTTGCTTCCACTCTTTGTTTGATGATGAAAGCCAATCCAAATGCCTTAACATTTGAGGAGTTGGTCTCTATTCTGTTGCAAGAATATCAGTCTAGGCAGAAGAGGTCCATTATGCATATTGTAGATCAAGCTTTCCTAGCTAGTCAAAACGGCAAAGGTAAATGGAGCTCTTCTATTAGTAAACAGAAATTTGCTAATTCTGCACAATCAAAGAAGGATGATAGAGATGAGAAAACAAAAAAGCAAAAATTGTTTTGCAAGTACTGTAAAGCAAATGATCATGTCATAAAGAGTTGTCCAAAATTGGCTGCTAAAGAGGCACAACAAAAAGAGGCCGGAATCGTTGTTGTAGAGGCATCTACACCAAAAACAGAGTTTGCTAATCTAATGAAGAATGAAGAATGAGCGTTTACTACTATTTGTAGTTTTGACCCATCTTCTCCTTAACAGTGTATGTCTACAGTAGACTCAGATGTTTGGTACTTTGATAGTTGGGCAACCAAACATATTACCTTGCAATGCAGTTTCTTCACTTCACTCGAGCCTACCCCTACAAGGAATACTGTCACATGCACCAATAACTCCTCTTATCCTATCATGGGAGTTGGTAAGATCATTTTGACTATTGTTGATGGTAGTTCTTTAACATTGTCAGATGCTTTATTTGTGCTAGGGATCAAGAAGAATCTGTTATCAGCTTCAACTTTAGCCAAGATTGGCTTGGTTGTGAAAATTCTTGATGACAGATGTACAATTCATGATCTGTCAAATGGTGACGTGATTATTATTTCTGGCATTTTATATCGTGGGCTGTATAAGCTCATAGATTATGAAAAATTTGTGAATGATTTAGCATGTGGAGTACATGATTCTTAGGCTATGTCAGATTCAAAGCTTTGGCATGCATGCTTTGGTCATCTGAATTTTGCTAGTTTGCTACGCTTGCAGAAATCTGAAATGGTGTCCTCTTTTCCCAAAGTTGAGGCACCCAGTAAACATGTATGCGAAGGCTATATTTTGGGCAAAATATAGGATTCCCCATTCTCAAAAGATGGTTCAGTTCGAGCTACTCAGAAATCGCAACTTGTTCACAGTGATGTCTGTGGTCCTATGCAGATACCCTCTTTTGGGAACTATCTTTACTTCGTGACTTTGATCGATGATTTTTCTAGGCATGCATGGGTATATCCATTGAAAGCAAAGTTTGAAGTGTTTATGTGCTTCAAACAATTTCTAGTTTTGGCTGAAAATTTGTCAGCATGTAAAATGAGCACCTTCTATTCTGATCAAGGAGGGGAATATATATCTTCTGACTTTAATGCATTTATGGCTGAATGTCGGATAAAACATTAGTGTAGAATGCTGTATACACGTCAACAGAATGGAGTTACTGAGTGGAAGAACATGTCACTCATGGAGATGGCGAGGTGTATGGTGAAGAGGCAGGCTTTACCACATAGTTTTTGGCTTGAGGCTATCATGTGTGCAACATATGTACTTAATAGGTGTCCCACTAAAGAATTGTAGTCTATCACTCCATATGAGGCTTGGCATGGGCGCAAGCCATCTGTTGCTCACTTGTGCATTTTTGGTTGTTTGGCATATGCATTAGTGCGTGAACAAAAACGCAAGAAATTGGATGATAAAGTAGTGAATGTATTTTTGTTGGGTACAACTCTAAAAGCAAAGGCTATCGTCTGTATCGTCCATAGGGTAGTGCATTTTGGTTAGCCGTGATGTTTTTGTGGAAGATGCTATTCTGCCACTACTTTCATGTACTAAAGAGACATCTGTTAGCTCCAAAGACATGAATGATACTTTGTTGCCTCTTTTTATAGGTGGATAGTCTAGTGCTGGTCCTAATGAAGCAACTTCTGAGCCTTTATAGGTTTCATGTGATGGTGCAGATCATTCCATTTCTGATGCAGATTTGCATGATGCAATTTTTCATGAGAGAACTGATATTGAGGAGGCAAAAACTATGCCAAAATGGCTAGTGCAGACTTTGCATGACAACAAATTAGATGCACCTCTATCATATCGTACTCGTTTAGGCTCTCCTAGTGCCTGTTTTGCATCAAATTGCTATGCTATGGCTACCTCTAGTCTCTATGATGAGAACGAGCCTGTTTCATTTGATGAAGCAAAAAAAATCTAAACATAGGATGGATGCTATGCAATCAGGATATCATGATATCATGAAAAATGGTACCTAGACTTTATGTGACTTGCCTCCTAGCAAGAACTCCATTGGTACTAAGTGGGTATTTTCAAGGTGAAGCATAAGCCTGATGGAACAGTTGACAGGTATAAGGCTAGGCTTGTTGCAAAGGGTTATGCATAGGAAAGAGGCAATGACACCTTTGCACCTACTTGTCAAATGACTATTGTTCGTAGCATCTATGCACTTGCAGCTCATTATGGTTGGAATGTACATCAGTTGGAAAGTAAAACTGCATTTTTGAGTGGTGATTTGCATGAAGAAGTATATGTTTTTCAGGCCCATGGCTTTGTGCAGAAAGGGCATGAAAACTAGGTATGCAAGTTAAAGAAGGCATTATATGGTTTAAAGCAAGCACCATGTGCTTGGTATGAAAAGATACATGCCTATCTGATTGCACATGGTTTTGAGAACAATCCAATTGAAAGAACCTTATATGTTAAGCATGCTAATGATGTGCTTTGAACACTATAAACCTATTGCCAGTCCTATGGAGACCGGCTTACGATTGAGTCTTCATGGTACTGGAGATGCATTTGATGTTGTTCTTTATCAGCAGGGTGTTGGATGCTTGATTTACTTATGCATTACTTGGCCAGATATTCAGTTTGTTGTCTCACAAATGAGTAGGTTTATGCATTGCCTAGGTGTCAAGCATTGGCAGCAGGGTAAAAAATAAGACCACCCCCCTCACTCAAAAGTATATAAACATGGGCGAATTTCTCTAAGCATCTCATATTATAATTATAAATATTTTGGCAAATTTTTATAATAATTTCCTTTTGAAAAATAAAAAAATTGGCGAATTTTAATGATAACTTCCATTTGAAATATAAAAGTTTATTTGAAATTTGATGATAACTTCTCTTAAAACTACACAAATGTTTGATCATTTGATATCATTCACTATGCTAAATCACCTCTTCTGCTATCTTACCTTTGTGATCCTCTTCACTTTTGCTACCTTCTTCTTCCATCGTTGGTCACACTTTTCTTCACTTTCACTACCCATATTGAGATGTGTGTGTGTGTATGTGTAATTATAAATATTTTGGTGAATTTTGATAATAATTTCCTTCTTGAAAATTAAAAAATTTATGAATTCTAATGATACCTTCCATTTGAAATATAAAAGTTTATTTGAATTTTGATGATAACTTCCCTTAAAACTATACAAATGTTTGAGCATTTGATATCATTCACTATGCTAAATCACCTCTTCCCCTATCTTACCTTTCTAGTCCTCTTCACTTTTGCTACCTTCTTCCATCATTGGTCATACTTTTCTTCAACTTCACTACCCATATTGGTATGTGTGTGTGTGTACATACATACATACATACATACATACATACATACATACATACATACATACATATATATATATATATATATATATATATATATATATATATATATATATATATATATATATATAGAGAGAGAGAGAGAGAGAGAGAGAGAGAGAGAGAGAGAGAGAGAAAGCAGTATATATATACTATGTAAGTACTATACTACTAACCCATTGAAAGGTGCAAATAGTCTACTCATATCGAGGAGGATCGCTCCATTATAAAAAGTTGAAACTGTATTGGCTTCCTACATAATCAATTGTACCTTGCTACATTTTAATGTGGTAAGTAAGCAACCAATAATTTGACTTTCATACCTGTGCACATACATACCTGATACATATCGATCAAAGCATATACATACCTGCATACATGTACAAATTCCAACATTTGCAGTAGAGGACAGATTGAATAGAGCCTATGCAAACTTGCATATGCAAAAAGATGTGTTTGCATGTTTAGTGACAAGAAGATCAAACAAAATTATGGCTTCTTTGTACACATCGACTGTGCTTTGTAGGTTGCAAATCTAGGAATACTCTATGGAACATCATGACAGATTCCATGGTATGGGAGAAATGAATGATGAATGCATAGGATTTTGATATCTATGATGCCTCATCTGACAGGAACCAAGAGAATGTTTTCCTGCATATTTAGTATCAAGAACTATGGCTTTTGGTAGCCCCTTGAATCATCTGCTATACTCTACATTGTGCAGATCTGGGGACCCTGAGTGACCCTGAATGCTGAAGAAGGTTAGGGAGAGAAAGCTTTGGCCTATTTAGAATGTATACAAAGTAAAGGCTTCATTACAGATGCTGGGACCTATGCCAGTGCCTTGAAGGCTAATGTTACTTCACAATGATGCAGTTTTTAGCATTGCTCTGGTTGATGCACTTCAGAACAATCCTAGATTTTCATTATCAATCAAATCACAAGCAGTTCTTAGACAAGTGAGGTCTGAAGATGGCACAAGCATAAAAGTAAAGCATAAAATCTTGTATCCTATCTTTTTGCACATTTATTTGGTAGTAGGCAATCATACCCAGAAGTCCAGTAATGAACAACTTAAGAGAGATTCACTTCAATATAAAAGCATAAGCTGAAACTGAGAAGAATGCATAGGACTAGACTATACCATCAGTCCTCCTAAAGCCATGCTTATCACAATTTCCTGTACAGAAATACTATGGCACAAGAGAACCAGCAGACTGTCTACATCTTATATGAAGAACCAAAACATCCTGACACATCACTATCATCAGATGAACTTCTTAAGACCCCATCTACCAACAGTTCCATAGATTGATCATATGTAAGGTCTGGTCCGATATACCTCATATACAACTCATCTTGAATAATCAAAAGAAGCTGATGAAATGAATTATTTCAACATGCATTATTTATACTATGTCACCTGTATATGGAAGCCGATGCAAAACTGCAACTATAAGCTCATGTTATTCAACCACAAGATCATACAACCATCAGCACAAAATGCAAACAAAAGATAGGACAAACTTGAACAAAGAATCAACAAGTGAAAACTACCAGGATCAACATCCGATTAATAGAGAATTCGGAGAGCAACAACATGCATCAGCAGGACAAAATACACACAGCAGTTGATGATTTTTAATAGCAGATATATGCTGATCTTCAAGCATAGACAAAAGATAATCAACTAGATGTACTTCAACACATGTATTTAAATATACAAATTAGAAATATGTACAGACTAATGAGAGGATCAAAAGTCTTATAGGTAAATAGTATTTCATAATGTACATCTCACCATTTGCAAGGAATGAAACTTTAGATGATGTAAAAAGCAAGGAAACCTTGATGCATATATAAAGAGATCATGGATCAGTAGAGTTTCCACTCGTCTTCCTGCTGCTACTGCTCCTCACCCGTGCCTCCTCTCTGTGCGTATCCCTCCCCCGTCTCCCTCCTTGGTCAATAATATTAGATTAGAATTCGGACACCAGAACAGCAGCCAGGATCTACAAGCTTGAAAGTGGAAGCAATTACCTCATTTTGAACCCTCTGGGGGTGGTGCTCCCATTGAAAAGCATTACAAAATATGCATCTTGAGATTCACTCAGTTGGCAGGGACTAAGAAGCTTTTGTTGGCTTGTTTCATCAACAGGAGTTACCTAGAAACACACACACATAGAAACACACACACATATATACATAAGCTCAGTACTGTTGTCCTGTCTGCCAGTAATCCCTGCTTCTGCATTTCATCAAAAAGACTGAGAGCAAATGAGTTACATACCTGGTTGGCAAAATGTTTATCAATGCTCCAAAAGACACTGCATCTGGGCTTGATAAACAATTAAATATTATTTGTGCAGAAATTAGATCTCCAATGTTCGAGTAAAAATCAACAAGAGTGTTTGCTATGGCCTGATCTGACTCATAGTCCATCTCACAACTCAGAGCATGGATTAAAAGACCTTATATGGCCACATTTATACTGCAGGCTTTCAGGACACACAAACTTGTAACATAGGAAGGTGAAGGGAGGGCTGAGGGTGCGAAGATGGATGGGGTAGGGAGGGGAAAGGATGTGGCTGGGCATATTGGTAAAGGGAGGGATTGGGAGTAGGAATCAGGGGTCGGGAGGAGGCTAAAATGATCAACCCGGAGGGCTACAGAGGGTACATATGGGAAATTATTAAACATAAGGTAAGACAAGGTGAGAATAGACCATTTGGACAATGTTGTGAAATAAAAACATGTGAGAAAGGTGTTCAAAACATGTGGTTTCAGACCAAAAGTCATACAAAAAGTGGGAATTTGTAAAAAGAAAGTCAAAAACTGAGTTCATAGGGGCCAAAAAACATGAAAATGACTCCATTTTTGTAAAAAACGGCCAACCGAGGCACAATCCAGAGCCAAAAGCTTTGAGCCATGAAAATAAAAAAATAAAGTAAAAGAAAATAAAAAAATTGATCGCTTGTTTTTTTTTTTTAATTAATTTTTTTTTTTCTTTCTTTCAACGCTCAGACAGAATTAATAAAAAAGAAAATAAAATAAATAAAAAATAAAAAATAATAAAAAGGAAAAAAAAAATAATCGAAAGAAAAAAGAATAAAATAAAATTAAAAAAAAATAAAATAAAAAATAAAAATTAAAATAAAATAAAATAAAAAGGGGGGGGGGGGGGGGGGGAGGGGGGGGGGGGAGGGGGGGCTGTCAGAACGGGGGGGGGGAGGGGGGGGGGGGGGGAGGGGGGGGGGGGGGAGGGAGGGAGGGAGGGGGGGGGGGGGGGAGGGAGGGGGGGGGGGGGGAGGGGGGGCTGTCAGAACGGGGGGCGGGGGGCTGTCAGAACGGGGGGGGCGGGGGGGGGGCGGGGGGGCGGGCGGGGGGGGGGGGGGGGAGGGGGGGGGGGAGGGGGGGGGGGGGAGGGGGGGGGGAGGGGGGGGGAGGGGGGGGGGGGGGGGGGGGGGGGGGGGGGAAAGGGGGGGGGGGGAGGGGGGGGGGGAGGGGGGGGGGGAAGGGGGGGGGGGGAGGGGGGGGGGGGAAGGGGGGGGCTGGGGGGATTTTTTTTTTTTTTTTTTTTTTTTTGGGAACCCACAAATGCCCTAGGGGGCCTTTTTTTTTTTTTTTTTTTTTTTTAAATAGCCCAATTATGGAAAAATCAAGGAAAAATCTGAAAAAAATGCCAAAAATTGGCCAAAAAATTCTAAAAAAATTCTGAAAAAATTCTGATGAAATTTTCTACATGTTGAGCCTAAAATCCTTCATCAAACCACAGAGACCCTCCATTTATTCCTCAAATTGGGCAATAAAAAGTCACATGAAAAAGGCGACAATACTAGAAAAAGGCCAAAAAAATGCCTGAAAAAATCTGAAAAAAATTTCTAAAAAATTCCAAAATTTGTGCATTTGCAAAGTGGATGAAATGACTGCTAAATTTGCTAAAACCTCAAGAAACAAGCATGAAATGGATAAGAAAACTACTAAAACTTAAGTAAAAATGACGAGAGAAGACTATGTACAACCTGGACAATTTTTGCAGGGTCCAGGTGATCCATAAAACTTCAGTTGGCTTGATAATAGGCCTTGAGCCTTGTATTGTTGACTGAGAGAGACTCCTCCATAATCTGCATTTGTACTGCACTTCGTTGCTTTAGTCTTCTCCTGGGGCACCCTGGCCATCTGAGAGGGGTACCCTAAATCCTTCATTAGAGTGTTATCTCCTCCAGCAACTTTATGATATGATTTGCAAAATTTTAATTTTACTATTCCGGCTTCTTCATCCAGTGGAACCCTATGTTCCCAAATACTTGCAGTAGCAACTTCCACATTCTTGTAAAGCCTTGCACTTGCTACCATAAGAATTGAAATAACAGATGATAGCCATACCAGAATCCATAAAAAAGTGGCCATTGATATATGAATTTGAGTAGCTTTATCACTGCTGCATGTAAGGACTTTGCTTTTCTTCTCTTTGCTATGGCCTTTGACTGCTACTGGTTCAACCTGAGTGATTTCCTCTTTTTCTTCATATGCTTCTTCTATACTTGAGTTTGGAAAAATTCCATAGCAGGAGGATGGGTCTTCTGCATGGAGCCAAGCCAACATGTTTTCATCTTCATATAAATCTGCTCTTTCAAATAGGTCTGCTTCTGGGTTGTCCACCACTTCTTCTTCCATACAAATACCGATTGTCTGCATCATGCTAGTATTTTTCTGATTATCTGGGCCTTCTTCTAAAATTATCTGTTGCAACTCTTTTCCCTCTTGCTTTACCCACATTGTGTCCTTGCCCCAATCATGCAGCACATTGGCATGCCTTAACCAAGGTCTCCCAATTAACAGTGGGAAGCTTCCTTCTACCTGTGGCAGCCTTAAAACAACAAAGTCCAAGTTAAAGATAGTACCTTGTATCCTGACTGGGACTCCAGGAACCACTCCCATAGGCCTTACTATGCTTTGGTCTGCCATTGTTACAGTGAAGTTGGCAGGTTGTGAAGGGTATAGTCCAATCTTTTTCATGGTATATTCAGGCATCAAGTTAATGCCAGAACCACCATCCACAATAACTCCTTGAAACTCATGACCTTTAATAGAAATGGTTAGCCGAGGGCTCTTGTAATCTGTGAGGGGTGCTTCCCCTACATATTTATCTTTATGCATAACAACAGCTTTTGCCACTAAGCTTGTTGTGGACATTTCATCAATTATCTGCAAGAGTTCTGACCTGAACTTCCCATCCATCCTTATTAAATCAAAAATACTAACCTCCTTTTTCATGGACTTGAGCAGTCTGGAGGCTTCTGATTCCTTAAGAGCTTGGGCTCCATTTGACTTATCCAACTCCTCATGAGCCCTGCTGAATGCATGTCCTATGGCATCACTGGTACCTGTGCAATTTTCCTTTTGCCTTGTGTCTGCACTTGTGGTGGCTTGGTCTTCAGACACACCTTTGTCTCTGTTTAATCCATTAATCAATGATTCTTGACCCATGTCCACTGGAGCCTTCCCCTTGCTTCTTGTCTGCACAGTAAAAGAGTCAATTTCCTCTAACTGCACCACCCTGGTAGATGGTGATGGCACCTTAACTTGATTTGCCATTTCTTCTTCCTGCACGGAAATCATTTGAATGTGGGGCCCAGATGAAGAAGCTTGATTCTTAGGACAACAAATTGTGTAGTGGTCTCTGGCCTCTGGGCAGTTTCTGCAAGGGGGGGGCATTTTCTGGTAGGGTGCACCTACTTTGATAGTGCCCACATTCCCCACATCTGAAACAAATAATTGGCCTTCTAGGCCCATTTCCAAAATTATCCCTCTTTCTAGGGTTATAAGTGTTACCTTGATTAGGTGCAGCTGCCATTACATTTGCTGGTGGCAGGGGTCCTCCTTGTGTCCAGTATGTCGTTGCAGGCATTCCCCTTGATTGGCATTCATGGGCCTCATGGCCAACCTTCCTGCATAATTGGCAAGTTACACTTAACAGAGGACACTCACTTACTATATGCCCTTGTTTGCTGCACATGGAACACCAAAGACCACTCTTGATGCCCCCTCCTTTGAGCTCCTGCAACTCCTCTCGCAGCTGAGCTAATTCCTCTGCTTGGGCCTCCTCTTCCTTTTGAAGCTTGAGTGCTTCAATCTCCCTTCTCAATTGAGCCACAACAGTCTCCTCCTCTTTGTAGGGCTTATTTCTCTTTAAGCCCTCCAACTCCCTCCTCAGCTGGGTCACTGGATCCTCCATCTCTGTACCATATGTTGGTGGTGAAGAAGTTGTCCCATATTGGTGCCTTATTTGCTCCAGTCTTGTAGCCGTGGTGATGAACTCCTCTATGGAGGCTGTAGGTAGCACTAACTCTTTTATTTTGCATTGGGTGACCACAGGTAAGGGTTTGGCTAACCACTTCTTGACAAAGAAGTCGTGTGGTGGATCCGGTAGTTTAGCCATTAATGCTTTGGCCCTGGTCACGAATTCGGGGAACTTCTCTCCTGGACCCAACTTTAAGTTTTCCAATTCTTCTATAATGATCTCAGCTGTGTTGCCATGCTGAAATTGATTCTTAAAGGCCTCTTTCATCAAATCCCAAGAGGTAAAGTGATTTTCAGCAAACTGGCTAAACCACTTGTCTGCCAGTCCTTCCAATGTGGCGGGGAAGAGTATCAAGAAAGCATCTTCCCTACCCATTAGCCCCCTAGTCTTACATAATGCAAGAAATCGTCGAATGTGCTCATCTGGGTCCTCTTGGGCTAAACCCCTGAAGGAGGGAAATTTTATGTTTAATCTGGAGAGCAAGATTTCTAGGTCCACCTGTCCTGCCATGCTTCCTACCGATGAAGTCGATGAAAGTGGACTCGATGATCTTCTGTTCGTCTTTCTTCTTGTCTGCTTGCACTTGATTCTCAAGGTTTGTGACCGGGTCGCGGTCATGAGCTATTCATAGTCCACTTAAAATGAGACACTTGATAAAAGTATGTACCTTTTGGCCTACTGGAGTAATGTTGTCGACACTTGAATATTGTCCTCCAATGGCAATATATAGTCTCCTATGCTCAAATCTCCGTGGAGGTCCCACCGTGCATGCCAAATTTGTTGGGGGATTCTTTGACAAGAAGGAGTTTGAGGGTTTGTAGGAGAAAATGAAAAGACCAAAAGAGAAAATACACCTTGGAAGTTTCTGCCGTTTGATTACAATAAGAAAAGTACAATGTTTGAAATACAAGATACACCAATACCTCTGTGCACAATCCCACAGAGTGCCCAATTACAAAATATCCAATATCCCAATGTCCTCTTGCTGCCGACCTCCTCTGCAACAGACCTCCACCTGCTTCAAGCTTCTCCTTGTGCACACCTTGCACCAAGCTTCCACAAAGGGGGAGGAGTGAATACCTGCTGTCGGCAAGCGTACACTGCCAAAGGACCTTGAGATACTTGGGGGAACTATAGCTTAGCACTTCTCTGCACCAAAATCCTTGGTCACTCCCTATGCACCTTGCACTTCCACTTCTGTGCGACGTACTCTGGTGTCTCTTGCACTTCTCTCTCTTGCTCCACTTAGCTTATGCTCTCTTGCTTACTCTAACCTTGGTCCAAGAATGGCTCTTCCTTGATTTGAGTGTGCCGATCACGTACGCTCCTAACTGCAAGTGAATCTTGGTGCTCACTTTGATGTCCCAAGATGGCTCTCACAAGTGGCAGCCAACTACTCACTGTTTTGTCCTGTAGTGACTTTAGTCTAAAACCAAAAATTTTAATGGGGGCCATACTTTCACCTGTGCGTACACTTTGCCGCTTCACATGCCTTCACATTTCCTTTTAATTCTTCACTTTTGCACATAAGGGGGGTTCACCTGAACCTTCCAAAACACTTTAAAACACACTTTGAACTTGGGGCAATTAGAGAAAATACCTCTGCAACCTGCAACCCACTTTCTCCGATTTACCCTTTGTGGACAATTACTTATGCACCACCTGTGCACTTTGACACCTGCACTTTGACTTTGCACCTATTGACTTTGACCTTTGACCTTGTAGACTTTGACCAGTTGACTTTGACCGTTGACTTTGACTGCAGTTGACTTTGACCAACATGACTTTTATGGGCTCAACACAACCTTTTCCTTGTCAATTAGAAATGCACACTGTTATGAGCCAATGCACTGATTATTGTTATAATCATATGAAAATAAGTCTAATGAATCTCTGCTTCTAAGCTGTGAGAAGAAGATTAAGAATGTCCATTCAGAGTCAATGCACTGTTTATTATAATGCCTCTAGAAAATAAGTTTAATAAACCTCTGCTTTTAGGCTTTGAGAACAAAATTCAGAACCAAAAGCAGACCCTAAGTATTCAATTCTCTTCATTATTGCACCAATGCTACAATCGCTGAGCCTTGACCAATATGCAGAAACAATTGTAACTTGTTTACAGCCTTCATTCCATGGGCACAATGAGACAGGGCACATTAACTGCAAATCAAATGACCGAGTATAACATTAAATCCAAACTTATGTAGACAATCAACTATAAGAAATCGTTTCCTCCACTCCTATCCTTTAGCTATTATGAAGATACTTTGTCCAAAACAAAGTGGTTCCTCAATGCAGGGTGTCTGGGTAACATTCCAAAAGGAAAAAAAAAAATGCCAACCACTGCATTGTATCATACAATAGCATCACGAAACCCTACATCTAAAAAGAGATCCTGTCTATCTCAAACATGGAATTGATAAAGACTAAAACATCTAGAAGGTTGTGCAGGATGAATGAAATGCAAACAAAGTTCCTTCTTGAAATCCTTCAGTAATTTTGAGCATAAACATTATGGACCAACATCCCAATTAATGTCATTTTCCGTAGACCTTTCTTCAGAGTCAAAAACAGACCAAAAGTATTCAATTATCTTCATTACATACCAATGCTACTGTTGCTAATCCCTGACCAATATGCAAAAACAAGTATAAATTTGTTTATAACCTTCATTCCACAGGCACAGTGAGACGAGCACATTAACTAACCATCATAACCTAATGAAGTCAACATTAAAGCCCATTTTATGCAGAAAATCAATTGTACCAAATCATGTCCTCAAATACCTTTGTTCAATTACTATGAAGGCCACTATTCTACTAATAATCTGCTCACTTGTTTCTCAATGTTGATATCAATACAAAAACTGAGAAGTCTCTACTAATAGCAAACAAGATCCATGGAGTAAGGAGTAGAATTTCATATCATGCATTCTTTTCTGGGTCCCTCCAGTGATTTACAATTTGCATCTTCAAAAGTTATAATTGCATTATTCATGCTTTGCAGCATCTGTAGCATGTGATGTTAATTAGAATACAACAACCTTTTCCTTGTCAATTAGAAATGCACACTGTTCTGAGCCAATGCACTGATTATTGTTATAATCATATGAAAATAAGTCTAATGAATCTCTGCTTCTAAGCTATGAGAAGAAGATTAAGAATGTCCACTCAGAGTCAATGCACTGTTTATTATAATGCCTCTAAAAAATAAGTTTAATAAACATCTGCTTTTAGGCTTTGAGAACAAAATTCAGAACCAAAAGCAGACCCTAAGTATTCAATTCTCTTCATTATTGCACCAATGCTACAATCGCTGAGCCCTGACCAATATGCAGAAACAATTGTAACTTGTTTATAGCCTTCAGGTACAATGAGACAGGGCACATTAACTGCAAATCAAATGACCGAGTATAACATTAAATCCAAACTTATGTAGACAATCAGCTATAAGAAATCGTTTCCTCCACTCCTATCCTTTAGCTATTATGAAGAGTAGTGTTCTACTACCGCTATTCTATTTGTTTGATACTGAATGATGATAAAGCAAGCAAAGTAATAGCTGCTAATTCTCTACCGTGATTATAAAAAGCTGTAGTGAATGATAAGCCTGAATTCCCCCTACCCTTTGAAGACTACCCATTTTTCCTCACAATCACTAATGATTGTGTTGAACTCTCCAAAATTCAAAGTTTGTTCTCCATTAAAAAGATCTCTGGAGCATGGCCAGTGAAAATGGACTGGATCAGTCTAAAGCATCAGCAGAGACAACAAAGTATAAGAGTTTAAAAGATAGCCTTACCTAATGAATCTTGTAGGCATAGAAGATATAGTGAGCTTACTTGAGCTGTAGCATTACCTGTCAGACAGCAATACCAATCAGAGAGTAGACAACTAGTTCTCCATGCCACAATCTTGCAAAGACTAGAGGATGACATCTCATTAAAGCCAATCATAAATCTTGTAAATATCGATCTTGAAGAGGAGAGATTTTGTTTCTCTGTTAACTTGGTCCCTTCCTTCTAGAGACTGATAAAGCCAAACTTTTCGGCTTCACAATTTTGTTCATGTGAGAACTGAGCCTCTTTGTGGGATGATTCCAACTCCCAGATCAAGTTAGACAGGGAAGCAATGCCTTTGAAATGCAACCAATCTTTACCAGCACTTGAAGTCTATCCAACACATGTTGCATGCAGACTAGAAAATCTCCCTAGAGATTGATAATCTTCAGGACTCAAAATCTTGGAGTGTATTCACCTGAGGGACAAGAGATGGAATGATCTATACAGAAAAGAAGACTAGCACATTGCAATTGGAAGAGCACTCTGTCAAGACATGCAATTGAGATTACTAAGAACTGAGAAAATACAAGTTTCAGCAAAACCAGTAGAACTCTGCACACCATCAAGAGTTTCCCGACAGACCAAAAGAATAAGAAAAGAGTTCTGCACAGTTTCTTCATCAAATCAAAATAGGAGAAGTTTTGACCAAAAAAGGATACAATGAAGTTCACTTCAAAAAGGAAGATGATGCATTGCCCGTGCCTTAGATATCATTGTAGAGAAGTCCACAACTTGAGCCATTGGTAACCCATTTGGCCTTTTCAACTTGGACAAATACAGATGGAAAGAAAGAGATGTATCATGACTTACAAACAAAGTTCTGGCAAAGAGAATGCAGTGAGCACCTGTACACTGTACAGTCAAAGGCTAAGCAGTGAGCACCTGTACACCTCCCTCTCTCTCTCTCTTGTACCTGTAGCCACGGGCACCTGGCCGCTTGCAGACGACTTCGAGAGTCGACACTCGACAGTGGGGTGAACCTGAGGCTGATGAGCAGCCACACGACACTCGACAGTGGGGCGAACCTGAAGACTGATGAGCAGCCACACGTATAGAGTAAAAGGCTAAAGTTCTAAAAGTTAGAACTAGGGTTTGTAGAAAGTTGGGCTAGTTTTAAAAGTTCTCTGATCACTAAATATAGCAAAAAATAATGAATTTATCTAAATATTCGCCATTGGGCTAATATTCGCCCTTAATTTTTTCCCTGATTGGCAGGCACTTAAGCACATCTTTCACTACTTGAGTGGTATCTCACTACTTGGATTGTTTTATCCCAAAGGGAATCACTACTGCTAGATTTTCATGCTTTTTCTTACTCTGACTGGGCTCGTTACTATGACACTCGTGTATGCACTAGTGGCTTTTGCTTCATGCTTTGTAGCTCATGTATATCTTGGTTGAGCAATAAGAAGCCTACTCTGGCCACTTCCAATTGTGAGGCTGAGTATAGGGCAACTTTTAGAGCGACTGTTGAGTGTGTGTGTCTCAGACGCCTTATGGCTGATTTGGGTGTTGGTCAATCTTTTGCCACCACCATCTTCACTGACAATCAGAATGCACTGACAGTTGGAAAGAACCCTGTGTTCCATGCTCATGCTAAGAACATTGAGGTGCATTATCATTATGCCACGGAGAGGTTCTTTGCTGGAGATTGGCATATGTGCCCACGTAGGAGAACATTGCAGACCTTTTCACGAAGGCTCTGCCTAGTGAGAAGCTTGAAGATTTTCACAAAGCTTTCTCCTTACTTCCTTTTGTGGATTGATTCCACATAGCTTGGCACCTCCTTATACATGAGTGCCGACTCCTCATTCATCACATCACTCCTAGGGGGGATTTGTTGATATATTTAGGTAGTCATGTGTTTGAACACACTACGACCATTGAGGCACTTTTTTCCCTCTTTAGGAGGGTTTTTCCACCCGACTTGTATATAGGCATATTGCCCTAACGGGTTACTTATCTTTTGTACATTCTAGTGGTAATACATTCAGTATTGTGTGTTGTGCTCCAAGCTTCTTCTTCTTCCTTGTGTTGTTCACATGCTTTCGTAGACCTCAAACTCTAATAGTACTTTTGATCATTTTTATGTATGTTGATAACATGATTTTCACTAGTCCAAATGATAAGCATAATCCTAAATTTAAGGCTGATTTTCATGCTTCTTTTGAGATGTCAAATTTGGTGCATTTTCATCATTATTTGGGTATTTAGTTTATGCAAGTTGATGAGCGAATAGATTTGTGTCAAAAAAAAATATTAACTCATTACTGTAGCTTTTTGGCCTTGAAGATTGCAAACCCATTCCCACTCCTATGGAAACAAGTTTATGGTTGAATCTTCATGATGTTGGAGATGCATTTGATGTTGTTGTCTATCAACATGTTGTTTGATGCTTGATTTAATTATGCATAAGTTGACTTGAAATTTAATGTGCTATCTCATAGACGAGCAGGTTTATGCATTTCCTAGGTGTTAAGCGCTTCCACGCAGTTAATCGCATCCTTCAATCTAAGCCTCAAATCAACTACCGATCAACTAGGTGGGTGTTCTTTTCAACCATATTCACTGTGAATGCCAACTGACTGTGAAGCAATTACAACAGGATGGATCCACCCAGACTCATATCACTTATATTATGCCCATCCTTTATCCCGATGAGTTTCCCATCCAAGTCCACATATTGCTGGTCCCTCATCTCCTCGCACCTTCAACCTCACCCATCGTTGATGACGATGAAAGAGTCTACCTCATCTTCCAATGTGCCAAACACCCCCGATAGATTCAAAGCTCTAGCTCCTTCAACATAGAGCAAACCATTGAGAACATGCTCGCCCCTACTTTCATCCCCATTGATCGTCTTGCTGAATTAGTCTAACTCCTACGAAGGTAATACCTATTCCTTCTAATTCCTCAAAGGAATCATTTCATTCTCCCTCAGGTTCAACGCAATAACCTCCTGCTTCTCCCACCCTAGTGGTTCCTCTTTTGCAACCTGATCATCCCATGATAGATGTTCCTCTTCCTACTCCGCCAGCATCCCCTCCTCAACCGACCAATGCCAACCCTGTTGATGGCATCCCTCTTCCATAGCCCCCTAAAGGGTCTTCTCCATCTTCACCCAACTATTGGCATACTATTACCCCTCCTATCTAGAGCCCCAATTAGTCCCCCATCATCCCACCTTACCAGCCTTTGAGTATACCTCACCCTTCCAAGATCCCTAAACTTCCTCCTCTTTCGATCCTGCAGGAGGAATATTGGTCTTTTGGTGTTAATGAGGATTGCAATATTAACGAATTCTTTCACCTTAGTACTTATTTAGTACATATGCAAGAATTAATCAGTTAGGATATGAACAATTATCACCGTACCTACACTCATCTTCAGTGTGATAATCAATTACTTCAACATCAACTTCCTGAGCACCAAGATGACCTTTCTACCCACACCAAAGAAACATATACCCTCACTGAGCAGTGCTATCGAGAGTCTGAGAAAAACCAATATTTTAAAGTGTTTTATGAAGAAGCTATCAACGAAAGAGACGTTGTCACCAAACACACCAAAAATTTAAGAGAAGATAATGCTTGACACCTTTAGACGATCATCAATCTAGAGTGTGAGACAATGGTTTAGAAGGCCTCCCTGCATCAAACACAATTTTAGTTGTAGGAATCAGTAGGAGTGCAAGCTTCTACAACAGACAATTGAAGCACTGTAGGAGATAAATACCTAGCTCTCTATCAAGGTTACTTGTCTGATGACTCTAGCCACTAATCATCAAGCCAAACTCTTGTGATTATAGACCAGAATCAAACAAGGTAAAGCCATCATCTCTACCGGCCTCTAGCAAGCACAAGCAAAGAAAAAATGATGAAAGAATATTCTTAAACATGAATTCTACTTGCACAAGGAGTTTGGCATCCAGCTGGCTGAAGTGCAGAGCCAGGTAATTCTCTCCAATAGTACCTCTAGTAGCCAGCAATCTATTGCAATAGTGATTGTCGATCCTCACCAAGTCATTAGGAAAAAAGTGAATGCTGCATGGGCCTTGTAAGGATTCCTAATTTTTAGGGATTAAGCTTAATCTTGTACTTTGTTAAGGGGACAAAGTGCATTTAATAGAGCACTTTTTGGTAGGCTGAAGTAGGCTTTTTTTAGGTTGAGCTAGGATCTTCTCTCTCTTCTACACAAAGAGAGAGAGAAAAACCACTTTCCACCTCATCAAATCCGTCCATCTATATGAATAAAAAAATGACTTTTTCGAAAAAGTCTCTTTTTCACCTATTCTTTATTCAAAATGGCCCATACTTTTATGTATATGTCAGAAGCTAATTTTTTTTGTCTTGTTAAAAAAAAAAAACTTTAAAAAAACATACTTTTCAAAATCCCTCCAAAAGTTAAGTGCCACATCATCAAACTTGTAACTTTGGTCCAAAACATGAATTTTTGAAAAAAAAGCTTATTTTACCTCTTACACATTGAAAAAAATCATTTTGACCTATCCACATACCAAAACATACTTTTTTTTTTCACATAGCTCCTGTACAAGCTATTCCAACCATCTCTGTGCTTGTTCCTATTCGGTGCTGGAGTTTTGGAACACCATGGAGCTCACATGTATTATGAACATAACACCAGCACCAACACGTGCTCCTCACTCAAAGAGTGTACATGTTCATGTTCCAAGAGAATTCGCACCAACAACTAGAGGTAACAATGACAAAGATTCTCAAAATGAACGGCGTGCAGCTGGAAAGAAGAATATTGATCTTTGGGTCAATGGTGCTTTGTATCCCTTAGATCCAATGTCTAATGTCCATCCTAGATCCCATAGTATCTCCACATTTCTACAATTCCTTGGTAGTGGTGAAGATGGACTGCTAGGCTATTGCAAGTGATTGTCTAACCATTCTACATCTATAGCAAATTATTGGATGCAGCAATGTCATCACAACCATTTCAAGATACGCAGTTTAGAGAGTGCTATACACACTTTAGAAAGTGCTATCAAATCTTTGGATGAGCATAATAATAGACTCCAACAAGATGTGGACGAAAAGGAGAGCACAATTACAAAGTTAAAAGCCAATCTTACACAACTAAAAGAGACTCCACTTGGGATGAGATATAGGAAATGACCATTATCATCCTTTCAAGCTCTTTCAATTGGTGGTGGAGCACGGAAGCAACGTGTTTATGCACTTAGGTTTGTGTTTCACTTGTTTATTTATGTTAAAAGACTTTTAGATTGAGTTTCTTATTGTGCATGTCATTTGTTGAAGATGTCAGTGCTTCCTCAACAATGGAGGATCAATTGAAGTTTCTTAATTTTTTGTCTTAGCAACAAACATGTGCTTATGATTTTCGATTCACCAATAGGAAATCACATCAAAACCCAAGTGATTAAAGATTTTGCAAGCAACTTAGAAGATATTATTAGTCCTAGTGAGGTACAGATCGTATGTGATGAAACATGTGTTAGTACTAGAGCATACACTGCATTGTACAAGCTTTTGAAGCAGGCTCTGCAAAACAAAGGTATTTTCCAAAGCATTTTTCCATGCCCTTACAAGGTATCTCTGAAGAAGAAGATGTCCAATGAGGATGTAGCCAATACTCTTGGCAATTACTTACATATAGAAGGTGTTATGCCTACATCCATTTATCATTCATCTACATCAAAGAAAGAGTTGAAAAACTCATCTAGAAAGGGATTCATCTACACAAATTACAATAATATATTTGTCAATTTGGAGAGGCTTCAAAAGGAAATGGTTAAATTTTACAAATCCACAATTCAAGGTATATCCATTGTTGTGATAATGACATTCATAGTATTTCTTATATAATGTTTTTTATTTGACATAGATTGTGGTTCCAAACTCAAGTTTGTATTAAATCTAGACGAATGTCAAATCATAAAGGGACGACGTATGGAGAGACTTAGTGTGACACTCATGAACGAAGGTATGTCCCATGCCATTATTGATGAAAGTGAAGAATCTACCCATAAATTTACATATAGTGTCCAATCCAAGAAAGATATATGGTGGTTAGGTGCTATTGAAGTACCTAAAGAATCCAATGATGTTCTTACATGGATTTTCACTAGGACCCATGGATCACAGAGGTGATAACTTCTCAAATTCATGGTGCCAAAATCATTGTAGAAGGCCTAGGTGATTTTGAAGTAGAGTGGCACTTCGGTGGAGACTTAAAGACTATCAAATGCATGTTAGGGTGCAAACTAGGTGCATCTGCTCTCTATCCTTGTCCATATTGCACATGAGGTTATAAACGAACAAAGAGAAAACAAAACAACATAGATGATTTAGCTGATGAAACAGATGCATCTCCATCTACTAAATGGGATATACCTTTAATGAGGTGTCCCATGTTAGGTACACCTAATCATGAAATGTCAGATAAGGATTGGAATCCCATTATTCCATTCCCTTTAGTCAATGTACATTTTTGCACCTTGCATGCCTTCATGAGAATTTTTGATAGACTATTGAATCTCCATATAGAATATGCATTTTCCATGAAGCTAGTTGATAAATCTATTCAAGCTATAAAGAAATTGGAGGAACTACTTAATTCAATTGGTTTTCATGGTGGAAACGTAACCTTAGTTGTTAAGAAAGTTGGAGAATCTCAAGATAGTTTACAACAAGTGTCAATGACATGGAATAAAGCAAGACATTTTTTTAGAAGAGGTACTAGCACTAAAAATAATTAACATTATGAGCTGCGAAAAGACCTATGCATGATCACAACAGACAATGATTCTCAAGTTGATCTTTGTTATAAGAGAAAGAAGGTTTGGTCAAGCTTTGATAAGTTGATAGGCTTAATGGGTTTGACTAGGTCTAGTGCTATTCAACATCAGTTGTTTCAAGAGACATTAGTGGAGTTCACCAAGTGTTTCATTCAACTTGGGGAGAGAGAAATATAACACACTACATTATAAGTGTATTCTTCTTCTAAAAGTGTTCATTGCACTTACCTTTTTGCAATGTACTTAACAATTTTTAGCATATTTTATTTGCACATGGAGCTTATTTCATGCATCAATATGGGTCATTGGAGATTTTCAGAACCCAAGGAATGGAAAAGTCACACTACAAAGTGAGGGGTGTCTACTTCAAAAACATGCGACATGGTGGTGGTCCAATGCAATCAAGCTACATCAAGGAGATGTTTAATTGGTTTTACCACACTACATTCTCGAGAAAGTTTTTTGTGGAACGACTTAGGGATTCACAATTGGCAAAACTTGCGAGAAGGATGCAACACAACATTGCCAGTGAGAAATGGAAGTCATCATTAGTACATCTCCATCATGCTCAGTGGCGTGCTAGGAGACTACGAGAAGGCTCAGTTTGGAAGTAAAGTGAATTCGTTATTTCCCATTATGTGGTAAACCCTAGGATTATTGTAATCTTGGTTTTGTCCATTTTAGTGTGAACAAACAGTTTTAAAACAAACTCTATAAATAGAGAGAGAACTCACTTCATTTCACACTTTTGCAACTCAAGAGAATGGCACACACCAAGAAAACTGCAAGGAAAGATCATGTGTTCTTTCCTAGCCCTCATCTGGACGCAATGCCCACCATGGTTGCAACCCCCCCCCCCCCCAAGGACCCCCAAGTGGTTCCCGGAGCACATCTATGCCTATGTCACATGATGGCACACCACCTGGGAGCAATCCATCGTGAGAACATGAAGTGTCCAATAGACAAGAGTATTTCACTCCAACACGATCAGACACAGATTCAGATGATGAGCCACCAACAAGGACACCCATCAAGGCAAGAGCCAAACAAAAGATGATGAGAAGGGTTGTATCTGAGAGCGAGGAGGAGACATCACCGAATGACGAAAGTAGCAATCAACCACCATGGAATGATATGCACATTCCAATGAGCCATAGGGTGACACATGGTGGCAAGACACTTCCAGAAGGACAAGGGCAAATACCAACAGAGGAGGGAAGGGAGGAAAGTCAACAAACATGTCAACAACAATATGTGGAAGATGAAGTTGGACCCTCATCCATCGATCTCCCCAACCTTGTCATAGGGGGCTTTGTTAAGGAAAAGAATGAGCCTCAACCAGAGGCCATAAATTTTACAAAAGAGAGCATTACAATCCACCAAGACTTCCCTGGTGGTGTTGAGGACAAACTACGTGAGCTATCAAACATGGAGGAGGCCCCCCTTCAAATCTCAACCCCTCTGAGCCCACATTAGGAGAGGTGGAGATTGAATATCTCTCCATCATCGTTGTGGATGGAGAGGAATTTATTTTTCTCTGAAATATTGAGAAGGAATTCGGTCTATGTCTAGATGAATGCCTGAGTATTTTCTCCACAATGTCAGATGTTCTGCTTGACAACACATCTGACATACTTGAAAAGAAGGCCATCCCACTTGGAATTATGTGGCAGACACCATAGCAATGGTGTGTGCACATATCTTAAAAGATGACAACAATTATACTACGGAGGAGGAGTTTAGAACATTTTGCAGGGCTGATTCCCGTGTTTCTGTGGCTGGGGCTTTTTTGGCCTTTTTTGTGTTTATGAGGGCTCCCAAGTGTAGGTGTAGTAAAGTAAGTCTATGATATAAGGGTCTGGCCAGTTCAGATAGATCTAAAATCGGACACCGTTTAGTCACTCGTCTGTAGGACCAAAGATCTCAAGAATAGACTCAAGCATAAGTTCATGTGCTCTCATATTCAAGTAATCCACTTAGCCTAGTGGTTAACTCTCATGGTTGTGAAGGAGGAGGTCTTGGGTTCAACTCCCATGGGGAGCATGGGGAGAGAGCTTTGGCCAAAGAGCTCTAGAGCCTTCTAACTCAAGTTAAGGTGAGTTAGCTTGAGTCCAGGGAGACTTAACTCAAGAGGTGAGTACAACAATCATTAGTGGACTCTAGTGGAAGATATGAAAGGAGTGGAGGAGATCGCACATGCACTTGTGGACTCTAGTTACATTTGTGGTCCTCGTTGATTCGAGCAGCTATATATACAGGCATAAGGTTGGGAGGAGAGTCATCTCACTAGCATGTGGTGGTTGTAGTCCTCGTTCTCTTGCATTGGTATCAGAGCTTTAGGCAAGCTCCCATGGTGGCCTATATGGCTCATCATCTTCTTCATTAGTTTCCATGAAAACTTTTCACCTTGCATCTTCATCTTCTTGGTGGTTACTCGATACATTTTTCTTGGAAAATTTCAGAGATTCATTCCAGATCTCTCTTGATGGTCGTATCTCCAATAGGAGATTACAAAACAAAATTCTCCTTCAAGGTGGTCAAAGAATGGGTTCAAAATCGTAATCGCTTGACGAGAGCATCGTTTTATCCATGAGAGCGATCCTGTCGATCGGTTTCAAAATCTGTGAATAACATCATTTGATTTATACTGTAGCAGAAGTTCAAGCCAAGATTAAAAAAGAGGTAACTTCTACAGCACAACGTGTATGCATGTTTTGAACCTGCGACATGCTCTTCATGGAGGATTCCCCTATCCAAGAGGTCAGTTCTCTTACGTGACTATTCCGTCCAACAAAGTGGGAGGCAAAGAAGCACTTCAAAAGTGGGAAGTAACTACAGACAGCACCCGGGATTCGAACCCGTGACATGTTGGTATACAAGCTAATCATTTGCCCAACTCTGCTATGCTCGTTTGTGTCCAATTGCTGGAGGATTTCTTATAATATTGTTTAGTTTTGGACCCCCAAAAGCTTATCATCAGAGATAAAAGTAATCTCTTCTACAAACGTTGCACAGATGAGGTTCGAAATCATGACCTCAAGAAGAAGAATCTTGCGCTCTACGGACTAAGCTGAAGAATCTTGCACTCTATCGACTGAGCTAGGCCATATGAATTATAGTTTCAGACATCCATTGTATTCATTTGAAGCATCCCTTACACATCATCCAATGGCATCAGAAGGCCAAGGCAAGCATAAATCAAAGAAGAGGATCAATGGAAGAATCCTTACCATCTTTCCATCTCTTTGCTCCATGAAAGAGGCAACAAGAGTAGTTCCTTGGAGAATATTTCTTCTTAAGGATCTACGGAGGAACGTAGCTAATTGGGTGATAAGTATTTTCCAGTTTCTACTTGGCCTTAATGCTTGATTTATCTTGTTTTCATTATTCTACACTTAATCCTTGATGCACATTGAAATAGCCAAGATTTCAATTGATTAAGTCTAGATTAGGATAATGAAACAATCCATTTCTCATTCCAAGCATTAATTTGCATTAAGGAAGCTTTTTATTGCACCACAAGGATATGTTTTTATATCATAGTGCATTAAGACAAAGGAAAGGATATACATGCATCAAGATTGCATGATATACATTCTTAGTACAAGGAAAAGTCATGCATCAAGTGCATGCATGATTGTTGCATTATTTTTTGGGCATGCAAAGAACATGCATGCATACGCATGTGAGCATATGGATTTTGCATGTAGATACATGCATTTGCATGATAGAACGGGATGCTGTTTACAAGTAGATATGAAAATTTACTCTCTTAGTATTTAGCTTACTTTTTAAAGCTCACGGCTTGACATTAGGGAAGAAAGAGGACTAGTTAGTTGAAAACACATGTTAGTTCTAGTTTGCAGCTCAAGTAATTAGTCAATTCCTTCCCAAGTTGATACTCCGTTATCAAAAATTAATACTTAATGATAATTAAGTATGTTTGATGTCTTACTAGGTATAAGTAGGCACTAGGAGAAAGTTAAGTATTAAATTTTCTTGATGACCAAGAAAATTTAATTACTTGCAAACTTTTTGTGATGTATGATGACTCTAAGTCTCGGATGTATTTAGAAAGTCATGTGGATTAGCCTTCTCAAGCATCCCAAGATTGGATGATAACTTTAGCTATATTTCCAAGCTCCATGAGCACTCTTCTATTTAGAAGATTTCGAAAGTTCTGAGACGTTTCTTTGTGGTTTCAAGTTTCGTATCTCACAATGAAACCTCGGTAAGTGACTTTTAGGAATTGAGATATTTCCTAAAAGAGAAATGCTAAAATGAAATAGTCAAGTCTTCTATTCCACACGTGAGATCATTCTCCTACCATGTTCGAGATGAATTTATTTTTGGGAAGGTAGACGTTCCAAGTAGAGGATCTTAATTGATTCATGAACTCTTCCCAAAATACATATAAATTCATAGTATATGATAGGACTCAGAACATGAGGATCTTCTAATAAAGGTGCCAAGAAAAGCTATGAAGCTTTTTTGGTTTCATCCCAAGGAGTGATGGAAATCAAAGGTTGAACCTCAAAATTGTTGATATATTTAGGTAGTGATGTGTGTGAACACACTAGGACCGCCGGGACACTTTTTTCCCTCTGTTTGTTATTGATCTTTGGAGTTGTCCTCTCCAATCATTTAGCATAAAGAATCAACAAGACATCTTTATTTTGTCAATCCTGGAAGTATTCTTGAGACCACAGCCCCTTCAAGATGATAGAATCCAAGAAATAAGAGAATAATGCCTGGATTTCTGAGAATAGTGAAAATGAAGAGGAATTTCTAGGGTTTGGATTATCTTGAGCAAATCTCCACCATTTTCTACAAACTTGGTGTCTATTGCATGCTATTTTATCAGCAGAACACAATTATGAAGTCAAAATAAAAAAATATCACCTGCATCATACAGACGAGACAATCGCGATTCTGTGCAATCAGACGATTTTCAATTCGAGCACCATTCTTCATCAACTCATCACTCAACACAATAGTATTCAACTCTCTTCATACACATTCAACAGGTTTACACAATAGAAGCTCACAAATCTCCATGGATACACAAGAATAAGACTCACAAATCAAAGAAACCACACAAAAGAGGAGAAAACACGATTTTCAGCAGAAAACTCCTTCTCTATTCACTTGGATAGCATGTAAACAAATGATTAACCAACCCCCTCATAATAGAGGAAATTAGCTTATATACATTTTCAAGTGTCCCTTTTCACACTTGAATTTTGGTCCTTTCCTCTATTATTCTAAAAATATGCTATCTAGGAGTTTCCAAAAATTCTAGAAAAATTACATAAGATTCTATCCTACATAAGGAAGACTCTTCCTTATTTTTACAACAATTGCATAAATATTTTTACAAATTTCTATCATTTTACAATTATTTTTCTTCAAAAAAGGCTTCCAAAAAATGCATATTCTAACATCCTTCCCCTCCTAAACCTTTTGGCTCCTGACAAAAGATTTTCCTACTCTTCTGCACTGATCACTTTTCTTCACTTCTTCTTTCTTTGATATACTTGTGACAGCAAATCATGGCTTTTCCTTTCTGTAACATTTAGATTATTGACCATTTCAAATAATGCCTTTCTCCACTGTACTGCAGCTTCTGGTTTATCAATGACATCCTTCTTCAAATACTCTGTATAGGCAGCTTCATATGCTGTAAGTCTAGACTTAGTAACAACTGACAGATTTCCAAAAATCTCTGACTCTCTTTCAAAAAACCCGTAATCAAAGGCGTCTTCAAAAATTTGCAAGTAATGACTGCCCAAAAATATCACTCTGCTGTAATATGCCATTAAGCAGATTCTGTCAGGTGTTTCGCTCAAATCAAATAATAATGCATCTGTTGGAGAATTAAAGCCGATATAATTTAGAGTTCTGATATCTGTGTCGGTGTATGTTTCTATACAGGCCAAAATCAATCTCATTATTCTGATAAGTAGAATGCACGCAGGGTCATTTACATCCTTGTATGTAGCTATTACGGACTCAACAGTATTCACCATGTAACTCTTTGTAGGCCATGTGCCTGCCTTTGGACCTGCTATTTTCGGGAAATTCAACCACTTAGGTGGAATTTGACCTTCTTTTCTTCTTTCCCAAAAAATTGCCCATTCTCTCCTCCTTGCCATTGGACAATAAGCTGGATTGATTTTTAAATGAAGAGGTGCCTCCTTCCAAATTTTTCTACATTCTTTGTTGGCATCCAACCATTTATTTCTCCACTTTGGATTGGCTCTTTCAAATAGTTCTTTAGTCACATTGATGTCCTCTTCATACTCAAGATATTTGTTTGGAGGTAGCCCAACTCTGGCCATCTGATAGTTCGTTATACTCTCCATAATCATACACAATGGTATTCCCAATCCATCTGCGGCCCAGTGATGCTGATCTGGATTAATCCCCTTATTTAATGCAAATGAGACAATTTGTTCTTCATATTCATCATGCATCTTCCTAATAAACTCCATTCGGGAATCTCTATTTATCAGCAATTTTTTCACAAAATCTTCTGAATATTCTCCTTCTGATCTTTTGTCTGCCGGTTCACTATCATGTTGTATTCCCTCATTATTTTCTACCCCATATTCCTCTGCATATGTGGTTTCCACATGTGTTTCTTCCTGGATTTGTGGCTTATCCAATTTTTTCTGTAATTCCTCTATAGCCATCATCAAACTCCCATTCTGTTGTGCCCATAATTCTCTTTCTTTTTTCCATTCATTCTGTTCCTTTTCTCTCCTTGTCTGCCAGTCACTTCTTTCCTTTTCCATATCTAGATGTAGCTTATTATAGCCTCTCATAGATGTAGCAGCATGTGTACTAGCCTGCTTTTCTAATTCCTTGGCTTCTTTTAATTCTCTTTGTAATCTCTGAATCTCTTTATGTAATCCTTCCTTTTCTTCCTCTGTCATCTGGGCTGTTTGACTTTCCTCCTTCAAATGCCCTTCCTCCAATAGTAACTTGTTAATTTCTTCATTTGCTTTAGTCAAAATTTGATAAGAGGTTTGCAGAGTCCTACATCTTCCCTCAATCTTTCTCAACTCCTTTTCCAATTTAGTGTTCTGCTCTGTTAGTTTTGCACTCTTTTCTTCTAGATATTGAATCTTATTCTGCTTCTGCACTTCTAGTTCTTCCAAAGCAATTATTTTATTGGTAAATTCCTCATTTTTCTCTTGTACCTTCCTCAGTTGCTCTGACATCTGCTCCTTCTCCCTTTTATGCTCTTTAATAATCATACTGCCTTTTTCAAATTCTAACTCTGCCACCATCCCTGAAATGATCATGTTCCGGCTAGAAGGTCTGAACTGTTCAATGTTATTCATAATGATCTAACATGCTGATCTTATACTCTTTGGTATTCTTTCCAATCTCCCTTCCATTTCCATTTTTTTAGTTTCTAGTCGTTTGTCCTCTTTGCATCCACTCTCCTCTTCCTCTTCTTCTTCATATTCTATAATCTTGGCCTTGTTTTCTTCATTGCTTGGATGAGTGTCCAGTGTTTCTGAATCTACCATGTCTTCTTGAACACCTGAATTCTTTTGCTCTAAAACATCTGAGATCAGCTTTATTTCCTGTACCTTTTCCTTCTCCAACACCTGTTGCTTGTCTTCAGAGAGGTGTCCTTCCTTTATTTGTACCTCCTTTTCCTGGCTTAAAGTTTCCTAGAACAGAGTATATTCAGTTTCCCTACCAGAGTTTCCCTGCCATTCACTTGTTTGTTCTTCCTGTCTTTCCTTTTCCTGGGCTAGAACTGATTCAATTACTTCAAAATCTTTGACCTGATCATTACTTCTTTCCTCTTTGTGTTCTTCTTCCTGCTCATCAATGTTCATGAGGTCCATTGCTACCTCTTGTTCTTGATCCTCATTGGATGTAAATTCCTCATTGTTCTTCAAATCATGCAGTACATCCTTTATACTCTGGATGATCTCCTTTTCCACTCCTCTCCCTGTGACTTCTTGAATATTGCCTTTCACAACTACTTCCTCTGCTTGCTGAATTGGATCTTGATCTGTACCTTTTTGATTTATGACTGAACTGTTTATCTGTGCCTTCTTGGCTATTTCTTCTATGCTCTCTTCTAGTTTGAAGTAGGTTTGTGAGGGTTTTGTCCATATGGATTTCATCCCAGTATGCACTAGTCCACAACTAACTTCTTCTCTTATCTCACTTGCCTGTTCTATCATAGCTGCTTTTCCCTTCATCAACCTTCTTTCATCTTCCATACTGAGCTGTTTTCCTGCCTGTTCCTGAATTGGCTTCTCCTGAGACTTCTTCTTCAATTCCTCAGGTGTTTTCTGTTTCTCAGAGGCCTGTGTAATTACATTAGGAGTATTTGGTATTGACAAATTTAGACTTTTTAGCAAAAAGCTCTCAATGTCACTTTCAGAATCAGATGAAAAGTATGAAGGTCATCCTCTTTCTGGTTCTGTGGGTCTTGATACTTCTTCCACAGTGGATGGCTTCTGTGTTTCTTCCATTATTACTTCCTCCCTCTCTTTGGTGATAACAGTTTCAACTATGGATTTTCCCTTTCCCTTCTTGGTCAATTTCTTCTTTTGTACTGGTTTCTTTGGAACCTTCTTTTTCACCACAATAGTGGTTCTGGTCTCTGGAGGTCCTTGCAATTCCTTGAAGTAGGCTAGCAACTCAACCTCTTTTCTGACAAACACTTCTTCTGTTTCGGCTGTCATCATTTGATCATGGAGTGCTTCATAGTGCTCCACCTCCTCCTGAACCCAATCTGTAGCTTTGCATGAATAATCTTCCAGCATTTTCTGATATTGTGCCTCATACATAGCTCTTTTGTTATTTCCTTGGGTTAAATAGGTGTATAATTGCTCTTTGCTTGTTTGGGGTGGATGAGGTTCACTAGAGGATTGAACCTGTTTCTGTGCCTCCTTATGTTCCTCTTTTGTAGCTTCCTCCATTTCTAGTTCAATCTTCCTTGGGTCCAACCTTCTTTTCTTTACAGGAATTACTTCCTCAGATATCATCTTCCTTTTCATACCTGTTCCCCTCATGCGGGTTTGTCCTTCTGTTTCCATTTCAGCCATTTTCCTTGGAGGACTCTTGATTCCAGCCATAAGACTTCTGAAATACTGTGCCTCTGGAGCCAATTTCAATTGATCTTCCATCCCTAGAACATGATAAATGATTCTTGTTAAGAACTGGGCTCCATTCATGAACTTCTTCTGTTCCCAGTGTTTTGCTGCTTCTTTTAGCTGTTCATGGATGTATGGTGAGACATCCATTACTCCAAAAGGTTTGGTTCTATCCTTGTTGTTGAACATCAATAGTGTCACTGACTTATGTGGCATGGTATACCTTGGTAGTTTTGGAAAGCAAAAGTACTGTAAGAACATCCTTATGGCATATTCTTCATTCTCCCTTCCTTTAAAGTCAGTGAATCTTGCATATCCTGTATAAGTTTCCTTATTCTTTTTGACAAAGCTCTGGTCAAGTTTGGTTCCCATTGTGTAGAATTGCAATGCTACTCTGATATGTTCCGCTTTGATAGTGATACCTACTTCCTGATTATCCTTGTTTTTGACTTTGCACCTGAAATAGGCATCATTCCCTCTTCCTATTTCCGTCAAACTGCTCATTACTTGTGCTACTCTCTCAAAATCAATGAAAAAGATAGGCTCCTCCAATATTCTGTGTAGTCCTACTGCCTTCCATCTTTTCATATTGACTGCCACTCTTTGGAACCTGTAGAACTCCTGACACAACATTGTATATTTATACCCTCCTACTCCCACTGTGAATATGTGCTGGCCAATGATGTTTAGGGTCTCCTTAAGTTCCTTCACCACCTTCTTAGCCTCTGGAATTTCTGGCTCATTATCTGACTCTAGGTCCACCTGTTCCTCCACCGCTTCACTGTCCAGAAACCAATGGCCTCTTGATAGAACAACTGATTCTGCCTTGAAGTCATGAATTGGCAATTCCTTCGTACTCACCATTTTCTGAGGAAAATAAAATAAACAAAGAAAAACTCTACCCACATAAGTTACAAGAAGTCAAAGAGTAATATGTAGGGCTTTATTTTGAGATGTCATGACATAAGAATGAAAATAAAATCCAAAATAAATTCTATTTCTCCAAAAAAGACTCAAAAAGTGATCATTACAGGTGTAGCAAGATGTCTAGTGCAGTCCCTTTCCCTAACCACTCTTCTTGGAAAAACAAATCATTTATCAATGATAGAAAACAAAAACTAATTAATAAAAAATAAAAAATAAATAGATCTCTACTATCTTGCTTCGTGCTATATAATTTTTGTAAAGACAACAAAAAATAAACAATTTTTCTCAAATTTTCTCTCTCTTTTTTTCAACAATGATTTTTTTCTCTTCTTTTTTTTTTTAATTAATTTTTTCTATTTCTTTACTTCCCCTCCTAATTCTCTTTCTTAGAAAAGAAAATCAGGTCTAATATATATTTTTTCATAATTTTTCAACATGTTATGATTTTCTAGATATAGATCAAATCTGGATTATCTTTTTTCCACTGGAACAGCTCTGATTTTTTAACCCAGTACTTCCTGACTCCAATTGGTCTAGTTCCAGGCAAACCACCATTCCCTCCGGATAAGCATTTTGTAGGAGTTTTTGGTTTCCATATCCATTTTGTCCTGGATTTTTGTTTCAATGAGCCGACCTCCTGTAGGCTTTGATTCCATGTGCTTCTTGTTCTGATGCTTTGATTTTTTGGACAATGCCATGATTGCCATCTTCTTCCTATCTCTCCACCCCTCTTTGTTCTTCCAATCTTTTGCTGATTTTGATTATATGAAGCTTGATCATTTAACATTTGTATTGGTAATGTCTGTGTATCCTCGAATGCAAAAGTGAATCCTTCCAAGTGTATATCATGCACATCTGATTGAATTTCCTGTTTCTCATTACTCAATAAAAATATTAAAAACCTTTTGTCATTTATGTTCAATTTAAGCTTCATTTTTTCAAAATCCAAAATCACTTTACCTTTTTGAAGCCATGCTTGTCCTAAAATCACTTTTTCAGCCATCAAATGATCTGGTCATTCTTCACAGTCTATTTTCATATATTCTTCATTGAACTTTACTTCAATAGACAGTGAAGACATGCTTTGTACTATTTGACCCTCCAAAGTTTTGATTAGGGTTCTAGTTTAGTTCTTTTTATGTTGAATTTACTTACCAAGGCTGCACTAATCAGATTTACTTGTGCTCCAGAATCTATCAAAACCCTAATGCTTTCATTTTGAAAATCCATTATCATCACAGGGACATGTTTCTTTGGTTTGAGAGGAGTTTCACACAGACAGACTTCCCTAAGCTCTTTGATTTTTCTTATCCTTTCCATAGCTTCTTGTTGAGCTTCTTTTCTAATGTCTTCCTCTTCTCTTTTCCTGTTTTAGCTTGTTGCAACCTTCTCCATTCATCAATAGTTAATGGGCAATCATACCTCTTAACTCTACATCCACTTATGAAGTTTGGCATGATTTCTCCGTCTATGTTAGCTAGTTGCATGGCTCCACTATTGCTTATCTGATGTATAATGTATGGTCCATGTCCTTTTTTCTGGAACTTTTTCTGATGTTCTCTGACTGTGTAAGCCAACACTAGATCTCCTACCTGTAGATCTTTCTCTTTTATGTGAACATCATGATAAGCTTTTTGCCTTTTCTTGTCCACATATAAACTCATAATGGCTTGGAGTCTAGATGCTCCCAACTTTTCCAATTCCATTACTCTCTCTGATAGTTCATGTCCAGTCCAATTGTAGTGAATTCCTACTTTTAATGTTGGAATAAGGAATTCCATAGGTAAAACTGCATTTTGTCCGTATACTAGATTGAATGGTGTGCTCCCTATTGCAGTTTTATAAGCCACTCTATAAGCCCATAGTACATGATTAAGTTGTAGATCCCAATCATTCCTGTTTGTGTTCACTAATTTTGATAGTACAGTACAAAGTACTTTATTAGTACTTTCTGCTAACCCATTGGCTTGTGGGTGATATGGGGCTGACTTTCTATGACTGATCAGGAAATATTCAGTGATGTTTTCTATGATCTGGTTTACAAAATGGGTCCCCCTATCACTTACTAGTTCAATTGGAAGTCCAAATCTGGTGATAATGTTTTCATATAGGAATCTGGCAGTAGTATTAGCATCATTTCTTTTTGTGGCTTTGGCCTCAGCCCACTTTGTTAGGTAGTCTGTAGCCACTATGATGTATTCAGCATGGGATTGTTTTGCTGGAGGATGTATAGGTCCAATGAAATCCAATCCCCATTTACTAAAGGCTCTGGCTGAAATTAATGGAACCAATGGCATATCATTTCTTCTATTTGGTTGACTCACCCTTTGACAGACATCACACCTTTTTACATAGGTTCTTGCATCAGGAAATAGCGTTGGCCACCAAAAGCCAGAATATAAAATGAGTTTAGCAGCTTTGTCACTTGAAAAGTGTCCTCCTGCCACTCCAGAGTGTGCCATTTCCAACATTTCCAAATATTTATCCTCAGGAACACAAATTCTTAGGTATCCATCCATTCCTCTCTTATACAACTGTTTCCCTATCAATTGATATTCCTCAAAGATTACTTGTAAATTTTTTGAATCTGTACCAGCTAACACTTGTTTTCCTTTCTCCTTCCTTCTCAATTCTTCAATGATATTTTCACTCCAATCTGGATTTTTCTGGAACCAATATAGAGTTATGAATTCTGAATCTTGCAATATTTGGCACTTCCTGCAATTGGCAATGTATTTTGATACATCTTGAATTTTATTAGGCCAATGTACCCCCATCCTATTGAGATTACTTAGGGTGACTACCCTAGAAGCATGAGTGCAAGGGTTCCAATGATGAGCTCTCCTCGGATATTCTTGTTGCTCCTCCTCAGGAGTGCAATATTCTAATATGCCTGTGTGGTTGAGATGGTACAAATGCCCAGCTAGTAACATAAAGTTCCTGCTTTGCAATACTAAGTGTGCATTGTTCCCAACTGTTCTACAAGGTCCCATGGTTAATAATGGTACTAAAGTCATGGCCCACTCAGGAACACTCTCTACCTTAAACAGATAGGTGTCTAGCAGATTGTCATCTAAAGGTGAACTGGGTTCTTTAGACTGTATTCGAGATAAATGATCTGCTCTCAAGTGTGTTTTCCCTTGTCTGACCACCACTTCAAACTCAAATTCCATTAGCAAAAGAAACCATCTGACTATTCTCCCAGTGTGACAAGGTTTATTTACCAAATATAACAAAGCTTGATGGTCTACAAAGAACTTAAACTTGTTGGCCAAAAGGTAATGACTGTATGTTTTTACAACAAATACCATGCCCAATCCCTCTCTTTCAGTGGTTGTGTAATTTTTCTCTGCTAGATTCAATTGTCTACTAGCATAGGCCACTGGAAAATCTAACTTGCTTCCTTCTATTGGTTGTGCTAACACACATCCCAAAGCATAATTTGAAGCATCCACATGAACATGAAAAATTTTGTCCCATTGAGGTGTTTTTAGAATTGGGGCTGTTACCAAACAAGTTTTTAGAGTTTCAAAGGCTTGGTCACACTCCTTAGTCCACTCAAACTTTGTAATTAGGGCATATAAGGGTTTTGCTATGTCAGCAAATTTGTGTACAAATTTCCTATAGTACCCATAATGTCCCATGAAAGTTTGAAGTTCCTTAACACTTGTTGGTCTTGGGAGCTCTATTATGGCCTTTATTTTCTTCTCATCAGTTGAAATTCCATTTTTAGAGACTATATGACCCAACATTCTTCCTTGTCTCACAAAGAATACACATTTTTCTGGATTTAAACATACTCTGTAGGTTCTGCATTTCCTGAATATATTTTCTAAATCCTGCAAGTGATCTTATCTTTTTAATGAAAAAGTACAAAGATTATCTACATAGATTTCCATTACCTTTCTCAGAAACTCTTTGAAGATATGACACATCAATGTCTGAAAAGTTGCTGGAGCATTAGTTAATCCAAAGGGCATAACCCTAAAGGCATAAATTCCCCATTCTGTGGAGAAGGCAATTTTATGTTGGTCTTCCAATGCTATAGGAACCTGGTTGTATCCTGAAAAACCATCTAAAAAACTATAAACCTCCTTTCTCTGTTTACTAGGTTTTGCTTCAGGTGTAATAGGAATCTTATGCTGACAGATTTTAGGATCAATACCTTTCAAATCCTTGTAGCTATAAGCAAATACATCCCTATAGTTTCTTGCCAAGTTTCTTAATGCCTCTTCTTCTTGAGTTGTCATGTCATCAGCCACTACAATGTGTCTTTCTTCTCCCTCCTCCTGAGTGATCATGATCTTTTTAGTTTCTTCTTCATTATCATAAGCCTCTCCTTTCTTCTTTTCCCTCTTTGGTTTCCTTCTGAGAAGTAATATATTTTCCATTTCATAAGTCTTGAAATTTTCTAGTACATCATACTGTTGATCTTTGTTCATTTCCCTTGTCTTTTTCTCATTTTCCTGATTTTCTTCTATTTCCTTGTATTTGTTTTTCTTGTACTTACCTGAGATTTTATCCTTAATAGCATCTTCAGCTTTTACTTCCTCTAAAAATTGTGTCTTTCCTTTTTCTAATATCATTTCTGCTTCTATATCCTCTTCTGTTCTGGATACCTTTATCATTTTTATTCCAATGTGAAAAATATCATATCCTTCCTCATTTTGAAATTCCACTCCTACATATTCATCACTGGCTAGATCCATGGTAGCCAAGATTTGATTCCACCCATAGGGCTCAAATTCCTCATCCTTGAATTGTTGAGGTACATACTTCTCATCTTGTAACCTCCTTTCTTCCACACAATCCTCTCTTCTTAATCTCCTTTTCCTATTGGTCAGATTTCTTATCATATTGCACTTCCATACTGATGATTCAGCCTCATCCTGGTCCTCCATCTCTGATTCCTCACTCAACTCTTGATTCTGATGAATTTTATACCATTCTTGAGGAGATATGTCACAGTAGTGCCCATTTCTTAGATTCACTTTGGTTATTCTTCCTTTGCTCTGCAGGTATAAGCAATCGTTACCCCAATCTTGCACAATTTGCATTTGTCTCATGAATGGTCTTCCTAGGATAATCTCATATGAAGTAGATTGTGGGAATTCAACTATAGCAAAGGTATGTTCTATCTCTATCCCACATATGTCCACAATCACCTTTTCCCATATTCCTAGGGGTTTTTCTATGTGTCCATCTCCAAGTTGCAATCTCATTTTTGTGGGCAATAATTCATTTTTTCCCCATTTCTCCCAAGTTTGTTTAGTCATGATGGCCACTCCTGATCCACTATCCAGAATAGCTTTGGCCTGGTTGTTACCAAATTGTATTTTTAAGGTTGAGTTTCCCTCTTCTCCTTCACAATATCCTCCTATCTTATCAATGGGAATATACCACAACTCCTCCATTTCCTGTAGTTGTGGGTGAAGATTTTCTGGTGTTGTTTCCCATTTCTTCATTTGGTTCTGTAAGTGAGGATTTTGTTTTACATCTTCCCATGTGGTATGATAAAGAATTGTGCATCGTTTATCTACATTCACCTGGAGTGTTACTTGGGGGTTTTCTTCCCTGATACTATTTCCTCTTGTTTTTGTTGTCTCAGATTCCTCAACTGTTTTTTGAGAATTGTCTTCTTCCCCCATTTTGAGTTGCACTTCCCGTATGATTTGTTTACATTTCTGCATTCTTTCATGTTCTAGGTCTGGCATAGGATAAGCCTTTGTATGATCAACGGGGCTTGGTCCCTCTTGAATTCTTCCTTTGTATGCTTTTATCAAGTGTCTAGACTTTGTGAATTTCCTATTTCCAACTGGGTTTGTGTCTTTGGAGGAGAAGTATTGTTTGATTGTTCCCTATTTTCTTCTTCAATATTTTTACTCATTTTTTGCCTCCTTTCCCATTTCCCTTTTTGTCTATTTTTCTTTACCTTTGAGATTGAACCTTCATTTTGTTCCTTAGTTGTTCTTTGTTGTTTTGTTTGTGACCTTGTTATAGCATTTACATCCACTAGGTCAATGTCACTTAATTCTTCCTGTTCCATGATACTGAATGCTTTTAGTGGTATGTTATTAGGTGTGTTTTGTTGTTTTTGAGGATTCTTTGGGCAATCCTTAATCAAATGCTCCCTGCCACAATCCTTGCAATATGCTCCTTCTATTCTTAATGTAGGAGGTTGTGGACAGTCTCTAATGAAATGATCTCCCCCACACCTATAACAAGTTATCTTTGGTCCTCCTTTGAATTGAGGTTTTTGATTGGACATGTAATTATTGGTTATATACATGAAAGTGGCAGTGTCCATCTCAATTCTTCCATTTCCCAAGTCTAGGGCTTGTAATTCTGGTTCTCTTGATTCATAACCTTCCCATTCTTCTTGATATCCTTCATTCCATTGATAATCTTCCTTGTATGGTGACTTTGTTCTTAAGTTTCCCTCCTCTATTGGTGTGTATTTGATTGGTACATTTGTTGGTATAGGAGGTTGTTGCCCCAGTACCGGTCTTGGTTGCTCACTATACACTGATTCTCTTTGGCTCCCATAGTCTCTCTCCTTTATGGGTTGTTTATTATAGAAGCATTCCTCCCTGGTATGATTTGTCCATTTCCTCTCTAGTGTACAATATTTGAGTGTTTTTCTATCTTGCAAATGTGGAGGTTTTTGATATGGGCAATGTTGTACCAGATGACTTTCTCCACAATTGTAGCATTTTTTATTTGTGTTTATCCTAGAGTTTATCAAATTGGCTTTAGTGCTTACCTCTAGGGCTTTAGCAATGGCCTGAGCCAATTCTTCTGCTGGAGGAATTTTATCTTCATTTGATATGGGTTGATCAAATGCTAACATATCTTGCCCTCTGTTATCCTCCAAATCTATTGCCTCTTTTACACAAGCTCCTAGATCAGGACATCTTCTGTAGTACACCAGGGTTCTTAATTGTGCACTTCTTAACCCTTCTATGAATAGGGATACTTGTCTAGCCATGGAAGGTACTTCCTCTTTAGGGCATCTGTCAATATATTGCTTAAATCTCCTGGCTGCTTCTCTGACATTTTCATCTTTTTGTTGTTTAAAACTGTGTATCAAAGTGGCTGTGCTATGTTTTATTCTGGTCTTTGAGAATTCTCCAATAAAGGCTTCTAGGAAGGATTCAATATCTAGGTACATTTCTTTTCTCAAAGGGATGAACCAAGATAATGCTGGTCTTGTTAGGGTTAGACCAAATGCCTCAAATTGAACTTTGTAATCTTCCACCTCCTCAGCTCTAATTAATTGCCTAAACTCTGCAGCATGAGCATGGGGATCAGAATACCCTTCATATTGATTTTTCATACATTTGGCTACTTGATATGCTCTAAGCATTCTACCCTGAGGTTGCCAATGATGTCTTATTCTAAGTGAAAATTCATTATATCCTTCTGGTTCCTTGTCAAAGGGATTTGGGGAAGCATGTGTCCTCCTCCCATGTTGTTGCTCAGTACTAGTGTAGTTTTCATGTGGTCTAGGTAAATCTGGTTGTCCCATGTTATGTTCCCAAGGTCCTTTATCAGCACATTGCCCTAAGTCATTTGAATTTTCTGGGTCTTGGGAGAAGATGTACACACACCCTTGCCTATCCTCATATCTACCATCTTTGAACTGAGCTATTGGTGTTATGTTTAGGGGAACTTCTAAGTTTCTCAATCTAATGAGAAACTTATGCATTCCATCCTAATATACATAGGTGCCAAACCTATTTGTACAAATGTATTTGAGGATATTCCTATAATCCCCAGTTTCAATGGGCTCATTTGTTTCAATTAAATTTTCCATGTTTTCCTGCCCTAAATTTCTTTCTTGCCCTTGCCCTACCACTAACTCTATCTCCTTCCTTCCTAGGTCTTGCCTAGTATGTGAATTTAGTTTGTTCCCAGACCTAAGGATCATTCACCTAACTTTCACTCTTCTGAGGTCAGAATCGTGTTTTCCACGATTTTGAACTCAAAATCGTGTTTTTCACGATTTTCTAACTATGATAGTGTTTTTTTTTTCACGATTTTATGACTAAAATCATGTTTTCCACGATTTTGAACTCCAAATCATGTTTTCCACGATTTTGTGTTCAAAATAATGTTTTTTCATTTCGATTTTCTGACTAAAATCGTATTTTTCACGATTTTGTGTTCAAAGTAGTGATTTTTCACTATTTTCTATTGAAAATCGTGTTTTTCACGATTTTCTAACTAAGCTAGTGTTTTTTCACGATTTTATGACTAAAATCGTGTTTTTCACGATTCTGTGCTCAAAATCGTGTTTTTTCACGATTTTGTGCCCAAAATTGTGTTTTTCACGATTCTGTGCTCAAAATCGTGTTTTTCACGATTCTGTACCCAAAATCGTGTTTTTCACGATTCTGTGCCCAAAATCGTGTTTTTCACGATTCTATGCTCAAAATCGTGTTTTTCACGATTTTGTTCCTAGACAATCGTGATTGCTCACAATCGTAAATAACACGATTTTCTTATGAAAATCGTGTTCTGGGAATCGCGATTTTGTCCCTAGTTCAGAGAATCGCGATTTTGTGTTTGACTACAGAATCACGATTTTGAACATTTTTTTGAATTTTTTGAAGTGTTGATTTTCAGATTTCTCTTTCTTCTAATAGAATCGCTTTATTGAGTTTTTAACATGCAATGAAAAAGATTTATTAGAAAATAATTTTTTCCTACTGAAAACCAAAAACTTAGAAAATTGCGATTTCGTGATTTTGGTTATTTCCTATTTTTTGTGTTATAAGATCACTAAAATGCAAGAATATATACTCAAAATAATGTTGAGACTCTTTACCTTGCTTGCTTGGTTGAAAATTTCTCCAAAATCTGAATTTTGCAGAAGGTCACGATTTTTGCTTGCTCTCTCTCTCTCTCTCTCACTCTCACTCAAATGAATTTTTCTTTCAATTCCAGGTTTTTATAGTGTCCAGAAAATCGCGATTTTGTGTGATTTCCACAGTTCTTCACTCTTTCACTTGTCCAATCTTTACTTACCCAATCTTGATGACATCTCTTGCAATTTTCTTTCCCCAAAAACCCAAATATGCTAGAAATTCTAGAAAATTTCCCTTATAGAAAATCGCGATTTTGTGCAGAAAATCGTGTTTTTTCTGTAGATCTTCTCTTGTGCAAATTTGAGTATTCTTTTCTCTTGTTCTCTTTCAATACCCTCTACCAATTGCAATTCACCAGACTCCTGTACTTTTGCATCAAAATCACAACCTTACTTAGAAAATCGTGATTTTGTGCAGAAAATCGTGTTTTTTCTATACTTCTGATTTTATGCAAATTTGAGTATTGTTCTCTCTTGTTCCCCTTCAGTACCCTTTACCAACTCCAATTCCACAATCACCTGCAATTTTACCTCATAGTCACAATCATTAACCGAAAAATCGCGATGTTGTACAGAAAATCGTGTTTTTCAAATCTGCTAATTTTTGACAAATTTTTTGCTTTTCTTTTACTTGGTCCTTACTACTCTTATCCCCAAGGCTTCAGTCCAACTTCCTAGGAAGAAAATAAATTTGTCTGATTGTTTTTGATGAATTTTATGAATTTTTTTAGTATTTTCCCCTAAATAAAGGTAAACACTTCAATTAGGGTTTCTTGTTTGGTGATCTACTGATCCTATGTTCCTTGATTGGTTATGATCTCTTATGGCTTAGCTATCAAAACAGTTCATGAGAAAAACTTTCCAAAGAAAATGTGCTATGGAATGCAAGCATCAATTTTTGCAAAGATAAACTCAATCACATATTTCTTTTCAAAATGAAGATCAGCTTTGTTTCTCAAGATTTATGCTTTGATTTGGTTAACAAATGAATCTTCTCTACTTGCATCTAGCTACTTTACCTGACCTTTCCTTAGTGCAACCATGTTATCTTCCCAAGATCAACAATATTGCCTAGTACTTGGTCAAAAAGAACTCTAAAAATGCAAGAATAGACACATGTTACCTCATCTTCAGCTTTCCTGATTCAAATTTTCCACACACCTGCACTTTCACTTCAACAATGTAATGAGCAACTATCAATTTACAAAAATTTCAGCACTTCCAATTCTAAAAGATGATCTATTGCTTTCTTTTCCCAAAAGACAAACAAAGACATCTACCTTTTCATGTTCACATTTCTTGATTAAAAGTATTACCTTTTCCTTGTGTTTGTTACCATCATCAATAGAAGATCCAGCAAGGTCCAACTTCAATGAAGCTTTGGAAATACTCCCCGGCAACGGTGCCAAAAAATGTTTGTTATTGATCTTTGGAGTTGTCCTCTCCAATCATTTAGCATAAAGAATCAACAAGACATCTTTATTTTGTCAATCCTGGAAGTATTCTTGAGACCACAGCCCCTTCAAGATGATAGAATCCAAGAAATAAGAGAATAATGGCTGGATTTCTGAGAATAGTGAAAATGAAGAGGAATTTCTAGGGTTTGGATTATCTTGAGCAAATCTCCACCATTTTCTACAATCTTGGTGTCTATTGCATGCTATTTTATCAGCAGAACACAATTATGAAGTCAAAATCAAAAAATATCACCTGCATCATACAGACGAGACAATCGCGATTCTGTGCAATCAGACGATTTTCAATTCGAGCACCATTCTTCATCAACTCATCACTCAACACAACAGTATTCAACTCTCTTCATACAGATTCAACAGGTTTACACAATAGAAGCTCACAAATCTCCATGGATACACAAGAATAAGACTCACAAATCAAAGAAACCACACAAAAGAGGAGAAAACACGATTTTCAGCAGAAAACTCCTTCTCTATTCACTTGGATAGCATGTAAAAAAATGATTAACCAACCCCCTCATAATAGAGGAAATTAGCTTATTACATTTTCAAGTGTCCCTTTTCACACTTGAATTTTGGTCCTTTCCTCTATTATTCTAAAAATATGCTATCTAGGAGTTTCCAAAAATTCTGGAAAAATTACATAAGATTCTATCCTACATAAGGAAGACTCTTCCTTATTTTTACAACAATTGCATAAATATTTTTACAAATTTCTATCATTTTTTCTTCAAAAAAAGGCGTCCAAAAAATGCATCTTCTAACACCCTCTTTAGGAGGTTTTTTTCCCCCGGCTTGTATGCCTATTGCCCTAATGGGCTACTTATCTTTGTACATTCTCTAGTAATACATTCAGTATTGTGTGTTTGTGCTCCAAGCTTCTTCTTCTTCCTTGTGCTGTTCGCGTGCTTTCGCAGACGTCTATCTCCAACAATTGGTATCAGAGCAGGTCGTCGCTTCATCTAGGGTGCCGTCGACACTCCTCCGTTTGCAGTCTCAGAATCGCATGAATTTTGGTGAGCATACTCAGCATGATTCCGAAATCAAAACTGCTTTGCTTTGTGGTGCCGAAATCACGATCTGAGCTCGCTTCGGCCTCCGAACGCACTATTGTAGTGCTTGTGTAGGCTATTTCGTCTTTTTGTGCCAAAGGTATATACCAGTTTCTGTTCACCAGCTAGGAATGAGGCTCGTGTTGCTTACCTCCGAAAACAGTTGGAGAGTGAGCACATGAATGAAGGTGATTCTATGGACAGTTTCCTAACGAAGATCAAAGATTTGAAGGAACATTTGATTTCTGCTGATGAGGTTATACCAGATAGCTCACTTGTGCGGACCGTTCTGAATGGTCTTCCTGACTCATATCAGAGTTTTGCTTCTACTCTTCGGTTGATGATGAAAGGCAATCCAAATGCCTTATCATTTGAGGAGTTAGTCTCTGTTCTGTTGCAGGAAGATCAGTCCAGGCAAAACAGGTCCATTATGCGAGTTGCAGATCAAGCTTTCCTGGCTAGTCAGAAGGGCAAAGGAAAATGGAGCTCTTCAACTAGTAAGCAGAAATTTGCTAATTTTGCATATTCGAAGAAGGAAGATAAAGATGAGAAGAAATCAGAAAAGCAGAAATTGTTTTGTAAGTACTGTAAAGGGAATGATCATATCATAAAGAACTGTCCAAAACTGGCGGCTAAAGAGGCAAAGAAGAAAGAGGCTGGAATGGTTGTTGTAGAGGCCTCTACACCAAAAACAGAGTCTGCAAATCTTGTGCAGGAAGAAGAATGGGTGTTTACTACTGTCTGCAGTTTTGACCGATCTTCTCATGAGCAATGCATGTCTGCAGTAGACTCAGATGTTTGGTATTTCAACAGTGGGGCAACCAAACATATTACCTCGCAGTGGAGTTTCTTCTCTTCACTCGAGCCTGCCCCTACAGGGAATACTATTACATGCGCCAACAACTCCTCTTATCCTGTTATGGGAGTTGGTAAGATCATTTTGACTACTGCTGATGGTAGTTCTTCAACTTTGTCAGATGCTTTATTTGTGCCAGGGATAAAAAAGAACCCGTTATCAGTTTCTGCATTAGCCAAGATTGGCTTGGTTGTGAAATTTGTTGATGACAGGTGTACAATTCATGATCTGTCAAATGGCAATGTGATTATTGCTTCTGGCATTTTATGTCGTGGGTTGTATAATCTCATAGACTATGAAAGATCTGTAAATGATTTGGCATGTAATGATTCTCAAGCTATGTCAGATGCAAAGCTTTGGCATGCATGCTTTGGTCATCTGAATTTTGCTAGTTTGCTATGCCTGCAGAAATCTGAAATGGTGTCCTCGTTGCCCAAACTTGAGGCACCTGGAAAACATGTTTGTGAAGGCTGTATTTTGGGCAAAATGCAGCGTTCCTCCTTTCCAAAAGATGGTTCAGTTCGGGCTACACAGAAATTGCAGCTTGTACATAGTGATGTATGTGGTCCTATGCAGACACCCTCTTTTGGGAATTACCTTTACTTCGTGACTTTCATTGATGATTTTTCCAGGCATGTATGGGTATATCCACTCAAAGCAAAGTCTGAAGTGTTCATGTGCTTTAAATAGTTTTTGGTTTTGGCTAAAAAATTGTCAGCATGTAAAATGGGCACCCTCCCTTCTGATCGAGGGGGGAATATATGTCTTTTGATTTTAATGCATTTCTGGCTGAACGTGGGATAAAACACCAGTGTACAGTACCGTATATACCTCAACAGAATGGAGTTGCTGAACGAAAGAACAGGTCACTCATGGAGATGGTGAGGTGCATGGTCAAGAGTCAGGCTTTACCACATAGTTTTTGGCTTGAGGCTGTCATGTGTGCAGCATATGTACTGAACAGGTGTCCCACTAAAGCGCTGTAGTCTATCACTCCATATGAGGCTTGGCATGACCGCAAGCCATCTGTTGCTCATCTGCATGTTTTTGGTTGTTTGGCATATGCACTAGTGCCTGAACAACATCGTAGAAAATTGGATGATAAGGCAGTAAAATGTATTTTTGTTGGGTACAATTCTGAAAGTAAAGGCTATCGTCTGTATCATCCACAGACTAAACACATTCTTGTGTTCCATGCTCGCACTAAGCACATTGAGGTGCATTATCACTATGTTAGGGAGAGGTTCTCTGCTAGGGAGATCAGCTTGGCATATGTGCCCACACAGGAGAACATTGCAGACCTTTTCACGATGGCTCTGCCTAGGGAGAAGTTTGAAGCTTTCCGCAAAGCTTTGGGCTTACTTCCTTTTGTGGAGTGATTTCCACATAGCTTGGCACTTCCTTATACATGAGTGCTAGCTCCTTGTTCATCGCATCACTCCCAAGGGGGGATTGGTTGATATATTTAGGTAGTGATGTGTGTGAACACACTAGGCACTTTTTTCCCTCTTTAGAAGGTTTTTTTCCCCTGGCTTGTATATACGCCTATTGCCCTAATGGGCTACTTATCTTTGTACATTCTCTAGTAATACATTCAGTATTGTGTGTTTGTGCTCCAAGCTTCTTCTTCTTCCTTGTGCTGTTCGCGTGCTTCAGCAGACGTCTATCTCCAACAAAAATCAATTTATTTTTGATGTCAATAAGAATGCAACTAGCTAAGCAATCTTTAGGAAATAAGATAAGTTCCTAATAACTTGAAGCAAGTGTGAACTTTTCATTTAAGAATAGAAAGTTCCAAGAAATGGATCTCCAATCCATGAACTTTTCTTAAACAAGCTATCAAGTTCAAAGTTATGTGTTCATAGTAGCATTACTATTGGATCAATCATCAATAGATGCTTGGACTTTAAACATAATTTTGATTGGTGAAATATGTTTAAAGGACTCTAGTAACATCTAAAGATTGACCAATAATAATGAATCTTGTATCGAACTCAAGAATAGGAGTCAATATCACATAAATGAAAGTTCAAACTTAAACTTTCATAGTGACATGGGAAACCATATCCAAAGGGTGATATTTAGTCTCTAGTTTGATACTCAAGAAATGAATACAATTGAATCAGTAAACTTTCTGGATATTTTTTGAAAGAATTTCTTTCAAATATCCTTCCAGCATGGCAAAAGATTCCAAGATGAATCATTTGCTCAAGATATTTGATTCCCTAGAAGGAATCTCAAGTCTTTGAAGAATAACATTCTTCCAAGTATTGAGAATGAAGTTCTTCATACTCTTTAAACAATAAGTAGTTCCCTGGATGTCCCAAACCACCAAAAGTGGTACTCAAAGTCCAATGGTTGGTATCACAATGGTGTATCAAAGATTCTTAGCTTTAGAATCTGAAAAGCATTAGTATATGCTTGGACTTGAGTAGGGGAAAGATCTCTAAAAGCCCATGGGTAAGCAAAGAAGCTTTTGATAGTTCAAGAGACCTGAAAGATAAAGACCAAGTCTTTAATCTATCGCATGATCAACAAGAATTGATTAATCTTGGCCATGGTTGTCCAAGAATTGCGGTTGGAACTACTATGAAGTTTGCCCAAGTATTGGCAATTGAAATAGCCAATCGTTCCAAGTTTGAACAGAGTAGATATTCCAAGTATGTAGTCTGCAACCATGTTGATGGTACTTAAGTCTGCGGAAGGTAAAACGTAAAGTTTACCTATCCTTACAAAGATTTCTTAAAGGTGAAATCCAGAAAGCATGAGCAGATGCTTAGACTTATGCAATAGAGAGATTCCTATAAACTCCCAGCTGGGGTAGGTACCAAAAGCATTGGTGAGAAAGGAATCCAAAGACAAGAAGTAAAAAGCTCTTGTCGCTACAAATTGATCAAGTATAACCAATTAGAATTGATTTTGATAAATTCAAAAACTTGGAATGATAGTTGGTTTTTTCTTTCGAAAAATCCTAGTAAAGAAGAATAGATATTCTATCAGAGGTTTTCAAGTTCTCAAAGGCAAGCACAAGATCGTAAAACGATCACATGAAGGGATCAAAACCTAGACTATCAAAATTAGAGGTAATGCCTGAAACTTCAAAATTCTTGAAGTTAGAAGGTACTATATCAAGAGCTGTTTAGACTTTAGGATAAGTATCACCCACACATTAATGTGAATATAAAATAGGGTGGTATGGAACACCAAATTTTATACTCAGATTGTTGTAGGAAAGATGGTATGGGACATCAGACCGTGGGATGATAATTATCTTTTAGTCCTATAATAAATTTTGAAGTTAGATTTGATCTTCAAGGGAATTAAAACTTCCAAGGATAAGTTTTAATTCAAGGAGGATAAAAGTATGATCTCAAGATACTTCAAGATCAAGTTCATAAGAAGGTGCGAAGTAAGTAACCTCCAAGTTCCTCTTGAAACACTTCAAGCTAAAGTGTAGATGATTCAGAAATATTTGATAAATTTCTGAAAGAGTAAGACTTTGACTTTGGACTGAACCTTTTGATTAAGGAATAGGTTGACTAACTCAAGCTACAAGTTCCTAGTGTAACTTGGTAAATTCAATCCTTTGACTCAAAGCAATGCACAAGAATTGCATTCCTAGTAAGCAATCATAAAGATTGAATATAGGCATGACCTTAGTCTCAAGTGAAGCATTGTTTGAGTAAAAGTAGAATGTCAGTGGGTCGACGCACTGATGTTGGATGCCACACTAGTATCTTGTGGGTTGATGATCTTGAGATTTACTCTATGAATCTTTTCGAGAACCAAGTTTATTCTCTTAAAGATAGTAAATATAAATGCTTCAATACGTTGTTGAAAAGAATCGTTAAAAAGTTAAAGTCATGGGTCATCAAGTACTTGAATCATAGCAAGTTTAGATCTTAGAAGTTTGAATTAGTTATACAGATGTTTAGTTATTTCCTTTCGCTTTCCAAATCTTTTGAAATTGACTCAGATATGGTATCTGATTCATTTCACAAAGTCTAGGGTTAGCTGATTGGAACCAGATAACTAAATTAAACATCTTAGATAGATGTTCTGTCTAAGAACTTATTCAATCTTCAAAAGATAGCAAGTCCAAGTTTGACTTATTCATTTGAGTTCACTTCCAGTTACTAGCATAACTCTCATGAATTTCTAGAGTTCAGTACACTCTAGAACACTGAAGTTAGGAATTGCTCATAAGATTGACAATTCCCAAGAACTTTCACCTAAAGTCTTTGAGAAAAGTATCCTAAGTTGGATAATTTTCATTTTATTTTGACTTGGTCAAGATATAGTTAGATTGACCCAAAATAAATGAAAAACTTTCTCCTACAGTTTACATAGGATTTTCAAGGCTATTAGGACCAAGTAGTCCTCAAGTCGGGCCCAGAAATCAAGTAACTATTAGTTGAGAGTTAACCATTGAACAAACATCCAAGTAAGATATTTAGATCAATCAAACTTCAAGTTTTCCAAATCAAAATCAAGTGAATCAAGAGTTCTCAAAGTCTTGACTGGGATACAAATTCCATTCTAGTTACTAAAGTCCATGCACTAGTCATGCCTAGAAATGGACTAGTAATTGGAATCCATCGATTTCATATGTTTGTGCCTAGATTGCACATCGAGAAACAATGAATTGGCTGGGAATGTTTTAGATCCACCCTTATTATTCATTCACTACTTTGTACTTTGACCAGTTTATCAAAGTGCAAAGCCAGATGGTGTTTTGAATCATTTGGGCAGGGATGCCACCATAGAGATGAGACATGTTCTTCTAGTTTTAGAACATGACCATGTTCTTCGAGTTTTAGAACATGCGGCTTGGGGGATGTCTACAATATGTATATAGCTTTATTTTTGAGGACGAAAATCTTTTCCAAGTGGGGAAGAATGTAATAAAGTAATTCTATGATCTAAGGGTCTGGCCGGTTCAGACAGATCTGAAATTGGACACCGTTTGGTCACTCATCTGTAGGACCAAAGATCTCAAGAATAGACTCAAGCATAAGTTCATGTGCTTTCATATTCAAGTAATCCACTTAGCCTAGTGGTTAAGTCTCATGGTTGTGAAGGAGGAGGTCTTGGGTTCAACTCCCATGGGGAGCATGGGGAGAGAGTTTTGCCCAAAGAGCTCTAGAGCCTTCTAACTCAAGTTAAGGTGAGTTAACTTGAGTCTAGGGAGACTTAACTCAAGAGGTGAGTACAACAACCACTAGTGGACTCTAGTGGAAGATATGAAAGGAGCGGAGGAGATTGCACATGCACTTGTGGACTCTAGTTACATTTGTGGTCCTCGTTGATTCGAGGAGCTATATATATAGGCATAAGGTTGGGAGGAGAGTCATCTCACTAGCATGTGGTGGTCGTTTTCCTCGTTCTCTTGCAGTAGGATACTATGAAATTATTTAGTTTCTCTTGTTTATGGGTGGCATCAACTATACACTAAACTTAGCAAGCCAAAGAGTACCTGAAATGACTAACCTTCTATTTTATACATTCTATACATCTCATCTATACATAGGGGGCATAAACAAGGCCATAAAATGCAAAAAAAAAAACTAGCCAAAAAAATGCGAGATTCAGCCTTGCAAAAAAATTACAGGGCTGAATCCTGTGTTTTTGTGGCTGGGGTTTTTTTTGCATGAAAATGACCTTTGGGGACATATTAGGTACAAAATATACATATCTAATAAAAAAGACAAGAGGCAAATGCATGTAGGTTCACCTCATTCACAAAGAGCCTTTGAGGACTCCATATATAACTCACTAAAGCAAAAGTTATTTCTATACACTTATGGTGGAGAGTCAAAGATAGAGAGAGAGAGAGAAAAAAAAAATTCACAAAGAACATATAGGTAAAAACAAATTTTTCTATTTATCATTGTATTACATCGCAAAGTATGCCTCTCAAAGGGTACAAGATACACATGTCATGGGTTATTTCCTCTAATTCTCTTTGCTAGTTGAATGTCCTTGGGTTGTGTGGTTACTCTCTTGGCATGGATAGCACATAGGTTAGTGTCCTCAAGCATGGAGATGAGGTAGGCCTCAGATGCCTCTTGAAGTGCTTCAAGTGCTATCCCCTCTATTTGTAGTCCTGCACAATAGCTTTGTAGTTCTTCTTTTACTACCCTTGCGAAAGCTCTTTGTGGCATGAGTAGTTCAACAGACTTTTGGTAGTGTCGTATCTCTGCAAAAGCCCTGCATTGCCTCCTTCGTCTTTGTGGAGCTCTTGCGTTGGGAGGTATGTTAGGCTGTCATTGAGTTCTACACCGTGGTTGATAGTTTTTCTTTCTCCAATGTACATGTTTGGGCCCCTCATTAATGATAAACTATGTTTTTGCAATGTAGGAAAGCTACTTTGTACCCATCCTCTTCTTTTTGTTAAGTTTCTTTATTAATGGCACAGAGTCATCTAATAAGTGCCCTGCATTTTCAGCAATTTCCATGAAGCGCTTAAGGCGCTTCATGAAGGCTTCATCACCTTTGTGTATGTAGAGTAAAAGGTCACATGGGACCCATTTACCCTCATAAGGTGGTATTTCTATGGGATAACACAATATGTAGTACTCAAGGAACTCTATGATTTCCTCGAGCACATCAGAGTTCAGTTGAATTGTTTTCTCTAGATCTGGGACTCTAGACAATAGGTCATACAAGTGTGTTTAACCTTTGAACTCAGTTGATTCTGAGAACTCATTGAAGAGTTCTCGAGGACGTTTGGGTTGCGGGGTACTGAAGGTTGAGGTAGCCATTGCGCGTGATACTAGCTTGTGTGCATGCTCTGTGAGTGCTTCTAGCTCTTCTTGGTTGCAAAAGTGAGAAATGAGAGAATAAGTGTTGCTTTTATAGTAGTTTCAAAATTTTTAAGTGAGTGGGACCCATTTTAAAACTAAAACTAATACCTTCAAATAAAAGAATCATGCATAGAACTCTCAAAAAAAATTTTGGCTTATAAAAAAGATTGAACAGAATCATTAAGTAGAATAAGATACACCACATCTACACAATAGAAAAAATAAATTCTCAAAATTTTAAAATTATAATAAAGTGCCATGGGAAAAATCAAAGATTTGGCAAATTGTACATCATATTGAGATAAAAAAATTTTACATGCTACATGTCTTGCATGTTAAAACTTATTTTGTTTGAGTTTTCCAATTTCATGCTTGACATTGTGAAAACATGTTGTACAATGGCAACAATTTCACCATTTTTGAGCTTTTTGAAGCCTAATAACTTCCCTTTCCAATGAAGATCCAAGTTTCCATGATGTCTTACACGATGAGGGCCAACACCAGAGGGTTGCATGTACACCCATGCACCTTTATAGAATTCATGTCCTAACCAAATTCCTTCTATAGCCTTGATATTGTGACATTTTATCATGATAACCTCATCTTTTGGATGTCTATGAGATTTAGGTTTCTCCATTGGAGTTCAAGCTATGGAAGCAAGAGTAGGAATTGAAAGAAGAAGATGCACGAAGAAAGAAATGGAGATGCAAGAGCTGCAATGGTGTGCTAGGGAGAGAAAGTAGTGGAAAGAGATGACTTTTTGGGACTTGGGTATGAAAATGTGAGGTTTTGGAGGAAGAAAGTTGTATTTTGAGTTATTTTTGAAAAAGTCACTTTTTTCAGGCCAGTTCATGCACGGATTTTGATTTAGGAGTCAAAAATAGCACTTTTGATCCTAAAAAGTGGTTGGGGGGCCATTAAATGGTATTATGATGAGTTTTATAACTTTCTAAAATTTTTGAATTTTTGGACCCAGGTAAGTTACGAGATTCCTTTCTCTCTCTGTAGAGGCAAAACCTGAACATAGGGGAATCCTGTCCCCTCATCCCCTTCAGCCTAGTGATTTATAGGCTATAGACTGTGTCCACCACCCTCCTCTCATTGGTCCATCACTAATCATTCGTTAATCCAAAAGGCCCATGCAGGGTTCATTTTTTTCCCTAATGGTCTAGAAGCTACTGAAGACCATTCCCAAAAAGATATAGAATACCTTCCAAGAAGCTAAAGAATCCCTAAATTCTGAACTTCATATGCCATCAGACAAAGAACCTGAGGAACAGGATGGGTATCCTGCAACCTAGGGTTAGTTTTTGGGTTTAGGTCCTTCGTGCGTGCCAGTGTTAGGCCGCCAAATTGTAATTACTTTCAGTGTAATTTTGGTCTTTGTAATTTTTGGTGAACAGTCGTGATAAAAAAAAAGACTATACCCTTGTAACTTTTTGGTGAATGAATGAAAAGGTGCACGGAGTCTGTTGTGCAAGAGATCACATGGTCCATGTCTTGGTGAGTCTAGCCAGTGGTGCTTCGGGCATAGATTCTTTGCATATTGCTATTGCGTCCGATATTCTGAGTATATGTTTATATTCTAATGAACTCTAAGACAAATAGTTAAAACATTCCGGCATCAACATTAGTATTGAATTTCCTAGGTGACTATGTAGTTATGAAAGTAAATACCTATAAGATGGTAGGATACAGTTATGATGTTAAAATTTGGTAATCGTTTATCTAGTAAGGAATTACTTGATCTCGTATCATTGTTAATAAGTTGATGAAGCACTGTATTCAACGTGATCTGACGATATCTACACACATTGAATAGTTCGACAATGAATTTTACATCACCACCTGTGTTGAATATCTGTGTTATTTGGTATTGTTACTTGGTTGAGTAAGCAGTATTACCTATAGTTTGAGATTCAAGAGTTAGGAGAAATATAGAGGCTTATAGTAACAAAGTCATCCCACCCAAGAACCCATTTTGACCTTTCTCTATCCTAACCAGAGGAAGGGACGGTTAACACATCATAAATGGCTACTTTACTTAAATGTGATAATCAAAGTTGTGTGACCATTGCAAAGAACCCAATATTTCATGCTCACACCAAGCATATAACAGTAAAATATCATTATGTTCATGAACTAGTTGAAGATGACATTGTGGAGCTAGCATATTGTCCAACAGAGGAAAATTGTGTTGATACATTCACTAACACACTTGGAAAAGAGTAGGTCAACTTGAATCATCAACAGATGGGCAAAGGACCCATACCTACTTCATTTATCATTTGGTAAACATTGAGGAGGGGGGGTTTAATATATGAACAATTTTACCCCTCATGATTTTATGTACTAATGCACATCTTATAAGGCCCCCGTTATGAGGAAAAGCCAAGTGTGTATTACCCAATTGATGGGAATCCTAACTTGTATGTTTGATGAAGGTCAAATTGGACCATCTAAGGTATTGTAAGAAAGCAATTGAAGAAGAATGGACGAATGTAAGGAGTATTCTCTTATAGGGAATCAAATCTATAAAAGAGGGAAAGACAACTTCTTATGGTTGTGCATATGTGAAAGTGAACATTTCCCTATTCTTGAAATGGCTAAACTTATTCAATTTTGGGTTAAACAAGGACTAAAAGGAAGTTCAATAAGACATGAAAATATGTGAGAAAACATTGCATTTTGTTTTCTATTCGCCTTGGATTGCCTTTCATTTGTGTCACTAATGTAGAAATAAGATCACTCGCCTCCAAATTGTTGACCTATGATGCGCAAGAAGGATTTTATGCAAGACCCAACATCGAATTCCTACATGATACCAATGCCAAGCATCAACTTCCTCCATAGATTTGATCTCAAGCATCAACACTCAAGAAGGATGTCCCATAGGGCATCGATTGTATGCACGAAACCAGTGCAATGAATTGCGTTTATGTGGAATTTTGATGTTTAGCATGGAATTACTTTATGTGGATAGAAGGTTTGATGGTAGCCACTGACTTTATGTGCAAAGTCCATGTCCAACCAAATTGGCACATAAAGTTGATGCGTATGTGAATTGATCAATGAAAGGTATCATGTTCATGTGCAATGTTGATATCAAGCATCAACTTCCTCTATAGAGTCGATGCTAGACATCAATTTTCCACATGAAGTCAATCCAAGGGATCAAGTAAGAGAAAACCAATCCTCAAAATTATGAGGAATCCATGTGCTGCATCAAGTTTATGGCATAAATCGATGTCAGGCATCGATTTCCTACATAAAGTTTATGCCATAAATTGATGTCAGGCATCAACTTCTTACATAAAGTCAATGTGTGATATCATTTTTATGATGGAAGTTAATGCACTTTTTTCTTCCCCCAAGGGATTTCACCTACAACACCAATTTTGTTCATTAAGCAAAGCGTTAAGTTTTTACTACTAAAAATTAAATAAATTTATAAAGGATGCAAAATTGATTTTTTGGGATTCTTTTTTGTTTTTTTTGCCTATAAATTTCTATACCTTCAATGTGTCTTTCTTTGTTTCTTCTCCACATCTCAATATCTATCAATCGCACATTAATGTCTCCTTGACTTGTTTTGAAGCAAAAAATGTACGAAGAAAAAAAGGCTGGTCATTCCATGTCTCCCACAACTTCAAAAGTCGGTTGCTTTAGGGGTCTATGGTTGTGTAATGGCTTGTTTGAAATATTTGTCATAGGCAGATAGATGATTCATATGTATGTACCTACATTCACTATCAAATATTTAATCATTGCTACTCCTTTATCTAATCAATTTCAATGGATAATCTTTGTCAATAAAATGGAAAATTCTGTCATTTCGATAATTTATCATTAATGTGTATTGAATTCTTGTTCCTCAGTACTAAGTATTCACAAAATCTGACAACACAAAGTAGGATTTGTAGGGTTCCACCCTCCTATGTGAACACATTGTTGAGATAACCATTTAATTGAGCACAATGAAGTATTTCAATGGCGATGCACTATAGTGGACTCTCCTTCTCAAGAGCTCCATAAAAATACCCTCGCAGTAGGAAACCGGCCTCTAAATGCCACACACAATACTTCACACAAAGGCTGCATAATACACAAAAAAATAGTGCACAAAAAGGCATGAACACAAATTTTTTAGGTTTTCCAGATGTAGTTGAACTTAAAATCTATGATTGATTAGGTCACTATATGTTTTATTAAAGATCATATGCAAAAATATATAGCAGCCGTTTGATCTTTCACATGAACACTAACTAACTGTAACACACAATTCTACATAGAATATTGCAACTCTTAGAGTTTTTTCCATTGGTTTGATGTGAACTCAACCTTATTTTTAGAATTATTGTTCTTTACTCCTCCGCTCTACCACGAAAGGTGTTGAAGGATGCCATGCGGGAATGAGAACCAATTTAACGTAATGAAAAATTTCGTTACTTGAGGGGCCACTTCGCTTAATTACTTATTCCATACTCTATTTCTTTCGCTTTTTATGTGAACAATAAGTTGACAATACTTCTGAGTTTTTCATATCTTCACATGGAGCAAGTGTGTTTGTGATTGGCTAGCACAAGTCCTATCCGGAAGGGGATAAGGATACTTTCACATAGACAAAATCACCTTTTGTGTTTGTAATGATAGATCTCCATTATGGTGTTAGCAATTGGCATCCCCTTTCCACATAGAGAGACAATGCCATTGATCTTTAGCTATCCTCCTTTTGAAACAATGGAGTTCAACCCTTTGCATAAGAGCGGTGGATCTCAGAATCATAAACATTTAAAATTTTTAAAATATGTGTGTTTATCTTATTGTTATTTAAATTTAATGCATATTTTTTATTGTTATTGTTATTTCTTTTACTGCATGCGTTTTTCAAGAGTAGCATTTTTCTTTTTTTAATAAAAAGGGAAGTTCTATCTGCACCCTAATCTCCTTAGATATGCTTGAATTAATTGAAAATTACAAGCGAAGGCGAGCATATTATGCATATTTATGGATGGGACTCTCATACCCCACAAAGTAAGGATTCCAGGCTTGAGAGTGTAACAATACAGAGCCGGAATGCCCACTAGAAAAGAGATGAAGAAGGGCTCTTCCTAAAGCCATACGAGAACACTAGTTTGATAGACCTGAAGGCCGAAATCAAAACAACTGGCTTGAAGACTGCATACTAAAACAGAGGACTGCTCGAAAGCTGAAATGGACTTGCTCAAAGGCAAATCATCCCAACTATGAGACTAGGAGTGTCCGTAGTGGCCAAGAGTCAAACTCCCTCCCCCCCCCCCCCCCCCCCCCCATTCTAGAGGCAAATAGTAGGGCCATTTCGTACACCCTTTTCAAGAGTTAAGGAGAAGTGCGTGGGTGGTTGGGCCTTCCATCTTTTGAGGCAGGGGCAAGGGTTCAATCTCCCTCTATAGCAGGACATGTGTGGACCTAATGATAGTGTAGTGCCCTCAGGCAGTATTAAATTAGGTGCCTTTGGGCAGTTTTTCCTAGTGTTTGCCTTCGGGCAGTCTAACCCCTGTTTTGTGAGATATGGGGGGTCCCATGGGTACTATGCCCATTCACTTGTACAATTGTTCTTTCAATCAATTCAAGCATAAGGAGATTAGGCTTATTATGTTTCAAGACCACTCATAGAAAAACACTTACAGTACCACGCTCATATGTAAAATTACCGTTGTTCACCTTATTGCAGACCACCATTGGGTGACCACTCACCTTCCCTTTTAAAAAACTTCCTCTAGTTGAAAAAAATGTATCCAATGCTTTTTATTTAATAAAAACGAATTTGTCAACCTAATAAAAACTACCTTATACGATAATACGATAAGAGAGTTTGTATCAATGATATGTTTTCAACTACTGCGCCGCCATCTGAACCCACGCTCATATTGATGTATCCTTGATAACAGGGGGAACATGGGAGGAATCACAATGCTTTTTCCATTCTCTCCAAGAAAAGCTCCACGCTTGGTGAAATGCATAGCAAATGCAGAGTTATCAGAATATGAGCACTCAAGGTTAAGTTTCTGAAAGAATGGAGAGTTACTGCCTAATAGAAGAATGATGGGAAGTCCAACTTAGCGGAGTAAAATGTTGTGACATGTTTACTTCGCACGGCAATGCTGTCTGTCACTTGTTTTCTCCCTGGAAAGCTCAATAAAACCTGTGGAGAAGAGATAAAGAAAATGAAAGGTCTATCTTTATGGTTGATAGATGAAGAATTGATACCACACAGAGGGGCGCTCATACACAGTAAAACACTTTTTCAGCGCCTGGCGGAAAACTAGGGTTTAGTTTGACCTTTTTTGGATGAGTAGATCAGAAGTAGGACGAAAATCACATTGCTTCTCAGAACATAAGCCTATCCTGATATTTAGATATGGCGAGACATGCTTTTATGTTAATTTCAATGCATTCGTTGTGGTCAAGTTCTGCATGAGTCAACGGACGGGAGGGCTTGCGACGTCTGCGATTCTCAGAAAGGATCTACTAAGAAGCATATCCTTTCCGAGGGCTAATCTTTGTGCCAATTGGTTAATGGGAGATCGTCTATGTGTGTATGTATGAGAGAGAGAGAGAGAGAGAGAGAGAGAGAGAGAGAGAGAGAGAGAGAGAGAGAGAGAGAGAGAGAGAGAGAACTTTTGGAGCTGCAAGTATCAGCTCCTCCATTTGTCTCCAGTGTCCCACCATCCCAAACTCGAGAGGGTTGTGCTTAACCATCTTCGCGACCCTGCGGACCGCGGTGATCACCGAGTGCAAGCCTCCTTTGCTTAATTACCTGATCACCGGGTCTGGAACCTGCTGTTCCTCCAATTTCACTCCGTTTAGCATAACTAGTCATTGTGCGTGTTCATGCGTGCTTGTGTCTCGTGCGTATTTGTTTGCTTAGTACTCCTGTGTTAGAGGAAGCCGCGCCATGTTTGCAACAATTCGGCATCCCATGATTTCCTCCACAATGAATGAAAGTAACCTGCACCATAATCCTGTAAACCGACTGGTCGCTGTGAAGCCATCCTTCCTGAGGGGGCCTTCAGTCAGTTTGGCGTCATTCAATGCGCTTTCTTCTATCCCATTTTCAGCTCTTTCATCCAAAAACATGAAAAACATGGAGAGAAAGAGGAGTGGTTCTTTCCTCGTGTCCCCCCGTGCAGTTTCAGACTCTGGAAATGATGAGGCTTGCCTATATCCTGATGCAGGAAGTGTATGTGCTTTTTCCTTTCTCTCTTTCATACGCTTGGGATTGCTTTACATCAAAGCGTATATGATTTTAAGGAGACTCCAGTCACTCATGTAACATTCAAGGTTCTGGTTCATATGTCTCATTCAATTGTAAGCAGGTAAGAGTCAGAATCCACAAGTTTTCTCATTAAATAATATGGATTTCACAGAATCAGAGAGATATTTCGACGTATTTTGCTTTGTAATCGTCATTAAAACCAAAATTGGCTTCAAATATTTGTGGCTACGAACGTTCCTGAAGACCCTTCAAGCTAGATGGTCTGCGGAATTTTATACATTTCGGATGGCAGCAAGGCATGAATCATCGAAGATTTTGTGTAGAAGCAATTAGATGAATTACCAAGGAAACTTCCACCCTAAGACTCCTGAAGTGCACCACGGATTATGTCGGGGAGTAAGAAAATAAGATTCTGACTCTCTGCACTTTGCAGTGCGGGAATTAACGAGACGAATAATTGATACTATGAATTGCTCAAGGTTGTCCATTTCTGTAATCTTTCGTGAACACAACGGTTGTTCAAAATATCATTACTTTTGATCTTGCAGAGCGTTCTAAGTATAATTCTCGGAGGTGGGGCAGGGACCAGATTGTATCCACTTACGAAGAAAAGAGCAAAGCCGGCAGTTCCACTTGGTGCAAACTACAGGCTGATTGACATTCCCGTTAGTAACTGCATTAATAGCAATATTCGGAAAATCTATGTACTTACCCAATTTAACTCCGCATCACTCAATCGACATCTTTCGCGAGCATATTCGAGTAATATGGGAGGCTACAAATACGAAGGATTTGTGGAAGTTCTTGCTGCTCAGCAGAGTCCTGAAAACCCCAATTGGTTCCAGGTATGCTGAAATTGTGTGCTTTTTTCAGTTGCCAATTCTACTGGAAGAGAGTCACCCGCTGTATTCGGTATGAGTGTTCCTCAGGAGTAATTTCTTTTATCGTAATAGGGTACAGCAGATGCTGTTCGACAGTATTTATGGCTGTTTGAGGAGCAAAATGTTATGGAATTTTTGATCCTAGCAGGAGATCACTTGTATCGAATGGACTACCAGAAGTTTATTCAGGTGCACAGAGAGACAAATGCTGACATAACAGTCGCAGCTTTGCCAATGGATGAAAAGAGGGCTACTGCATTTGGGTTAATGAAGATTAATTCAGAAGGTCGTATTCTGGAGTTTGCAGAAAAACCCAAGGGCGAAATTTTGAAGTCCATGCAGGTAGCTTTTCTTTCACGTCGATACTTTGAAACTAAGCATGTTTCGATCCTTAATGTTATGCTGCTTTATGCTGATTATACTCTTATCAATATGCTTCAACTGTTTGAGCTCATGCTGGCAGGTGGACACAACAGTCCTTGGTCTAGATGAAGAGAGAGCGAGAGAACTTCCTTACATTGCCAGTATGGGAATTTATGTTGTCAGTAAGGATGTTATGATTAGGCTTTTGCGAAATGACTTTCCGCTGGCAAATGACTTTGGTAGTGAGGTCATTCCAGGTGCTACATCACTTGGTATGAAGGTACATGTTGTAGTTTTGACAACATCTTCTGACGTGTAATCAACTGCTGAAATATTCTGGTTGTAAATTATTCCGTTTTCCTGAAAATTTCATGCTTATGTAGGTACAAGCATACCTATATGATGGATATTGGGAAGACATTGGTACGATTGAGGCCTTCTACAATGCCAATCTTGGTATAACAAAAAGGCCCTACCCTGACTTCAGGTACAAGGAACTTTTTGTTGCAGCTGAAAAGTAATCGAGTTTGGAATTAGCAAATCTTTCACTCATATAACAGACATTGTGACGGATCTTCTTTGATTCTAATAATACGTTGCCTGCCAGTTTCTATGACCGCTCTTCACCTATCTACACACAAGCTCGTTTTTTACCTCCTTCTAGAATGTTGGATGCAGATGTCACCGACAGTGTTATAGGTGATGGTTGTGTAATCAAGGTACTATATTAAGAGGCTTGCACTTACGCACAGTCAATTCCCTAGAGATTCATGAGTAAGCAGCATATAGTCATAAAGTGATACTATTCAGGCATGGACATAGCCAATGTGCCTCATTCATATGCTGATGATATAATCTGTCTATACTTTGTAGCAGAATTGTAGGATACATCATTCAGTGATTGGTCTGCGGTCACTGATCTCTGAAGGTGCTGTGATTGAAGATGCACTTTTAATGGGCGCTGATTATTATGAGGTAAGTCTTACTAGTCTCTAGAGTATATGTTTATCACTGTCAGGGTTTAGCTGTGGAATCACTTCACACTCATTCAGATGGCGTAGAAGGTAGGACGAACTAGTGTCCCCTGATTATGTCTTTTACTTTCTGTCATCAGGCGTACTCATCTAGATATGTAGTTCCTTTCTTGTCAACAGCTCACAGGGTTTCTTAGTGGGATATCCAAAATTAATTAATGTCATGCATTATAACAAGAATATAAGTTTCATCTTTGACCTGCTTGCTTCTTGCTTGTTTCTTCATATTACAGACTGATGAGCAAAGGAAGGCAATAACTTCTAGTGGAGGGATCCCTGTAGGTATTGGGTGTAATTCACATATCAAGAGGGCCATCATTGATAAGAATGCACGAATAGGGGATCATGTGAAGGTAAACTTTATGCAGCTGCCAATTTTGAATTATAGAGTAGATTGGAGTAGTTTGTAGATATTCATGGATTAACCGAAGAAGAGGAATATGTTTTGGGCCTTATTATGTAGATAATCAATAAGGACGACGTTCAGGAAGCTGCCCGGGAAACAGATGGGTATTTCATCAAGTCAGGGATTGTTACTGTCATCAAAGATGCTGTCATTACATCAGGGGTGGTAATCTAGGTGTTCTGCTTGGATGGACTATTTTGATTACTGGCCAAAAGGTTGACAGGAAAACAGACAGTATTTTCAGTGAGGAATTGTAACTATCACCAAGGATGCTGTTACCCTAAGAGGGAGCATTATGTGGATGTCAGGGTCGGATGCATTCTCTGTTCATCGTATTTGGTTCTGTGAAGCTATGGAAGTACACTGATTATTGGGTGATGTGGGAGTGCGTGTGACGTTTCCTGACATCAGCATAAGCATCCATATGAATTCAGAATGAGAGACCCAGATACACTCATTTTTTTAATTCTTTGACCATTCCATATTATTCAATGATATCTCTTAAGACTTTCTGGATGAGATCCCTTCTTGAGACTCCTATGTAATGTTGGACCATTGTCGTAACCATGATTTTTTTGGGGGTGAGTAAGCCATAGACTAGAAAAGTTTTATTATGAAGCCTGTTGCTGGAATCGGAAATTATTTGTATGATGCCATTAAGAACTTAAGAGGCATTTTTGTGACGCAATGAATGTATTATATGAAGCCATATCAGATGAAAAACAGTTCTCCCTTCTGAAAAAGCAATGATTGGGTGCAGAGAGTGGAGCATATGCATAAATGACAAATTTCAGGTCTCTCGTTGTCAATGTTCACAGTTTTCTAACTAGCTGGACAAGATAACTGATAAATGATATAAGAACGATTATTGCAACAGTAAAGAAGCCATGCATGCTCTGAATTGAAGCTGTAAGGAGCTTGAAAGTCTTCTTCTGTCTATTCTATTCATAGCATATTTTTTCCTTGGCATTCAAAAAGTTTCTGGAGAAAACATGATCGGATGTGGGATCGTGATTCATTCCCAGAATCTACAAATCTGAGCATACGCAGCTCTATTCTTTAAGTACGTTGGCCGTAGTGCACCTTTTCGATGGTTGGGGTTGATTATTTGCAGAAATTTATCATGCACATTCTCTTGATGGAGTTTATGAAAATCTCCTTCTTCGACTCTCTCTGGACTCATCTGTCTATTGTTCTCATGTTTTCAAGAGGTGGTTACAGGTTTTGGCAGTGAGTATATTGAAATTAACATTGTTAAAGGCATGATATTTAAGAAAATTACGAAAATGATGCCGATGTCAGATAGCGAGTCAAATTCTGCTGATGCTAATTGGTCGTTCAAAAAATGGTGCTGATGTCACATTTAAATACCAATTCATCTTATGCTAGTTGGTCCTTCAAAAAGCCTTGATTGCTATTTTATTGATCCGAACAGAAAGTAAAGACTCCAAACGGAACCCCAAAGTTTCGAGCAAACGTCAAATAGTGACATACACCTGGATCTATGTCTCATATAGTGTGTTACACCCACTTTACATACAAAAATTTGTCGTTCCATAAGGAAGTGGAAATATCGAAGAATAATGCCACCTGCTAGATACCAGAAGTGATGAAGATAATAGGCGAGGACAAGCACAATTAAGAGCCCACTGCCACAATAGCAGCAGGATATAGACCCTAGCGTCAACATTTCGTATGAAGAATGGAACACTTTGCAAAGCAGATGTCTCGCCTGGGACCGGTATAAAGTACGCCTTCTTGTGGGGCATGATACGTCGAGCTCGCTTGGTCTCAAATGGCACAATGGGAATGGCCTATCAAAAATCCCGAACATCAAAGAAACGACTGATTATCAGGTTAACCTCAACAAGAAGTGCCTGTCATGGACGTGGCTTCAGTGGAACATGAAGTTCATTGCTATTTGGCACCCCCTCATAGAAATAAAAAAGTATGTCCTCTTATGGCAAATTCTTCATCGTGGAATCTAGACCAACCTTAAGGCTAGCAAATTTTGTGGGATACCTCCCTGGTGCAAACGCTGCTAGCTGTCTATCGAAGATGTTTCTCACATCTTCTTTACTTGTCCTAATTCCAACAGACTCTGGCAGACGGTTGGAAAGAAAATTAATCTTCAAAAACATCTCAGTTGAAAGCAAGCTTTGCTGGGAGAAGCGATCGGTTGCTCCGCGACTCTCTGGAACGCCATCAGAGGGGAGGTCCTATGGAAAATATGGTGGGAAAGATGTGCTTTTAACTTCGGCGACTCCCCCAAAGAGTGGTCAATTGAGAAATCGTTGTTCCTCCTTGGCAAAAGGATCGCTAACTGAAAGAAATTCCCCCCCCCCCCCCCCCCCTTCGGGCATCATCAAGTGCTCCTTTTGATCAATAACAAGCTTAAACCCAAGTGGGCCCCACATGAGGGTGATGAGAGGGTGATTAACCTTCTTTGTAATGCCATCTAAACTCTGTAAAAGCTTCCCTTGCTTTGTGGGATTTGGGGGGTCCCGTGGGCACTAGTCCCCTTCTCTTGTACTTTTCTTTAATTAATTCAAGTCCGGGAGAGTAGGCTAATGCCGAACTTCCTTTATATATATATATATAATCATAAATAGTACAAAGAAAACCAAAGGAAAGCTATATAAGGAGACATGAAGCCACGTCTAAGGTAGCTATAGTTAATAGAGATGACTTAGGCTCATGCGAGATCTTTAAGAGAGAATATAGACAAGATGATGTTATGATTTCAATATAAGGGCACTACAAGGAATAAGGTGGTGTAGCAATGCCCCCAAACTAAAAAAAGCGGGTAGCATCGCTAATGCGATGCTATTACCACCCAGTCGCATGTGGCTTGTGTGACGATTATAAGATTGTCGCTAGGAACGTCACACAATAGCGATGCTACAAGCAACGTGGCCAAACTCGTTGCGACGCAAAAGCATCAAACAAATGGCATCCTGCAAATACAAAAGAGAAAATTGGATTTCCCCTAGCACATTTGCGTCGAGATCTGACGAGAGAGAGCGAGCTCGAGAGTGAGTGAGAGAGGCCGAGAGATACTGTGTGCTAGGAACACACTCCCACACACACACATTAAGGTACGTACACACATGCATACATTGACATACACATACTCTTATGCATACACACATAGAGATACACACACATATGTACATACACATAGACACACACACATACCCATATGCACACACATACTCACATGCATACATACACACACATAAGAGACACACACATACACATATACACACACATACACATATACACACACATACACATATACACACACATACACTTGCATACACACATACAGATACATGCATACACAAACATACACATACACACACATATTCATACACACACATATTCATACACACCCATACACACACACACAAACACACACATACTCACACATACACACATATATACATACACAGACATAGAGACACACACATATACATATACACACATGCATATATAAGTATATGCATACATACATACACATGCATACACACATACACATACACATGTACACACACACACACACACACACACACACACACACACACACACACACATATATATATATATATATATATATATATATATATACACACACACACACACACACACACACACACACACACACACACACACACACACACACACACATATATATATATATATATATATATATATATATATATATATATATATATATATATATATATATATATATATATATATATATATATATATATATATATATATATATATATATATATATATATATATATGCATACACACACATACACAAACACACTCATATACATACACACATACACTCATACACATACAATCACATATACATAAACACACATAGACACACATATACATATATACACACATAGAAACACACACATACACATAGATATGCATATAAACCCACATGCATACAAAGCACATGCATATGCATTCATACATATACACATGCATACACACATATACACATACACACAGAAATGCATACACACACATACACACACATACACACACAACATAGACACAAAAATACACATGCATACACATACACATACACACACATATTCATACACACATATAGACAAATACATGTACACACACATGTACATATACACACACATGTACATATACACACATAGAGACACACATATACACACACACACACATACGTATAGTCACATGCATACACAAGTATATGCGTACAGATGTACACACATGTACACATACACACACATACATACACACACACATACACATATACATAAATACATAAATACATAAATATACACATGCATACATGCATACACATACACACACATACATACACACACATACATACACACACATAGATACACATGCATACACACATACACATACACAGACATACACATACACATACACACATACGCATACATAGACATATATATATATATATATATATATATATATATATATATATATATATATATATATATATATATATATATATATATATATATATATATATATATATATATGCACACACACACATAAACTCATATGCATACATACACACATGCATACAAATGCATATGCATACATACATACACACATGCATACACACACATAAATGCATACACACATGCACATATACACACACATACACACTATACATACACATGCATACACACACATACACACACATACACACACATATACATATACACACACATACACACATACACACATACACACATACATATACATAGACATATACATACACACACATAGACACACGCATAAACACATAGACACACGCATAAACACATACACATACACACACATAGACACACTCATACACATATACACACAAAAATACACTCACATGCATACATACACACACATGCATATGAATACATACATACACACATGCATACACACACATACACATACACATACACACACAAACCATATAATGCCTTTTTCAGCTTGCACACTTGGTTTTCATGCCCTTTCTGCAAAAAGCCACGGGGTTGAAAAAACATACATTTCTTCGTGCAAGTCACCATTCTGAAATGTAGTTTTAATTTCCAACTGATGTACATTCCAACCATGATGGGCTTCAAGTGCACAGATGCTACGAATAGTAGTTATTCGGCATTTAGGAGCAAATGTCTCATCAAAATCAATGCCTCTTTCCTGAGCATAAACCTTTGCAACAAGCTTAGCCTTATACCTGTCAATTGTTCCATCAGGCTTACACTTCAGCTTGTATACCCACTTAGTGCCAATGGCCTTCTTGCCAGGAGGCAAGTCACATAAAGACTACGTACCATTCTTCATTATAACATCTTATTCAGATCGCATAGTACTTATCCAATTTTTTGAATTTTGTGCTTCATCAAATGAAACAGACTCATTCTCATCACAAAGGCTAGAGGCAACCATAGCATAGCACTTTGATACAAAGGAGACACTATGAGAGTGTGAATGAGTACGATATGAAAGAGGCATCTAATTTGTTGTCATGAAAAGTCTGCACCAACCATTTTGGCATATATTTTTCCTCCTCGATATCAGCTCTCTCATCAACAAGTGCATCATCTGAATGTGCATAAAAACTGGAATGATCTGCATCATCACATGAAACCTATAAAGGATGAGAACTTGCCTCATTAGGACAAGCACTAGACTGTCCATGCAACAGTGTCATACATGTCTCTGGAGCTAATTAATATCTCCTTAGTACATGAAAGTAATGGATGAATAACATCTTTCAAAAAAACAACATCACGAATAACCAAAATGTGTTTACTCTTTGGATGATACAGATGATAGGCTTTGCTTTCAGGATTGTACCCATTTCACTGCTTTATCATCCAATTTCTTGCGTTGTTGTTTAGGAACTAATGCATATGCCAGTCAACCAAAAACACGCAGGTGAACAACAGATGGCTTGCAACTGTTGGTGCATCGCTTATTGCGGAATTCGCTTACACCACAGAAACTAAGCTAGAGTGATGTTAGAACACCTCTATAATCATCAGTAGCTTAGCAAACTTTCTGAAACTGAGAACTTATAACTGTATTTATTGAACACCGAAAATTCACTTTACAGAAAGCTTCTCGTTTCCTTTAAGCTTCAATTCTGAACTGATTTACTTCAGTCTTTACACTACTATATTAGCTTACAGTTAAAAAATCTTTGCGTCACTTAACTATGTCAAAACTGTGTTTTGAACTCACCAAAATTCCACCGGAACTTCACCGGACTGTTACCGGAATGTCACCGTAATTGTACCGGAATCTTACCGGAATCAACTGCAACTTTGTTTGTAATTACTTCAAACGTGTATACATGAAGTAAGGAAGTGATATCTAAACTTCCTTCACTGAATGAACTCTATCTGAAGTTTAAGAAAAACTTCATCAGTTCTGGATGCCTCTTTCCGGTCAGACTTTGTACTGTGTGTACATATCCATTTCATCGAAATCTTTGATCAGTTTATAGTTGAGACTCTAGCTACAAGATAAGCTATCTCTCAGTACATTATACTTCGAGATATGACTCATAGAAGTACCGAAAAAATGTTTACTGAGAAAATTGTAACTGTTAACTAACTTTTCACAGTAACATGAAAATTCTCAGATTTCTTCACATACGAAGAATGCACTCAAATTCTTCCACATGAACATGTGTTTTCTATTAGAGAAGATGTGTACAAAATATAGCTTGGCCTCACTTTGCTCATAGCTATGGAAAACTCTCCTACTTTGAGTAGTTATTCCTTACCATCTCTCTCAGATGAATACCCAGCATTTCAGGTTTTGTTATTCATCTCTACATACACGATCTATGGCGTCTTCTATATCTTACTTCTATTCTCTATCTCATATGCACACTTTCTCTCTACACTACACGCCCTACATTTCGGTTCTATGCTCTCTCTTATATACATTTTGATCCGGTTTCAACAGACTCTAATTCTGGAAGTTTCTACTGTATATTACAGTCGTGAATTTGTCCCTTCACTAAGGCTTTGGTTTTCTGAATACTTTGTTTCTGCTTTCCTTCATCTTTATGTCGTTATGCATAATTAGTTAGTGAATCTCCAACAGCTCCCCCTCAATCACTAATTTGCATCTTCTGGTCTTCATATATCCTTCTTTTCTTTTATACCTGCCATTTCTTTGAATCTGCTTGTCTTTACTCCATCCAAGCTCTTTGTCAGAATATCTGCAATCTGATCTTTTGTAAGAGTGAATACCAATTCAATCTCCTTCTCCATTACCTTTTCCCTCAGGAAATGATATTGAATTTCTATGTGTTTTGTTCTTGCATGAAATACTGGATTTGCGGCAAGATATAACGAGCTCATATTGTCTCCATGTATGATAGGTATACCTTGATCAATACCCATGCTTTTGAACAAGGTCTGCATCCATATCACTTCTTTAGCTGCTTCCAAAAGTCCTTTGTATTCTGCTTCTATTGACGATAAAGCTACTGTGTGCTGCTTCTTTGAACTCTAGCTCACAAGCTTATCTCCTAGGTATATCATATACCCATGTGTTGACCTTCTTTCATCTTGACTTCCTACCCAGTCTGAGTCACTGTATGCTCCCAACTTTATATCTGACGTATATATAATCCTTCTTTTATAGTTCTTTTGATATATCTAAGAACACTTTGTCCTGCAACCCAATGTTGATCCTTCGGACAATGCATGAACTGTGAGAGAACTCCCACTGCATAACTGAGATCAGGTCTTGTTAGTGTAGCATAGATTAAGCTTCCAACTAACGACTGATACTTCCTCATATCTTTAAACTCTGCCCACTATATTTGCTGAGTTTATGATTTACTTCAAGCGGTGTTGAAGCTTCTCTGCAATTCTCCATGTTAAACTTCTTTAGTAAGTTTAGGAGATACCTTTCTTGCAAAACATATATACCATGATCTGTATATGTAACTTCCATTCCAAGAAAGTATGATAACTTCCCTAGATCACTGATCTTGAACTCTTTTTCAAGCAATCTCTTTACCTCTTTGATTCCTTCATCTGAGGTTCCTGTGATTATTATGTCATCTACATAAATAAAAATGTAGATAATACCTTCATCTGTTCTCTTGATCAGTAGACTTGCATCTACCTTCGAGCTTTGGTATCCAAGGTCATTGAGATACTTCACAAGTCTGTAATTCCAAGCTCTTGGAGCTTGTTTCAATCCATAGAGAGCTCTTCTTAGTCTACAAACATGTTCTGGGTAACTGGAACTTACAAACCCTTCAAGTTGTTCCATGTAGACTTCATCCGATATATATCCATTCAGAAATGCATTCTTTATATCTAGCTGACTAAGCTTCCATCCTTTTGACGTTGCTATAGCAATCAATGTCCTTATGGTTGACATCTTTGCCATCGGACTAAACGTCTCATCATAATCTATGCCATATGTCTGAGCATAGCCTTTGACTACCAGTCTAGCTTTATATCTGGCTATCCTTCCATCTGCAAGCTTCTTGACTTTGTAAACCCATTTGTTTCCAATCACATTTCTATTGACAAATTGGACAAAGATACTTATCCGGCATGGGTAATGCGCATGGAAGCTTTAATTATGAGTAAAGAATTAATGAAATATGTGACAGGAGAAGAAAAGAAGCCGACTTTTGAAGATGATAGTCAACCGAAGAAAGAAGAATTAGAAGTCTTGAAGCTGTGGCAGAAGAAAGATGCAACGGCAAGAGCATACATCTATAATACAATTACAGATCATCTACTACCGCACATTAGAGGTCTGGAGAAAGCAGAAGATATATGGAGAGCGTTGGAAGATCACTTCCAAAATACTACGAAAGCTAGAAAGGCTAGCTTATGGTCGGAGTTCACAACATTCAAGAAAAAGCAAAGTCAAAGCATTAGTGATTATGTCACTAAGATGAAGGACTTGGCAGATAGTCTTGGATCAATTGGTGAAGATATCGAAGACCACAGGTTAATAGCACAAGTGCTTACAGGTTTGAGAAGAGATGAAAGGTGGAAACCTTTTGTACTCTCAGCTGAACTGTCTTTAAATCATTTTGTACTAGATTTAAATCAGTTGCTTGGACTAATGCTAACGTTTGAGCAAGATTTGAAGATAGATGGAGAAAAAGGACATAGTTCGGCTATGTATGCAAGGAATAAGAAGAAAGGTGATAAAGGAAAAGAAAAAGATGAAGAAGAAGTGACTGCTCAAGCAAATTATGCAAAAGGACGAGGTAATGTCAGAAATAAAAGTAGAAGTAATACAAAAGGAAGAGGTAACAAGAAAGCTTGCTGGATCTGTGGATTAAGCAATCACTTGGCTCATGATTGCTGGCATAATTCACAAGGATCAAGTCAGAATCAGAATAACAATAGCAGAGGTAGAAGCGGAAGATATCAAAGAGGAAGACAAAGCCAAAGAGGTGGATATGGTAGAGGTGGAGCAAGAGATTGGGGACAGAATCAGTCTCACAACACTACCTACTACAACTATGCAAATGATACACAGAATGATGATCATACGACGTTGATGATGAACTCAATAAGTACATCAGAAAATGAAGACCTCAAGGTATTCTATATTGACTCTGGTTGTTCAAATCATTTGTCAGGAAATATAGAATTATTATCAGAACTTGAGGGAGGTATTTCAAATCATACAGTACAGATAGGTGATAACACAAAACATAATGTAAGGTCAATTGGAAAGGTAAAGTGTAAGAATTGAGCTGACCTACTAACAAACGTTTTGTATGTTCCAACAATTTTGAAGAATCTGATCAGTGTGGGTCAGATAGTAGAAAAAGGTTTTCAAGTCAGGTTTACAAATGAAGGAGTATTTGTTGAAGATCCAGAGAATGAATACAAACAGATTGTCCATGGTAAAAAGGAAGGTAGATTTTTTACTTTGAAAGTACAAGGAAATGTTGGTCAAGCCTTGATCACACATGGTGATGAGGTATTTACAGAACTAGACCTCTGGCATAAGAGGTTAGGACATTTTAATAAAAAGGGAAATAACTTGCAGGTATACACCGCAACAAAATGGAGTAGCAGAAAGAAGAAACCGAACTCTAGTTGAGTTTGCAAGAGCAATGCTAAAGGAGAAGAATTGTCCAAATTATCTTTGGGCTGAGGCTGTAAATACAACAACATATCTGGTAAATAGATTACCATGTACAACTTTAAATGGGATGACCCCTTATGAAGCCTGGTGGGGCAAGAAACCAACACTTGATCATTGTAAAGTGTTTGGATCAGTTGCTTATGCTTATGTATCATCACAGTTGAGACATAAGCTTGAACCAAAAGCTGAAAAATATGTGTTCATCGGATATGATGAAAAGTAGATGGGTTACAGGTTATGGAGTCCTTTAACCAAACAGTTTACTGTTTCCAGAGATGTGACATTTGATGAAGGAAAAAGCTGGTATACAGATAAAGAGCATAGTGTTGAAACACTTGAAGAAGAGATAAGAAGGAATGAAAAAGGTAAATCACATATACAGGTGAATGGAGATGAAGATCATATGCAGGCAAGTACATCCAGGATCGAATCAGGTATGAGAAACGAAGATGGATCAAGATTTGATGAAGATGTGTATTCAGATACACATGAAGAATATGAGCCAAGAAGGTCAAATAGAGTAAGGAAACAACCAACGAGGTATTCCTATGACACTTCTTATTTGACTAAGAAAAACTATGCTTACTTAGTAAAGGAAGATGAAGAACCTCATAATTACAGTGTGAAGAATTCTCATAAAGGACTGTTGGTGCAACGCTTATTGCGGAATTCGCTTACACCACAAAAACTAAGCTAGAGTGATGTTAGAACACCTCTATAATCATCATTAGCTTAGCAAACTTTCTGAAACTGAGAACTTATAACTGTATTTAGTGAACACCGGAAATTCACTTTACAGAAAGCTTCTCGTTTCCTTCAAGCTTCAATTCTGAACTGATTTACTTCAGTCTTTACACTATTGTATTAGCTTACAGTTAAATCTTTGTGTCACTTAACTATGTCAAAACTGTGTTTTGAACTCACCAAAATTCAACCGGAACTTCACAGGACTGTTACCGGAATGTCACCCTAATTGTACCGAAATCTTACCGGAATCAACTGCAACTTTGTTTGTAATTACTTCAAACGTGTATACATGAAGTAAGGAAGTGACATCTAAACTTCCTTCACTGAATGAACTCTATCTGAAGTTTAAGAAAAACTTCATGAGTTCTGGATGCCTCTTTCCGGTCAGACTTTGTACTGTGTGTACATATCCATTTCACCGAAATCTTTGATCAGTTTACATTATACTTTACATTATACTTCAAGATCTGACTCATAGAAGTACCAAAAAAATGTTTACTGAGAAAACTGTAACTGTTAACTAACTTTTCACAGTAACATGAAAATTCTCAGATTTCTTCACATACGAAGAATGCGCTCAAATTCTTCCACATGAACATGTGTTTTCTATTAGAGAAGATGTGTACAAAATATAGCTTGGCCTCACTTTGCTCATAGCTATGGAAAACTCTCCTACTCTGAGTAGTTATTCCTTACCATCTCTCTCAGATGAATACCCGACATTTCATGTTTTGTTATTCATCTATACATACGCGATCTATGGCGTCTTCTATATCTTACTTCTATTCTCTATCTCATATGCACACTTTCTCTCTGCACTACACGCCCTACATTTCGGTTCTATGCTCTCTCTTATATACATTTTGATCCGATTTCAACAGACTCTAATTTTGGAAGTTTCTATTGTATATTACAGTCGTGAATTTGTCCCTTCACTAAGGCTTTGGTTTTCTGAATACTTTGTTTCTGCTTTCCTTCGTCTTTATGTCGTTATGCATAATTAGTGAGTGAATCTCCAACAGCAACCATGCCAAGCCTCACATGGAGTGATAGACTGTAATGCCTTAGTGGGACACCTGTTAAGTACATATGCTACACATATAACAACCTCAAGCCAGAAATTATGTGGTAAAGCCTGACTCTTGACCATACACCTTGGGATCTCCATGAGTGACCTATTCTTTCTTTTAGCAACTCCATTCTATTGAGGTGTATATGGCATTGTACATGGATGTTTTATCCCACGTTCATTCAGAAACACATTAAAGTCAAAAGACATATTCCCACCTTTGATTAGAACAGAGGGTGCCCATTTTACATGCTCACAAATTTTCGACCAAAACCAAAAACTGTTTGAAGCACATAAACACTTCCGACTGTGCTTTCAATGGATATACCCATGCATGCCTAGAAAGAGCATCAATGAAAGTCACAAAGTCAATGCGATTTTAGAATAGCTCAAATTGAACCATCTTTTGGGAAGGAGGAATGCTGCATTTTGCCCAAAATACAGCCTTCACATACATGTTTACCAACTGCCTCAAGTTTGGGCAAAGAGGATACCATTTCAAATTTTTGCAGGCATAGCAAACTAGCAAAATTTAGATGACCAAAGCGTGCATGCCAAAACTTTGCATCTGACATAGCCCGAGAATCTTGAACTGCACATGCTGAATCATTCACAAATTTTGCATAATCTATGAGCTTATACAACCCACGACATAAATGCGAGAAGCAATAATGATGTGGCCATTTGACAGATCATGAATTGTACATCTGTCATCAACAAATTTCATGACCAAGCCAATCTTGGCTAATTTTGCAATTGATAACAGATTTTTCTTTATCCATGGATCAAATAAAGCATCCAACAATGCAAAAGAACTACCATCAACAATAGTCAGTAGGATAAGAGGAGTTGTTGGCACATGTGAAAGTATTCCTTGTAAGGGCACACTAGAGTGAAGTGAAAAAACTACACTGCAAGGTAATATGTTTGGTTGCACCACTATCAAAGTCTGATATAATTTGAAGAATTTTGGATACTAGTGTCAAATCATTCAGGGGGGTGATGAAACATGAAGACTTATTTTCAGCCATATGTGAAAGAATGCAGATTCATACCTATAAGTATTCCAAGTATTCCTATATCAGGTATTCCTATATTTCCTTTGTCAATTTCTCTTTATGTTCCAGATTTATAAGAAGAAGGAAAAAAGAGAACGTCTAGAGAAAGTTCCTGTTAGGTGTTCCTGTTCAGGAGAAGGTTCTAGAATTCTATTGAAGAGAAACTTGATATTTCAGAAAGGTATGTTTCAAAGGTGCGCACATTTAGGTTTATACCAAATTCTGAAGGAAAGAGGTATGACGGACTTACAGATTGAACAAGGATGAATACATGATAACATCATAGATTTTTTGATGAGACTCATGAGTTGAGTTGAGTTGAGTACAGTCAGAGATGAACCAACTAGTGTTCATAATACACTAAGTTGTGAACTGTCAATCACAGGCCCTAGGATTCAGTTTCTGATTTTGTTTAGTGTATTTACATGACACAACAGAAGTACGTTGAGAAAGCTTCGTAAGGTAAATGCAAATATAAGGATCCTAGTATATGTTTTCAGGTTTGAGAAGATAGGAGATAGCAGGCTCAGAGTCAGTACTTGCTACATTTGTTGTCAAGCAAATGATTGCTTGACGAGTACACTATTGGGTATCTAGTTTGCATATTTTCTCAAGTATTATGGTTCATATTCAACAAGTTCAGGTTTTTGAAGTTTGAAGAAAGTCAAATTCAAGTTTGAAGAAGACTTTTGAAGAAAAGGTTTGAAGGTCAATTCGGGAGTACAAGTTTGAAGTTTATGATAGTTCATAGATGAATGAAGTTACATATCTAGTTCAGTTTATACCAATATGACATTGCAAGGGGAATTGTTGGAAAACAATGTCACATCATTCCGAAATCCATTTAGGGCAAAAACCCTAATTTTGGTACTTAGTCATTTTTGGCACAAAAATGGGTAAAAGTTTTATGAGCCTATCTTGTAGAGCTTGAAGAGAGCTTTCCAATGGTATATGACATTCAGCCACCAGAGATCAAATTTTGGAGAAAACCCTAACCCTAATTTTCTATTGATTTAGGGTTTTGACCTCATATGATAGCTCTCAGCATAAGGATCATAAAAATGTTGTTAGATTATTCATCAGGTAGTCAGAAGTGTGAAAAAGCAGGTCAAGAAGTTATTTTTGAAGTTAACTAAAAGCAACTTTAAAATTAAAGCAAACTCACTTAAAAATAAAGCAAAAGCAATTTAAAAAGGGATGAGATTAAAATAAAGCGCTTTTTAGTGAGTTTTTCGCATGAGACACTCAAGGATATATAAAGAAGTGTTTGGATCACTTCTAGGATATCCTTCACCTAGTTCAACACAAGCTTTGGAGCTTGGTCCCTCAATAGAGGTAGTGCTTCTTAGCACATGGGGCAACCATGGTGCTATTTTGGAGCATGTTGAGGAGCGGCTATGAAGTTCTTCTTGGAGAAGAAGAGTGTGCTCACACTCTTGCTTATGGAGATGACTTACCCATCAGCAGCTTGGTGGTGTGGATCAACCATCCACATGATGTATTTGAAGATTATCTTCTACATGAAGATTTCGGGTTCCTTCAAAGACATTGGATGGATGTTAACATAAGATTTACATCTTATGTTAAGAATTCAGGTACATATTCTCTTTATACACACATGTATTACTTGAAGTATATGGAAGTGGCATCCATATCAGGAGGAGTCCTATTCGGCATATGTATAAGAGAATCAATACATATATTCTTTATGCATATTTGGATGAGGTGTTCAAGAAGGTGTTTCCATATGAGTTTGAGGATTTCTGACAGCAAACTTGTTAGCATTCTTTGCTAATTTTGTACGTATGTGATCTTTCACACACGTATCTGACTTAGGGTCTTCCATAGCCTAAGTTCAGATGAGGGTTTTCTGATTATCAGTTTTAGACTGATCTGTCCTCTTTCTGTCACTCATATTTACTCTTCTACAACCTATTAGGTCACACATCTCATATATATTCATATTTCTGTCCATACATCTGAATATGTTTGTTACATTTGTACATTCACTCATCCATCTATTTCTATTCACATAGAGTGGTTGAGAATTTTGACTCCCACATTGTAAATTGACATTTGTATATATGATAGTGTGAGTAAGCAGTGGCTTACATAACACTTTACACATGTTGTCTAATCTTTCACTATCTTTGTCTCATCATTTGTATGATTAAAGTGTGGTATGTTCATGTTTTTTCAATATTGGAAGATTGCTGAAATTTGTGTTGTAGATCCTGGACCTATGGAACTTGGACCTGTGATATTAGTTATGGGCCTACGTAATTTCCAAAACACACAATACTAAATGTATTACCACTAGAATGTACAAAGATAAGTAACCTATTAGGGCAATAGGTGTATATACAAGCCCAGGGGAAAAAACCTCCTAAAGAGGGAAAAAAGTGCCCCAATGGTCCTAGTGTATTCCCAAACATCACCACTTAAATATATCAACAATAGGTAACATAGGGGTGGAGTGTGACGTATCATCTGATGGAAGCATAATATACATTAGGCATGGTTTGCAGTTCAAAAAAAGATTGAGAGCTTTATGTGACTTCTACTTGAATTTTCTTCACTTGAAATGGGCATAAGTATGAATTTAACATATAAATTGAAATATATATATTGTACATTTTACTTATATGATCCTTTTTTCCTTTAGAGTGAGTTTGATGAGAGACAAAAATTATGTACTTAGTTCAATAGAGATAGAATTTGGCATTGGGTGGTCTCACAAGTGGTTCCTGAAAGAAATGTGGATACTTATGTCATATCATCATGACAATGCACAATACACATTGCTTTTATTTGTTGTATTTATGTATTTACACACACACATACGTAAATACATATCTATGTATTTACGTATGTGTGTGTGTAAATACATAAATACAACAAATAAAAGCAATGTGTATTGTGCATTGTCATGATGATATGACATAAGTATCCATATCTCTTTTAGGCACCACTTGTGAGACCACCTAACACACACACATATGTGTGTGTGTGTGTATTTTTAGATATATACACACACACACACAAATATATATATATATATATATATATATACATATATATATATATCTGTGTGTGTATAAATATATAAATACAACAAATAAAAGCAATGTGTATTGTCCATTGTCATGACGATATGAAATAAGTATCCACATCTCTTTCAGGCACCATTTGTGAGACCACCCAACACACACACACACACACACACATATATATATATATACATTAATATATATATATATATATATATATATATATATATATATATATATATATATATATATATATATATATATATATATATATATATATATATATATATATGGTTCAAGAATATCATTAGAGAAGGACCAATATCATGCAAAGAAGAAAACACTAATGATAGTCCTCTTCTTATAATTGTATATATCGATTTCAATAACCTCGTCTTCAAGTGCAGATGCATCACTTACATTGAACACAAATCATTAGCTACTTGGATCTACAAGGACCATAAGACATATATAGATACATACACATCATGTACACACACACACACACACACACACACACACACATATATATATATATATATATATATATATATATATATATATATATATATATATATATATATATATATATATATATATATATATATATATATATGTATGTATGCATACATACACATGCATATATCACATGCACATCCAAATACATAGACATGTATCACACACATGTGTTGGGGTTCATGTTCAACACATCACTACTAACTTCTACAAATACTCACATAGGAAATGAACTTGTCCTTGGTTCTATTCTCACACCAAATGAACAGAGAAATGATAGATAAATATTCACATAGAATGAAGAATCAGATCGACTACCTTCTGCATTCAGACAATACAGAACAGAGCATCTAATTAAGAAGATATTTCACTCGAAATACTTGCGCACAATAGATCTAAGGAAAACACCTTCATTAAGTTCTTCAAGAATCTTCATAGTTTACAACTTTCTGATTCTACATCAGAGATTTGTTTGTTGTTTTGACAGAGACTTCTGCCATCAGTACAGGTTTTCCAGATCATTCTGTGAACTCCTCCTTTCGTTGCTACAGATGAGCCTTCTTGTTTCCTTGCGTCTTCTTCTTGGGAACGCTTTCGATTCTCCTTCCTTTTTACGAACAAAATAGATAAATACCTTCACATGATGCCAAACACTAACTGACTATAACTGTCCATTAAAAGTCCGATTCAACAACATCCGATTCACCAAAATCCGATGCAACAAAATTCTGAATTAAGCGAACTTTGATAGAACACTTTTCGACTTATCATCTTATCCTTCAACACCTGGCACTTCTTGGTGGGGAATTTTTGCCAAAAATTGAACTTGGATTCACAATTCCTTGATCGTAAAAAACTATTTCTAATGATCTATGAGGAACTTCTGCTTCTGTTTATCTTGCTTCTCAGCCAATCCTATATCTGAAAGTAATTGTTGGTGATACCAATGTATCCAACTCCTGTTCAACACTTTTTTTGCACCAATTGTTCTTTTAGTTCCTTAATCATCTGTAAACGTTCTTCATTCTCTGCGTGATACTTTTCTATGACTTGAAGCAGTTTTTTTCATGTACAGAAACAAAGCCATCTTGCAATTGCTCATAAGGAAATCAAATCAAAGTTTGTAGTCTGCCCTTAACCACATTCCATACGTCCTGCACATACTTATGGATTTGCTGTTTGATCATGCCCATATCCAATTCCGACATTAAGATCGCATCAAGCTCAACTTCTTCATTGTTCAGAGTCTGCCACTCTAAAACTAACAATGGTTTCATCCTAGACTTAAGAACCACAATATCTGTTTGCAAACTAGAATTCAAAGCTGACAAAATTTTCATTTCAGTTTCTACCTTTTCTTGCATTTGCATCATCCACACCTCAGATTCCTATAAGGACTTCTTTGCCCTCGATATCTCAATCACCTGCTGTTGTTTGCATTGATTGCTTAACTCCTCATATGCCTGACTTTTCCTGTTTAATTCATCTTGAAGTTTCCAAATTTGTACCTGTAATAATTGATGTTCTTCAATTATTACAGGTACAAATAATTGCTGTTGTTTGCATAGATTGCTTAACTCCTCATATGCCTGACTTTTCCTGTAATAATTCATCTTGTAATAATTGATGTTCAATACTTATAATATCCACATACTACTTTTGCTGTGCTAACTGTTCTTCCTACTTGCATAAAAACTTAGAGACCTCTTCTAACTTCTTCTGCATTATTCCTACTTCTGAGCCTATTTCCCTCTATGGTTGTTGATTCTGATCATCTGTCAATTTATCAACAACTGTTTGTAACTGAGGCTCTAATCTTCTTTTCTTTGAGAGTTTAGATGTCCTCCCAACCACCTTGGGGTGCTCCTCACTATCCGAGATATGGACTAATGAGTCATGAAACATTACTCCCTTAAATGATTCACCGTTTAACTTTTGGGCTACAGATGCTAACTCCTCCATATTGTAACCTACCTTATATAGATCATTATATACATCTTTGGGTTTCTCTATCTCTTTGGCAAACACCTGCACTTGTGTTCTAGTGGCAGATGCATCCAATTGACCCATAGTCTCCTTTAGCCATACTTGCTCCTGCCTCTCCACCTGTTGCACAAACTGAAATAGAGCTGCCAAATAGGCAGCCATTCTGCTATTAACTAAGGTTTTGCATCTATCTCCTACAAACATCTCACTGTGCATTTGCTCGTATACCCAATGTGCCCAACTAACTCTTCCATTTACTTTTGCATACACTAAAGGAGTGAAATTCTCCTTAGACATATAATCATACTTAACAATAAAACAAAAATGTTCTAAGTACAACTTCAATTGCTCATGCCTTGCATATGTCACGTTCTTTATCATGTAGTATTGCCGATCACCCTCTCCTGGTCCAAACTCCTTTTTTAATATCTCCTCTGAACATTTAGGAACTACAACATCCTTATAGAAAGGTAACTTAAACACCTCAACGACCAACTCTAGTGAAAATTTTACCTGCATCGAGAGCTGTCCTTTGGTCTTCTTAATGATCTCCAGTTGGCTCTTTGCGTAGTAATTACAATGCCAAGTTGACCAAGGAAGGGATGCAAACTTGAATAGACACACCCGCTACAACCGGGAACTGACATCGATATCCATTATAAAATCCGTGAAAGGATCCATCAACATTTATACAAACTTGCTTGCTGATGTTGGCGTCAAAATTTCCTCCTCCTCCTCCTGTAATAAACTATCACTTTCCTCGGACGTGGTTTCATCTTTACAAGCTACCACCTTCCTGCATTTACCACGACCTCTTATTTCAGCTATTATGCTAGTGGAAACGATGGAATTTATAGTGGCTATCTTCTTCCACGGCATGAAGTAATATTCGACAAAAGCCAAATGCAGGTGCCAACCTTCAAATCTTCTCTCAAGTATCTGTACAATACCACCGATCTCGTAAAAAATAGTGAGTGTTGATGATGCTTGACCATAAGTGAATTTTAAACCCAATGATTTTGCATCTTACCCCAATATGATGGCATGATTTAAAAATCATTTACTTGTGCGTTTGGGATCATAAACTTTCGTGCGCAAAACAAGAGCAATAAAATAATATTCTGACCACCTTTTTACCAAATGGACACTTTTTGATCCAACATACTCCGAAAAAGGAAACTCCAACCTAGCAAAGTCCGATTTGCTTAACACTGAACTGACCAACTCCGAGCCATGAGAAATGGATTGAACAAACTCCGACTTTTGGACATCCGACCAATATCATTCCGAGAGAACACAATTCTTCAATTCATGCCCAATTAAATGTGACTAAGTTAATCATTTTGAAAGCCTTTTCTACTAATCCACCCTAACCTTTAAAGTGATGATAAGAGTACAAGCATATTTTTTCCAAGGTACGGAGTGACATCTGAGAAGACATTCTATTACTAATCGGATCATGGAAACATTCCATTACTAATTGGATCATGGAAAAATAAGTTATTCTGCAACCATGCTCGAAAAGAATATCCAATTGCGTGCTTGAATGTATTAAGTTTGGAATAAAACTTGAAGAGGACAAAATCCATGGATTGACTACCACTATATTAAACTTTTTATGCAAATTTTTCTTCTGATTTGTCTGTTCGATTGTAATATCTTCATAAAACTGCACTACTTGCCTATACATTTCCTCTTGCTCTAGTATCATTTGAGAAACTATTTCTCTCTATTGCACCTTCAACTAAATGTGATTTTTCCACCCCTTATCTTCGTTCTCCATCTTCTTCCCCTCCAATATAACGTGCTTGTGTTGGTATAACCTGCTCTGCCATGCGCTCTGCAACTCCTGCACTTGTCTTTACTGCATTCGACTATCTTCAAAAGTGACTACTTCATTTACTAGCTTGATATTAGCACATGAAAACCATTGCATCCTCAAAAAAGCAGTTAATGTAATCTTGGACCAACAATTATCAATAAAGCATGCCACCACCAAAGAACATGTAGATAAATGGGCCTTCTCACTTCTGTGATCAATAAGGGTACTAATCTGATTTTCAGAATTAAACATCACTTGGACTAAATTAGATGACAACCAGTCCATATGGGGAAGTTTCGCTTGGAATTTCTTCAAACAAAATCCATTAATCGGTTTTCGCATTCTTGTGCGAAACACATATGCTAATAGAAAAGTTCCTTGACCTAAATCCTGCACATCCTGATATGGACCTTTATATCTCAATGTAAGTTTTCCTGGATGAGGCCATAACTTGGAATTGTACATCATCACCCAATCTCCTTCTTGAAATACCTTGAATTTCACATTCATATTCACCCAAGCTTGTCTCCTTCTTTGGATTACTTCTGTAATGTATGCACTAACTAAACGATCCTCCTCCAACTGAAGAAGATACTCACTTCTATGCTTAACTGAAGCTTTAGGAGACATCTTTTCAGCTGTGACTCTCAAACTTGGGACCACAAACTCCATGGGCACTACAACCTCCAATCCATACACCAATCGGGAAGGTGTCATACCTGTTGTTACTTTGAACGCTGTTTGGAATGACCATATTTCTGAATCAAGTAACAAATCCAATTTTTCTGATTATCATGCACTAGCTTTTTAAGAATATGCATTAAAGTTTTGTTGGTACTTTTTGCTTGACCATTTGCCTGTGGGTGATAGGCTGTAGACTTTTTATGCATAATCAAATGAGTCCTTGTTAATTTTGAAATCACTTCATTGAGAAAGTGAGCACCTCTATCACTTACGAACTCGACATGACAACCAAACCTAGTCATAATGTTGTGATAGAGAAATTTTGCCACATTCGTCGCCTTGTTATCCTTCAATGCTATTGCTTCTACCCACTTCATACAATAATCTGTGGCTATTAAAATATATCTATTACCACGGTGAGTACTGGGCTTAATGGGTCCAACAAAATCCATACCCCACTTTTGAAATGGATCCAAAGGTAAAACAGGATGATCAGACATCCGATCTGAATTATTTGGTTGGCCCATTTTTTGACAAATCACACATCTTTTAGCAAATTCGTGAGCATCCTTTAGTACCATAGGCCACCATAATCCTGCTTGTAAAACCTTCTTCCCTATAATATCATCTGACAAGTGACCTCGTGCTGGACCTGAATGTGCTTCTTGCAACACAGCTGGTTGTTCAAAATCTGGTACACACCTTCGAATGACTTGATCCACCCCTTTCTTATACAATGCACCAGCTATAACCAAATATGGCCTACTTTTAAGAGAAAACTTCTTTTTTTGATCAGGTGTAAAATGTTGAGGTAATGCTCCATCAATTAGAAACACTAATAATTGATCATACCAAGACTCCGCTTCAACAATTTGTGCATTAAACAACTCTGCATCAAGAAATTCATCATTTACACCTGTAGGTGCTTCACTTGATTCCAATCTACTAAAGTAATCTGCCATTGCATGCTCTTTTCCTGGAGTATGAATAATAACAAAATCAAATTCTTACAATAGAAGCATCCACCTAGCCAATCTTCCTATCAATAAAGGCTCCTTGATCAAATACACCAAAGCCTGATGATCAACATGAAAAATCACTTTATTACCCAATAAATAATGTCTAAACTTGTTAAGAGCATACACCATTGCTAAAGCTTCCCTTTCAGTCATAGGATAGTTTCTTTCCACTGCACACAACACCCTACTAGCATAATATACTAGTCTATACCATCCTTTTTCCTTCTGCTACATCAAAACTAATGGAGAGTGTTAATCTCCAAAAGAACAAGCTATCCTTGATGTTAGAACACTTCTATATCAAGTATAACTCAAAACCTTAATCAATTTTGGAAGACCAATGTCAAACTATCAAGATTTTCACTAACTGTGAAGACAATCACTACTCAGCAAAGTCTGTTGCACATAACTCACTCATTGACTAACCAAATGTGTAAATGTTTCAATGAAAATTTGTATGAGGTGTCATCTAATGTTTGCACACCTTCTCCAAGTTAAATCTTCTCAAAAGATTCAGTAGAGCTTGAGAAATGATCCAAACAATTGACCTATGTCTGAAACTATCCTCTTGTATAGTCAACTTTGACACCTACAACTTCTAATGCATGGTTTCCCAAACTACAACCCATTTAATCAAATGCTTTTAGCCATAGATGGGTTGCCTTCCAACTTAGATTTTGAATCCTGGTTTGTGTAAAAGTTTACACTATGCACTGAGATCTGATCATATCTTTGACCATCGAGATTACACCTGTTTCAAAAGACACTCATCACTTCTTCACATACAAATGTTCCTACACATAATACTTCAATCCAAAACTCATAATTGTAAAGACATAAGCACCAAATTTTGTAATGAATGAAGTTTTGTGCTGATCCTCCTCAACAACACAAATTTGATTATAACCTGAGAATCCATCCAAAAAACTATACATCTCATGACCAGCTACTGCATCCAATACGGCATCACAAAATGGCATAGGGAAGGGATCCGTAATTGTTGCTGCATTTAACTTTCTATAATCAACACAAATTCTCAGCTTTCCATTCTTTTAAGGGACCACTATAATAGGAGACAACCATGTGATCTGATTGACCGGTCTAATAAATCCAACTGCCAACAGTTTATCAATTTCTTCCTTAACATGCTTAGCAAAATTAGGATTCATCTGATATCTTTGTTGTACAATCAGAACTGCATCTTTCTTTAAATTTATGCGATGTTGATGTAGATCAGGGTCTATACCTTTCACCTGTGAGTAATCCCATGCAAAAACATCCACATATTCCTTTAATAAGAAAATCAGGCCGTCCATGAATTGACCCTCGAGTTCCTTGCTTACTCTCACCGTCTTCGATTTAGTCTCCATCCCCAAATTAATTTATTGAAGTTCATCTTCTTTTACCCTGCCAAAACTTGCATATTTTTTATCATAATTTTTTTCAGCCAAATTAATTACCTCTTTCTCTTGCTGTTCCAGTTTCTGCTGCGTAGGAATTTCCAAACTTTGTTCAAACATCCGTCGCACTTGTGCACCTTCCAATGCATCTCCTGGAACTGGCTCACTTGACTTCTTCACTACTTCATTATCCTTTGCTAACACACCTTCCACATAGACTTTTAAAACTGGTACAACAATTGGGTTTGCTTTCAGAAATTCTTCCTCCTCATCATCTTCTATTTATGAACCAAACTTATAATCTGAGCCATCAATGGTTTCTCCTATACCGACATGTTTCGTTTGCCTTTCATGGGAATTGTCACCTACTTTTTACCTTTTTTAATCATCACCACATTCAATCCCCAATCTTGCTTAACATTAGCCAACCTGAACCAAGGTCTTCCTAACAACATTTCATATGGATATGTAGACTCAGACATTCTAATGACCACAAAGTTTACCATGAATGACATTCCTAAAATTATGATTTGTTTCTGCTTCAAAATGCCCAATGGCTTAACTCTAGTTCGATCTACCATTTTTACTTGAAAAGGCGTTGGAGCCAAAGCCCTTTTCCCCATTTCTTTAAAAATATGCTCAGTTAATATGTTCACTCCTGAGCTACCATCAAGCAACACTTCATCAAACCACCTTTGATTATACTGTACCTGAATTACTGGCACAACAAAATCTACATCAGCTGGGTCAATATTATTAGCTGATGTTGATGGTACTTACCTAGCTACTAGCTCTGACTGCTGTTCAACAAGCTTCTTCAATAACTTCTCTCTAAAAGCTAGTACCAAAGATAATAACTGATATAAGGATAGTTGTAAAGGAGAGTTAATGATTACCTCAAACGAGTCATTGTCTAGATCTTGCTTGGATTGAGTCTTATCCTCTTTCTTCATTTTTTGTACAAAGACTGCATCATTCTCTTCCTCAGATGAACTTGCAAGTTGCACCTGTTTTTGTTGATCCTGTTGGATTCATTTATGAACTTGGTCTCTTATATATCTTTGTTCCTACCAATCGATGGGACCTTTATTTTTAGACCTTGAAACTGCCAAGATATCCCTTTCTTTAGCCTTTCCACATTTCTTGCAATCACAATTCCATTGATTTTCATGATTTAGATATAAGCTTCCTGATGTATTGACACCTACATCGTTACGACACTCCTAATCTGATAATTCTATCACTATAGCATTGGCCTGAGCAGCCTGTTGACCTTTTGTTGCTGTTGCCCCTGTTGATTATTTTGATCATATCGAACCACTGGTATGCCTCTTTCTTCCTCTATGCTTTACCTATAAAGGGCAATTAGGCCCTATCCAATGATCAGGTGTTGAACAATATCCACAAGGCATCACCCTAGGTGGTCTACCCTACTGATTTCCTTGTTGGCTCACAGGATCTCTCCATGATGGTTGTCCTTGCTGCTGCCTCTGAAAATTACCTCGACCCTAAACTGGTATAGCCTAATTGGTAGCCACTTCATTATTATTTCTATTGTCCTGCCTTGAACTTTGCCCTCTATGCTTGGGGTTATAACAACATTGATTTGTTGTGTGTCCATATTTATCACAAATGTTACAAAATCTTTTCTCTTTTGGAGCTATTATAGAATATCCATGTTCAAAGTCTAGAAGTCTTTTTTTGCTCCTTTGGTCCATGAGAATTTTGAGTTTCTTGTAGACTTGGTAAGAGGTGTCACTATCTTGGAGTAATCTCTAATGAATATCCTGTAGAAATTGGCAAATCTTAGAAAAAATTATGCATCTTGAGCACAGGAAGGTGGTTTCCAATCAAGGATTGTCTTGATCTTCTTAGGGTCCATAAAGATTCCTTTCTTTGATACAATGTACCCAAAAAACTCCACTTCTATCTGATGGAAAAAACACTTCTCTAATTTTGCATATAAGACTTTTTTTCTTAGTTTCTCTAGGACTATCTTTATGTGATATTCATGATACTCTAGGTTTTTGGAGAATATTAGGATATCATCGAGATATATTACCAGAAAGTCATCTATATACTTTTGAAAGATATCATTCATCATATGATGAATGACATCTCGAGCATTTATGAAACCAAACAGCATAGTTACATATTCAAAATGCCTATACCTTGTTCCAAATGTTGTCTTCCATTCATCTCCTTCTTTGCATTAGGGGAAAAAGTGAGCCCTGCATGGGCCTTATAAGGATTTGGATTAAAAATCTTAATCTAGGTGATTATGGGACCTTGCAAAACCACTAGTAGTATTGTCAAATAAAATAATATTTCACAAAAGGTTGTATTCAAATTCTCAAGACAAACAAATTTAGGCCTTCGGATGCTTCAAATCAATGGCTCATATTTGATTGGATGTAGCTCTAGTGAGAGAAGCTCTAACAAGCTAATGATGATGGGAGGAAGCTCACACATGTTTTTCATATTCTCTGCACATTTTTTGGCCCTTAGATCAAGAGCAATCTAAGCGCATACCACAATTTGGGCTGATCCCAAAATTGGCGGTGCCATGAGCCGTCGGATGGGGCCAAGATCTAATGGTGGAGGTCAAAAGGGCATTTTGCTTTTGGGGCCTCATTCTCAGCCATTGGATCATGTGTGCATCCAATGCTCCATATTTTAGGTGCCCAAAATTTCTTGGTTTCAAGCAGATGCATCCGATCTGAAGGTCAATCCAAGGGTGTGGAAGTGATGGCGCCTTTTTTAAGATGAATACAATCCCAACCATTGATAACAAGAGAAATCCAAGGGTCCAGGTTCAATGGTGCCTTGACTTTTGCTTTTCCACCTCATCCCTTGGATCATTGAACAAATCTAAGGGCTCTTATTGATTCTGAAGCATTCCAAAACCATTCACAAAGCTAAAACCATGAGTTCTAGGTGGTTTTTGCATCTTTGATGACACAAAACCAAGGGAAGCCTATGCCTAGTCTATGTGATTAAGGGAGTAGATTGTGGCCACCATCCTCTTCTCATTGGTCCATCACTGATCAACCCTTGAGCTAAAAGGCCCAAGGAGGGTTCACTTTTTCCCCTAATGGATCCTAACCAGATTATAGGCCCCTCGAAGCTCAATCTTCGTGAAGAATTTTTCTCTTTCGAGATGTTCCAAGAGATTTGACATAAGTGATAGAGGGTATTTGTTCTTTGCTGTGACTTTATTCAACCCACGATAGTCTATGCACATTCAGAGAGTCATGTCCTTTTTTACAAATAGGATAGGGGCTCTTGCAAGAGACTTTGAGTGTTTTATAGGCCCCGTGGCTAGATTCTCATCAATTGCGTAATTGTGTAAGTTCCTCTAGGGATAGTGTATAGATTGATCCGAATGGTGGTTGTGTTGCCTCTTGAAGTTCTATGGCACAATCATAAGGTCTATGCTCTAGGAGTATATCAGATTCTGCATTCTTCTTTTAAAAAATGTCTTCAAAATCTTGGTATTGGTTAGGTAGCTTCATTGAATCATCTTTCTTGGGCTCTTGAGTTGGTATTGCATATATCATATATGTCGGTTCCTTCCTTACTACATGTATGAAGGCTTTGGCTCCGCCGACATATGTCAGATTCTTATGGATATCTCTACACATGATTTTATTATTTTCCCAATTAATGTCTCGATTATGTTCCTTTAACCAAGGCATTCCAATGATAACAAAATCTACTGGACTTGATATTACATTGAAACATATGTGGGATTCATGGTCACCAAGGTGTACTAGTAATGGTGTGGTTTCCGTGGTTATATTCCCAGATGCTAAAGGTCGTCCATGCACTACTTTAGCTACTACTAGTTTGTTCTTTGAAAGTACAGGAATTCCATGTTTCTTAACCAATCCTTCATTGATCAAACATGAGGAGGATCTTCAATCTCCCAGGTCTATAAGGGAAAGGGTCTTCTTGGGCATGATTAAATTGACAGGTGCAAGACATGTTTCTATGGGTGTACATCAAATTATGAGACCCTTTCTTATATCATGATCCGGTTGTACGGTCTCTTTTACAATTGGACTTCCTCATTTCCCTGATCTACAAGGGTGGCTGCAACTCTGGAGTTTTTTCTCTTGTTGGGACAACTAACAGCAATATGTCTAGGGTTTCCACGATAGAGGCATAACTTGTTATCTCTCTTTCTTTGTTTCTCTTATGGCATTAGAGGCTGGAACCTAGTTACATCTATTTGCATAGGTTCACCCATAGAATCATCTTTAGGAGTGGATTGGAAGGGTTTCCATTGGTGAGGTCTTCCTTCTACTTTTTTTTCTTGTTTCCTTTCAAAAAGTTGGTTATTTCATTGAATAGCTTGCATGATGTATTCATTCAGTGTCTTAACCTCTGGCATCGTGAGTAGAAGGTCCTTCACATCATCTATTAAACCCCATGTAAATTGGCTTATGAAGTAATCTTTGTGCCAAGTGAGATCACATATCAAACTATCTAAATTTTGATGCATAGGTAGAGGTATGGTAGTTACCTTGATGTAGCTTCCAAATTTTTGTTTTTGCCACTCGGCTTGTGTCTACATCTCCTTTGAGATGGAATAGGCCACTAAAACCAAGAGAAATAGAAGTAGAAAAATCATGAGGCAAAAAGATTTTGGAAATAGTCTTAAGCCACAAAGCAACCTAAATGCAAAACTTGTCAATACCACATGTAATAGTTACATGGAAATTTTCATGGCATTGCTACAAAACTTGTACTGTGTACATATACACATACATAAACAAACACACAACACAAATGCGTTCAATCAGAAGTACAAGAATATAAATAAGTAGACAAACAAAAAATTCAAGCAAACAAAAGAATAATTAAAAATGAAACATACATATGTGCGTACATGAATACATACGCACTTAGTTTCAAACTTAGTGTACTTTTTCTCTTAAATAACGAAAAAAAGTTATAAGGAACTTTATAGTAATTACAATTCTCAACTACTATAGATTTTCCAGCGGTAGTTTTGTGCCTTGAAAATATGGAGTCTTTTCCAAATCTTCCCTAAATCCCACATGCATACTCAGTTGTTTAAAATTCAGGTACCTAGAATCTAAATATATCGATATTTTGTTTTGTTTGTTTGTTTTTTTTTTTTTTTTGAAGTTTGTTCTTTGATCTATTTTTTCATTACACTTTAAATCTGAAAGAACAACTCACACACCTGATAGTGTGTTGAATAGTCTACCCATTTCTCTCTTAGAATGAACACAAAAAGATAAGTATCATAATTAGTACTGATTTATCCATCCGGTTGGTATTCAAGATTGGAATAGTAAACATGTGGAAACAAATAATAATCGATTGATGCATGCTCATGTTTTACACGGTCATTGATGATTGTTCTGCATTGTTTTTTTCTAACGGTCAAGCTTCTAGTGTGGCATGGTATGTTTCCATATGCTGTGTAAATCACTTAGGTACCTAATACTTATGTTTCCATATGCAAAATCATGATTTGTGGATGCATGAATATTCCAAATGTTTACCACATGAAGGATTGCCTATGTTGAGCACATGACTATGATGTCGAGGTGGACAAACTGTCTATTGTGGATATATAGACTTCATCTTCATAGCTTGAGCTTCGAGAATAACCTTTGTTTCTAGAAAGATTTATTTTGTGAAATCTCAGTTGGTTTGTTGATGAAACAATATCCTCCTTCTAATGAGGTGTAACTCTCTGTTCCATCAAAGTATCTCTGTCCAAGGGGCACAAGTATTTGTTTATGAAACATGCACAAACAATGTTCAGACAAGGAAGACACACATGACGCTCTCAAGCACTGGAATGTACTTGGCTTTCTATTTCCTTTTTTTTTTTGAGAGTACAATGAATTTGGAAAGACACACACCTGACTTCGTAAGGTAGAGGCACCCATCTTGGGGAACTTTGAGGCATGTAGCCCTAGGTGGGGCTTGAACCCTGGCCATCTGCGTAGGAATACAAGGCACATTTGCTAAACCACGCCCTTTCTGTTTCTTGGAAAGAGTACGAGTGGTACAAAAATTTGTGAGCTTCACAATTCTAAAAGTGCATGTATGAAATACTTCCATTATCAGAGAGGAGAGAATATGAAGAAGCGATGTTTGCTCTTCTACGAAAAACGAATATAAATACATATATGTGAGTATTCATCAATTTTTCTATTAGATGGCTTGGAGGACGACGGAGCTGACAGGTTGCTGTAGTGGACAGATTGAAGTGACGGAGCTGGGGTCGCTGTAGCGGACGGACGACGGAGCTGACAGGTTGCTGTAGCGGACGGGGAGATGGAGGACTGACGACGGAGCTGGTCTGGATTTCAATCGCCGCACTTGCAACAGACTCATCAAGGAATCTTAGAAGCAACGACGGAGCTGGTGTATTGACGGATCTATGGAGCTGTGCTTTTAGCTACAACAAGAGGTGGTCTCGGTCGCGACCGACGGATTGTCCATCGCGACAGACGGGTGGTCCATCGCGACCGACGGGGGGCAATCTTTCTGGGGGGTCGAAGGCTTATCAATCGCGATCGACGGCTAACTGGCGATTGACTGAGAACCAAGTGTAACTGGCGACTGACTGGGAACCGAGCGGGGGGCGACGCGCGTGGAACTCCTTCAAAAAGGAACTAACTGCCTCTCAATATCCAGTTCACCGCCCACGGAAATCAAAACGGTTTAATGCCCTCTCTGTCGCCGCGCGTCTCCTTCCTTCACGATTAATGCAATGTGACAAACTCTGTGCCATTCCAAATCTTTTGTTGCTGCGTGGCAGTGTCTGGCGGACAGAAATCTTTTTATAAAAAAAGAGAAAAATTACTAAAAAAGAAAAAGAAAAAGAGAAAAGAGTAAAATAAAAAAGGGCCAGTGCAGAGGGGACGATTAATTCTCATTCTTATCTCTTTGGTGAAAGCGGGACCCATGCTTCTCGCGCGCGGACCCATGTTTCTCGCGAGCGGGATTTAAAGTTACCAATCGGTGTGTCCCTCTTTTGTCATGGATTTGGCGACCCCCTCTCTTGTGAGAAGTAACCTGGCCCCTCCTCCCGGGGAGACCGATAACCTGGCCTCTTTGTTGGAGGGGGGTTCTTGTGCTGCCCTAGGGGCCTTCGAGAGTGTTGAGCCCCCCTTGGTCTCCCTCAATAGATCCGCAATTTTGTCAACTCAGGAGGAGCTCAAGAAAGTTTGTCTCGTCGGCCAAGTGTCGGCCCTAAGCCCCCGCTCGAAACTGTGCGACAGTGGCTTCGCAACGAGTGGTTCCCCCGCGGGCTAGTTGTTTGTAAGTGTCAGTTCTTACCGGCAAGCCACTTGCTACTAGTTTTTGAAAATGAAGATATGGCATTTCGAGCCCTTAGTGTCGGAACTTGGCAACTCGTCCGGGCGACCCTGTGCCTATTCAGATGGTCCCCTGATTTTACCCCCGACAAATCGAAATCGCTTCGGTACCCTCTCTGGGTTGAGCTCCCTAACCTGCCATACTTCTTGTACAACTTCATGTGGGACATCGTTTCTCCTATCGGCAAGCCGTTGGCCTCACACGAGGACATTGGTGGCCTCATTTATGAAGGTGCAAGACACTCGTTCAACGCTCGGTGGCACCCTCAAATCTGTGTCGAAGCTGACCTCAGTATGCCACTCCCATCGAAGATCAAACTGGACTTGGGCGAAGGGGACGTATGGGAGCAAGACATCAGTTACAAAAACCTTCCCAACGCGTGCTTTCGTTATGGCCAACAAGGTCACAGGATCAAAGACTGCCCTTTGAGACGAAAAAGCAAGCGAAATCAAGAAGCCCCCAAAAATGCTCAAGATAGCAATGGAGCATTGAATCACTCGACGAAAGTTGAGGAATTCAAGGGTCCCCTTAATCCAGAAGCTGATGCAGATGGGTTCATCGAAGTCAGAAGAAGAAGGAAAAGAATCCCTAGGGCAACCTCTGAGCGAAACAACATGTCAGTTACCCCCTCCAGCAACTTGTATTGCAATCTAGAAAAGGAAATCAATGAGTTTGACTACCCAGGTGGGAACCAACTTGAGGTGGACACCGACATCAAAGGCCTCGAGATCCCTGACAGTAAAGAAACCTTGCAGGAGGGTTACACTACAAGCAAAGAAGACGGCTTTACTACTAGCAACGAAGATAACATGGATAGTGAAAGCTCCATCATCGGATCGACTATTCCGGAAACGGAGCTGAAAACGGTGCCCAGTTCTTCCCAGCAGGAGGCATCCCGCAAAGGAAAACAACCTATGGAGTTACCATGGAAAAGCCCCCAGAAGAACCTAATGCTAACTCGGGATCCGATCCGAGCGAAAAAGAAAGATGAATCCAAGAAAAGAAAGGACAAAGCTCCCTCCCGCAAAGAGGGCTCACTACGACAATGATCATCATCTCGTTAAATGCTAGAGGGCTAACCGACCCCTCAAGAGCGATCATCATAGGTCAATGGCTTCGCGACATTAGCCTAAACCCAGATTTTATTTGTATTCAAGAGATTAAAATTGACGGAGAAGACCTCCAGATTCGGCTTAGACATGTCTCCTCGACCCATGTTTGGATTTCAACGGCGCATCAGCGGGGGTCCGGTGGAACGATAATCGGTATTAATCAACTCTGGTTTGAAAAGCTTGAGAACCCCATTGAAGACGAATGCCATCGATGGATTGCTGTTTCTTTCGGTGCTCCCTTTTGTTTTACTTTAGTTTCTTTGTATGCCCCTAATGGGGAGCTAGAGAGACTCAACACTTGGGCCTCCTTGGATTCGCTCCCCCACAACGTGCTTATTTGTGGTGACTTCAACATGGTTGAGGACCCTATGGACAGATGGATGGGCAAGGGCAGGGTCATCGATAGTGGGGAGAAAGAAACGTGGGACAAAACTAAACTACACTTGGATTTGGTCGAGTTCAAAGACTCGAAGGGCTTTTCTTGGTCAAATCTCCAAGCAGGCGAGGACCTGAGGAAAGCTAGACTTGATAGATGCTACATTTCTCAGAGTTTTACTCATCAGTGGGGCCACCCCTCCCTCTCGCAACACACCGACCTCACCATTTCTGATCACTACCCGATCGTCATCACTTTTCAACCCCCCACCAAGATCCGTAAGGCTCCGTGGTTCCACGCCAGTGTGCCCTCCTCTCTCCCCTCCGTCCATCAAGAAATTTCTGATGTGTGGAAGGAGGCATTCGCCTCTGGCTTGTCCCCAGCCAAGTGTTGGAGAAGTGCGGTCGATAAGTCACGACAGATCATGATTAGATCCAGGAAGATGCTTGAGACTGTGCGGCGGGCTCGTAGAGAAGCTCTATATCATAGACTCTGGCGGCTCGAGGAGGAAGTGAACAAAGGAAAGTCTCAAGCCCAGAAAGGACTTCGAAAGATCAGAGCGCTGCTGAGATACGAGGAAGAGATACAAAGGAAAAATTTACAAATTTTCTTCAAGGAGTGGTGGGCTGGCAAAGCCGACAAACCCACCAAAGAGATGTGCCGTATCCTCAAAAGGAAACACAACAGAGAATCGATCCCCTTATTGCTAGACACAAATGGCAATGTATGCAATACGGAAGAAGATAACTTTGGGATCATTGAAGGGCACTTCACGAGACTCCTGGGGACCTCAAACCCCCTCTCCCACCATAGAAGGGACTGTATGGCTGCCATATCTAGGGTTTCCCCCCACAGGATTCCACCCAACCTTCACTCTCTGCTTCATGCCTCTATCTCTGAAGCCGAAATCATTGAGGTCATTGATGCCCTCCCCCCAGGTAAAAGCCCGGGACCCGACGGGCTCACTAATGAGTTCTTTAAATCCTTCAAGTTGGTGGTTGCCACCCCTCTTCGTTTGGTTTGGCAAGAGGCACTCAAGTTTGGCGCGCTTCCTTCCTGTCTCAACAATGGCATTATCAAGTTAGTACACAAAAAAGGGGAAAAGAACAGAATAGAGAACTGGCGTCCCATTACAATGCTCCAAACAGGATACAAGATCCTCGCCAAAGTCATTGCCAACAGAATCTCTTGCCACTTGAGAGCGTGGTTAAGCGAGGACCAAAAAGGTTTCATCAAAGGCAGGTCAATTTTGGAAACCATTATAGATATCTGGGAAGGTCTTGAATTTGCAAATGAGTCTAAACAAGAAGTTGTTTTCCTCAAGATCGACTTTGATAAAGCCTACGACAGGCTAGAATGGGACTATATTCTACAGTCGCTACAAGATCTTGGATGTAGTCAGAAATTCACCAAGATGATCGCGACCCTTCTCGGAAACGCATCGACCCAAATCAACATTAATGGAAATCTTTCAAAGGTGATCAAACTTAGAAGATCTATCAGACAAGGGTGCCCATTGGCTCCCCTTCTCTTTGCCATTGCCACAGAAGGGCTTAGCAGGCTGGTGGAGCATCAGGTGGAAGCTGGTAACATTAAAGGCCTTCGTTTGCCGCATGAACACAATCAGATCACCATGAGACTTTTTGCCGACGATATGAACGCTTTTGTGCACAATGATAGTACCAGCCTTGAGACGTTCTGGAAGTGTCTTACTACTTTTTGTGAAGCCTCTGGATCCATTATCAACCACTCTAAAACCGCCTTTAGAGCTATTGGTGGGTCTCAGCCCGACCTTCTCATTGATCACGGCTGTCAAATCATTCCGCAGGGCCAAATTTTTCGGCTTCTCGGGATTCCCTTGGGATTTGGCGTATCTATGGAACAGCGATGGAACTGGGTGCTTGCCAAACTCGAAAACAAGCTTAACTATTGGAGAGGTATGCAAATCAATCTTGCTGGTCGTGCTATGGTTATCAACACGTTCCTCTTATCTTCTACCATTTATTTCCTTTCTTGTTGGAGATCGAAAGAGCATGATCTGTCCAAATTGGATAGTATTTGTAGAAACTTCCTTTGGACGGGCGACCACAATAGGAGGGGGGTGCCTAAAATCAAATGGTCCATCTGCACCAGCCATAGAGATAGTGGGGGACTTGGTATCTTGGACATTGGGTGCATGGCTAACAAACTGTCGGCCAAATGGATGATTAAGGCTTGGTGCAACGGGGAGACCTCGTGGGCCAAGCTGATCTTCAGAAACAAGAATGAGTTGGCACTCATGGGCTTCCCAAATTGGAAGAATCTTGACATCTTGACCTTGTTGTTTTCCCCGATCCCCGTCTTCCCGAAAGGCTCTAATCTGGTGTGCTCCCTTTGGAAGAGTTGGAATAAAGTCAAAAGCTTCACAAGAATAAGTGAAGACTGGAAGTGGGCTGCCGGTATCAGACAAAACGACTCTATCTGGTTTCCGATCCATGGCATCCGGAGTGTGGATTCTTGGAACATTCAAAATGCCAAGAAGCTATGGAACAAAGGCTTCAAAAAATGGAAACATCTCTGGAAACAAGACACCAACCGCTGGATCAACTTTGAGGATTTTGATCCTAGCATCAACATTTCGCATGAAGAATGGAACACGTTGCAAAGCAGATGTACCTCTTGAATGGAAGGAAGGGAGAGGATTGAGGGACCAACATGAAACCAATGTTAGTATATGATCAATGTCTACCCCTCATGATTGTATGCACATTTTGTAAGGCCCCCATTATGAGGAGAAGCCAAGCGTGCATTACCCAATTGATGGGAATCCCAACTTGCATGTTGGATGAAGGTCATATTGGACCATGTAAGGTATTGTAAGGAAAGGGAGTTACCAGGGTCCCCAATTGTGGGGTCTGGGGCAGCGAGGAGTAGCCCCGACTGGGGGGTCCAAGGGGGCTAGCGGGCCCCCTGGTGCTGGCCCCCTGGTGTTGGCCCCCTGGTGGGGGTCCGGGGGCTGCACCCCTGGCACGACAATAAAGGGAATATTCCATGGAATATTCCCTATCGGAGTCAGAAATCATTTATATTTGTTAGGTCGGTTCAACCGTCCTAAGCCGTGTATGGCAATTACATGGGTGGTGGCTGGCCATTCTCTACCGCCCATGTATAGCCATCCATGGAAGGCCACCCATGATCCTATATATACATGACTTCTACACTACCTGAGACATCAAATTGAGCCAGCATACCTCTACCTTGTATCTCCCTATCTAGAGTTGTCTAGATCACCATTTAAGCTCTACCTTGAGAGCACACAGGTGGACAATGCCATCATCTTTGTACTTGCTGCTAGTAGAAAATTGTTGAGATTCTCCTATATCTGTTATCTCCTCTGCTATTGCTCCTGTGTTATATTGCGTAACTATTGTCTTACAACCAAGGGGCCTTTTGCACCTATGATGAGGTTTGAAGGTGAGAACCATTGGGTAGTGGTCAAACAAAACTAAGTCTACACATTGAAAAAGGGATGGAGTACTTCATTTGTCAATGATGTACTATAAGACATAGCTTCTATCTAGTCTAGCTTTCGGCAAATCTCTGCCCAATTGGAGGTTTGACTAAGAGAAACCATGAATATCTTTGACTTACACTAGGTCCTGTGGAAGCTTAACCTGGTCCGAGGTGTCTTTCTCAATTATATCAATAACTTGTCCCCTTTGGTCCCATCTATCTGAAAAGAATTCTACCTTATTAAAGTCTCCACAGAGGATGACCTCCAATGGTAAAGAGTATAAAGAGTGCCAAGTATCTAGTCTTTTTGAAACAAGATTAGGAGCATAAACCGAAGCAATGGAGAGTTAAAGAGGGCACATAAAAGATGCGACAATCCACCAATGGTTCTGATCCGTTATAGTATCCATCAAGAAAGAGTTCCATTTTCGTATGAAACTAGTCACCACACCACCACTCCCACATCGGTGTTGAGTGGTGATCCACATGTGAGAAGCTGAGATGCTCTTTAGCCTCTTTTGTGGTTTGACTTCATTGACTTTGATCTCTTAAAGACATATAAAGTATGGTTTTACATTTTTATCTCGAATCCATTGACCAAACACAACCGTGCATGAGGGGTGAGAAAGACCTCGAATATTGTATGAAACAACAATCGTTTACGAAGGAAGGTGTCCTTGTTGGTGAGGGATTTAGCCCTCTTTTTCTTGTTTTTATCTTCCTCTCTTCTTCTAGAGGCTGATGGATCTTGGCACATGAGATATCATTGAGGGGGATCTTCCATGGGATTTTGGCAGGGAGTTTCCCTTACTAAGACACTACCCCAACCAAGGATTCCTCATCATGACCAGGAAGCATGGAGCCGATTTCACTATCGAGGTTTTCTTTTTTTCTCAAGATGACACCATGTTGTTTACTAGAAGTGACTTCTTCTTGATTACCTTTCTTGCTTGTGGTAGGAATCTCTCTGGTTTCCTCATCGTTGAATTGTTGTTTCCATTCACTTGGGTAGTCCAGAATATTGAGGACCTTTTATGAATTACAGAAAATATAGTTGGTTGTAGGGACCAAGTGATTATGCTTCAGCACATCACCTCCTCTAGGAACTCTTCTCCTTTTGTGTCTTACTTCCATGAAGGGCTCTAAAATATGATCCTCAAATTGAGTTCCTTTTACCTCTTCTAGTTCTAGATTTGGGGATTTATATATAGGGGTCATAGTGATTTTTCCATCCAAAGCTTGCAAGTTTACTTGAGCTTTTTCCTTACTCTCTTCTAGCCATAAGGAAGTTGGCCTAAGAGGGCATTCTTTGATCATGTGGCCTTGCACCCCACAATGAAAGCAAGCATTGGGTAAATTTTTGAAAACTACCTCCTATTCGAGAGGGAGTCCATCACCAATATAGATGTCGATCTTCGTGGGAAGAACTTGGTTAAGATCTGCTTCACCACAAATCTACGGGTGTCATCTAACATTGAAGAGTGTGATGTGCCTTTGTTGGGGGATTCTTGGACAAGAAGGAGTTTGAGGGTTTGTAGGAGAAAAGGAAAAGACAAGAAGAGAAAATACACCCTGCAAGCCTCTCCCGATTGATTACAGTAAGACAAATACAATGTTCAAGCACAATACAAGCCAATACTTCTGTGCAAAATCCCACAGAGTGCTCAATTACAAATTACCAAATACCCAAAGTCTTCCTGCTGCTGGCCTCCTCTGCACCAGACCTCCACCTGCTTCAAGCTTACCCTTGTGCACACCTTGCACCAAGCTTCCACTAAGGGGGAGGAATGAATACCTTCTGTCGGCACGCGCACAGTGCAAGGAGACCTTGAGATCCTTGGTGGACTAGCTTAGCACTCTCTGCACAATCCCTTAGTCACTCTCCATGCACTCCTTCAACTCCACTTCTCTGTGTCGCACACTGGTGACTCTTGCACTTCTCTCTCTCTTGCTTCACTTAGACTATGCTTCCCTTGCTTACTCTAGAATTGTCCAAGAATAGTCCTTGCCTTGATTTGAGTGTGTCGATTCACGTACGCTCCTAACTGCAATAGTATCTTGGTGCTCACTTTGATGTCCCAAGATTGTCTTCACAAGTGGCAGCCAACGACTCACTGTTTTGTCCTTGTAGTGACTTTAGACTAAAACCCAAAATTTTAATTGGGGGGCCATACTTTCCCCTGTGCGTACGCTGTCGCTTCACATACCTTCACATTTCCTTTTAAGTCTTCACTTTTGCACATAAGAGAGGGTTCACCTGAACCTTCCCAAATACTTTAAAATCACTTTGAACCTTAGGGAAATTAGAGAAAATACCTCTGCAACCTGCAACCCACTTTCTCCAATTTACCCTTTGTGGACAATTAATTATGCACTACCTGTGCACTTTGACACCTGCACTTGAGCACTTTGACTTTGCACCAATTGACTTTGACCTTGACCTTGTTGACTTTGACTAATTTGACTTTGACCAGTTGACTTTAACTATACTTGATTTTGACTACAGTTGACTTTGACCACTATTACTTTTATGGCTCAACAGTTGCCCACCACCTAATGTGCACTCCGTCCCGGAGAGCTACAGCCAAAATTCTGAGCATATAGGACACCATGATTATGGATCTACAAAATCATGAAGAGGACACCTGAGCAGCAACCAAGCCTACCAAAAGCAGGATAGAACAAGCACCAGAGAAGAACCAAAAGTAGGATTTTGCCATGGAAAAGCAAAAGGGGGCAATGGGAGGGTAGAAAGGAGTTGGAGGGGAGGGCTGAGGTGCGGAGATGGAAGGGGTGGGGAGGGTTAAGGATGTGGCTGGGCATATTGGTAAAGGGAGGGATTGGGGTTAAGATCATGGGGTTTAGAGAGGGTAAAAATGATCAAATAGGAGGGCTACAGAGGGTGCATATGGGAAATTATGAAACAAAAGGTAAGACAAGGTGAGAATAGACCATGTGGACAATGTGGGGAAATAAGACCATGTGATAAATGTGCTCAAAACATGTGGGTTTTGACCAAAAGTAAGAGAAAAGTGTGGATTTTGGAAAAAATAAGTCAAAAAATGAATCCAGAGCACATTTATCACATGGTCTTATTTCCCCACATTGTCCACATGGTCTATTCTCACCTTGTCTTACCTTTTGTTTCATAATTTCCCATATGCACCCTCTGTAGCCCTCCTGTTTGATAATGTTTACCCTCTCCAGACCCCATGATCTTAACTCCAATCCCTCCCTTTACCAATCTACCCAGCCACATCCTTAACCCTCCCCACCCCTTCCATCTCCGCACCTCAGCCCTTCCCTCCAACTCCTTTCTACCCTCCCATTGCCCCCTTTTGCTTTTCCATGGAAAAATCCTACTTTTGGTTCTTCTCTGGTGCTTGTTCTATCCTGCTTTTGGTGGACTTGGTTGCTGCTCAGGTGTCCTCATCACGATTTTGTAGCTCCAGAATCATGGTGTCCTATATGCTCAGAGTTTTGGTTGTAGCTCTCCGGGACGGAGAGCACATTAGGTGGTGGGCAACTGTTGAGCCCATAAAAGTAATAGTGGTCAAAGTCAACTGTAGTCAAAGTCAAATATAGTTAAAGTCAACTGGTCAAAGTCAATTGGTCAAAGTCAACAAGCTCAAGGTCAAAGTCAACTGGTGCAAAGTCAAAGTGCTCAAGTGCAGGTGTCAAAGTGCACAGGTAGTGCATAATTAATTGTCCACAAAGGGTAAATTGGAGAAAGTGGGCTGCAGGTTGCAGAGGTATTTTCTCTAATTTCCCTAAGGTTCAAAGTGTTTTTAAAGTATTTGGGAAGGTTCAGGTGAACCCCCTCTTATGTGCAAAAGTGAAGACTTAAAAAGGAAATGTGAAGGTATGTGAAGCGGCAGCGTACGCACAGGGGAAAGTATGGCCCCCCAATTAAAATTTTGGGTTTTAGTCTAAAGTCACTACAGGACAAAACAGTGAGTCGTTGGCTTCCACTTGTGAAGAGAATCTTGGGACATCAAAGTGAGCACCAAGATACTATTGCAATTAGGAGCGTACGTGAATCGACACACTCAAATCAAGGCAAGGACTATTCTTGGACAATTCTAGAGTAAGCAAGGGAAGCATAGTCTAAGTGAAGCAAGAGAGAGAGAAGTGCAAGAGTCACCAGTGTGCGACGCAGAGAAGTGGAGTTGAAGGAGTGCATGGAGAGTGACTAAGGGATTGTGCAGAGAGTGCTAAGCTAGTCCCCCAAGGATCTCAAGGTATCCTTGCAGTGTGCGCGTGCCGACAAAAGGTATTCATTCCTCCCCCTTAGTGGAAGCTTGGTGCAAGGTGTGCACAAGGGTAAGCTTGAAGCAGGTGGAGGTCTGGTGCAGAGGAGGCCGGCAGCAGAAAGACTTTGGGTATTTGGTATTTTGTAATTGAGCACTTTGTGGGACGTGTCAGAATTGGGGGGGTGGGGGGAGGGGAGGCGGGGGGGGGGGGGGGGGGGGGGGGGGGGGGGGGGTTTTAACCCTCAACCCCGAAAATTCCAGGGGCCCTTTTTTTTTTCTAGAAAAATATCCAAAAAGAAAGAAAAATGGAGAAAAAATCCAAAAAATTACCAAAAAATTGTCAAAAAATTCTGAAAAAATTCTCATAAAATTTTCTACAGGGCTAGGCTTAATTTCCACACTCAAAACCACAATAAGTTTCCTTTTTTCCTCCTATTTGGCAATAAAATGACATCTAAAAAGGATAAAAATGCTAGAAAAAATTTCCAAAAATACCCAAAAATTGTACTTTTGTAGTGGTTATGAAATGTCTTCTAGGTTTACTAAAAACTCAAGGAACAAGTATGAAATTGATAAAGAAAACTGCTAAAACTGAGCAAAATGAGATGAGAAAGCTATGTACAACCTAGACAGATTTTGCAGTTCCAGGTGATCCATACTTCTTCAAGTGTGTTGATGGTAGGCCTTGAGCCTTGATATGTTGATCAGTGGCAAGGCCTCTCCTTTCAGCGTGTCTAACTCCACAACACCCCAATTCAGCATTGTTTTGACTCGATAAGGTCCTTCCCAGTGTGGAAGCCATTTACCTCTCAATTGTGTATGAAGATGAGGTCTATGAAGAAGAACTAACATGCCTGGTTCTATGTTGTTGTTCCACAGATGTCGATCATGTGCCTCCTTCCTCTTCATCTGAGTCTCTATCAATTGTTTTGTTGCTAGTAGACAAATCTCCTCCACTTTATGTAGTGCTCCAAGCCTCTAAGAGACATCACAATCTTTCTTGCCCTGCATGAATGCTATTTTAGGTGATCCATGTAAAAATTCAAAGGTCTCAATGGGCAATATGCCATAAACCAGTTGGAATGGAGAATATCCCGTGGCCTCTTTGTAAGCTAACATGTATGCCCATAGGGTACCTTGATAAGCAATGCCCCAGGAAGTGGGTTGTAACATACACTCCTTCCTTAACATTGAAATTAAAACCTTATTGGTCGATTCAGCCTGTCCATTGGCTCTTGGATAGTAGGCACAAGAGGTCCTATGTAAAATTCTATACCTGTTGAAAATTTTATTGACAAAATGGGTACCCTGATCTGTACAAATTTCAAGTGGACATCCAAACCTGCAAATGATGCTACTGTAAATGAAATCAGCAACAGTTTGGGCAGTGCAGTCGGGGGAGGCAATAGCTTCAGCCCACTTTGTCGTAGAATCTGTAGCTATCAAGAGATATTTCTCTCTTTTTGGAATCGACGGAGGGTAGATGGGCCCTATAAAATCTAGCCCCCACTTCTCAAATGGTTGCCAGGAAGTGGAAACAATCAAGGGGTTATGCCTCTGCTTTGTTGGCTTAGGTCCACACCTCTGGCAAACGTCACATGCCTTTCCCCATTCATCTGCATCCTTAAATAGTGTAGGCCACCATAGACCAGCATCCAGTATCCTCTAACTCATAATATGCCCTGGAAGGTGCCCACCACCTGTTCCTTCATGTGCAGATTGAAGTACTTCTCTCACTTCTTCTTCTTCCAAGCACTTCCTAAACCTGTCATCCTTTCCCTGTCTATATAATTTATCTTCAATGAAGGTATACGGTCTACTGTTGATTAGCAGTCTCTTCCTTTGCACAACACTAGCCTTTTTTGGATACACACCAGTTTTAATGAAATTCTTGATATCATAATACCAACCTTGAGCTTGTACAGTGAACAGATGAGCATCTGGAAAATCATCATTGATTCCACTAGCTTGATCCATCATATTGATTCCGGATAGGTGATCCTCCATAACATTTTCTTTACCTAGTCTGTGGACTACAGAAAAATCAAACTCTTGGAACAACAATAACCACCTCCATATTCTACCAGTGGCTTGTGGTTTGTTGAGCAAGTATTTTAGTGGTTGGTGATCTGTTATAGTAATAAATTTTACTCCCAGTAAGTAATGACGAAATTTTTGGACAGCAAAAACCATTGCTAGGGCTTCCCTTTCTATAGTACTGTAATTCCTTTCAGCCTTGGTCAAGATTCTACTGTCATATTGAATTGGTCTGTCCACCTTAAATTCTTCACTGGGTTGGGTCAAAACTGCCCCCACTGCATAGGCACTGGCATCTACATGTATGTGAAAGATTTTTGACCACTCAGGTGTGATCAAAATAGGAGCATACACTAACCTTGACCGTAATGTTTGATATGCGTTTTCCTCCTCTTCTTCCCATTTAAAAGGTATTTCCTTACTTGTAAGTCTAGCTAGTGGTCTGGCTATCTCTGCATACATTTTTATAAACCTTCTGTGGTATCGAGTATGCCCCAAGAAACTATGAATCTCTTTAGGAGATTTAGGTTTAGGCAACTTTAATATAGAAATGATTTTGTCAGGATCTGGGGCCATACCTTTAGCCGACACCATATGTCCTAAGAGAGTTCCTTCTCTCACAAGGAAATGACATTTGTTTGAATTGAGCTTTAGCTTAGTCTCCCTGCATCTCTTGAAAACATTTTGCAGCTATCTCAAGTCATGGTCCAAACAATCTAGAGGAGTTTCCTTGTGAGAACCTGAAAACGAAGAGAAGTCATCCATGAAGATTCTAAGTGATTCCAGCAATAGGGGGCCAAAAATGAGATTGACCGTTCTGTTAAAGGTGGCTGGAGCATTTCTGAGCCCAAATGGCATTTACATACACATATGTTCCCCAAGGTGTGATAAAAGCAGTCTTTTCACAATCCTCTGGGTGTATTGATATTTGATTATAGCCACTAAATCCATCCATAAAGCTATATAATGCATGTCCAGCCACTTCTTCAATGACCTGCTCTGCAAAAGGCATTGGGAAACCATCTGGAATGGTCACCTTGTTGAGTGCTCTAAAGTCAACACAAATTCTGATTTTATTAGTATTCTTCTTTGGTACTATAACCATAGGTGAGAGCCACTCTGAGTGTTCCACAGGAATGATGATTCCTGCATCCTCCATCTTCTGTATTTCCACATAGACAGCTTCAGCATATTTTGGGTTAAGTCTATAACTCTTCCCTCTTATGGGTTTGGCTCCATCAACCAGAGGGATTCTATGCTCTCCATAAGTTGCAGGCACTCCTTCTAAGTCTGTATAATGCCATGCAAAAACATCTGTATAATGGGTCAAGAATGATCTTACCTTTTCAAGGAGCCCTGGGTGGCTCCACAACCAAGTGGCCACCAAAACTGGCCAATTATTGTCTTGAGTGCCTAATTGTATTTCTTTGACAGGATTTCTCTCTACCATATTATCTTCGTGCTCATCTCCTTCCTTGTCTTCTTCCACTAGCTTTTCGTGCATTGCTTCATAAGCAGGTGTATTTTGGATTTCAATGTGTTCCTCCTTGTCCTGCATCCATCCTGTAGGGATTTCTTGAATCGGGAAAGAACACTCTTTACTAGAATCTTTTACCTTGCCTTTAGCTTTAGTAACTTCCTTATCTGTGGTTGTCATATCCTCCTCCAAGTTGTATTTGAGGGGTGTCTTCCTGCCCCTTCTGTGGTCTGTGATGGGCTCTCCCAATCCATCAACCTGGACTTTCTCCTCATCTTCATCATAACCTTCAGTCGTGCAAGAATTATTAAGAAAAATTCCAAAGCAAGAGGAAGAGTTGCCTGCTTGGAGCCAATTTAAGAATATCCTCTTCTTCCTCGAAATCTATTTGGGGTTGATCCTCCGATTCTGGTTCCATGCATATGCCAACTGTTTGCATCATGCTGGTGTTTCCTTGATTATCTGGGCCCTCTTCTAAATGAATCTGTGTCAGCTCTTGCCCTTTCTTTTGTACCCACATAGTGTCCTTGCCCCAATCATGAATGACACTTGCATGCCTCAGCCATGGTCTTCCAATTAAGAGGGGAAATCCTCCTTCAACCTGGGGCAATCTTAAAACCACAAAATTCAGAATGAATAGATTACCTTGTACTTCAAGTGGAACTTTTGGGATCACTCCCAAGGGCCTTACTTTGCTCTGATCTGCCAAAGTAACAGTGAAATTTGCAGGCCTTGAAGGGTGGAGTCCAATCTTTTCCATTGTATGTTCAGGTATCAAGTTAATGCCAGAACCACCATCCACAATAACTCCTTGAATAAGTTTGATAATGCCTTCATTGAGACAATCGGGAAGTGCACTGAAAGAGATGGCCTCTTCCCACACCAAACATAGCAGAGTAGTCACCACGTGTTTGTAGGTCTTGAAAAACTCATTGATGAGGCCATCTATCCCCGAGCTTTTGCGATTAGGAAGTGAATCAATAACTTCAAGAATCTCATCTTCCAAAATGGGAGCTTTAAGAAGAGACTTCATATTTTGTGGAATTCTTTTGGTTTTGACTCTAGATATGGCAACCATGCAATCACAGCTATGAGCAGAAAGATGCGAGGAAACCCCCAAAAGCAGGCTATAGTAATTGACAATAAAGAGACTATTTTCTTCGTGTCTTGCACTCAACCCCATTGATGTCCATTATGAAAGGGATCGCTTCCTTGGATTGTTTCTTCTTGAGGAGGCCACACATGTTTTTAGTAGGTTTGTCTTCTCTTCTCGCCCACCAATTCTTGAGTGTGTTCAAACACATCATTACCAAATATAGCAGCATTATTAAATTGAAACTTATTACTAGGTCCAACTGTTTTACCTACCAAAAATAATTTTTTTACTAATCAATGATACATGCAATGCATCCTTTAGTGTTGGGTTTCGCTACCTCTGTTAGTGTCTAACATAACATCTTTATTTTGTAAAAAATTTATGCATTTGACTATATCCTATTCCAAAATTACTATAAAATTCAAATCGAAGCTCATGTGATTATCACATCCACTATTGATATAACAAATGTTCTCTCCATAATTCATACGTGTATTTATGCTCATCATGAACATGCTATCACCACTTTCTTCATCTGCAAACTATCTTGAACTCAGTTTTTATTTCAAAAACCGTCTCGAATTTGGTTCCCATATTTTTCCAACAATTTTGTGGCATATAACCATAATAATCACAATTATAGCATATAATATTTCGATTACCTTGATAAGTATTTTGACCTCTTCCATGATTAAGAAATCTCCCCTTGCCTCTTGCATTTATATTTGCAATTCTATCATCTTTCTTAAGATTTACTTGTTACTATTGAGCTTCACATCCTCTAAAATTACCTCTCTGCAATGCATGTCCCGCGCTTCCTTTTTGCAAAGGACTAGGGCCTTCATTCAAATTTATTTCTTCATGAATATAATTTCTCAAAATCAAGTAATTCTTCCCCAACAAAAATAGACATAGTAAATGCCCTCCACTTCTCGTCATCTTTCAGCCCATTTGAAGCAAATCCTAATAAGTCATCGTCCTCAAAAATACATGAAATAGGAGCAGATGCATCGATAAATTGCTTGACTTTTAAAAGATAATCGTTTACCTTCTATTGTACATCCTTTGAAAGATTTTTTAACTCCTTCCTCAATTGAATTTCACAAGCCTTTATTAACATAGAAAACAATCTTTCAATGTATGCAAAATCTTCTTAGTCATTTTTAAACTCTATCATTATGGAAAATCATGCTTAAATCAATGTTATGAGACAATACAAACATTACCTATTTGTCTCATTCATTCCAAGGCTGACAATCTCTTGTGAATCAGAGGCACATGAGTTGAACATGTGAATCAGGCTATCAATTTCCATTAACCAACCATGATGCAAATTATTGCCTATCAGAATAAGTGGACATACAAGATCTTCATGCTTTGTTATTGCCTTTATTCCAATTCTCAATGTGACAGTTTATGTCTAACCTGATTGAATGCTTACGGAACAAACCTCAACAAAACAAAAATATATAAGACCTGCACTTCTTTTGAGCAACTCAAGAAAACTTTTGCATCTCCCAAAACTTGCCAAAATTCATCAAAGCAAACTCAAATAAATATAGTGAACTTAAATTGATTTCAATGCGTAAAAAAAGTACGTCATAATTTCTTTATAGCTCGAAGACCTAGTGAAAAGGATCCATACTCTAATACCAATGTAGAAATGAGATTTGTAGATCAACTTAAGTAGAAAATCCAAAGATATTGTGTTTATGCATGACATGAGTGCACCAAGATAAATAGAGCAACGAGAAGAACTAGGATGCTTTTGGCATCTACGATGACATATTTCCATCTAATAGAAAAAAAAAAATTTTAATATAAAGGAAGTTCGGCAATAGCCTACTCTCCCAGACTTGAATTAAATAAAGAAAAGTACAAGAGAAGGGGACTAGTGCCCACGGGACCCCCCAAATCCCACAAAGCAGGGGAAGCTTTTATAGAGCTTAGATGACATTACAAAGAAGGTTAATTATCCTCTCATCACCCTCATGTGGGGCCCACTTGGGTTTAAGCTTGTTATCGATCAAAAGGAGTACTTGATGATGCCTAAAGGGGGGGGATTTTTTACAGTTGACAATCCTTTTGCCAAGGAGGAACAGCGATTTCTCAATTGACCACTCCTTGGGGGAGTCACCGAAGTTGAACGCGCATCTTTCCCGCCAGATTTTCCATAGGACCTCCCCTCTGATGGCGTTCCAGAGAGTCGCGGAGCAGCCGATCGCTTCTCCCAACAGGGCTTGCTGCCAACTGAGACGTTTTTGAAGTCTAATTCTCTTTCTAACCACCTGCCAAAGTCTGTTGGAGTTGGGGCAGTTAAAGAAAATGTGTGAAACATCTTCGATAGACCGGTGGCAGCGTTTGCACCAGGGAGGGATCCCACAAATTTTGCTAGCCTTAAGGTTGGTCCAGATACCATGATGAAGGATTTGCCATAAGAGGACAGACTTTTTGATTTCTATGAGGGGGTGCCAGATAGCCATGAGCTTCATGTCCCACCGAAGTCGCGTCCATGACAGGCACCACTTTTTGTTGAGGTTAACCTGATAGTCGATCGTTTCTTTGATGTTCGGGACTTTTGATAGGCTATTCCCATTGATCTCCTCTACATGGAGTGAATCCTTTAGATGTTATTCCTCTCCTGCTAGATGTTCAAAGATAGCAGTGAAGTAGTCCCAAGTCCTTTTTGTCAAAGCCTAAAAGGAAATCATTAACATTAAACAAATGAGAAGGGAAAATTTGTATCCAGAGCTCGGAGGTTTGGAGATGGAAGTGAATAATGGTAATCCTAGCCTCTAATTGGGACTCTCGTGTTGGAGGAGATGGTGGACACCTTTTAGAGATAAGTTGGTGCTGCAATTTCCTGCTTCATACTAGCCAAAATTTAATTGAGTACTACAAAGAAGAACTCTTGAGTGTTCCAGGAAGCACAAATAATCACCCAAGTACTTTGGAAGATGATCCTCAAATCAATGCATCAAAACAGATGAGTAGGAGTTTTAGCTATGAACCAAAACTTGCTATTTAGGTCACTACACCTACTCAAAGAAATGAATAATCTCCCTATCTGCTAACAATTGAATAAAATGCTTTTGGGCATATCTAACTAACTTGGATACCTAGCTTTTGCAAGTCATTTCACTTGAAATCATGGACCATGCTCAAAGAATGATGCTTAGCAAGTTAGAGGTGAATCCTGACATCTTCGGGTACTAGTAGTATGCAAACCAGTGAGCATTGTTTAGTTCATAACTCGAGATTGGATAAGGAAATGATAATGAAACTTGGTAGAAAGAAAATAGACAGTTCATTGAATCTATTTCAACTTAAATAACATTAAATAATCGAGTATACACTGAGAAACAAGTCAGAGAAATTCACTGTTCTAAGTGATACATGACAGAGTAGAAGAGTTGAGATACAAGAGAACTATATGTATTAATGCACATAGATTACAACAACATTGGCAATGAATGATTGCACAATGTGAGGGCAATGATAGAACTATGGTGTGAGTTCCATATCATCTTGAGATCCCTCTGAATATCTCTCTAATTCGGGTTGTACATATGTGACTTTTGAAGTCCTCTTTTATAGCTAAAGTTGGAGCTCTTTTTTGAATTTCGAAATTCAAACTTCTACCAAAAGTATCTCTAGAGTTTAGGATCTCAATCTCCATCTAACTCACCAATAATTTGTGAAAATATTCTCCTAACAACTTGTGATTGAAGTGATTCGATATGTGCACTTTTACAAGGAGTAAAAAGTTCAATCTTTACAAGAGATCATTCATGTGCTAATACATGAATGTACGTATGAGCCTTAGGATAAATGATCAAGAATTTAGGCTTGGAGTAATTGCACCAACAACTCCCCCTCAAGTCTAATATGCTTGGGCTTCAATCTTTTGTAATTACATGCAATCCAATCATCATCTTGAACCTGTTCCATTTTGTTCCATCCAATGATTTGGTTAGCATATCTGTACATTGCAAGTTGGTTGATACATAGGACAATTGTATGTCCTTGCTAAGTGGTTTCTCTCTCACATAATGATGATGCACTTCAATGTGCTTAGTCCTTGCATGATATACAAGATTAGCAACCATATGAAGTGAGCTAGTGTTATCTCCAAAAATCATTAGAATGTATGCATGTATCCCCAAATCTGAGTAGAGTAGCTTAAGCCACATTGCCTCTTCTGTTACATTTGCTACATCCCTATATTCAGCTTCAATTGATGACAATGCCACAGTTGGTTGTTTCTTTGATGACCATGAAAACAACTTTGATCCTGCAAAAGATAAGTAGCGAGAGGTGCTCCTCCTATCATCTTTTGAGGCAGCCCAATCTTAAAATCCTTTTGGCAGCTTCCATGTGAGGTTTTCTTGGTTTATGCATGAATTGACTCAATGTACTTACTCCATAGCATATGTCCACTCTTGTAGGGTTGCATAATTGAGACTCTCAGCAAGTCTTTGATCATCTGTAAAACTTCTAACAACTCTCCTTCATGTGTACTGAGTTTGTGATTCAATTCCATGGGTATACCTGCTATTTTTGCATTTTTCATCTTAACATAACTGGCGCATCATGGATGTACTTCCTTTGTGTAATGAAAACACCAAAATCTGTATAAACAACCTCTAAGCCAAGAAAATATGTAAGCAATCCAAGATCATTGATCTTGAGCTCCTCCTTCATCTGAGCTTTGATCTTCTTGATCCCATCGGCATCATTTCCTATAATGATATTGTCATCCACATAAACATGTAGATAAATAACTTCTGAATTAGTCTTCTTAATGAACAATGATGAATCTGACTTGCTTACAACAAAGCTTTGGTCTTGCAAGTATGTGACTAGTCTATGGTTCCAAGCTCTAGGAGCTTGCTTTAAACCATACAATTCTTTCCTTAATTTACAAACATAATCAGGTTTGTCTTTGTCTTCATATCCTGGTGGTTGAGCCATATAGACCTCTTTCGAGATCCACCCATTTAGAAATGCATTTTTAACATCTAACTAGTACAAGTTCCAATTCTTTGAAGTAGCAATACTTACTAAAACTATGATAGTTGACGTCTTTGTCACAGGTGAGAAGATCTCCTCATAATCCATTCCATGGGTTTGAGCAAACCCCTCTTCCAGTAGTCTTGCTTTATACCTATTTATTGTACCATCTGAATTCTTTTTCACTTTGTAAATCCACCTAGAACCTATTACCTTCATGAATGGTTTTTTGGGAACATAATCCCAATTACTATTCTCTTGACGTGCTTCAATTTCTTCCTCCATAGCTTCTTTCCATTCTTCCTTCTTGTTGGCTTCTTCAAATGAAGAAGGTTCTTTTGACATAGAATCTTTAGCCAGGTATATAAGAATGCTTGGTGACTAGTGATGTGTCATAGCCATACCTTATAGGTTTCTTCCTTTCCCTTTGAGATCTTCTAAGTGCTTGATTGGATGACTCTAGAATGTCTTCCAAACTTTTGTACTTTGTTTTGCCCTTGGACTTCCAAGTTTTGAAGTCAATTTGTTCTCCATCATCTGAGTTGATAACCTCTAATGTATGTGGTTCCTCTTTGGTCAAATTTGTAAAATCATTTTCCAAGTCATAGGGTAACTTTATTTTCCTACAATCATCTTCAAACCATGAGTTATTTTCATCAAATACCACATCCCTACTAACTGTAAATCCTTTGATAGTGGGAATGTTCATTCACCTATATGACCTAGTCTCTTATGCCATATCTCCAATTCAGATAAGGTTATAATTCAAGAGTGCAATATTTGTTGTATCTTCAACTTCAAAGGTAAAGAGTCTACAAGATTTCTCACCTTTTGCAATTCTTTCTTTACCTTGCTTGGCTACCATATTCATGAGTAGTAGAGAATCCTCTTGATCATCTATATAGTTGTATAGTCTCTTCATCCTTTGAAGCCTCCTTGGTAGTTGGTTTTGTAGCCTTGGTTGTGGTTGTGATGGTAGTTGCTTCCTCCATTATTGAATCTGCCTCTTGATTGTCCATAGCCTCCTCTATGGAAGCCTCTTCCTCTCTTATTCTTTGTGTTCCTGAATCATTCATCCATGGCATGATTGTTCAAGCCACAAATGTTGCAACGTGAAGAGTTTTATGATCTCCCCTTGACTTGCTTTGCTCCTCCGCCCCTTCCTCTAGTACCTCTTCCTCTACCTGTGTTCACTTGAGAGATACTTGCTTCTTCTTCATTCCTCTTACCTTTGCCTTTATCTTTATGCTTATTTTTATCTACGTAAAGGGCAGAAGATTGATTACCTCTAGAATTATCTCCATTCTTGTTGAGATTTGTCTCATGTGTGAAGAGTTGCCCCATCAATGTAGTGAGGTCAGGTATCTACATGTCCATATATAGGTCCATTGTTGTGGTAAAGGACTCCCATTTGTCATCAGCATTGATGCCATTTATGATCTACCTTACTATCTTCTCCTCTTCTATATCTTCTCCAATACTCCCAAATTGATAAGCTACATCCTTCATCTTGTTTACATAGTCAGCTACACTTTGTTTTGCTTCTTCAAGGTTGTGAACTCCATACAAAGCTCGTTCTTCCTAGCCCTTGTATTTGGTGAGAAGTATGAAGATAGTACTTCCCAAGTCTCTTGAAAGGTCTTGCAATTCCTATATGAGGTAATAAGAAATCAGATATTGAGTTGACTATATAAGGCCTAGGTAGAGCATCCTTTGCACACCATGCAGCTAGTCTCTCTTGCTCTTCTTTTGTAGGTTGATGTGTACTTCGAAGAATTTGCATTTCTTCATCTCTAGATATGTATCCATACAAGATTCTTTCTTGGAGGTAAGCCTTCATCCTTAGAACCAAGCTACATAGTTGCCCTTGTCGAATTTGTCAATGAATGATGGAAGTCCATCTCTCATTATACCTTAATGTTGCTCTGATACCACTATTGGAGGAGATGATGGACACCTTCTAGAGATGAGTCAGTGCTGCAAGTTCTTGCTTCACACCAGCCAAAATTCAGAATTAAGAAGTACAAAGTAGACCTCTTGAGTTTTATAGGAAGCAAAAATAATCACCCAAGTACTTTGGAAGATGATCCCAAATCATTGGATCAGAATAGATGAGTAGGAGTTTCAACTATGAACCAAAACTTGCACCTTCTCAAAGAAATGAACAATACTCCCTTTTTGCTAACAGTTGAATAAAATGCTTTTGGGCATATCTAACTAACCTAGATAGCTAACGTTTTCAAGTTATTTCACTTGAAATGATGGACCATGCTCACAGAATGATGCTTAGCAAGTTAGAGGTGAATCCTGACATTTTTGGGTACTAGCAGTATGCAGACCAGTGAGCACTATTTAGCTCATAACTCGAGATTGGATAAGGCAATGATAATGAAACTTGATATCAAACAAATAAATAGTCCAAAAAATCTATACCAACTTACATCACATCAAATGATCAAGTATACACTGAGAAACAGGTTAGAGAGTTTCACTATTCTGAGTGCGCAATGATAGAGGTATGGTGTGAGCTCAATCTCAACTTAAGATCAGCCTGAATATCTCTCCAATTCAGGCTATACGTACGCGACTTTTGAATTCCTCTTTTATAGCTAAAGTTGGAGCTCTGTTTTGAATTTTGAAATTCAAACTTCTACTAAAAGTGTCTCTAGAGTTTAGGATCTTAATCTCCATCTAACTCACCAATAATTTGTGAAAAGATTCTCCTAACAACTCGTGATTGAAGTGATTCCATATATGCACTTTTACAAGGAGTAAAAAGGTCAATCTTTACAAGAGATCATTCATGTGCTAATGCATGAATGTACATATGAGCCTTAGGATAAATGATCAAGAATTTAGGCTTGGAGTAATTGCACCACCATCTAGAAAATTAGAAGTAAACTAAGATACAAAAAAGCAAATTCAAAGGAGGAGCATGTAGATTTATTTAGACATACTGACGAAAGAGATGTGTAAGATCCTAAAGAAGAAGAAAATCAAGCAAGAGGTCTGTTTCATGGTAGATAACAACAAGACGGAATGCACTTTTGCACAAGAGAATATTGAGTTAATAACAAACCACTTATGAGGATGTCCATGCTCTTTCACTTCTCAGAGGTGGGATTGCATGGATACCATCTCAAGAATCAGATAAGAAAGAATTCTAGAAAACATCATGCATTTTCTCGACTCGCAAAACACCACTAGAGAGATTTTAGAAGTTTTAAATGCTCTCCCTAGTGGTAAAAGCCCGGGTCTAGATGGTCTCACCAATGCATTCTTCAAGACTTTCAGGAATGAATTAATTAAACCCCTACTTATAGTTTGGAAGGAGGCCTTACACTACGACACTCTCCCTAACTTTCTCAATGAAGGGGTGATAAAGATAATTCACAAAAAGATAGAAAAAACAAGATTGAAAATATGAGACCCATCACTATGTTGCAAACTCGTTATAAGATCTTAGCTAAGGTTCTTGCAAATCGCATTACCTTCCAACTGTGTTCATTGATCAGTGAGAACCAAAAGGGATTCATAAAGGGAAAATCCATGTTGGAGGCAATTATTGATTTGTGGGAAGGTCTAGAGTTTGCTAAGAAATTCTCCCAAGTTGTCCTCTTCATAAGGATTGATTTCTACAGAGCATACGATTTCCTGGAGTGGGATTTCAATCTACAATCCCTAAAAGATATAGTTTGTGGAGCTAAATTCATCAACATGATCTCTATGCTTATGGGAAATGCCTTGGCTTGAATTAATATGAATGGTCCACTCTCTCAAGAAATCAAGTTAAGATGCTCTATTAGAGAGGGTTGTCCTTTGGTTCCTCTTCTTTTTGTCATTGCCACTAATGGCCTCAGTTACTTGGCTAGCCATCATGCCCTTTCAATATAGATCCAAGGCCTTCAACTCCCTCATATTCAGAATCAAATGCTAATGAGACTCTTCACTAATGACATGAATGCTTTATCAACAATTTCTTGCATTTTCTAAATCTTTTCTATGCTACATCTAAATCTAAAATAAATCACTCCAAAATTGCTTTCAAAGCTATTTTAGGTCCCTCACCACAATTCCTGACTAACCTGGGATGTAAAGAAATAAATAGTGGAATTGATTTTTTGGCTTCTTGGTATCCATATGGGTTTTCAAGTATCTAATGGCTATCATTGGAATTTGGTTCTCAACAAATTGGATACTAAATTTTCCTACTAGAAAGGCGTGTGGCTTAACCTAGGAGGGACTGCTATGGTGATCAACACCTTCCTCATCTCATTTATTATCTATTTTTCTTCTGGCAAAGAATTAACAAAGCTTGAAAGTTCTTGTAGAATTTCCTTTGGATCGACAATCCCAATAGGAGGGGCATGCCAAGATCAAGTGGGCCTTGTGCGCTAACCAAAAAGAGTGTGGTGGTTTGGGCATCCTAAATGTGGGAGGTATGGCAGATAAATGGGTTGCCAAATGGCTTCTCAAAGCATGGTGCAATGTGGAAGCTTCTTGGGTAAAACTAATTCTTAGAGACAAATCCTCTCTTACACTTCATGGGATCCCTAGATGAAATGATCTTGATCTTCTCACCTTGTTGTTTTCCCTCCATCCACTAACTCTGAAAGACTTTGACCTTATTTTCTTGATTTGGAAGAGTTGAAACAAGATGAAATGGTAAATCAAGGTTAATGAAGACCAAAAATGTGTAGTTGCAATTAGGCTAAATGATTCTATTTAGTAACCCATTAAGGGAATCAAAGACGTTGATCTGGAGAACATCCAAAGAGCAAATAAGTTATGGAACAAAGGTTTTAGCAAGTACAAACATCTCTAGGACCATGATAGAGGTCATTGGATAAGCTTTGACGATATAGATCTTGTTAGAAAATTTGACTTTGATGATTGGTGCCTTCTCATTCAGAGAACCAACTCTTGGGACAACTCAAAGACCTATCTCATTCTTGGAAATGACCCTCTCACCACGGATTGAAGGGTTAAGCTGGACCAACAGTAATAAATTAGAAAATATTGTAAGTTACATAAGCGCCTTGACTTGCATATCTCCCTTAATAGGGGATGGTGTTAAAACTCATCTAGCATCAGATGGAAAGTCATGTGTGGGGACTTTTGGCACCCTCTCATTGAGAACAAAAAATCAGTTCTTATGTGGAAAATCCTCCATTGTGGAAACTAGACCCATGCAAAAACTAATAAATTTTTTGGGGCCCCTCATTGGTGTAAGCATTGCATCTGGGGTAGGGAGGACCTTGGTCATCTCTTCTTTTCATGCCCTATAAGCTTTCGAATCTGATAGTCTCTTGCCAAGATTTTGATCTTAACAAGGCAAATCAGCAAAAAACAAGCATACTTGGAGAAATAATTGGTTGCTCTTCTGCTTTGTGGAATGTTTTCAAAGCGGAAGTGCTATGGAAGATATGGAAAAAAAGATGTGCGATCAACTTTGATGGTCATTAGAAAGAGTGGCCGATTGAAAAATCTCTATACATGCTAGGTAGGAGAGTATATCATTGTAAAAAATCTCTGCCTTTTAGACACTATAGGATGTTTATCTTAGAAAACAACAAGATTAAAAGGAAGTGGGCTGCTCATGAAGGCAACAAAAAATCATTAAACGTCTCAGCAACTCCCTTTTGAACATCTATCTCTCGTTGAATCCTAGATATCCTACTAGTTTTGGTCTATCATAGCTTTCAAGCCATTATACCCCTGCTTTGTGGGATACAAGGGATCCCAGGGGCACTAAGCCCATTCATTGTATGATTGTTCTCTTATTAATTCAAGCATAGGAGATTAGGCTATGGCTAAAATTCCTTTTATATATATTAAAGAATAGTTGGTAGAAAATCCGCATGTCTTGTTTAAAAATTTTCGATCCTTTCCATGATTGTACCAAGTGGTCTTGAAAAATCTGACTATAGATTTTTTTGGATACTTACTACAAGTGGACTTTCTGCACACTTGTAGTAAATATGCCCATTGGAGAGTTTGTAGGAGTATTGCTACTGTGAAGGACTTAACTGGTTATTGGCTAACTAAGGAAATATGTAATCAGACTGGTTCTGGTGAATGCATCTATTGAATGTATGCGTATGTCAATTCTATGATAGATTTGAAACATAGTAGATGTGGTCCTGAAGGATAGGTGAAGATTTGTAACTAGTTCCATAGCAGATTCCATTTTATATCTTATGCTGCTTTGTAGAGGCATATCATTGAATTAGTTGATACTTAGGATCTAAAATGCACTTAGAATGGCCTTTTTTGTGATATCATAAAGAAACATATTCTCGGATATGGAGGGGTCAAATGATAATAGGCAAGAACAAACCCCAGAAGTGCTATAGTGATTCTCCAAAGATGTGATCCATAATAATGTTAGATTTAGGTTTGAGATGGCTTTAAATATTCTTTGGGTTGGTATGACAATTGATTTCAAATGTCAAAAAAAAATTACTTGTATGCTTGAGCTACAATGGGAGTGCAACAAGGATATTGCACGACTATTTCTTTTCTTCTACTTGCATCTCAATATTGCAAGACAAATATTGTAAATTCATTCGAAAATTTTGTGAGATTAGGTCTACAACATCCCACCTGTTCCCGAATAGAAGTTTTAGGATTTCTCTAAGTTTTTGTATTATCTTCGGTATACAACATCCCACCTCCATTTGTAGAGGAGTCTTTGGTACTATGAAAGGAGCTTACTTGCATCTGTACTTACATGTCTCCAGGTTTGTTGCTTATTTCACTCATGGGTTTCATGACATTCATGATCTTTCAACATCCAAGAACATTCAGAAGGAATATATTTCACTTTATTGACTACAGTTTACATGTATAATGCATAATCAATTGCTCTTAGCTAAACATTCATGAGGTACCATCATTCTGTTAGACTCATTACCATGATGTTGTAGGAACACACAGAGGACTTAGTTTATTGATTTATCTTTCCAAAAAAAGCGCTTTCATATGTATTGCTACACACGTATACATATATGATTTTAAAAATAAGGATTAAAGTATTTTTTCACGAAAGGAAGTGTGGCCGAGGCGTACTCTCCCATGCTTGAGTTAATAAAAGGACGATTATACAAAGACAATTATAGAGTGAATAGGTTGAGTGCCCTTACGATCCCTCTATCCCTTAAAGCAAAGGGAGGATGGCCCAGAGGCATAATAGTTATGATGGATCAAGATCACTAGGATACCTAAGATTCGATGGGTGAATAACTGATCAAAGAGAGTTACTGAGAAGTTTAATGATTTTTTTCGTCACTCTCATGAGCGACCCATTGGCTTTTGATTTTGTGGTTTTTCAAAGCAGACATCCTATGGTGTATGAAAGGTGGAAACTTTTTACAATTACATATTCTTCTACCCAACACGCTGAGGGATTTTTCAATCGACCAATCTTTCGAATGGATATCAAAGCTAATCGCACATCTTTCTTTCCACATCTTCCAAAGCACTTCCCCTCAGATGGCATTCCACAAGGCAACATAACAGCCTATAATATCTCCAAGTAATGCTTGTTTCCAATTCGTTTTCTTTTATAAACTCAAAATTGTAGTAAGAGATTGCTACTTTGGGTAGCTTCTAGGGCACAAGAAGAAGAGATGGTCAAGGTCCTCTCTACCCCATAGGCAACACTTTCATCAATGAGGAGCCCCACATATTTTATTAGCTTTCACATTGGTCCGAATTCCACGATGGAAGATTTGCCACATAAGAATCAATTTTTTGTTCTAGATGAGGGGATGCCATAGGTCCCTACACAAAAGTTTCCATCTGATGGTCCCTGCATAAAAGTTTCCATCTGACTCTAGACCAGTTCTAGCACCAACTCCTGTTAGGTATTGCTTGAAGCAAGTTCTTTTGTAATAAGTACGTTGTCTTACTTATTCATTTCTGACTTTGCTCGCTCAATCATTCTGGACAATTCTTATGGCGTAGGAATGTATATCATCATTTATTATTTGAGCCTAATCCATTTGTTATCATAAAACTTGGAAGTTTGATGGATTTCATTTGCGAAAGATGTCCAGTAATTTGCTGTGAGTAACAATCAAACTTGTTTTTTCATAGGAACACGATGGGTTTATGGCACTGCCTATCGAAAAATAGTTTTTTTTTTTTTAATTTTTTCTTAAAGAGGAAGTGCGGCCTTCGGTTACTCTCCCGGACTTGTATTTAATTAAAAGAAAAGAAAAGTACAAGTGAAGGGGACTAGTGCCCATGGGACCCCCCGAATCTCCGAATCTTTTGGATCTAGCAAGAAAGATGTGCTTACAACTTTGGAAACTCCCCCAAAGAGTGGTCGATAGAGAAGTTCTTGTTCCTCCTCAGCAAAAGAATCACTATTTGTAAGAAATTCCCTCCTTTAGACATCATCAAGTGCTCCTCCTAATCAACAACAAGCTTAAACCCAAGTGGGCCCACATGAGGGTGATGAGAGGGTGATTAACGTTCTTTGTAATGCCTACCAAAAAATAGTTGTTCAGAAATCGGCATGTCCTGTTTAAAATTTTCGGTCCTTTCATGTTCCAATGGGTTGATTGTACCAAGTGATCTAGAAAAAATCTTTAACATCTGACTACAGATTTTTTAAGATTTCTGCACACTTATAGTAAATTAAGAATTTGCGGGAGTATTTGTAGGTGTTAAGGACTTAACTGGTTATTGATTAATTAAGGAAATATGTAGTCAAACTGCTTGTGAACACGTGTCCAATGCATTTATTGAATACATACATATGTCCATGATAGATTCTACACATAATAGATATGGTGCTGAAGGGTAGGTGAAGATTTGTAACTAGTTCCACAGCAAATTCCATTCTATTTCTTTACTTAGATACTTACGTTTTAAAATGTACTTAGAAAATCCTTACATTTTTTTTTTAATATAAAGGAAATTCGGCATTAGCCTACTCTCCCGGACTTGAATTAAATAAAGAAAAGTACAAGAGAAGGGGACTAGTGCTCACGGGACCTCCCAAATCCCACAAAGCAGGGGAAGCTTTTACAGAGCTCAGATGGCATTACAAAGAAGGTTAATCACCCTCTCGTCACCCTCATGAGGGGCCCACTTGGGTTTAAGCTTGTTATTGATCAAAAGGAGTACTTGATAATGCCTACAGGGGGGGGGGGATTTCTTACAGTTAACAATCCTTTTGCCAAGGAGGAACAACGATTTCTCAATTGAACACTCTTTGGGGGAGTCACCGAAATTGAAAGCACATCTTTCCCGCCAGATTTTCCATAGGACCTCCCCTCTGATGGCATTCCAGAGAGTCGCGGAGCAGTCGATCGCTTCTCCCAGCAGGGCTTGCTACCAACTAACAGCTTTCTAAAGTCTAATTTTCTTTCCAACCGTCTGCCAAAGTCTGTTGGAGTTGGGGCAGGTAAAGAAGATGTGTGAAACATCTTCGATGGACCGGTAGCAGCATTTGCACCAGGGAGGAATCCCACAAAATTTGCTAGCCTTAAGGTTGGTCCAGATTCCATGATGAAGAATTTTCCATAAGAGGACAGACTTTTTGATTTCTATGAGGGGGTGCCAGATAGCCATGAACTTCATGTCCCACCAAAGCCGCATCCATGACAGGCACCACTTCTTGTTGAGGTTAGCCTGATAGTCAATCGTTTCTTTGATGTTCGACATTTTTGATAGGCTATTGTATCGTGGCATTTCCCTCTCTCTCTCTCCCCCGCAACTCCCTCCAACCCCACCATCCCCTCCTCTTTTCCTCCACCACCCCCGTGGCCCCCACCATCACCACGACCCCATCCAACTCCACCAGCCCTCCTCTTTTCCCCCACCACCCCCGCGGCCCCCACCATCACCACGACCCCCTCCAACCCCATCATCCCCTCCTCTTTTCCCCCACCACCCCCACGGCCCCCACCATCACCACGACCCCCTCCAACTCCACCAGCCCTCCTCTTTTTCCCCACCACCCCTGCCGCCCCCACCATCACCATGACCCCCTCCAACCCCACCATCCCCTCCTCTTTTCCCCCACCACCCCCGCGGCCCCCACCATCACCTCGACCCCCTCCAACTCCACCATCCCTCCTCTTTTCCCCCACCACCCCCGCAGCCCCCACCATCACCTCGATCCCCTCCAACTCCACCAGCCCTCCTCTTTTCCCCCACCACCCCCATGGCCCCCACCATCACCACGACCCCCTCCAACCCCACCATCCCCTCGTCTTTTCCCCCACCACCCCCGCGTCCCCCACCATCACCTCGCCCCCTCCAACTCCACCAGCCCTCCTCTTTTCCCCCACCACCCCCGCGGCCCCCACCATCACCTCGACCCCCTCCAACTCCACCAACCCTCCTCTTTTCCCCCACCATCCCCGCCGCCCCCACCATCACCACCACCCCCTCCAACCCCATCATCCCCTCTTCTTTTCCCCCACTACCCCCGCGGCCCCCACCATCACCGCGACCCCCTCCAACTCCACCAGCCCTCCTCTTTTCCCCCTCCACCCCCGCGGCCCCCACCATCACCACGGCCCCCTCAAACCCCACCGTCCCCTCCTCTTTTCCCCCACCAACCCCGCGGCCCCCACCATCACCACGACCCCCTCCAACTCCACCATCCCTCCTCTTTCCCCCACCACCCCCGGGCCTCCACCATCACCACAACCCCACACAACTCCACACCCCCCCACAACCCTCCACAAACTCCACAAACCCCACACAAATCCACACCCCTCCACAGCCCTCCACAAACTCCACAAACCCCACACAACTCCACACCCCCCACAGCCCTCCACAAACTCCACAAACCCCACACAACCCCACACCCCTCCACAACCCCCCACAAACCCCACGAGACCCACAACTCCCCACAAAATCCACACCCCTCCACAACCCTCCACAAACCCCACAAACCCCACACAACTCCAAACCCCTCCACAGCCCTCCACAAACCCCACGCAACTCCACACCCCCCCATAGCCCTCCACAAACTCCACAAACCCCACACAACTCCACACCCCTCCACACCCCTCCACAAACTCCACAAACCCCACACAACTCCACACCCCCCCACAGCCCTCCACAAACTCCACAAACCCCACACAACTCCACACACCCGCACAACCCTCCACAAATTCCACAAACCGCACACAACTCCACAGCCCTCCACAAACCCCACACAAATCCACACCCCCCCACAGCCCTCCACAAACTCCACAAACCCCACACAACTCCACACCCCTCCACAACCCCCCACAAACCCCACACAACTCCACACCCCTCCACAGCCCTCCACAAACTCCACAAACCCCACACAACTCCACAACCCCCCACAAACTCCACACCCCTCGACAACCCTCCATAAACTCCACAAACCCCACACAACTCCACACCCCTCCACAAACTCCACAAACCCCACACAACTCCACACCCCTCCACAACCCCCCACAAACCCCACAAACCCCACGAACCCCAGAAACCCCACAAACCCCACACAACTCCACACCCCTCCACACCCCTCCACAAACTCCACAAACCCCACACAACTCCACAACCCCCCACAAACTCCACACCCCTCCACAACCCTCCACAAACCCCACAAACCCCACACAACTCCACACCCCTCCACAGCCCTCCACAAACTCCACAAACCCCACACAACTCCACACCCCTCCATAGCCCTCCACAAACTCCACAAACCCCACACAACTCCACACCCCTCCACAACCCCCCACAAACCCCACGAACCCCACAAACCCCACAATTTCCCACGACCTCCCATAAGGTTCTCATGCAGTTTTGGATGGATATTTGGAGGATCATTTCTCAACCAAACCCTATAGTGTTATATATCGTTGGAAAGCTCTCGATGAGTACTGTCCAATGGTGCAATAATAATTTTGAAATCTTGGATCAATTTTCGACCACACCCCCAAAACCCCCACAACTCCCCACAACTCACCCCCTACTCCCACACAACCTCCCACACCCCCGTAATCTCCCTCAACTCCCCACAACTCACCTCCCACACCGCCCATTTAATATGAAGGATCAAAAGCTACTACGAAAATTAGGTGAAGGATGTGCTTCTCAGGGTCATTCAAACATCACGGGCGGCACAAAATGAGGATCTCAGCTTGCATGCAAAAGTGATAGTAAACGTGTAAGTGGTAAAAGTGAAAGTGGAGAAATGACTGTTGCCACCAACCATTCATGATGATTGCCTATTTTTGAGGATCCAATTCCAGACTGTTGGCATATTTGATTTACCCCTCCAATCTTGGGCAATCAACCGGCGCATGATCAGTGGACATGAGGAATCGGCAAGGCCCTCTTGGCCTATTGGAGCCTATAAAAGCAATGGATTTGTGTTCAATTGGGATACACACATATACTTACATGCGTACAAGGGTCCTCTCTTTGCACTCTGTGGTTACAAGCCTACTGTAGGAAGTCACTCTGTGGTGCGGATACAGAGCGTGGGCTTCCTAGTGGAGGGCTAATATCACTATAGTGTGAAGAGAGTGGCCTGGCTTTGTCTTTCAGTGTGAGTCAATGGTATTTTTATGCTCTTTTCCTTGGAGCAATTCTTCAGACTTTGTACTGATCAGTACTAATCTGCATCTAGCTGTGTCCATTGTATGGATTGGATGAATCCCTTGTATTGATGTTGTTTAGTTCTGGAGTGGCATGTTAGCCTAGAGCATGAACTTTTGAGCATCTCTTTGGCCTATGTTGTAATCATCTGATTCGAACTAAGGAGTGGATGGTCTTCCATTATTGTCATTTTGTCATTAATATTTTCTTGAGTATTCACAACTCTGTGCAATCATTGATATCTGCCTGCTCACAGAAGTGTTAAAGGGTATATTTCCCTAAGGAGAACCTCGCTTGAGTAGGTGAAGTACTGGAATGCCTGCTGCATGCTCCTGTTAAAAGTAGATACCCCAGTACCTCCTCTACAATTTGGCACGCCCGGTGGGACCCTTGCATTTCTGTGAGAGGCCCTGAGGATAGTAAATAGTCCTCTTTTTTAGTATTTTTGCCCTATTGCACTTGCAAGTAGGTACATGACCCATACGTGAGCAGATAAGGAGCCTCTTTGTATACGAAGGAGCCTTAACAAGTCAGCTATATCTTCAACTAGTGAACCTACCTCCCCTCTACCCTCTTTGAATTTATCTATTGATTTCGATGCAACACCACTATCAAAGGAGAAGCATAGTAGAACATTAGACTTCTCCTCAGATACGTCAAAAGAAACACCAGTGCAAATGGAGGATCTCTCTCATTTACTCTCCACACTCAATATCAAGTTCCCTACCTTCAAGGGACAAGCTTATGCGGATGCTAATGATCATGTGAGGAGGTTCATCTCCTTATGCCATGGACGTGGTTTGCAGAATAGAGAGGATGCAATGCTGGTACTCTTCCCATCCACATTGGAAGGCCTTGCTGACAAATGGTCAAAATGCAGATGGCCATTTTGCTACATGGGAGGCTCTGAAGACGGCATTCTCACAGCCATTTCGACCTAGTGACTCCTCGGAAAGAGCTCTAGACCAGCTCAAGAATCTAAGGCTAAGATCAGGTGAATCCTTTCATGAACTTCACACTAGAAAAAAAGCACTTGTTGCACGTCTGCCACATGCTCCAGGTGACTTCTTGGTTAAAAAATGGATAGAAAAAGCTCTGCCCAGGTCATCTCAGCAGAAGCTACGTGAGTCTCTTAGATTGGATGCAACCCTCAATGATTTTGTTGCAGCAGCATCACGCATTGAAGAAGCTAGGCAACATTTTGAAGGGGATACACAATCGAATTATGCTGCAGAACTAGACCCTATTGGGCAACTGAGGAAGGAACTAGAGGCATTCAGAATGCAACAAAATTAACAAGAAGAGAAGGTCTTGCCACCACTGCGTTGCACTGATGATGAAGTAGCCCAACTTCGTCGTGAGTTAGAAGATTTGCGGACCACTCAGGATATAAGAAGGCAGATTTGGTGTACAATATGTAACAACAATGGACATTCCAATGCTAATTGCCCTAACAAGGTAAGCTGTCAATTTTGTGGAAAGGATGGTCATGAAGCTAGAGACTGTTACTACCTCAAGGGTACACAGCAACGAAGTAACCCTCAAGCTTTGGATTCATATTATGCTAGTACTTCAAATGCACCTAATAGAGAGGAAAATCGTACGACAAAGCCTAGATATAATAGACCATTGATGTGTTATCGTTGTGGTGAGTATGGCCATATGCAAAATAGGTGTTCCCTTCCAGAAGATGCACCTCCTTGTCAACATTGTCTAGAGGCCAAGGATCACTATACCAAAGACTGCCCAAGAAGTTGTCCTGCTCCAATCCACATGATTGCAGTCTCTCCACAAGAAGAAGGTATGACCACTCAGTCTTATGCTGTTTCATCCTCTGCAATACCCATGATGACTAGAGCCAGACAAGTAGCAGCAATCCATAGAGAGGAACAACAAGGATTCCAAGATAAAGAGGAGGAAAAGAAGTCTGGGTGGAAGGGCCAAGAAGAAATTGAAGGAGCTTATGAAAGGATGGCTACTTCTCTAAGGGACCAACCAACAACTCTGCAAGAAGACACTCATGAGGTAAACATTGAACAGATCTTGAAAGGTATTCATCACAAGGTTAGTCTGTACGAACTTATAAGGATGGATTCAAAAATAAGAAGTGACTTATTGAAGATTATACACTCTGCTCACTTAATCCAATCACCCAGTATAGATGGTTTCATGGTTGATTTTCCCCCTGCACCCTTAGCAGACTACCAAAGCTCAAGATTATCTATTTGTATAAAGGATGAAGCTCTCACAGGTGTGATCATAGATGGAGGCTCTGGTATCAATTTGATGCCAGATTTCACAATGAAGAAACTGAATTTGAACCCCACCAAGATGGCACCATTCATAGTTACACTAGCAGATCAACATCGGGTTGCGCCTCTTAGCATTATTGAAAAGGTACTGATGATAGTACAGGGTTGCCATTTTGTTCTAGATTTTGTTGTTATTGCACTTCCACAGGAGACTTCTTACCCTTTACTCCTGGGGAGACCTTGGCTAAGGCAAGCAAAAGCTTTGCAAGATTGGGGGAAAAACAAACTATGGATTTCCACAAGCACCAATAGCCAACTGCAATTACATTTGGAAGAAGGATTTGACTCAGGGAAAACTACTGGGTATACTGTGGACACTTAGGTAATGCTCTCTCTACCCCAAGAAGAAGATACATTATTGAATTGGATGATGGAAAGTGCAGAGTGTTGCACGGTGGAAATCAGTGAAATAGAAGAAGAAGTTAAGGATGAAGGAGTTGCAGGAAAAGGCCATGAAGATCACAAGGAGTTGGAGAATGAGGTTTGCAGGAGAATACAAACTTTGAAGAGGCAAAAAATATAGAAGTACCCAGGATGGAAAGTTATGAGCCAGAGTGCAGAGAAGATCTTCCTTTTATGGATATACCTCAAGGATGGACCAGAGAACATATTGCAGAATATAAGTTAAAGTCCACTCCTGCATACAGTGGAGATGATTTCTCAAACAAGACTAGTCCTGAAACACTAGTTCAAGAAATAAATCTAGGGGATGAAGAGAACCCTCAAGTAGTCCACTTCGCCTCTTGGCTATGGCATTATCCTCCTTTACTGCAGAAGGTAACTTCTTTACTTTTTGCCTACAAAAATGTCTTCGCATGGTCCTACAAAGATCTAACAGGGATACCAGAGGAGCTTGGATTACACAGAATACCCTTAGTTGAGGGAGCCGCGCCTGCAAGAAGTAGGCCGTATCAACTCAATCCAAAATATGCAGAGGCAGTAAAGTTGGAAGTTACAAAACTAGAAGAAGCAGGTATAATTGTTCCAGTAGAACATTCTAGGTGGCTTTCTTCTATGGTTATTGTACCCAAGAAAAATAGTGGAAAAATAAGGGTTTGCATTGATTTTCGTGCCTTAAATAAAGTGACTGTTCAAGGTGGATTTCCTCAGCCCTTTTCAGAACAAGTACTTGAGGAAGTAGCCGGTCACACTTTGTATAGCTTCTTGGATGTTTTTAGTGGCTACAATCAGATAGTGATCCATCCTGATGATAGGGACAAAATAGCCTTTGTTACTCCATGGGGCACTTATGTCTATACTCGCATGGCTTTTGGTTTGAAGAATGCTCCAGCTTCATTTAATAGAACAATGTATCTGATATTGGGCAAGTGGTTAACAACCTTTCTCCACATTTTCATGGATGACTTTTCAGTGTTTTCAGGCACAGATAGAAGAGCAACAATTCAAGATTTCCATGATCATTTGGAAAATCTAAAGGAAATCTTTGAGCTATGTCTCAAAACAGGTTTGAAGTTAAATCCTGATAAATGTCATTTTTTGGTCACCAAGGGCACTCTTCTTGGTCACATAGTATCTGTTGAAGGGATACCGGTTGACCCTGGAAAGGTTACTGCTATTCTATCCATGCCTATTCCACAAAGCCCAAAAGAAGTGCAAAGTTTTTTGGGCCATGTAGGATATCATAGAAGATTCATATGAATGTATTCAGAAATAGCTAAGCCCTTATCAAGGCTTACCAGTAAAAAGGTCCCTTTCTCATGGAGTGCTGAAGCTGAGAAAGCATTTTGTGAACTAAAATTGAGGTTATGTATTGCTCCACTTTTAAGTGTTCCTAACTGGTCATTGGAGTTTCATGTGCATACAGATGCCAGCCTTCATGTTGTTGGTGCAGTTCTAGCTCAACCATCATCACACAAGGTTGATAGACCTATCTCCTATGCCAGCAGACTACTCACCCAGGCAGAAAGGAACTACAGTACGACCAAAAGGGAAGGCTTGGCTATTGTATTTGCTCTTCAGAAGTTTCGGCATTACCTTCTCGGTGTACATTTTATAGTCATATCTGACCATCAGCCCTTGAAGTACTTGATAAACAAGCCTAGAGTAGCTGGAAGGATTTGGAGATGGTTACTCCTCTTTCAAGAATTCAACTTTGATATTCATATTAAGCCAATAAGAGAGCACTACATGGAAGATCAAGTGTCCAGGACTGCAATGAGCGAGAAGGCAACATGTATTAATGATGAACTGGTGGATAGTAATCTCTTCCTAGTAGCAACTCAGGCTGATTGGTATGATGGAATTCTCGATTTTCTTACTATTGGAAAACTCCCAGAGCATTTGACACCTATAGAAAAAAGAATATTACTCCTTAAAACCAAGGCATACTCACTCGTAAATGGGAATTTATATAGATATTTTCAAGATGATGTCTTGAGAAAGTGTGTTTATCCAAAGGAGGTGAATCTTTTGTTAAAAGTTGCACATAGTGAAGGGCATCTAAAGGGGTAAGAATTGACTCACAGAATCATCCACAAGGGACTATGGTGGCCTCATATTTACAAGGATGTGATCAAGTTTGCTAAAGAATGCCACATTTGCCAGAGATGTGCTCCTATGCCAACCAGATTGAATTTCCAACCATTAGTCATATCTACAGGATGGCTCCCATTTGAACGATGGGGTCTTGATTTCATAGGACCAATTAGTCCAACTGGTCAACCTGGGGGTAAGAAGTATATTTTGATGGCCACATGTTATGCAACTAAATGGATAGAGGCTAAAGCTACTGTGGACTGCACGACGTTAACAGTAGCTAAGTTCTTGTATAAACGTATTTTCTAAAGATCTAGTTGCCCACTGGAAATCACTAGTGATAGGGGAACACATTTTGTAAATCAGCTGCTCCAATTTATATTTGACAGGTACAAGGTCTTCCATAAAAAATCTTGTGCCTACTATCCAAGGGCAAATGGGCAAGCAGAGAGCTCCAATAAGACTTTGATCGGGTTGCTACACAAATTATCTTTTGATCATCAAAGCTTTTGGCCACAAGCATTGATCGGTGCAATTTGGGCTTTCAGAACTACAAGAAGGGGAACCACTGGTGAGAGTCCATTTCACTTAGTATATGGAAAAGAGGCATTGGCCCCATTTGAATTCATTATCAAAAAGGAAATGGGAACCAAAACCATTGGAATTGAACCTCCCATTGAGAGATTGGTGGCATTAGAAGAATACAGAGAAGGAGCAATGCAAAAACTTCAGGTAACACAAGAAGAGCGCAAGAGACTGCATGACAGGTATATGAGGTCTAATAAAGTTCACGAAGCATCCATGGTTTTAGTGCATCAGGTCCCAACAATTCCAACCAAACTAGCACCCAAATGGATAGGACCTTACACGGTGGTAAAGGTATTACCTCATGGAGCAATACATCTCGAGGATTTGCAAGGTAAGAGGATACCCCTGGTCAATATCTTCAGGGTGAAGAAGTACCTGAATTAAGGTAAATTGGAAGCATTTCATTCACCGTACCTACCGTATTTCATTCAATGATTGCAGTTTATTATATATATATATATATATATATATATATATATATATATATATATATATATATATATATATATATATATATATATATATATATATATATATATATATATATGTATGTATATATATATAATATAATAAAAAAAGAGTGAAAAAAACTCAAAAAAAAAGTAAAAATAAAAAATAAAAAAAAAACCGGTCAATATCTCCACGGTGAAGAATCACCTGAATTAAGTCAAGGAGGAAGAACTTCCTTCACTATCTTGTTTTCAGCTTCGGGAATTGCATCGGGATGGTGCAAAGATTTGATGTGGGGGTCTGTATCATGGCATTTCCCTCTCTCTCTCTCTCCCCCGCAACCCCCTCCAACCCCACCATCCCCTCCTCTTTTCCCCCACCACCCCCGTGGCCCCCACCATCACCACGACCCCCTCCAACTCCACCAGCCCTCCTCTTTTCCCCCACCACCCCCACGGCCCCCACCATCACCACGACCCCCTCCAACCCCACCATCCCCTCCTCTTTTCCCCCACCACCCCCGTGGCCCCCACCATCACCACGACCCCCTCCAACTCCACCAGCCCTCCTCTTTTCCCCCACCACCCCCGCGGCCCCCACCATCACCACGACCCCCCTCCAACCCCACCATCCCCTCCTCTTTTCCCCCACCAACCCCGCGGCCCCCACCATCACCTCGACCCCCTCCAACTCCACCAGCCCTCCTCTTTTCCCCCACCACCCCCGTAGCCCCCACCATCACCTTGACCCCCTCCAACTCCACCAGCCCTCCTCTTTTCCTCCACCACCCCCGCGGCCCCCACCATCACCACGACCCCCTCCAACCCCACCATCCCCTCCTCTTTTCCCCCACCACCCCCGTGGCCCCCACCATCACCTCAACCCCCTCCAACTCCACCAGTCCTCCTCTTTTCCCCCACCACCCCCGCGGCCCCCACCATCACCTCGACCCCCTCCAACTCCACCAGCCCTCCTCTTTTCCCCCACCACCCCTGCAGCCCCCACCATCACCATGACCCCCTCCAACCCCACCATCCCCTCCTCTTTTCCCCCACCACCCCCGCGGCCCCCACCATCACCGCGACCCCCTCCAACTCCACCAGCCCTCCTCTTTTCCCCCTCCTCCCTCGCGGCCCCCACCATCACCAGGACCGTCCCCTCCTATTTTCTACCACCACCCCTGCGGCCCCCACCATCACCACGACCCCCTCCAACTCCACCATCCCTCCTCTTTCCCCCACCACCCCCGGGCCTCCACCATCACCACAACCCCACACAACTCCACACCCCCCCACAACCCTCCACAAACTCCACAAACCCCACACAACTCCACAGCCCTCCACAAACTCCACAAACCCCACACAACTCCACACCCCCCACAACCCTCCACAAACTCCACAAACCCCACACAACCCCACACCCCTCCACAACCCCCCACAAACCCCACGAACCCCACAAACCCCACAACCCCCCACAAACTCCACACCCCTCCACAACCCTCCACAAACCCCACACAACTCCACACCCCTCCACGGCCCTCCACAAACTCCACAAACCCCACACAACTCCACACCCCCCCACAGCCCTCCACAAACCCCACACAACTCCACACCCCTCCACAGCCCTCTACAAACTCCACAAACCCCACACAACTCCACACCCCCCCACAGCCCTCCACAAACTCCACAAACCCCACACAACTCCACACCCCCCCAAAACCCTCCACAAACCCCACACAACTCCACACCCCCCCAAAACCCTCCACAAACCCCACACAACTCCACAACCCTCCACAGCCCTCCACAAACTCCACAAACCCCACACAACTCCACACCCCCCCACAACCCTCCACAAACTCCACAAACCCCACACAACTCCACACCCCTCCACAACCCCTCACAAACCCCACGAACCCCACAAACCCCACACAACTCCACACCCCTCGACAGCCCTCCACAAAGTCCACAAACCCCACACAACTCCACAACCCCCCACAAACTCCACACCCCTCCACAACCCTCCACAAACTTCACAAACCCCACACAACTCCACACCCCTCCACAGCCCTCCACAAACTCCACAAACCCCACACAACTCCACACCCCTCCACAACCCCCCACAAACCCCAGAAACCCCACGAACCCCAGAAACCCCACAAACCCCACACAACTCCACACCCGTCCATAGCCCTCCACAAACTCCAGAAACCCCACACAACTCCACAACCCCCCACAAACTCCACACACCTCCACAACCCTCCACAAACCCCACAAACCCCACACAACTCCACACCCCTCCACAGCCCTCCACAAACTCCACAAACCCCACACAACTCCACACCCCTCCATAGCCCTCCACAAACTCCACAGACCCCACACAACTCCACACCCCTCCACAACCCCCCACAAACCCCACAAACCCCATGAACCCCACAAACCCCACAATTTCCCACGACCTCCCATAAGGTTCTCATGCAGTTTTGGATGGATATTTGGTCTCAACCAAACCCTATAGTGTTATATACCGTTGGAAAACTCTCGACGAGTACTTTCCATAGGTGCAATAACAATTTTGAAATCTTGGATCAATTTTTGACCACACCCCAAAAACCCCCACAACTCACCCCCTACTCCCACCCACAACCTCCCACACCCCCGTAATCTCCCTCAACTCCCCACAACTCACCTCCCACACCGCCCACTTAATATGAAGGATCAAAAGCTACTACGAAAATTAGGTGAAGGATGTGCTTCTCAGGGTCATTCAAACATCACGTTTGGCACAACATGAGGATCTCAGCTTGCATGCAAAAGTGACAGTAAAAGTGTAAGTGGTAAAAGTGAAAGTGAAGAAATGACTGTTGCCGCCAACCATTCATGACGACTGCCTATTTTTGAGGATCCAATTCAAGATTGGTGGCATATTTGATTTACCCCTCCAATCTTGGGCAATCAACCGGCGCATGATCAGTGGACGTGAGGAATCGACAAGGCCCTCTTGGCCTATTGGAGCCTATAAAAGCAATGGATTTGTGTTCAATTGGGATACACACATATACTTAAATGCGTACAGGGGTCCTCTCTTTGCATCTGTGGTTACAAGCCTACTGTAGGAAGTCACTCTATGGTGCGGATACAGAGTGTGGGCTTCCCAGTGGAGGGCTAATATCATTATAGTGTGAAGAGAGTGGCCTGGCTTTGTCTTTCAGTGAGTTAGTGGTACTTTTATGCTCTTTTCCTTAGAGCAATTCTTCAGACTTTGTATTGATCAATGCTAATCTGCATCTAGCTGTGTCCATTGTACGGATTGGGTGAATCCCTTGTATTGATGTTGTTTAGTTCTGGAGTGGCATGTTAGCCCTGAGCATGAACTTTTGAGCATCTCTTTGGCCTATGTTGTAATCATCTGATTCGAACTAAGGAGTGGATGGTCTTCCATTATTGTCATTTTGTCATTAATATTTTCTTGAGTATTCACAACTCTGTGCAATCATTGATATCACAGAAGTGTTAAAGGGTATATTTCCCTAAGGAGAACCTCCCTTGAGTAGGTGAAGTACTGGAATGCTTGCTGCATGCTCCTGTTAAAAGTAGATACCCCAGTACCTCCTCTACAGCTATTCCCATTGTGCCATTTGAGACCAAGCGAGCTCGACGTGTCGTGTCCCATGAGAAGTTGAAGTTTGTGTCGGTCCCAGGTGAGACATCCGCTTTGCAAAGTGTTCCATTCTTCATATGAAATGTTGATGCAAGGGTGAATATCCTCGAAGTTGATCCAGCGGTTGGTGTCTTGTTTCCAGAGATGTTTCCATTTTTTGAAGCCTTTGTTCCATAACTTCTTGGCATTTTGAATGTTCCAAGATTCCACACTTCGGATGCCATGGATCGGAAACCCGATAGAGTCATTTTGTCTGATATCGGATGCCCACTTCCAGTCTTCACTAATTCTTGTGTAGCTTTTGACTTTATTCCAACTCTTCCATAGGGAGCACACGAGATTAGAGCCTTTCGGGAAGATGGGAATCGGGGAAAACAACAAGGTCAAGATGTCAAGATTCTTCCAATTTGGGAAACCCATGAGAGCCAACTCGTTCTTGTTTCTGAAGATCAACTTGGCCCATGAGGCCACCTCGTTGCACCAAGCCTTAATCATCCATTTGGCCGCCAGTTTGTTAGCCATGCACCCAATGTCCAGGATACCAAGTCCCCCACTATCTCTATGACTGGTGCAGATGGACCATTTGATTTTAGGCACCCCTCTCCTATTGTGGTCGCCCGTCCAAAGGAACTTTCTACAAATACTATCCATAGATCTTGCTCTTTCGATCTCCAACAAGAAAGGAAATAAATGGTAGATGAAAGGAGGAACGTGTTGATAACCATAGCACGACCAACAAGATTGATTTGCATACCTCTCCAATAGTTAAGCTTGTTTTCGAGTTTGGCCAGCACCTAGTTCCACCGCTATTCCATAGAGACACCAAACCCCAAGGGGATCCCAAGAAGCCAAAAAATTTGGCCTTGCAGAATGATTTGACAGCCATGATCAATGAGAGGTTGGGTTTGACCCAACAATAGCTCTAAAGGCGGTCTTAGAGTGGTTGATTGTGGATCCAGAGGCTTCACAAAAAGTAGCCAAACACCTTCAAAACATCTCCAGGCTGGTACTATCATTGTGAACAAACGCATTCATATCATCGGCAAAAAGTCTCATGGTGATTTGACTGTGGTCATGAGGCAAACGGAGGCCTTTGATATTACCAGCTTCCACCTGATGCTCCACCAGCCTGCTAAGCCCTTCCGTGGCAATGGCAAAGAGAAGGGGAGCCAATGGGCACCCTTGTCTGATAGATTTTCTAAGTTTGATCACCTTCGAAAGTTTTCTGTTAATGTTAATTTGGGTCGATGCATTTCCGAGAAGGGTCGTGATCATCTTGGTGAATTTCTGACTACATCCAAGATCTTGGAGCGACTGCAGAATATAGTCCCATTCTAGCCTATCGTAGGCTTTATCAAAGTTGAACTTGAGGAAGACCACGTCTTGTTTAGACTCATTTTCAAATTCAAGACCTTCCCAGATATCTATAATGGTTTCCAAATTGACCTGCCTTTGATGAAACCTTTTTGGTCCTCGCTTAGCCACGCTCTCAAGTGGCAAGAGATTCTGTTGGCAATGACTTTGGCAATGATCTTGTATCCTGTTTGGAACATCGTAATAGGACGCCAGTTCTCTATTCTATTCTTAAATCCTTACATTTTAAAATGCACTTAGACACATCATTGAAGTAGTTGATACTTAGATTTTAAAATGTACTTAGAATACCCCTTTTTTTTAGAGTACAATGAATTGGAAAGACACACACCCGACCTAGCAAGGTAGAGGCACCCATCTTGGGGAACTTTGAGGCATTTAGATCTAGGTGGGACTTGAGCCCTGGCCATCTGCCTAGGAGTACAAGGCACATTGGCTAAAGCACGCCCGCTGAATTACTTAGAATATCCTTACATTTTGTCATATCATGAAGAAACAAATTCCTGGATATGGAGGGATCATATGAAAATAGGCAAGAACAAGCCGCAAAACTACCACAGCGATTCTCCAAAGACGTGGTTCATGATAATGTTAGGGTTTTCCAAATAATTAGCATCACCTCCCCAATCTTGAACAACTAATTTTGAGGACGATGAGAGGGTGATTAACCTTCTTTGTAATGCCATCTAAACTCTGTAAGATTTGCCCCAGTTCTGTGGGTCTTGAGTTTTTCTTTTCCTTTATTTAATACAAGTCCGAGAGAGTAGGCTAACGCCGAACTTTCTTTATTGAAAAAAAAACCTAACTTTAGCTGTATGAGAAATGAGTAAAACTCTTAATTATTACATCTTTCAAAGTTATAGATCTCGAATGTGTGTTCAGAATGGATCCCATAAACTATGAGTTTGACAACTTCTTCCAAAAGTCCGAGTGATGTATGTATATGGCCATCTATCATGTCAAACTTCATTCTTATAGGCCCAAGAGCTCGTTTATCCCGTTTCTCCCCAAAGTATTTTGGTGGCTACATCAATGCCTTCTCTTGAGTTTACAATTTAGTTTGTCATTATTACATTGTACATCTTGCCTTGACTCTCGTCTCCTAACTTATCTAAGGGAATCGCTATATTATTCAATCCATAGATCATTGTCCCAAAGCGCTTGCAACGTCTTGTATGGTCCATGCTCATAACATATGCTTTAGCTCCTCTGCAATCGTAGCTCCTCAATAGTTGCAATCTTCTACACATCTTCTTTAGGAATCGACTTTGAAGTTGAGTGACCAATTGCATATAGAAAGGGAAGGTGTTATTACTATATCGTGGAACAAAATGGGCGACCATGAGCTCTAGATCATGAACAAATGATGCCTTCCTTCTAGACCTCAAAGACTTCCTAATTCCAAAGAGAATTCCACATCTAGAAAATGGAACTCTACACATCCTAGTTAAAGCCCTAGCTATCTTCGACATCCATCCATAGACAAGTTTACAACTACCTATTCAACAATCTATCACGAAAAATGTGTCTTCGATCCAAAGCTTGGCATCTATTGTCTCAAATATGAGCACCCTTGTAGGGGCCCATCTTTATACACTATCTTCTCATTCCCATAAGGACACAAAGACATCACAAAAATTCAAACCCCTTTCTCATGAAGTGTGCTAAAATATTTATTAAAAACAAAGTTCGGTAGATCCTACTCTTCCAGACTTCAATTAATAGAAATTACAGTTGTACAAGTGAACGGTTCTAGCACCCATGGGATCCCCCGTATCCCACAAAGCAGGGGCTGCTTATAGATTGACCATTCTTTAGGATGGCTTCCAAAGTTGGTTGCACACCTCTCTTTCCATATTTTCCATAGAATCTCTCATCTTATAGCATTCCAATGAGTAGAGGAACATCCGATTGCTTCCCCCAACAAAGCTCGCTTCCAATTACATGTCCGTATAACAACATGATTCTCTCAAGGGCTTGCGAGACTGATATTGATTTGGGGCATGAATAGGAGAGGTGTCCCAAGTCTTCCATGCCACAGAGGCATCCTTTGTACCAGAGGGGACCCTGCAAATTTTGTTAGCTTTTACATTGGTCCAGATTCCACGGTGTAGCATTTGCCACATAAGCACAAACTTCTTTATCTCGATGAGTCGATGCCAAAGGGACTGGACTTTAAAGTCCCACCTCTAGTTTAACCAATCCAGAACCACTTCCTATTGAGAATGACATGAAATTCCAAAACATTCTTCAACCTTGGAATTTTTTCAAGGCTATTGCCATTGTGCCATCTCAGACCCTCAGAGTGAGAAAAGTCCTTATCAATGAGGGGATGAGTCCTCGAGCATTCCCAAGCATTGAATCTGCTCTCCAATAAATGTCATTCTTCATAGTCCACTCTTTTGGCCAGATCAATGTCCTTGAATCTAATCCGTTGACAAGTTTCTTGATTTCAAGATGTGCTTTCACAAATGGAAGCCTTTGTTCCAAAGCTTCCTAGCTTTTTGGAGGTTCCAAGAATCCACACCTCTGATGCCCTTAATAGGGAACTAAATCGAATCATTTTGTCGAATAACCGCCACCCATTTCCAATCCTCATTGATTATGATAAATTGTTTAACCTTGTTCCCCCTCTTCCATAGAGAATAAACAAAGCTCGAGCCTTTGGGAATCACCGAAAAAGGGGAGAAAAAAATGGTGAGAATGTCGGGATCCTTCCACCCCAAGAGGCCCACAAGCTTAAGAGCACTCCTATTCTTAAAAATAAGCTTGGCCCATGAGGCATCACTATTGCTCCATGCCTTAATTAACCCTTTTGATACTAACTTATTGGCCATTCCTTCGATGTCTAGAATGCCCATACCACCTTGATCTTTTTGGATAATGCAAGTAGTCCTGTTAATTTTGGAGATACCCCTTCTATTAGGTCACCAATCCAAAGAAGTCCTGCAAATTCTCTCTAGTTTGAAGACCTCTTGGTCTTTTGGTCTCTAGCAGGAGAGAAAGTAAAGCATCAAAGAGAGAAGGAATGTGTTAATCACCATCACACATCCATCTAGATTAATCTGCATACATCTCCAGTACGTTAGCTTGCTCTCAAACTTAGAGAGAGCCCTGTTCCATCTCTACCCCACCAAAACATCAAGTCCCATCGGAATACCTAATAGGTAGAAGATTCAACCACTAAGGATCAATTGACAACCATGGTCGATAAGCAATTGCAGAGGATGCCCAACAACTACCCTGAAACCGGTTTTAGAATGATTTATTTTGGATTCCGATGCATCACAAAAAGTATCCAGACAACTCCAAAAGGTCTCAATGCTTAACACTTCATTATGCCCAAAGACACTAATAGCATTGGTAAAAAGTATCATGATCATTTTATCTTGATTGAGAGATAGATTCAAACCCTGAATATGACCTAGGTGAGCTTGATGGTTAACTAGGTAGCTGAGACCATCGATCACAATAGCAAAGAGAAGAGGGGCCAATGGGCACCTTTTTCTAATAGAATGTTTTAATCTAATCACTTAAGCGAGTTGACCATTGATGCTTATCTGAGAAATTTCATTTCCTAGCAGAGTAGAGATCATCTTAATAATATTTTGGTCATAGCCCAAGTCTTTCAATGATTGGAGAATGAAGCTCCACTTGAGTCTGTAATAAGCTTTGTTGAAGTCAATCTTAAGGAAGAGGACATCTTGCACTGATTCCTCAGCAAAGACCATACCTTCCCAAACATAAATGATAGCCTCAAGGATGGACCTCCCCTTAATGAACCCTTTTTTATTCTCACTCATCCAGTCCCAAAGGTGATAAGTAATACGGTTCTCAATTGCCTTTGCCAAGTTCTTCTTGATCCTTGGCACAAATAAAGCATTTGACAAAGTGAAAGAACTACCATTAGTAGTAGTCAAAATGATCTTACCAACTCCCATAATAGGATAAGAGGAGTTGCTGGCGCATGTAACAGTATTCCGTGTAGGGGCAGGCTCGATTGAAGAGAAGAAACTGTGCTGCGAGGTAATATGTTTGGTCGCCCTGCTGTCAAAGTAACAAACATCTAATTCTATTGCAGACATGCACTACTCATGAGAAGATGGGTCAAAACTGCAAACAATAGTGAACACCCATTCTTCTTCCTGCACAAGATTAGCAGACTCTATTTTTGGTGTAGAGGCTTCTGCAACAGCCATTCTAGCCTCTTTCTTCTTTGCCTCTTTAGCAGCCAGTTTTGGACAGTTCTTTATGATATGATCATTTCCTTTACAATACTTGCAAAACAATTTCTGCTTTTTTAATTTCTTTTCATCTTTGTCTTCCCTCTTTGATTGTGCAGAATTAGCAGATTTCTGCTTACTAGTTGAAGAGCTCCATTTTCCTTTGCCTTTATGACTAGCCAGGAATGCTTGATCTGCAAGTCGCATAATGGACCTATTCTGCTTGGATTGATCTTCCTGCAACAGAACAGAGACTAACTCCTCAAATGACAAGGCATTTGGATTTCCTTTCATCATCAACCGAAGAGTAGAAGCAAAACTCTGATATGAATCAGGAAGACCATTCAGAACGGTGTGCACAAGTGAGCTATCTAGTATAACCTCATCAGTAGAAATCAATTGTTCCTTCAAGTCTTTGATCTTTGTTAGAAAAGTGTCCATAGAATCACCTTCATTCATGTGCTCACTCTCCAACTGTTTTCGGAGGTAAGCAACACGAGCTTGGTACAATGTGGTAAGTGTATCCCAAGCACCCTTAGTTGTTTTGTAAGAGCGTATGTGAGGAATAATGGCACGTTTGACAAACAAAGCTATCAATGCATATGCATGGGCATCTCTGTCATCCCAATGAATTTGCTCTGCAATAGGTGCAATGTGGTAAGTGTATCCCAAGCACCCTTAGTTGTTTTGTAAGAGCGTATGTGAGGAATAATGGCACGTTTGACAAACAAAGCTATCAATGCATATGCATGGGCATCTCTGTCATCCCAATGAATTTGCTCTGCAATAGGTGCAGCAAAAACCGCAACATGAACAGGAATATGGAGAATATCATCATCTTTGACACCTTCTACATCAGCTTCAGTACCTGTACTTGTAACAGTTGCAGAACGTTTTTCAACACCTTTCACAATGTTCCATAGTCCTTTAGCAACCAATACATGTCGTATCATATAAGCCCACAATGGGTAGTTGTTACCATCCAACTTATCCTCAATAGCCAACATACAAAATACATCACTGCTTTCAGCCATGGCCGGTGACGAAAATACCTTGATGCAAAAAATTGACTGTATCTCAAAAAGTTGAACGGAACTGCCTAGACGAGTTCTGTTAAACCTGTAGCAGACTTCGAGATGCTTATACTGGCGAACCGAAACAGGTATATACCTTTGGTACAAAAAGATGAAATAGCTTGCACAAGCGCTATGATAGTGCATTCGAAGGCCGAAACGAGCTCAGATTGCGATTTCGGAACCACACACTGAAGCTGTTTTGATCTCGAAAACATGTTGAGTATGCTCACCAAAATTTGTGCGATTCTCAGACTGCAACCGGAGAGGTGTGGATGACGCCCTAGATGAAGCGATGACCTGCTCTGATACCAATTGTTGGAGTTAGACATGTACGGAAGCATGCGAACAACACAAGGAAGAAGAAGAAGCTTGGAGCACAACACACAATACTGAATGTATTACTAGAGAATGTACAAAGATAAGTAGCCCATTAGGGTGATAAGCATATATACAAGCCGGGGGGAAAAAACCTCCTAAAGAGGGAAAAAAGTGCCCTGGCGGTCCTAGAGTGTTCACACACATCATTACCTAAATATATCAACAATGATGTGGCCATCATTTGTCTGAAAGACTTAAAAAATTTACTTGTGAGGTCATCAGGACCCCAGCTTTTCCCATTGGGGAGCATATCGATCATTTTGAGAATCTCATTATCTGAGATCGGTGCCTCAAGAGGAGACTTCATGCTATGCGGTATTCTGGAGGGAGAGACTCTTGAGATGGTCGTGATGCAATCCCTCCTGTGGGGAGAGAGAGGCGTCAAAACCCCCAAGAGGTGAGTAAAATGGTCGACAATAATAGTACCATTTTCTTCTACCATTTTGCATTCGACCCCATTGCTACCAATCAAGAAGGGAATTGAGCCTCTAGTTTGTTTCCTCTTGAGGATGCCACACATCTCTTTTGTTGGTTTGTCAGCCTTGCCTGCCCACCAATCTTTAAAGTATACTTGCAAGTTTTTCCTTTGAATTTCTTCCTCATATCTTAACATGCCTCTAATTTTCCATAGTCGTGTCTCATATTGGTAGTTCCCTTTGTTCACTTCCTCCTCAAGGTGCTAGAGCCTCCGATAGAGCTTCTCTCTTCGCCTCCATCAAACACTGCAAAGCACCTGGTGGGTCTCGACTAGAATTTGGTGAGTCTTGTCAACTATAGTCCTCCAACATTTGGCCAGTGAGGCACCATTGGCGAAATCCATGTTCCATACCAAGCTAATTTCTTGATGGACAGAGGGAAGGGAGAAAGACGTTTGGCAAGCATGAGACCAAGGTGCTTTTTTGAATTTGGCAGTCGGCTTAAAAGTGAGAGTAATAGGGTAGTGATCCGATATGGTGAGGTCAATGTTTTGCGAGATGTCAGGCTGATCCCATTGACTAATAATGTTCTGTGCAATATAGCTTTTGTCGAGTCTTGCTTTCCTAAGCTCATTCCCATATTGGAGGTTCGACCAAGAGAAGTCATTTGTGTCTTTAATTTCCACTAGGTCCAAGTGGAGCTTGATTTAATCCCACATATCTTTCTCTTGACCATCAATGGTATGCCCCCTATTATCCCACTGATCGGAAGGGTCTTCCACCATGTTAAATTCCCCACAAAGCATCACATTGTGGGAAAGAGAGTCCAAAGAGGCCCAAGTGTTGATCTGATCCATCTCCCTATTTGGGGCATACATGGAGACCATAGTGAACTGGAAGGGGTCTCCGAAGGAGGCAGCAATCCAATGATGTTTCTGATCCTCGTAGGAGTTGACAAGTCTACCAAACCAGAATTTACTTATTCCAATAGCTATGCCACCGGCCCCCCTGGGGTGAGAAGTGGTAACCCAAACATGGTTCAAAGAGATGCATTTTAGTCGTTTCTAAAGGTCCTCTCCATCGATTTTAATCTCTTGAATACATATGAAATCAAGGTTTAGGTTATTATCACGAAACCACTATCCAATAATAGCTGCTCTTGAGGGGTTAATCAACCCCCTGGCATTAAATGATGTGCTAAACATTATCCCTGATTACCCTATTTGTGGAGAGGGAACTTTTCTTTTTTCTTCTTGGTTTCATCTTTTTTTCTCAAACACGAGAGATCGTGTCCATAAATCTTACCCCTAAGGGGGCTTTCCATGGAATTTTCAATGGTTGATTCCCCTTATGAGACGCCTTCTACGGGAATGGGTTAAGCACTTTTTTTGGAAGTGTTGATCCAATGACGGAGCTCTCACTATCCGGGTTGTCTTCGTTGCTTGTAGTGAAACCCTCCTCTTTACTAGTCGTATAGCCTTCTTGGTTATCGTTATGGTTATCTTCTTTGTTGGTGGTAGACTCTAAGGTTTTTCCTTTAGTGTCCACATCTTATAAATTCCCTCCTAATAAGTCCAACTCATTGATCTCCTTTTCAAGGTTACAGTACAAGTTAGAGGAGCCACAACCTTGATGTTCCTTTCCGTGGACCCCTGATGGCTTCTTTTTGTTCTATGTCTAACTTCCGTGAACCCTTCTGAGTCAGTCTCTGAGTTCCTAGTGTTTTTCTCTTCATCAGCAATATGCAGATTAACATGTGCCCTAGTCTTATCTGATCTACTTTGGTAGCTTGTTGGTTTTGCTTGCTTTTGGTGCTGTTAAGTTTCTAAGGACACTCTTTAATCCTGTGTCATTGAAGACCACAGTGAAAGCACACATTTGGAAAATTCTTGTAAATGATTTCCTGCTCTCAGACTTTCCTTTCCCGCAAGTTGATGGAAATCTTTGAGGGGAGAGCTTTGTTGAGATCAATCTCGATGCAAATCTATAGGTGCCATCACACATTGAAGGAATACCTTGCTCCTTCATAGATGAAGCCCTCCATGTCCTCCCTCGAGGCTAGAGATCGCCCAATAGGCATGACAATATCCCACAGGAATTCATACAGGAAAAAAGGGAAGGTTGGGGAGCTTGACCCGCAATGGGTAGCATAGAGGTTTAAATTTGGTTGGATCAAAGTCTAGGAACCACTTAAACAGGCATAAGGTGGACCTCCAAACTTTCTAAGTGCCCACATGTAGTGCTTGAAACTCCATCTCCTCGTTCTCAAAGACCAATAGTAAGTGGTTTGCTGGCAAAAACTCACATTTGCTCATTGGCAAGCCACGTAGGAACCACTCCTTATGCAGCCAGAGATGCACGAACTCTAAGGGGGACCTTGGGTTGAACAATTGGCCGATAAGGCATGTTTTCAACAGTTCCTCTTGCTTTGCCAGCGTCAAAAATAGCAAATCCAAGTGGAATGAGTCAGCTTATGAGCGATAAGCTGAACAAGAACAACTTCCATGCTTGGAAGTTCAGAATGACAAGTTTTAGGCTATGGGAAGTACATCGAAGGAGAGAATGAAAATGCTCCATAGTTACCAGAGAGGAATTAGACTGTGGACCAATTAAGAGCATATGAGGAATGGAATCAAGGAGCACAAAAGGTAATGTATTAGCTATTTGTTAGCTTATAGGATAGCATGATTGGGCACATACAAGATGCCAAGACTCCGAAAGAGGCTTGGAGCAGTTTGGTCACATTGTATGAAACCAATACAAAGGCACAAAAGTTGCAACTCAAGAACGAGCTACATACATTAGAGAAAAAGGTCATGTCGATAAGTGACTACACCTTGAAAATCAAAAGCATATGTGAGTCACTTGCATCTATCGGCATGAATGTAGATGAGGATGATAAGGTGGAAGTGTGCCTTCATGGTTTAGGAGCTACATATCAGTTCAGGGCATCTATTTAGACCATGGAAAATATTTTGAATTTTGCTAATCTGGTGTCCATGTTGATTATTGAAGAAAAAAATCTTGCTGAGGACTCAAACTCCCAAGGAAAACCTAGATTTGAGCACGTATTCTACTGTAGTAGAGGAAGAGGCAAATGTAGAGGCTTTAGAAGTGTAAGAGGACACAATAACCAAGACCAAGGTCAACAACAGAATCATGCAAGAGGGAGAGGATAGTTTGGAGGCAGGGGGAGCCAAAGAGGCTGCAAAAATTTCCAAAGAAACTATTCAGGTAATGATAGTGAAGGATGCTAGAATTGTGGTAAACCTAGGCATTTTGAAATGATTACAAGTTGAAGAATGAAAATAGCAGAGGGCAACAAAACAACTATGCATCCACAAGTGCAGATGATTCTGATAAGCTATTCATGGTCACATGATAAATATGATGACTGCAGATGTTTCAAATTTGAATGGTAATGTCTGGTGTGTTGATTCAAGTGCTTCAAATCATACGACGAGTCATGCAGAATGGTTCAATAGTTTACAAAAATTGACAGTTCTTGGATATATTGACATAGGTGATGACACATCACACCCCATCGATCATACAAGAAACATAACACTGTCTATGGAGTATGGAAAGGTAAAACATCTTGCTAATGTGCTACATGTTCCAAATATAACAAAGAATTTTGTTTCTGTTGGACAGATGGTTGAACAAGGATTACAATTCAGGTTCAATGTTGTTGGATTATATGTAGAAGAATACAAATAGGATGGACAATTGATTGCCAAAGGAAACAAAGTGGGTACGATGTTCACCTTAAATGTGAAAATTCCTGAAATGAATGCATCCATGTTTGCAAAATGTGCAAGAGCTATTATTGATATAGAGATCTGGAAAAAATGAATTAGACATGCAAACTTGCAGAGGCTGAAATTGATGCAGTCAAAGGAGATTGTCAATGGACTACCAAATTCCAAAGTTTCAGAAATGTGAAAGGTATGTGCAACATGCCAATTTGGTAAACAATCAAGAGCATCATTTCCACATGACAAGCATGTTAGTGAGAATTTGCTAGAAATAGTACATACATATGTTTGGGATCCTGCAAAGATCACATCTATGGGTGGTTGTAGGTTTACCTTACTTTCATTAATGAACATACACGAAAAGTATGGGTATATTTCATGAAAGAGAAGAGTGAGGTGTTCACTCACTTCTAGAATTTTAAAGCTATGATGGAAAAGCAGAGAGGGAAGCATATTTAGACATTAAGATCTGATGGAGGAGGTGAATAAATATCAAATGAGCTCAGCAAGTTTCTAAAAAGTTATGGAATTCAATGTCAATTTTCATGCAGGTACACACCACAAGAGAATGGCATTACTGAATGTAAAAATAAACATATTTCAAAAATAACAAGAGCCTTGATGGCTAAGAAGAATATGCTTCATTGTTATTGGGCAGAAATTGTGCACACTTTTATATACATCATGAATAGAACTCTGATTGCTATTGTACATCAAGTTACACCTGATGAGAAGTTTACCAATAAAAAGCAAAACTCATCAAATATGAAAGTATTTGGTGTATTGCATATGTACATGTTCCAAATGATTTGACGATGAAGCTTGATCCAAAAGCAAAAAATGTATCTTCATCGGGTACTCCCTTGAGCAAAAAGGATATAAATGTTATAACCCACTCACACTACAGGTGAAGCTAAGTATAGATGTGGTGTTTGATGAAATGTCAAGCTTCTATGAAGATGCCAAAGAAGGACTTAATCTTGACTCAAATAAAAAAGAAAATATTAAAAAATCAAGTGAAAAATCTAAAATTTTGAGTGGACCAAATGCATCACCAAGCAATAGCCCCAACTCAAATCCATGGAGTGGAAGACTGCATGGAAATTTTAGTCCAACAAATTCATCAAATACATCCAAGAAAGGTAAAGAAAAGCTTTCTATTGATAGTAAAACATCTATAGGTTTTGAAGACATTGATGGAGATTCAAGCGGTTGAGAAAAGAGCCTTGTGTACCTAAGTCGTAGAGCCTTAGGGACTTGTGTCAACTGAGACTGTACCTCAATTTTCCCACAAGTGCATATAGTGGTGGATTAATACACGTTTAATTATCAATCTGTGAAATTAGACATATCAAGTGTATTAAGACATGTGCACACATGATGGTAAGTGAAGTGACAAGGCTACAATGCATGTAACTTAGCTCAGCTACCTCTCCTAATCATTAATCCTCTAAAAATGCATGTCACAATGCTTGTTATAGTAGTAAGCACAAATTTGGACTTTTCTCTTAGCTGCACATATTGACTCTTGTCAACAATGAGTTCATTTTCAAGTTCTTAATGAGACACATCTAATGATAGTATCTTCAGTCAGATCTGACAAACGTGCTTCAAGTTACGAGCAAAATAGTGAATGGTGGGAAACACCAACACCTGCTGTGCAACTTCTCAAGCCTCACACACACACTACAATAGCTCAAACATGAAGGGAAGGGTCGCAACTGAATGGGGAGTATACGCCTTTAGAGTCATGCCTTTTGGTTTAACGAATGCCCCAGCTACCTTCCAAAGATTGATGTGTCATGTGTTCAAGGAATATCTGAGAAAAAGTATGGAGGTATACGTGGATGATCTTTGTACTTATTCAGCTATACGATCAGAGCATATCCCTGAACTAGAAAAGATTTTTGCCAAATGTCGACAATATCGAGTATGCCTCAACCCTGAAAAATGTGTCTTCATGGTTCGACAAGGAAAAATCTTAGGACATATTGTCTCTAAGAATGGGATTTCAACAGATGAAGACAAAATCAAAGTAATTCTGGATTTACCAAGACCTAAGACGGCTAAGGAGGTTCAAGCATTTATGGGACATTGTGGATACTATCGAAGATTCATACATATGTACGCCATAATTGCTAGACCTCTTTATGCATTATTGACTCTATTTAATTGGACCGAAGAATGTGAAAAAGCTTTTAATGAGTTAAAGAATCGATTGAGTTCAGCACCAATCCTTCAAGTCCCTAACTGGAATAAGCCGTTTCACATTCATGTGGATGCTTCCAAGTTTGCCATTGGTTGCATCTTAGCTCAACCTGCTGACACAGGAAAATTAGACCACCCTATAGCCTATGCTAGTAGACAATTAAATCAAGCAGAACGCAATTATACCACCACGGAGAGAGAAGGCCTAGGGATGGTGTACGCAGTCAAAAAGTTCAAACATTACCTGTTGGCAAACAAATTCAAATTCCTTATTGATCATCAAGCCCTACTGTACTTAGTCAACAAGCCTTGTAATACAGGACGACTAGTACGATGGTTTTTATTGTTAATGGAATTTGATTTTGAGGTAGTAGTCAAGAAAGGAAATACACACATAAGAGCAGACCACTTATCAAGAATGACCCATGGAGAACCACCCATAGGAGTACCAGATGATCTGCCAGATACGTACCTTTTTAACCTGGAAGTATGTCCTCAATGGGCAGAAAAGTTGATCCCTATACTTACACATGGACCTAAAGATGGGATCACACCAAACCAAACCCAAGACCTCTAGAGGACTAGAAACCTTCACATCATTGCGGGAAGTTTGTATCACCAGGATTCAAGTGGATTATTGATGAGATGTGTGGAAGAAGAGGAACAAGAAATGTGGCTTCAGAAAGCACATGTAAACCAATGGAAAACTCATTTGAATGCAAATGGAACGTGGCAAACACTCAAGAGATTTGGCATATATTGGCCAACCATGCAAAGAGATGCACATAACTATGTATCAACCTGTCAGACTTGTCAAGAACAAATCCCAGATGAGAACTCTACCTTATGCTATTCTACCATAGCACCAAGATGGAGCATGCCTCTGGTAAAGTTCTTGAAAACTCAAGAATACCCCGAAGGAGCTACTTCAGCAAGGAAACGCGCACTTGAAGAACAAAGTAAAGATTATGTCATTATAGGAAAACAACTCTTTAAACGAGGGAAAGATAACCAACTACGAATGTGCATTCACGAAAACGAATATCTTTCTGTTTTAGAGATGGCTCATACAGGAGCTGCAGGAGGACACTTCTCTACAGATAAAACAGCAAAAATGATCCTCTTTGCTGGAATGTGGTGGCCAACTCTACACCAAGATGCCATAACATATGTGCAACGGTGTGATACTTGTCAACGAACCAAATATCCAATTAGAAGAGATGAGATGCCACTTAGACCCATGATGAGTGCTAGAGCTTTCACGAAATGGGGAATAGACTTCATAGGACCTATTAGCCCACCAGCGAAGGGATCCCATGCCGAGTATATAATTGTGGCAACAGACTATCTGACCAAATGGGTTGAAGCCAAGGCAACCAAGAAAAATGACGCAAGAACCACGGCCAAGTTTCTCTTTGAGAACGTTTTCACTAGATTTGGACTACCTATAGAAATTGTGAGTGATAGAGGCACGCACTTTGTTAATGAAGTTATAGAAGCTTTATTGAATGAATTCTTGGTAATTCATAAGAAATCAGCCCCTTATCATCCACAAGCCAATGGACAGGTAGAAAGTTCAAATAAAATCTTGTGTACAGTTCTCACCAAAATCGTTAACAATGGTAGATCAGATTCGGATAAGCAGTTACATCATGCTTTATGGGCATTTCGAGTAGCCTATAAAACCGCCATAGGCACTACCCCTTTTAACTTAGTGTATGGACAAAATGCTATTTTGCCAATTGATTTCTTGATTCCCACTCTGAGAGTAGCAACTACTTACGAGTGGACAGGACATGAACTATCAGCTCAATTGGATCAAATAGAAAAGCTTCACGAAACTAGGTTACAAGCAGTAGCAGGCATTTATGCTGCTAAAAGACGACAGAAAGCCTACTTTGACACGCACATAAAGGACAAAAATTTGAAGGAAGGAGATTTAGTTTTGGTATACACCTTGAAACAGCACGCTAAGAAGTTGCAGAAGAGAGGATATGGTCCATTAATTATTAATCGTATATCTACAAGTGGAGCCATTAGCTTAGCAACCTTAGATGGAGACGTGTTACCAAACTACATCAGTGGGTGTAGAGTGAAAAAATATCTAGAACCATTAACCGAAGAAACAATGTCTCGATTAATCAAAGGTAAGAATAGACGCATAGAGGAGGAAAGGATATGAGAAGAAGCGAGACAGGAAGCATTGGAAAGGATAAAGAAACAGAAAGAGTGGATGAGAGAGCGAGATGAGAGATATCGACTAGGAGAAGAACTCATCCCAATGGCTAATTTTAGAGCCACTCAAAACCTAGGATCGCAGAGAACACAACCATATTTAAATTTGGGAGCAGGTAAAATGGAGTACCACTTGGTGGATGCTCTCATTGACACAGGAGCTGCTGTAAGCTGTATTAAGCTTTCTTTGACCCAAAAACTCAAGGAGAAAGTATGCCCATCGATGGCCCAATTGATAGGAATAGGAGGAACGATTACTCAATGCATAGGTGAGATCACCTTACCGTTGCATCTTGGCAACAACACTATGGAACAAAAACTATTAGTGTGTCATGACCAAGATTTACTTGAAGAGGTAGTGTTAGGACAAGACTGGATTTACGAATATGAGGTGACCATTCAATTGGCGTTAGGATACATCTCAGCCAGGATAGGACATCGCGAAGTATTCAGTCTGCTAGACGAACGACCAATCAAATCTGTGAGCATGGAGCAAAACGTTCATTCCAATGAACAAAGTCATGAATGTATGTTCACTAGCACTATAGAAACACCTTCATCGAGTACTGCATGTGCGGACACATTGAATTCTGCTTGCATACCATCTTCTAGTCTAGCAAGTCATGAGAATGTCAATCAAGCTGAAACTAACCTCAGTGAAGCACCATGCCAAAGAGAGACTAGTCCTCTGAGTAATTCAAAATCTGTACCCATTAAAATATACCCTATTCCATACTCTAACCAAGCGTGGATAAAGAAAGATGAAGTGGAGGAATATCTTCGACAACAGAAGCACAACCGACATCAGAACAAACAATCAAAGGAGAAACCAACTCAGTCTGAACAACGAAGTCATCAACGAATTGCTACAATATGGATCCCAAAGAAAGTAGTAGCCGCTCAGTAGGATCGTTCGCAAATCTGGATTCCTAAGTCATGCACTACAAAGAAACCAAACCGAAATGATGATCCTCAGCACAAGAAGAACCAATATGGTCCACAGGCAAAACAGCCACAAAAAAGGAGTTACTGGAGAAAGAAGGAGTCTTTAATGGCAACCCGAACCATTCCGCGATTTACAAATCAGATCAAGCAGACCTACAACAAGAAGAAAAGAGCCACTTTCAGTGGAAGTGGGCAACATACAACGAAGCCCAGCACAATGAAGCAGATGTGGATACCTAAAGACAAAATGAACGGCGTGCATCAGCCAACTACTTCCAATTGCACACATATGGAGCCTTCGAGACCCAAAGTATGCATGATAGGGCCACATTACAAGGCCAAGCATTCGGCACATCCTTCTTCTATTTCAGGATAGTCAAGCACATTTTCCTCTTGGGAAATAGGAGAGCACTTGTACATATATTAAGAAAAACACTCCAAAAAATTTAATAACCGCTTCGGCTATAAACTAACTTTTCTGTTTTCCTTTTCAGATGATAATATAAAAAAACCTAAAAATGTGAAAAATCCAGGTATTACCTTTCTCACACACACGGGAAAGGGACGACACCGTTCACTCGGAGCAATATCGAGCTTATGACAAACAAATAAAGGAGGATTTCTGATAATATATGGCAACTAATTCATACTCTATATTGAGTGCAGATGGCGTCTACTGATTCAGAATCTACGCAACAGGAAGAGGTCCAGCTTTTCCCACTCGAGTCCATTACAAAAGCAAGAGGTCACTGGTTCCGGGATGATCAACCAGTGGCAGAGCTCATCTTCATGGCAACAATCAAAATTATGGATACAGATCATTATTTTCCAATCATGTCACAGGATTACAAGACAATCATACAGGGGCTACCTCATATTGAAGATGTATGGACACAAGCAGGCATAGAGGCATTTCTCAAATTGCCTATCTATGTTCCAGATTTTCAGAGATGTGCACAGGTAATGAATACCATGCAACCTGCCGCAACAAAAATATCAGTCCCAGAAGCACGAGTCTTGGATAAAGTCGGAGTTTGGAAGACAATCCAATTCACACATGAGTTAATCAATAAAGCTTTTGGATGGAATCAAGCAGGAATTACTAGTGTCAAAGAGGAGTGTCATGATCCCAAGAAGAGATCATTTTTGGAGATAAACAGAATTGACATAGAAGATGCTGTTCGATTGGTGCATCAACACTTTTGTTTCCCAAGCATGCACAGATACACGGCTCCACAGAAGATAGTAGTGCAATTACTATCTCATGCCATGAGACAAATAGGAAACAGAATCAATTTAACAGGGTATGTCCAAGAAAGATTGTTTGAAGCCTAGAAGAAATGGGGCCAGAAGAAGTTTTTGAATGGCAGTTCTGCATTAACACTATTGATATATGAAGCTCTTGAGATGAAAAATTGCTTACGGGAGATGCCGAACTCAGAAGGGCTAGCAAAATATGCAAAATCAGCTACGGTCCCTAAGAAAAAGAAAGCAGTTGTTATGGTTGAGGAAGCTGGACTGAGCACACAAAAACCCATGAGGGGTACAAAGCGTTTACGGGAGGAGGAAGCCCAAGTTACACCACAGTCTAAGAGAACTCATCTCTTACCGAAAATCACGACGGCACAAATGCCTATTACAAAGAGAGATCTGTCCGCTGCCCTCGAAGAAACACATCAATATATGCAAGGGCAGGTAAATTTAAACATTCAAGGTCATCATTATAGACAGGCAAGTCAAGAGAAACAACAACGGAGTCCAGAGAAAACACCAAAACAAGCTGGAAGATACAAAGAACTAGGGATCGAAGATTCCAGTACAAATACAGATTCCAGCCCTGACAAAGATACCTTGGATGCTGATATACGGACCGAAACTCAAGAAGATGAATGGAATGAGATCGATCGAGTGGAAGTGACACCAAGTGGTCACAAAGAAAAGGAACAGAATGTAGAAGATCCCGTGGAACTAGAGCATGTCATTCAATTGAATGATACTACAAAGATAAGCATCAAGGAAGCTCCAACAAATGATACTTATGTAAAACCACCTATTAAAGAGGAAGAACAAACTCCAGTAGGTAAGGAAACAGAGGAGTTACAAATCAAAGAACAAATTGTGATCGAGGTACCGGATGACACACCTCAAGAAAAGCAGGCAAACATGGGGGCTGAGCCAAGGATCCAGCTTCAGATTAGGCAGCCCCATGACACTACCTTACATATCGCACAGGGCAAAGATATCAATACTGGCGAAGAACCAAGCGTTCCCAAAACATGGCTGAATGTGGACGTCACTCAACTGAAACCGGTAGTCAAGCAGATGATTCAGACGGCCATGGACACTCAACAGCAGTTGATGGAAATAGATGCCGACTATGATCAGGCAAGAAGAGAAAAGAATCAATTTCAAATCATGAGTGAGCAGCTATTGGCACAATTGATTGAAGCACAACAAGAATTGGCAATCAAAAATACAGAGGTGCTGACAATCAAGCTACAACATGAGGCATCCATCACTCAGAATCAGCAGATGCATACACAACTAACAGAGTTGCAAAGATTACACGATGCGAGCGAGGCTGAGAAAGAGAAAATGAAAATGAGAAGCATACTATTAGAACAACAACTCAAGTTGTATATGGAAGAGAACGATAGCCTCCGCAACAGAAATAAAGAATTAATGAAGTCTTTATTGTATGATCAACCAATCGAGCAACAGGAATCCACAGAAACCAAAGAAAAAGAATTAAAGGCTCAAATCTCAAAATATGAAGAGCTGCTACAACAAGAACAAGCAAAGATAGAGGAATGGAAGAGCAGATACGCCAATGAAACCAATGAATTGAAGAGTCAATTACAAAAGGTGAACGCCAAACTGATCCAAAGCTACAGTGAAAACATGGATCATGTAGCTGACATAGGTAAAGAATTGCTGGCCACTAAAGAAACACTCAGAGAAGCCATGCAAGAGGTAAAAGAAAAAGATGAATGCATAGCACGATTGAAGACTCAGATGAAAGAGAAAACACCGATCGGGACACCAGTAGTGCCGGCTACGGAAAATCCTACTGACGAGGTAGAGGTAAGTCCTCTATCTCACCCGATCTATAATTCTCCACTACATGAGCAGTTGGCCGACATACATGACGAACATCCAATGCCATATACTGCAGAAATAAGTCAGAAGGAACGGGCACTAGTGGTGTCCCGGTTAACGGAAAATTTTGAAAATGAAATGGTCAAAGTGATGAAAGAGGCTAAGATCAAAGATAAAGACCTGGACAAAATTATGAAGCCATTCAATATTCCATACGGACTCTTGAAAGAGAAAACAAGACGTTATATAACGAAGATTACACAGAAGAGTCCAGATGAGCAGCTGAATTTCAAACACGACACATTCGCATACACGCAAGCAGACTTTGAAGCTGCACAACCAGTGTGGCGACGTAAATTTTTGGAGAAACATCCCACACTACGGGTGCATTGGCAAGCAGCGCCATATGCATTCCAGGTAAACCCTTCATTTTGTCCAATACCACGCAGAAGGGATACCAGGGAATTTTTGGATTTGCAAAGAAGCGGCACTATAAATAAACAGTGGCTCAATTATCCTATGCTTCCGAGCCCGCCACATAACTACTTGCCAACGGAGGATTATATGGTCAAAACCATAGAATTTTGGCTACAGAATTATACGACAGTACCTGATTTAACTGTAAAAATGACCAACAAAATATTTAGCATGATCCTCACAGTCTTAAAGGTATTCAAGCATGCGGCCTACACCTTTTTGAACTTCATAGGTATTAATCAGGGCACGGAAATACTAATTTTTGATCTATCAGTTATGCCTAGCCGCCCAACAATAATGGCTTATTATTCAAGATTGATGTTCTTGCCAAGTGTATATATGCAGACTTTCGAAGAAGCTTTCTTTACAGGATTTTTTGAGATGGATTCAGAAATTTTTTTGAAGATGTCATCCAATTTAAATGCCAGATTAGTGGCATATGAACTTAGCTTCTTCGCAGATCACAGACAGCCACCCAATGACGGTGTGAAGGCAGAACAATGGAAACAACTCATGATACGTGAAGCAAATCTGCTAAATGATACAGAGCAAAGAGTATATCAAACATATGCCCGTCGCTTATCAAAGCCTGTCGGGGACGACAGAGTCCAGAAGGGGGGCAGTGTTGAGGGAGAGTCAAGTAAAAAGAAGAAAAGAAGAAGACAACGAAAGAAGCAGCTTCACTAAAAGGAAATATCTGAAGATATATCTCTGCAAGAAGCCCCGCAGGGGCGCAACACCCATCTCTGCACAGAGCCCCGCAGGGGCACACATACCAAGGAAAGGATGTAACCCACAAGTGTGCTTCAACCTCTTGATCTCTAGAAGGTCCAGATCGAAGACTGAAGCACCACATCTCCAGACCTTCCACTGGTGGCGTGCGTGGCAACCAGAATTAATGAGCCTATAGGGGAATTAGACTGCACAATATCAGGTAGTCAGTCTAACTCCAAGGGTTGCGGGCAAGCAAGGCGAATGCATCAGGCCCAGAGAATGTAAACAAGAATTAAGAAGAGGCCGTCAAAACTGAACACTTGTTTTATAAACAGGTAACAATGAGCAAAGGTTGCGTGCAGAGAAAAGAAGTGAATAACACAGCAAGGTCCGATGTGTGCAACCAGGACAAATCAGAGCGCCTCTAAAACGTAATGCAAGATCAAGAATCAGGCAATACTGACCATTGGATGCGTGCGGACAACAAACTGATGACAAGAAGCAATGCCTGTCAAGGGACGACAGAGACGAAGAGGGGGAGAGTGTTGCAGAGCTAAAGGAAGTACAAAGCAGAGAAAAAGACGGGCCCCAAAATTTTTCCGATTTGGACATCATATTTTTGTACCGTTGTAAATGCACTAGAGGAGTCCTCTAGATGCATCCCCACAGAAAATTAGAAATTTACCCATGTAAAATAGTAAGAAATTAGTCTTTTAGTAAATAAAGTGCCGGTCTCTTGTGTGAAAGGACCATTTTTAGGGCACTAGTATATAAGTCAAATATGACTCTTTGTAAAGAACTTTTTGCCATTGTGAGAATAGAGAACACAGAAATTCGAATTTGTGTCTTCTTCACTCTGTATCTTCTTCTTTGTGAGCTTGTATGCATGTGTCTTGCTTGGAAAGAGTGCTGGTGGGTGTTGTCTATCCATGTAGGTAAGGTGTGTGCGAAGTGTAGGAAGTGCTGAAGTGTAGGAAAGTATTCCTGCGACTCAGTATTTTGCTCATAATTTGAAGTAGGAGCGTCAGAATTGAGTGAAACCACTGCCATTGGATGCGTCTTCTCGAGAGCTTCGAAACGCATATGCTGTTTGCTATATTTGGAGCTCGGAGCTGGGAGAAAAGTCCAAAATACTGACGGCTGCTGCACCAAGTATCGTTTCGCCTTGACCAACAGTTGGAGCTTGTTTGGATAAGTCTTTGCCTCATTTACACTCTTTGAGTAGTTCATTTGTATTGATCATTACATGATTGCATGTCTTCATACACTCGGCTAGGTTTGTATACTCTTTGGATTGATAATTAAAAGCGTGTATCCCCACTATATGCACTTGAGAGGGGATTGAGGTATAGTCTCTTTCTCCGCAAGTCCCTAAGTTGGTGCTTAGGTCAACACTACCAATCTTGAAAGTCTTCAAACATTCTCAATACACATTTTTGAATTTCATTGGCATTAACCAAGTCATAGATGCCTTAATATTTGATCTCTCGCTAACACCTAATTGACTGATGATAATGTCCATATACTCAAGATTGATGTCTCTAACGAGTCCTTATATGCAGACCTTCACATTTTCGCATTTTTACAAGATTTTTTGAAATGGCCTTGGAGATTTTTGTGAAATTGTCTTCTAATCTAAATGCTTGATTGGTGGCCGACGAGCTCAGTTTCTTTGCCGACCATAGAAAAGCCCCAAACGATGGTGTCAAGTCAACACAATGGAAAGAACTCATGATATGTGAAGCCAACCTGCTAAATCAAAGAGAGCAAACAACCATTCAAACATACTCACATCGCTAGTCAAAGCTTGTCGGGGATGACAGAGTTCAAGAGGAGGGATGTGTGGAGGGAGAATCAAGCAAGAAATGAAGAAGAAGAAAATAAAAAAGGAAAATTTTTCAATAAAGGTAGCTCCCCTCTGTCCAAAGCCCCACAAGGCATGCATCAAGCTACAACGTGAAAGAAGGAGGTCCCAAAGTGTGTAAACAAAGATTAAACATAGGACCTTTGAAGCATCATCCAGATAGAAACAAATGCAATATTTACCAAATGGTGCATGTGACGGAAAAAAGTAATAGGCTTGAACAATACAATAGGGTCTCGAAGTGTGAAAAGAAGTTATTCGAAGGCTAAAAGTTAGAAAGAGGTAGAGGTTGAAAAGTTGAAGAGGGTGAATAAGATAGTCACATTCTTAGCCACTAGGTGCATGTGGTGGAAAAGAGCTATGCAAGCATCAACAATAATACAACCACTCTCAAGTATGAATGTAAGGAATACTGAGGGGAAGATGGAAGTATAGGACTAAGGCTCAAACAAGGTAACAAATTCTCTAAAAGTCCAAAAGGCTTCCTCGGCCACTAGGTGTCGGCGATGGTCAACTACAAAGATGCTATCAACAAAGGACGAGTCCCACTATGAACACAAAGCTACAGACAATAAGCAAAGCCTGTCAAGGAACGATAGAGACAAAGAGGGGGAGAGTGTTGCAGAGTAAAGAAGCACAAAAAAGCGATCCCCAAAAGTTTTTCAAATTCTGGGCACAAATTTTCTCCTTCAAGTTTCTATGAAATACCTCATGAAGCCATGTAAATGCACTAGAGGAGTCCTCTAGATGCATGAATCCCAATTATTGTAACATAATCCTTGCAACATATTAATAATTTTGTATTTTTCAATAAAAGTTTCAGTCCCTTGTGTGAAAGGACCAATTTTAGGGCACATCTATATAAGTCACTTGATGAATCTTTGTAAAGGACCTGTTGCCATTGTGAGGAAAAAGCTGAAATTTTTGAATTTGCCTCAACACCAGCTCCCGAATCTAAGATGGCTTTGGTAGTGTAACCCCTATAAGTGATTGGAAGGCAGGTATTTCCTTCATCTCCCTCACTAAAGTCTCCTACTTTATCCACTGGAATTCTCACTGTGTTTACTTCGTCTGCTACCTCTTTCTTTTCCTCCTTGACTTCCCATTGATTGATTAATTTCTCTTTCAAATGTGGTTTTACCTTTAACAGTTCTTCGAATGTTAGGGTACAAGGGATTTTTACCTCTCTAAGGCGTTGTATGATCTCAGATGTTTGAACTGATGGGTTCGTTTCTCGTTTCCTCATTGATGGAATGCGATACAATTCTGAATTGTGTTCGTACTCCCCTGTGTAATTGGGCAGTTCCTTTACATCTTCCTCTCCTTTGTCACTTGCATCCATTGGAAAAATTTCTTCTGAATTTAGTTCAGGTATTGAACCCTTTATTTCGTTTTCTGCTTCTAATTCTTCAAAGGGTGGTTCAATTCCTTCCACTTTCTTCCATTTGTCCTCTTGAACTCGTGCCCATAGATCCTTAGTCCATTCTCCTTCTACTTCGGGAACTATGGATCCTTCCTTTCTCTCAATACCACGTTCGTCATTCTGTGTTCTATTTACTTCAGGCTTTTCATGAGTGTTTACACACTCTTGGAACTCTCCTTCAGAAATTCGGGTATTGGGTAAAGGCGATGCAGGTTTTTCTAAGGTTTGTTGTGCAACTTCTATCAATTTCTTGCAGATCTCTAGTCTTTCTTTTTCTAAGTCGCCTCTTGGATATTCTCTCTCATGTTGCTCTATGGTAGGTCCTACTCTTATTCGTGCCTTATATGCCTGAATCCACATGGCTAATTCTTCAGGCATAGGATCTGCTAAGACGGATCCTACCTCTTCTTTTTTGTAGTGTTCATTTTTAATTTCTTCTTTCTTTTTCTGTTCCTCTTTTGGATTCTGTTCGTTCTTCTCACTTTCCTTTTTCTGCAGTAATTTCTTTTCTTTTATCCTATCTCTCCGGTTTTTCCATCTCTAGGACCTTTTACTTGCAATACTTTTCTCCGGCTCTTCTGAGTCTTCAACTCTTTGAGGGATGGGTGTGTCCCTCTCCTTGTCACTCTGATTGTTCTCCTCCGTTTTATCAGGGGTCTCTCTGGCTTTGGCTCTCGTTATTGCTTTCAATGGTACTGTGTACTCTTTATCACTCCTTGATGATTCAATTACCTCTATTACGTTGATTTGTACATTAGATGTAACCTTGTTGGGATTCTTGGGGCAGTCTCTGAAAAGGTGTTCCTTACCACAATCACTACAGTAGCCTTCCCAGACTCGTTGTGGTGGTGGTGGGTTTGGCAATGTGCATTCTCTGATATAATGATCACCTCCACATCTGTAACATGGTCCTCTGGGTACAGGCGGTCTGTTCATGGGTCGGGGTGGTATGGTTGCTCTAGGAGCTGTGTACATTAATGACACATAGTCCTGCTCATATCCATATGAACTATCTGATGCCTCCATGCCATAGGCATATGGTTCATACAGTTGTCCATATTCCATCATTGAGCTTCCATAATTGGGATATGCTCCTTGACTATGGTCGTAAGATGAGTCATATGGTTCATTACTAGTCAAAGGTGTGGCTGGGACTAGTGCTCTCTCAAGGTTTTCTTCAGGTTGAGCTATCTTGACTGGGACAACGTTCTGAGGATGGGGCGGTTGTTGTCCTAGTACTGGCTGTGGTTGTGTATATCCCTGATAAGCATATGGTCGTGGCGCTGGTGCCTGCGGCTGATAAGAGGGATACCTAAAGGCTTCACCTCCTTGATCTCTTTGAGGGTATCCGTAGGGTCTCATGTATGGCTGTGCTGGTCTCGCTTGCCTATTGTAGGGACAGTTTTCTGTGCTGTGATTTGTGTATTTTTGTTCCACACTGCAATATTGTAGAGGTCCTGGGACAGTGGGTCTATTATAGGCATAAGCAGTTGGTGGAACTACTCCCCTAGTACACAAGTGAGAAGGATGATCTCCTCCGCACTGCATACATCTTCTGAGCATGGGTACTCTCATTGGGTTATTGGGGTAGTTCCTCTGTCCTTGAACGTTCAACTTCTTTGCTAACAAATCGGCTATTTCCTCTATATTGTTTTTAGGAATTGATGAGTTACTGGCCGAATCTTCGCTTTTCAAGCTTCCTTGAGGAATTTTCAGGTCCTCTGCTAGGTTGTCTTCTAGGTCTATGCATTCCTTCATGCATTCTTGCAAAGTCTGAACCCTTTTTACATACACCAACGATCTCAAGGATCCGTTCAATAATCCTTCCAAAAATAATGACACCATTTTATTTTGTGTAGGTCTCTCTTCTACAGGGCATCTGTCTACATATTGCTTGAATCCTTCTTGCAGCCAATCTCACTGACTCGGTAGGGACTTGCTTGAAGCTATGGATCAATGATGAAGAATTGTTTTTAATTCCTGATTTAGTAAATTCCTCAATCATTTCTTGGTATACTTGCTCCATGTTCTGAAAGGTATTAGGGTCCAATGGCTGAAACCATGCTAACGCAGTGTCTGACAGTGTAAGACCAAAGGACTCATATTGAATCAAAAAGCCTTCTACCTGTTCGGCTCTGATTACTTGTTTAAATTCCGCTATATGATTGTAAGGTTCACTAGAGCCATCATAGTGATTTCTCATGCATTTAGCAACTTGGATTGGCCTTAGTCGTCTTCCTGCTTCGGGTGGTCTAGGCATCACTGGGAAAATTGGCCTTCCTATTGGTATGCCTGGTCCTCTTACTACCTGCGGTCTGACTGGAGCATGAATTCCATGTCTTGGGTCAATAGTTGGCTGAGGTCGGTAGTTAGGGTTATTTGCAGGCATTGCGAACTGCACAGGAGGTCTGACGGGGATTTGGGTTTGTTGTGTCTGTTGTGTTTGGCCCGACTGTTGGTATGAATCATTATGGGACGTTCCAAGTGGATTTCTTGAGGTAGTGGCTTGGTCCCTAGGGGGGAACACTGGGATGTTCTGATATTTCAACTCAGCTCTTTCTGCTTCTGTTATGGGCCAATATCTTCTCTGATTTTTATCCAGATAAGTGATAATGGTGGAAAAATCAGGATCCTGCAACTCATAGATGGTGATTGGATTAGGAGCAGCTTCCCAAATTGAGGAATGTGCGCTAAGGAGATGCTCCATCCCATTGATCAAATATACATCCATTAAGGTGTCATCTTGGGGAATCAGATCTCCTCTCCATATCCTTGCAACTGCAGATCTTCCTCTAGGTGTAGTTACTTGCTCTTCATTCCCTCCTCCATTTAAGTTTGAAGTGTTATTTCCTTCCCCAATTTCATTAATATTTTCTGGGTGTTCCGTGACAACATATTGGATATCTCTTTTGTCCATGTAAAGTCCTCCTACGTATTTGACTGCTGGTCTAGGCACTATGTAAGCCTCTGACGCTTTCTTTAACCTGGCCACTGATCTGTTTAGACCATCCAGATAAATAGGGACCTCATTTTGGTTGGTGTTCACATACTCCAAGGAGGTTCTGTACTCTCCCTCAATGATTGACATCACGCCAATCATGGGTACTGTGTTCTGCATATCCTCTGAAGCCATGGGAATTTCTTCCTCTGACTCACTAGAGGTCTCAGAATAATGTGAACGGTTACTTGGCTCTGCTGCACTACCTATAGAAGAGATTACACTTCTTCGGCTTCCTAGGGTTCTTCCGGATCTCAGGTTCATCCAGTTCTAAACTCTGATCAGCCTTTGAAATCCTCTAGCCTCTGGGATTCTTCACTAAAGGTCAGAGTTTCTAGAAGGAAAGCTGGCTATAAATTTGATTGAAAATAACTTTTCAAGTCACGATACTTAACCTCCAAATTCCACGATACACGATCTCTAGGCTGAAACGATACCCGATACTTGGGTCAGAACGATACACGATATTTCAATCCCGACGATATTCGATACTTGAACAACCAGACGATACACGATACTTGCAGGAAGCGATACACGATCTCTGAATTGGAACGATCGACGATACACGATATTTGGTAAGTATCGCGATCTCTGAGAGGCGATACACGATACTTAAGCCAAACGATACACGATCTCTCGCAAACGATCGCTGGCAAAACGATACACGATACTTGTTAGGTATCGCGATATTTGATCAAACGATACTTCTCAAGTATCGCGACCGTCACGAAACGATACACGATCAACGATACACGATCGACGATCGCTGGCAAAACGATCTCTGACCAAGTATCGCGATCGGTATGAAACGATACACGATCGACGGGAAATATCGCGATACTCGACCACAGGAGGTCACGATACTTGCTAAGTATCGCGATACTCGACCGCGGGAGTAAAACGATACTTGACCCTTAGATAAATTTTGGGAAAGATTTTTTAAGTTTTGCTTTGATGCCCTTGTTCTCCTAGTTCCTCTCTCCTCTCCTCACTCTCTGTATCAATCAAATCACCTCTTTTACCCCCTGAAAGTTCTAAACGGTACCTGACGCAGATCGTTTTTCTTTCCTAACTTGATTTGCTGAGAAATTTTGATTAAAATGGTGGGTTAGCTCACCTTGGTAACTCCTATGATCTCTTTGTCACTTCCCCTTGCTCTGTGCAACCCCAGCTTGCCCGTTTACTCTCTCACGATCTCTGGCGCAGCTCACGATACTCGACGGTCTCTCTCACGATACTTGCTAAAAAACAAGTGATTTTCAAAGTGATATTTTTTGAATTTTATACTTGGTTTTTTTCTATCTACTGAAAATGAAACAACAAGACAAGAAGTGAAAGCTACTCTAATCTACTCCCTCACTCTTCCTACTCTCCTCCTACTACTCACTTCCCTAAACTAACAACTCACTACACACACTCCAAGAATGAGAAGTAGCAAGTGCGGCTGAAAATGACTTACCAAAGAAGAGAAAGTTTCTACTCCTCCACTTACTTCAATGCAAAAAGCTACTTACCATCACACGAATGTCTCGGTTTGATTCGTCACTCCCCGGCAACGGCGCCAAAAAGTGTGTTGACCTAAGCACCAACTTAGGGACTTGCGGAGAAAGAGACTATACCTCAATCCCCTCTCAAGTGCATATAGTGGGGATACACGCTTTTAATTATCAATCCAAAGAGTATACAAACCTAGCCGAGTGTATGAAGACATGCAATCATGTAATGATCAATACAAATGAACTACTCAAAGAGTGTAAATGAGGCAAAGACTTATCCAAACAAGCTCCAACTGTTGGTCAAGGTGAAACGATACTTGGTGCAGCAGCCGTCAGTATTTTGGACTTTTCTCCCGGCTACGAGCTCCAAATATAGCAAATAGCATATGCGTTTCAAAGCTCTCGAGAAGACGCATCCAATGGCAGTAGTTTCACTCAATTCTGACGCTCCTACTTCAAGTTATGAGCAAAATACTTAGTCGCGGGAATACTTTCCTACACTTCAGCACTTCCTACACTTCGCACACACCTTACCTACAGCAAATAAACACTTTCATGGATAGACAACACCCACCAGCACTCTTTTCAAGCAATACACATGCATACAAGCTCACAAAGAAGAAGATACAGAGTGAAGAAGACACAAATTCGAATTTCTGTGCTCTCTATTCTCACAATGGCAAAAAGTTCTTTACAAAGAGTCACATTTGACTTATATACTAGTGCCCTAAAAATGGTCCTTTCACACAAGAGACCGGCACTTTATTTACTAAAAGACTAATTTCCTACTATTTTACATGGGTAAATTTCTAATCTTCTGTGGGGATGCATCTAGAGGACTCCTCTAGTGCATTTACAACGGGAATTATATTACAAGAATGAGTATGATACAAAAATATGATGTCCAAATCGGAAAAATTTTGGGGCCCGTCTTTTTCTCTGCTTTGTACTTCCTTTAGCTCTGCAACACTCTCCCCCTCTTTGTCTCTGTCGTCCCTTGACAGGCTTTGCTTCTTATCATCAGTTTGTTGTCCGCACGCATCCAATGGTCAGTATTGCTTGATTCTTGATCTTGCATTACGTTTTAGAGGCGCTCTGATTTGTCCTGGTTGCACACATCGGACCTTGCTGTGTTATTCACTTCTTTTCTCTGCACGCAACCTTTGCTCATTGTTACCTGTTTATAAAACAGGTGTTCAGTTTTGACGGCCTCTTCTTAATTCTTGTTTACATTCTCTGGGCTTGATGCATTCGCCTTGCTTGCCCGCAACCCTTGGAGTTAGAGTGACTACCTGATATTGTGCAGTCTAATTCGCCTATAGGCTCATTAATTCTGGTTGCCACGCACGCCACCAGTGGAAGGTCTAGAGATGTGGTGCTTCAGTCTTCGATCTGGACCTTCCAGAGATCAAGAGGTTGAAGCACCCTTGTGGGTTACATCCTTTCCTTGGTGTGTGTGCCCCTACGGGGCTCTGTGCAGAGATGGGTGTTGCGCCCCTGCGGGGCTTCTTGCAGAGATATATCTTCAGATATTTCCTTTTAGTGAAGCTGCTTCTTTCGTTGTCTTCTTCTTTTCTTCTTTTTACTTGACTCTCCCTCAACAGGTAGTAACATGCTCAAGACTTTATTTGTCACTTTTATGGCTAGATCTAGAATGGTTGCATATCTTGAAAGCCAAAATTCTATAGTGCGTACCATATATTCTTTATTAGGTAAATAGTTGTGAGGTGGACTCAATAATAGCAGATAGATTAGCCACTGATTATTTATGGTTCCCTGATGTTGTCCTTCCCAAAATTGTGTCCATGATCTTCTTCGTGGCACCAGACAAAAAGATTGGTTTACTTGTAATAAGTATGGTGCAGATTCCCAATGCACCCATAGAGTACGATTCTTTTCGAAAAAATTGTGTCTCCATACTGGATCGGCTTTATCAAATTCCTCTTGCGTATATGAGAAGGTATCAACCCAAAAATTTAGTTGCTGATCTAGCTCTTTGTTTGTCATGCTTTTGTTGTAATGCTTTGTAGCTTCTTTTAGTAGTCCATATGGTACATTGAAGGGCTTCATGATCTGTTCTAGATTTTTACTTTTGATCTTTGCTTCTTTCATGAATTTCACTAGTTGGTCTTCAAATTGTTCAGTAAGTTGGGACACTATTAGTTCCTGCTTGTTTCCACTTAGTTCAACAATAGGCCATGTATTTCGATCAACACTTTGCTCCTTCTCTTCCATGTGTACAGATGAATTATCGATGGGGGGGAGGAGGACATACCTCAGTCTCCACAATAGCCTCTTGAGAGCTTGGAACTACTTGTCCCCATATTGTCCTTCTTTGTGATCTGGTCTTGTAAACTTTTAATGAGATCATCTTTTTCTTTTACTTGTTCTTTTGCTGTGTTATGCTCTTTGTCACTTTGCATCTTAGTTTATCCTAATATTGCCATCTGGTCCACATCCTCTTTGCATCGTTCAATGTATAGTGATTCAGTTGCTTTCCATTTCTTTCTTAATTCATTTATGTCATGCATGTATTTTCTTTCCCATTCTTCCCATTAATCCTGCTCTTGTTTAAGTTGTTCAACATACTATTTGAGCTTCTAATTCCACTGTACATTTTTTGTTATTTTTTGGTACTTCAACTGGTTGATTGAGTAGGATTGCATTCATCAGTTCTTTATTTCTGTTCCTTAAGTTGCTTGCCTCATCCATGTATACCTTTATATGAGCTTATAGGAGCTGCATATTTTTTTTGAAGCTCCTTAAGCTGATGTTGCAGCTGTTGATTTTCCTCTGTAAGCCTTTTGCGTTGTTCTCTAATTGCTTCTGCTTCCTTCTCCTTTGTCCATAGGGACTGTTGAGCTTGTATCATTCTGGCTGATAAATCTTCACTCAATATTTTGAATTGATTTTGCTCTATCATTGCTTCATCATACTCTACATCTGCTTCCATTAGCTATTGTTGTGCAGCCATGGCCATCTAGATCATCTATTTTACCATAGGTTTTAGTTGTGCCACATCAACATTCAGTCATGTTTTAGGTATAGCATGTTCTTCACCCGTTTGTATGTCTTTTCCCTTTTCAACATGCATTGTTTCATTATGCAGTTGCCTGATGTGCAATTCAATGGGATGTTCTTCTTCTCGGATTGTGGTCGATTTCATATCGCTACCTTGAAATGTTAAATCCAAAGGCGTTGGCTCTACTGCCACCTTAATTGAAGTAAATGGTTCTCGTTTCATTACTTCTTCTTGCATTGGTTCGGCCTTCAAACTCTTCATTGTAGACTAGCCTTCAAGAGTATTTCCTATGACTTGAAGCTTCGTTGTCTCATTCATTTCCAATGTATGTATATCCTCTTTTATTGGCCTTTTGTCTCTTTCATCTTTGAATGTAGCATCCCATGCTTGATCCAACTTTTTCCTTTCCACTTCAAGTGAATCCTTGACTTGATTTAGTTCTTCCCAATTAGCATCATCATTTGATTCACTTGGGATATCAACATTCATAGTTGATTGATCATTATCTTGTGCATGTTCGGATGATGAGCTAGAGTTAACCAACCCCAATTCTCTATATCGATGGAACTTTGTTAATCTCTTGCCTGTCATAGATCCTATATGAGCTTGATGGTAATGGTGCCCTTGAACTGGCAGATTGATCTGGTCTTCCATGAACTCGTGAGTCTTCTCCGTGGCTCCTTGTGGATCTACCTGAGTGATAAAGTCTTGAGACCTCAGAATCGGTGGTCTGAGTCCATGATTTTGATTATCACCAAGAACAAGTGTTTGCCAGCTAGTTGGTCTTCTCAGAACCAATGTCCTTTGGCCTTTGTCACACTCTTCAAGGAAATTCGAGTACTTCTTTGATTGTCGCTTCAGAATCTTTGAAAGCCATTTGCACTTTGAACATAGTAGAGAATTAGTTTTGAGACTAGATCAATTCTGTATTCCCCTTGCCTAAGTAGAGACAAGTAAGGTATTTTAACATTTTTTTCCTTTTATTTCTAGATCTAAAAGAAAGTAAGAGATTAATTTATAGCTGAAGCATTTATTTATTTCCCACATTTGTTCATTCATATGATAGTACATGCTAAGTCCTATTCCGGTTATGGAAATGTACACTACTTTTATTGAAGAATGTTGGGAGTGATGGTTGGATGCACTCAAGAGATTGAGTTGAAGATGCTAGACCTGCTTTGCTTCAGCCCTCCTTTGCTTCAGATAAGCTTAGTACACTTGCTTAGCTTCCAAATGATACCAAGAAAGCATATATGTACTTTGCAAGTGATATGTGAAATGATCAAATCAAAACAGATAACTTGGCACTTCAAAAATCCTAGAAAACTTGCTATTTCTATAATGACACCTGCTCAGACTTTCACTCAGTGTGACCAGCACACTAACAATTGATCTAATTCCTTCTGGACATATTAAATTAGCTTAACAAGCTACCATTTTCAAGTGGAATGAGATAAAATGACAAACTATACTCTGAGAAATCACTTTAGCAAAATTGTAGTTACCCCCGATATTTTAGGAACACAGCAGCAGAATACCAGAGTACACTTCGAGCGCGATTTCTCTGTAATGACTGAATCAATTGACTTCAAACTTTGTAGGTGTATAGAATACTTTGAGCTGAATCCAATGTGCTTTGAATCACTTGATTTGGTTCAGTAGATCCTGAGATGTACTTTACAAGATGTGAATACATCATGCTATGACTTTCGTGACTTCTGAACACACTAAGAGTTTTGTCTCTATTCCCCTCGATACTTGCTACTTGCGGTACTATTGTTTGAGTCACTCTAGGTTGTCTGGCTTCTAGCAAAATAAAAACTTCTTTGTGTCCTACTTTAGCTGAAATGTATCCCTATGTAAGATGTATGTTGACTTCATTTTCAAAAATCCAGTCTTGACCTAGAATCAGATCTTTGATGACATCTTCATCCTTGCCAAAAATCTTAAATTCATAGTGTATTTTCCTAGATGTAGGGACATTGGGACTTGTCCTATACACTCAATGACTTATCCTAAGATCCCTATCATATACGCTTTAGTAGTATTCATGGTCATTTTGAGGCTATTGGCTAATGAGACTCGCATACAACTTATTGCGGCCCCTATGTTGATCAATGCATCCACTAATTGATACTCACTCATGCTGATCCCTATGTTCAAGTATGGTCGGGTGATGCAATTATTTATGTTCGCTCTATTACTTACCTGGTAGTTTGCCATGGGTATAGGTTCATCTCCTTGTATATATTGTTCATCCCTTTGTCTTACCCACTCCTTTCGCTTCCTGAATTGCTTCAGAGCTTCCATTCCAGCTTCTTTTGTAATCCTTTCTCTTCCTTTTTTCGGTTATGTGCTCCTAAGAGTCTTGCCAACATTTGTTCTGTTAATGGTTCCATCTATCGTTTGACTATGCAACTCCTTATGTAGTTGGGAAGTACATCTCCATCTAGTGTGGCTAAGTTTACTGGTTTGCTGGTTGAGATTCGATTTATCAAAAGTGGTCCATATCCGTGTTGTTGTAGCTTCTTTGCATGTTGTTTCAATGTGTATACCAACACTAGATTGCCTTCCTTTAAGCCCTTCCTTTAAGCCCTTATCTTTAATGTGTGCATCATAATAGGCTTTTTGTCTCCTTTTAGCCACATAAATTCTTGCCACTTTTTGTGTTTTTGTTTCATGCAATTTCTCAATTCGATCCAATCATTGAGATGGTTCATGGCCCATCCATTCATTCTATTGTGCCACTAGCAAGGTAGGGACTAAAAAATCAATTGGCAAAATTGCATTTTGCCCTTATACTAAATTAAATGGAGTAGTTCCAATGCCAATCTTGTAAGCCATACAGGAGGCCCATATTGGATGATCCAATTTTTTCTCCCAATCTTACCTTCCGTTGTTGACTATTTTATTCAAAACTATGCACGATACTAAATCGAAACTTTCAGCTTGGCCATTGGCTTGGGGATGGTAAGGGGCTGATTTCTTTGAGAATCATAAGAAATTCATTCATCAGTGATTCTATTACTTCATTGATGAAATTTGTTCCTCTATCACTCACAATTTCTATAGGCAATCCAAATCATGTAAAGATACTTTCTAATAGAAATTTAGCTGTGGTTTGCGCATCGTTTTTCCTAGTTGCCTTTGCTTCCACCCATTTCGTCAAATAGTCTATGGATCCAATAATATATCCAGCATGTGATCCTTTGGCAGGAGGTTTGATAGGTCCTATGAAGTCAATGCCCCATTTGGAGAATGATCTTGCACATATCATGGGTCTTAGAGGCATATCATCTCTTCTTATAGGATATTTGGTTCTTTGGCACACCTCACAACTTCGTACATACATGTTGGCATTGTTGGAAGAGATGGATGGATACCTTAAGGAAGTGAGGTGGTACTGCTAAAACCTGCTTTGTACCTGCCCTAATACACTTCAAAGTTTGATAGTAGGCCCTTTAGCTTGCAAATGACACCAAGAAAGTACCTATGTACTTTGGAGTTGATGCCTGAAACAATTGAATCAAAACAGACTACTTCATGAGTTGCTAGTGACACAAAACTTTCTATTTTAGTCCACACACTTGTTGGTTCTTTTGCTCAGTGCTCACAATACAATAACAATTGATGAAAATCCTTTTAAAGGAATTTAGTTAGCTTAAATAGCTAATGATTGCAAGCGTAATCATCTAAAATGATGAACTCTGCACTAAGAAATGAATTTAGCAATCCAAGGCTTACCCCTAACTTTTTAGGGACTGAATAGTAGAGGACCAGTGAGCACTTCGATGATGATTTCTCCCAGATGGCTGAACCAAATACTTTGAAACTTTGGCAGCATAAAGAAGACTTCAAGCTGGTTCCTACAAGCTATAGATCATGTAAAATGATTGAGAATTCACTAAGATATGACCAGAAAAAATTCATTGTTCTGAGTAGTCATAGAAGAGAAGTAGACAGAGATGATCAATGAAGTATATCTATTATAAACCATGATTGCACAAGATCATTGGCATTGTAATGATGCTCAATGATGGTGATCTAAGTGAGCTATGATGTAAATCACTTATCTTCTACAAATGATCAAGAAATAAGCTCAAAAAGAGGCACCATGGCCACAAGTTTTTACATTGTCTCCTTTTAAGAAGTTTTCCACCAAGTTTGAATTTGAATTCAAACTTGGTTCCACCTAAAAGTGACTCCCTTGATCTAGGATTAATTCTCTCATTGAAACTTGTAGCTATTTTTCTTCTTACCTCCATGAGATTTTGGCTTCATCAAGTGCTTCCACCTATTGCTTTCCATGCTAAGCCAAATGTGAAGGCTTGTACATTTGCACCAATAGCTCCTCCTCAAGCCATACACCTTGGCTTGTATAGCTTCATCAATCCTCTTGAATATCCTGCAATCCAATCGTGGTTTTAAACCTGCAAAGTTTAGTACCATCAAGTGCTTTGGTTAACAAATAAGCACATTGCATATTTGTAGATACATATGCTAATTATATCTCTTTGCTCAAGAGTTTCTCTCTAACATAGTGATAGTGCACTTCTATATGCTTGGTTCTTGCATGATAAATGGATTGGCTGCAAGATGCAAAGAACTAGTGTTATCACCAAAGATCATAGGTGAATGGGTGTGAAGTCCCAAATCTAAGTAGAGTACTCTCATCCAAATGGCTTCTTGTGTAGCATTTGCTAATCCCCTATATTTAGCCTCTGTTGAAGATAGAGCAACAATTGGTTGCTTCTTAGAAGACCATGAAGTAGGTTTATCACCTGCAAAAGATAAATATCCAAAAGTACTTCTTCTATCATCCTTATATCCTGCCCAATCTGCTTCTGAGTACAACTTTATGTCCGAATCTGATGTGTATAGGAAGTAAAGACCTTGATTTTGAGTACCTTTGAGATACTTCAAAATTCTTTTAGCAGCTTCCCAGTGAGGTGCTCTAGGCTTATGCATGAATTGGATCAGAACACTTACTCCATAACATATGTCAATCCTTATTAACGTTGCATGGTTTAAACTTCCAAGTATGCTTTGGTAACCTGCAATGTTTTCAAGCAAATCACCTTCATGAGCACTCAATTTATGATTTACCTCCATAAGGGTGCCAACTGCTCTTGCATTCTCCAAGTGGAACTTTTTCAACATGGCATGCACATATTTTCTTTGAGTGATCTAGATTCCACAGTTAGTGTATACAAACTCAAGTCCAAGACAGTATTTCAGAAACCCTAGGTCACTGATTTTGAACTGCAATCATCTGGTTTTTGATTTGTTTGATGCCATTGGCATCACTACCTGTGAAAATGATGTCATCAATATATACACATAAATATATCATTTCTAAATTATTCTTCTTGACAAACAGGGAAGAATCTGCCTTGCTCATCATGAATCCTTGGTCTTGAAGATAGGTTGTTAATTTATGGTTCCATGCCTTAGGTACCTGCTTCAAACCATAAAGAGATTTGTTCAATTTGCATACATGCTTTACCTTGTTTGGTTCTTCATAGCCAGGAAGTTCAGCCATGTAAACCTCCTCTGAAATCCACCCATTGAGAAAGACATTTTTCACATCTAGTTGATACATATTCCAATTTCTAGATGTAGCTACACTTACCAATACTTTGATGGTTGGAATCTTGGCCACAGGTGAGAAAGTTTCTTCATAATCTACTCCTTGGGTTTGTGCAAAACCCTTAGCCACAAGCCTAGCTCTATACCTGTTTGTGGATCCATCTGAGTTTCTTTTGATTTTGTAAATCCATCTAGAACCAATTACCTTCATTGATGCTTTCTTGGGTACTAACTCCCAAGTATTATTCTCTTGGAGTGCTTCTATTTCTTCATCCATAGCCTCCTTCCATTATCCTTTGGTACTTGCTTCTTCATATGAAGAAGGTTCTTCAAGTGATGAATCCTTAGCAAGATAAATAGAATGCTTAGTGACTAATGAAGTACCATACACATATCTGATTGGTTTCTTACTCTCTCTTTGTGATCTCCTTATGGCTTGGTTGGAAGACTCAGGTATGTCCTCCAAAATCTTCATCTTGGCCTTGCCTTTTGATTTCCATGCTTTAAACTCTTCCAAGTTGATGGTGTCCTCATCATCTGATTTGATGTCTTCAATTATGCTTGGTCTTGGTGAGACTTGGAAATTCTTCTTCCAAGCCATATGGAAATTTGACCTTCCTTCATTCACTTTCAAACCAAGAATCATTCTCATCAAACACAACATCTCTACTGACCATAAATCCTTTGTTGGATGGATTATAGAACATGTATCCTTTTTTATTTATATCATACCCTATGAAGATGCATCTCTCTGCCTTAGGGTCTAACTTACCTCTGATCTGAGATGGAACATGCACATAAGCAACACAACCAAATATTCTACAATGTTCAAGTGATGGTCCCCTACCATGCCATGCCTCATAGGGGGTCATCCCATCAAGGGATTTAGAAGGTAACCTGTTAATAAGATAAGTGGCAGTAGAAACACTCTCTGCCCACAAGTAATTAGGCAACTTCTTTTTATTAAGCGTTGATCTAGCTGCTTCCACAATCAATATGTTCCTCCTCTCTGCTACTCCATTTTGCTCACGAGTATATCTGGTTGTAATCTCCATTTTGATAACTCTGTCTTGCAAAAATGCATCAGATTCATTTGAGAAGTACTCACCTCCTCTATCTGACCTTATCCTCTTTAGGCTTGTTCCTGTTTGATTTTCCAAAAGTGCAAGATACTTCTTGAAACAACTGAACACTTCATCCTTATGTTTCATGAAATACAAGATAGTTCACCTATTGAAATCATCAATAAATGTCACATAGTACCTTGAGCCTCAAATTGAAGGATCCTTGCTTGGTCCCCACACATCTGTGTGGACAAGTTCCAAATAATCCTCATCCATATAACCTTTCTTTGGAAAGGGTAACCTATGTGATTTACCAAACTGACATGCACCACATTTATAGATCATATGTTGCTTGGATACATTAGGTATCCCAATGTTGGAAGAAGTATTTTTTTGAAGAGAAATATTTGTAAAATGACAAAAAATTATAGAAATATTTATGCAAATGATGTAAAAATGAGGAAGAGTCTTCCTCATGTGAATTAGAATCATATGTATTTTTTCTATAATTTTTGGAAACTCTTTTGATAGCATATTTTTAGATTACAAGGGAAAAGGAACAAAATTCAAGTGTGAAAAGGGACACTTGAAAATGTATAAGAGATAATTTCCTCTATTTTGAGAGGATTGGTTAGTTGTATTTTGTGCTATCCAAGTAATGAGAAGAGTTTCTTGTAGAAAATTGTGGTTCTTCCTTTCATGTGATTTCCTTTGAATTGTTGAGTCTATTCTATGTGTGATCCATGGAATTTGTGAGTTTGAGTTGTGTATTTCTGATTAATGTGTATGAAGAGAGGTGAATCTTAGAGTATTGAGTAAGGCAGTGCTGAAGAATAAAGCTGGAGATGGAAATCATCAGTTTTCACAGAATCGCAATTGTCTCGTCTGAGGGTTACATGTATCATTTTTGAGATTTGACTTCATAATTGTGTTCTACTAAGAAAATAACACACTTTAGGCACCAAGATCATTGAAAATACTGTTGTTTAGCTCAAGATAATCAAAAACCCTAGAATATTCTCTTCATCTTCATCATTTCTCAGAAATCTAGTCATTATCCTCTTATTCTTGGATTCCATTAACTAGAAGGGGTTGTGGTCTTTGTATACTTCCCGGATTGACAAAATTAAGATGTATCGTTGATTCTTTATGCTAAAATGATTGGAGAGGACAACTCCAAAGGGTAACAACAAACATTTTTTGGCGTCGTTGCCGGGGAACAAAGCAAAAGCTTCATTGAAGTTGGACCTTGCTGGATCTTCCATTGTTGGTGGTATTGAACACATTGAAAAGGTAATACTCTTTAATCAAGAAAAGGAAACATGAAAAGGTAGGTTTCTTTGTTTGTCTTTTGGGAAAAGGAAGCAAGAGATAACCTTTTGAGATAAATAAGTGGTGAAATTCTTGCAAATCGATAGTTGCTCATATCATTTTTGAGAGTAAAGTGCAGGTGTGTGAAAAAGTGAATCAAGATAGCTAAAGATAAGGTAAAATGGGACTATCTTTGCATTTGTAGAGTGCTTTTTGACCAAGTACCAAGGAGAATTGTTGATCTTGGGAAAGATGACATGATTGCGTTGAGGAAATTCAAGTTAAGTAGCTACATGCAAATAGATAAGATCCATTTGTTTAGCCAAGGCAAAGCAATAATCTTGAGAGAAGATTTGTTTGCATCTTGAAAAGAAAAATGTTTGAGTTTATCTTTGCATGAATTGATAATTGCACTTCTTAGCATGTATTTTCTTGGAAAGCTCTACTCCAAAACTGATTAGATTGCAATCATAGAAGAGTATAACCAGTCATGAAACAAAAGATCAATGGACCTTTAAACAAGAAACCCTAAGTGAAGTGTTTACCTTGATTTAGGGCAAAATACTAAAAAATTCATAAAATCCATTAAAAAATTCAAACAATTTTTTTTTTTCCTTAGAAAGTTGGACTGGAGTATTGATTGTTGAAAGTAAAAAAAAATGGAAAAGAATTCTGAAAATTGAAAGAAAATAAAAAATATCTAGAGTGGAAGTTGCTGCTTCAATTTTTCTAAAAAAATATTTCTTTAATGAGTTTGATGGTGTATAATTGCAAGTGACAAGTGTTCTGGAGTTGGTAAAGAACATTGAAGGGGACCAAGTGGAAAGAAAAGCCAAAAATTGCAAAAAACTAGAAGTTCAGAAAAAACACGATTCTCTTCACAGGATCACGATTGCTGTAAGAAAAAGAATTTGAATTATTTTTGCACATTTGGGTATTGAGGTAAGTGATTGTAAGAGGTCTTCATAAAGTGAGTGAGTAAAGAAAATCGAATTTCAAAATATCAGTAAGAATTGAACATCAAGTGATTAAATCAAGAATTGGGTACAGAATCGTGATTTTCATCAATAGGGTAAAGGGAGTAAATTTTGTTGAAAAGATAAGAATTGTGAGTCAAAACCACAAAATTGTTAAGGGATAAGGGTCATACAATGAAAAGTGAAAATTTTTGAAAAATTCACACAAAATCCCGATTGTTTGAAGCCTATAAAAGCAGGTAATTTATGAAAAATTGCTCATTTGAGTGAAAGAGAGAGAGAGAGAGAGAACTAGAGAAAATTGGTCAGAATCGCGACTGTCAGCAAACACAAGTTTTTGGGAATTTTCTTGAACAAGCAAGCAAGGTAATAGTCTTCCAATAATTTTTTGCATTTTTTCCAATTTTCATATGATGATTAGAGCACAAAAACACAGAAAATAGTAAAAAACACGGAATCGTGATTTTTAGATTTTCAAGTTTTTTGTGAAAAAATACTAATTTTGCTAAAACTCTTTTATTGCATGTTAAAATCTTAATAAGGCGATTCTATTTGAGAAACAAAAACTTAAAAATCAAAAAACTAAAAAAATTGAAAAATCTGCTCAGAATCGCGATTCTGTAGTCAAACACAAAATCGCGATTCTCTGGACCAAACACAAAATCATGATTCCCAAAACGCGATTTTCATAAGAATTTTCAGCAATTGTGAGCAATCACGATTGTCTGGGAACAAAATCATGAAAATCATGATTCTCTCCATAGAATCATGAGGAAACATGATTCTATTCACACGATCATGAAAATCATGATTCTCTGCACATAATCGTGAGGAAACATGATTATATTCACAAGATTGTGAAAAATCATGATTCTCTCCATAGAATCGTGAGGAAACACGATTCTATTCACAGGATCGTGAAAATCACGATTCTCTCCACAGAATCATGAGGAAACATGATTCTATTCACAAGATTGTGAAAATCACGATTCTCTCCACAAAATCGTGAGGAAACATGACTCTATTCACAGGATCGTGAAAATCACGATTCTCTCCACAGAATCGTGAGGAAACACGACTCTATTCACAGGATGGTGAGAAATTTAGAATATCCAAGGAATAGAGAAAAAGACAATTCTTTTTCATAAAATCGTGAAGAAATCTAGAATTTTTTCAAAATCTTAGAAAAGATGATTCTATTCACAGAATCGTGGAAAAACACGATTCCCTTCACAGAATCATGAATTAGTTGAATGATTCTTAGATCAGGTAATAAATTGTTCACACCTTCTAAACAAGATATAAGAAGGAGGGAGATAGAGCTAGTGATAGGAAATTTACAAGAAAAAGATTTAGGGCAAGAAAATAAAATGGAAAATTTAAATGAAACCAATGAACCCTCTGAAACTGGTGATTACAGAAATATTCTCAAATATATGTATACAAATAGGTTTGGAACATATGTATATCAGGATGGGATGCATAAGTTTCTCATTAGATTGAGAAACTTAGAAGTTCCCCTGAATATAACAAGAGTGGCTCAATTTAAGGATGGCAGATATGAGGATAGACAAGGATGTGTATAGATCTTCTCACAGGACCCAGAAAACTCTAATGACTTAGGGCAGTGTGCAGACAAGAGACCTTGGGAACAAAACCTAGGGCAAACAGACTTGCCAAGACAACATGAAACTCACAATAATATTGAACAACAACAAGGTAGGAGAATACATACTTCCCCAAACCCTTTTGAAAGAGAAGTAGAAGGACTTAATGATTTTCCATTGAGAAGAAGACATCAATGGAAAAATCAGGGAAGAATGCTTAGGCCCTATCAAGTAGCTAAATGCATGAAGAATCATAATGAAGGATATTCTGATCCTCATGCTCATGCTGCATAATTTAGACAACTAATTAGAGCAGAAGAAGTAGAGGATTACAAAGTACAATTTGAGGCATTTGGTCCAACCATAACTGGACCTGCACTATCTTGGTTCATTCCCTTGAGAAAGGAAATGTATCCAGATATTGAATCTTTCCTTGAAGCCTTCATAGGGGAATTCTCAAAAACTGGGATAAAACATAGTATAGCTACTTTGATACATAGCTTTAAGTAGGAAAAAAATGAAAATGTCAGAGAGGCAGCCAAGAGATTCAAGCAATACATCGATAGATGTCCCAGAGAGGAGGTACCATCCATGGCAAGACAAGTATCCTTATTCATAGAGGGACTGAGAAGTGCCCAATTAAGAACCCTGGTGTATTATAGGAGATGCCCTGACCTAGGAGCATGTGTGAAAGAGGTAATAGATTTGGAGGATAACAGAGGACAAGATCTGTTAGCATTTGATCAACCTTGAACAAATGAAGATAAAATCCCACCAGCAGAAGAATTGGCACAAGCCATTGCTAAAGCCCTAGAAGTTAGTACCAAAACAGATTTGATAAACACCAAGATAGCAACAAATAAAAAATGCTATAATTGTGGAGAAAATCATTTGGTATAACAATGTCCATATCAAAAACCACAACATTTGCATGATAGAAAAACACTCAAATATTGTACACTAGAAAGAAAATGGACAAACCATACCAGAGAAGAATGCTTCTACAATAAACAACCCATTAAGGAAAGAGAATATGCGAATCAACATAATTCACAAAGAGAATCTGGATTTATTGAGCAACCAAGACCTCTACTTGGGCAACAACCACCATTACCAACAAATGTGGTACCAGTCAAATACACACCAATAGAAGAAGAAAGCTCAAGACTAAGATCAACTTACAGAGAAGATTATCATTGGAATGAAGGATATCAGGAAGAATGGGAAGGATATGAACAGAGAGAACCAGAACTGCAAGCCCTAGATTTGGGAAATGGGAGAATTGAAATGGATACAGCCACATTCATGTACATAACCAATAATTACATGTCTAATTAGAAACCTCAGTACAAAGGGAGTCAAAAGATAACTTGTTATAGATGTGGGGAAGAACATTTCATTAGAGACTGCCCACAGCCTCCTACACTAAGAATAGAAGGAGCTTATTGCAAGGATTGTGGCAGGGAACATTTAATAAAGGATTGTCCAAGAAACCCTCAAAAACAACAAAACACATCTAATAACATACCATTAAAAATAGTCAACATAATGGAGCAAGAAGAATTGAGTGACCATGATCAAGTAAATATAAATGCTATAACAAGAGCACAAGCTAAACAACAGGAAACAACTAAGGAACAAAAGAAGAATTCATTTCCAAAGGAAAAGAAAAACAGACAAAAAGGGAGATGGGAGAGAAAAATGAGAATGGGAAAAAATTTGGAAGAAGAGATTATAGAACAGTCAAACAATAGTCAACCTCAGAATAAACCAACTCAAGAAGAGGCAAAAAATTCACAAAGTTTGGGAACTTTGCTAAGAGCATACAAGGGAAGAATTCAAGAGGGGCCAAATCCTACAGACCATGTAATGGCTTACCCTATGCCAGATTTAGAGCATGAAAGAATGCAAAGATGCAAACAAATCATACAAGAAACACAACTTAAAATGAGGGAACCTGACAATTGTCCAACAATAGTTGGGGAGGCAAATGCAACAAAAACAAGGAAAACTATTGATCTGGAAGATAATGCACAAATAACCTTCCAAATCAATATAGACAAACAATGTACAATTTTATACCACACCACAATGGAAGAATTGGTAAAACAAAATCCTCACTTGCAACACAATATGAAAAATTGGGAAGCAATACCAGAGAATTTTGATCCACAGCAACAAGAATTGGAGGAGTTGTTGTACATTCCTATTGATAAAATAGGAGGATATTGTGAAGGAGAAGAAGGGAACTCAACTCTGAGAATACAATTTGGTAAAAATCATCCCAAAGCTATATTGGATAGTGGATCAGGTCCGGCTATCATGACTAAACAGAGCTGGGAAAGATGGGGAAAAAATGAATTAGTACCCACTAAAATGAGATTACAACTTGCAGATGGACACATAGAAAAACCCTTAGGAATATGGGAAAAGGTGATTGTGGAAATATGTGGAATAGAAATAGAGCATACTTTTGCCATAGTTGAGTTCCCACAATCCACTTCATATGAAATCATCCTAGGAAGGCCATTTATGAGACAAATGCAAATTGTGCAAGATTGGGGTAACGATTGCCTATATCTTCAAAGTAAAGGAAGGATAACCAGAGTGAATTTAAAAAATGGTCAATATTGTGACATGTCCCCTCAAGAATGGTTCAAAATACATCAAAATCAAGAATTAAGTGAAGAATCAGAGGTTGAAGACAAGAATGGAACAGAATCATCAATATGCAAATGTAATGTGATAAGGAACCTCACAAATAGAAAAAGAAGGTTAAGAAAAAAAGATTGTGTAGAAGAAAGGAAATCACAAGATGAGAGCTATATACCACAAAAATTCAAAGATGAAGAATTTGAGCCTTATGGTTGGAATCAGATTTTGACCACCATGGATCTAGCTAATGATGAGTATGTGGGAGTAAAATTCCAAAATGAAGAAGGATATGATATTTTTCACATAGGAATTCAAATGATAAAAGTGTCAAAATCAGAAGAGGACTAGGAGGAAGGAATAATATTGAAAAATGGTAAAACACAATATTTGGAAGAAGTAGAAGCTACAAATGCAATAAAAGACAAAATTTCAGGCAAATATAGAAAAAATAAACACAAGGAAATAGAAAAAAACCAAGAAATAGAAAAAAATGAGAAAATAACAAACAAAGATCAACAGTTTGATGTACCTTCAAATTTTAAGACTTATGAAGTAGAAGACAGACTACTTCTCAAAGTGAAACCAAAGAGAGAAAAGGAAAAAGGAGAGGCATATGACAATGAAGAACAAACTAATAAGGTGATGATCACCCAGGAAGAAGGGGAAGAAAGACATATTGTAATAGCTGATGACATGACAAATCAAGAGGAAGAAGCATTAAGGAATTTGGCCAGAAATTATAGGGATGTGTTTGCTTACAATTACAAGGATTTGAAAGGAATTGACCCCAAAATCTGTAAACATAAGATTCCTATTACACCTGATGCAAAACCTAGCAAACAAAGACACGACACATTCAATGACAAATACTCTGCTAAAATAAACGAAGAAATTGACAAGCTGTTGGCTGCCAATTTCATCTATGAGATTGAGTATACAGAATGGATATCTCCTATAGTTGTAGTACCAAAAAAGAATGGGAAACTCAGGGTATGCATTAACTTGAAAAAGGTGAATGCTGCAACTATAAGGGATAGCTATCCATTACCCATAACAGACCATCTTTTGGAAAGAGTTGCAGGAAAGGAGGTCTATAGTTTTTTGGATGGTTTTTCAGGATACAATCAGGTACCCATAGCTTTGGAAGACCAACATAAAATTACCTTTTCCACAGAATGGGGAATCTATGCCTTTAGGGTTATGCCCTTTGGGTTAAATAATGCCCCAGCAACTTTTCAAAGATTGATGTGTCATATCTTCAAAGAATTCCTGAGGAATATAACGGAAATTTATGTGGATGATCTTTGTACTTTTTCATTAAAATGACAAGATCATTTGAAAGATTTAGAGAATATATTCAGGAAATGTAGAACATACAGAGTGTGTTTAAATCCAGAGAAATGTGTGTTCTTTGTAAGACAAGGGAGAATGTTAGGTCACATAGTCTCCAAAAATGGAATTTCAACTTATGAAAGAAAAATTAATGCCATAGTGGAACTTCCAAGACCAACAAATGTAAAGGAACTTCAAACCTTCATGGGACATTGTGGGTATTATAGAAAGTTTGTACACAAGTTTGCAGACATTGCAAAACCTTTGTATGCTTTGATCACAAAATTTGAGTGGACCAGAGAATGTGACCAAGCTTTTGAGACTCTAAAAACTTGTTTGGTAACAACACCAATTCTAAAAACCCCATAGTGGGATAAAATTTTCCATGTCCATGTGGATGCTTCAAATTATGCTTTGGGATGTGTGTTAGCACAATCAATAGAAGGAAGCAAACTAGACTTCCTAGTTGCTTATGCTAGTAGGCAATTGAATTCAGCAGAAAAAAATTACACAACCACTGAGAGGGAGGGATTGGGAATGATATTTGCTGTGAAAATATATAGACATTACCTTTTGGCCAACCAGTTTAAATTTTTTGTGGATCACCAAGCTCTACTCTACTTAGTAAACAAACCATGTCACACAGGCAGGATAGTCAGATGATTTCTTCTACTGATGGAGTTTGAGTTTGAGGTAGTACTCAGACAAGGAAAAACTCATTTAAGAGCAGACCATTTGTCCAGGATCCAGGCTAAAGAGCTAAGTTCACCTTTAGATGATGACTTGCCACATACATATCTGTTCAAAGTAGAAAGTATTCCTGAATGGGCCATGACTTTAGCACCTTTGCTAACCCTAGGACCCTGCAGAACATTTGGAAACAACACACATTTGGTGTTACAAAGCAAGAATTTTATGCTGCTAGCTGGACATTTGTATCATCTCAATCACATGGGCATATTGGAATATTGTACTCCAGAAGAGGAGCAGCAAGAATATTTGAGAAAAGCTCACTGTTGGAATCCTTGTACTCATGCTTCCATGATAGTTACCCTAAATAATCTCAATAGGATGGGAGTACATTGGCATAATAAGATTCAAGATGTAAAAAAATATATATCCAACTGCTGGGAATGCCAATCCTTGCAAAATTCAGAAACTATAACTTTATATTGGTTTCAAAAAAACCAGATTGGAGTGCAAACATAGTAGAAGAATGGAAAAGAAACATAAAAGGAAAGTCAGTAAGAGATAGTATAGACTCAAAGAATGTACAAATGATTTTTGAAGAGTATCAACTGATAGGGGATCAATTATACAAGAGAGGGATGGATGGATCTTTAAGAATTTGTGTTCCTGAAAATAAACATATGGAAATGTTAAAAATGGCACATTCTGGAGTAGCAGGAGGACATTTTTCAAGTGATAGGAATGCTAAACTCATATTATATTCTAGTTTTTGGTGGCCAACTCTATTCCCCGATGCAAGAACATATGTAAAAAGATGTGACATTTGTCAAAGAGTGAGTCAACCAAATAAAAGAGATAATATGCCATTAGTACCATTGATTTCAGCAAGAGCATTTAGTAAATGGGGTTTGGATTTCATTGGACCCATACATCCTCCAGCAAAACAATCCCATGCTGAATACATACTAGTAGCCACAGATTACCTGACTAAGTGGGTAGAAGCCAATGCTACAAAAAGGAATGATGCTCAGACCACTGCAAGATTTCTCTATCAAAATATCATCACCAGATTTGGATTACCAATTGAGTGGGTAAGTGATAGGGGGACTCATTTTTTGAACCAAATCATAGAAAACATAACTGAGTATTTCATGATCAGTCATAGAAAGTCAGCTCCATATCACCCACAAGCCAATGGATTAGCAGAAATTACTAATAAAGTACTTTGCACTGTGTTGTCAAAATTGGTAAACACAAACAGGAATGATTGGGATTTACAACTTAATCATGTCTTATCGGCTTATAGAGTGGCATACAAAACTGCACTTGGAACCACACCATTTAATTTGGTATATGGACAAAATGCAGTTCTGCCTTTAGAATTCCTTATTCCAACATTAAAGGTGGGTAGTCAATACTTATGGACTGGACATGAGTTATATGAGAGAGTGGTGGAATTGGAAAAACTTGGAGCTTCTAGACTTCAAGCAATCATGAGCATATATGCAGACAAGAAAAGGCAAAAAGCTAATCATGATGTTCATGTTAAAGCAAAAGACATACAAGAAGGAGATCTAGTTTTGGCATACACAGTAAAAGAACATCAAAAGAAATTTCAGAAAAAAGGACATGGGCCTTATATTATCAATCAAATAAGTAATAGTGGAGCTATTCAATTAGCTAATATAGATGGAGAAATCATGCCAAACTCATAATTGGATCTAGAGTTAAAAGGTATGATCTTCCATTAACTGTTTCTGAATGGAGAAGGATACATCAAGCTCAAAACAGGAAAAAAGAAGAGGAAAAAAATTAGGGTTGAGGCTCAGCAGGAGGCAAAGGAAAGAATAAGAAAAACTAAGGAGTTTAGAGAAGTCCTTTTGTGTGAAACACCTTTAAGAGTAGGAAAGCATTTGCCTGTGATAACAATGAAGTTTCATGATGAAACAATTAAGGTTTTGATAGATTCAGGTGCACAAGTAAATTTGATCAGTTGAGTTTTGTTGGATAAGTTTAACTTAAAAAGAACTGAAAGTAAAACACTTATCAAAACCTAAGAAGGACACATAATACAAAGCATGTCTTCACCATCTATTAAAGTTAAGTTCAATAAAGAATATATGAAAATAGATTGTGAAGAATGGCTAGATCATATGATGACTGAGAAATTGATTTTGGGACAACCATGGCTCAGGCAAGGTAAAGTAATCTTGGATTTTGAAAATATGAAGCTTAAATTGACATTAAATGACAAAAGGTTTTTAATGTTTTTTTTTGAGTGATGAAGAACAGGAAAATCAACAGGATATCTATGAATCGGAATTGGAGGGATTTACTTTTTCAATAGAAGTTACAAAGAAAATACAAACACTATCTCTTCATGACCAAATTTATTTCAATAAAAAACAAGAGAAAATTGAAGAAACAAAAGATGTTGAAGAGATAGAAGAAAGGTGGCAAGTATGGAATGGCCAGAAGCATTTATGCATCAATACAGGAAGAATGTGGAAACAAAGTACATACAAGCACTACTCATCAAAACAATATCCCAGAAGTAAATGGATATGGAAGCCAAAAACTTCTAAGAACAGTTTATCAAAAGAAGAAGGTTTTATTCCTAAAACAAAGTCAACAGGAATAAAATATTATTGGGTAAAAAAATCAGCTTTGATTCAATGGGAAAAATAACATGATTATCTGATATACACTTAGGATTCTTGATAAGAAATTGAGAGTTTTATAGAGAAGAGATTATGACATCTTGGAAAGTATTTCAATTTGTTCTACCTCATCCTTTTTCTAAGAAGAGAAATAGGAGGGGAAGAAAGGAAGTGGAGGAAATTATTATTATTATTAAAAAAAAGAAAGAGAAAAGAAGAAAAAACAAGGAAAAATTATTATTATTATTATTATTAAAAGAAAAAAATAGAGAGAGAAAAGAAGAAAAAAACAAGAGAGAAAAATTATCCATTTTCTTTTATAATTCTTTTAATTATATAAGTTATATAGCACAAGCAAGATATAGGTGGTAATGTAGCAAGTTTCTATTTTTTTCATTCAATTTTTTTCAATTTCTTCTTTTTTCAAATATTTTCTTTCTTTATAAGAGCTCTCAGAAGAGAAGAGAGCACCAGACATCTTGCTACACATGTAATGGTCACTTCAATTGAGTTCTTATATGTGATACAAATAGGAAAGTCATGAATTCTCTAAGTTTTGTTTTCATTCTTTTTCATTACATCTCAAGACCAATGTGATTTTATTTATGCTTCTTGAGAATCATGTGGGTGGAGTTTTCTTTTGTGTGATGCTATATTTTCTCTAGAATGGTGAATCCAAAGGAATTACCAATCCATGATTTCAAAGCAGACTCAGTAACTCTGTCTAGAGGACATTGGTTCTTGGACAGTGAAGCTGCAATAGAAGAAGTGGAGCTAGAGTCTGATGAAGAGCGAGAAATTCCAGAAACAGAAAAGGTAGCCAAGGAACTCAAGGAAACTTTGGGTATCATTGGACAGCACATTTTTACTGTAGGAGTTGGAGGTCACAAGTACACCATGTTGTGCCAAGAATTTTACAAGTTCCAAAGAATTGCAGTTAATTACAAAAGATGGAAAGCAGTGGGACTACATAGACTGTTGGATGAACCCTTATTCTTCATAGACTTTGAAAGAGTGGCACAGGTGATGAACAGTTTGCTGGAAGTTGGAAAGGGCAATGATGCATATTTTAGGTGTTCAGTCAAGGATAAGGAGAACAAAGAAGTGAACATTACTATAAAAGCAGAGCATATCAGGGCAGCCCTTCAGTTTTATACCATCGGAACTAAGCTGGACAACAGTTTTGTCAAGAAAAATAAAGCAACCTATGCAGGATATTCCAAATTCCCTGATTTTAAAGGAAAAGAAAATGAAGAGTATGCTATCAGAATGTTCCTTCAATACTTCTGTTTTCCAAAACTACCTAGATACACCATGCCACACAAACTAGTAACATTGATCATGTTCAATAATAAGGACAGAACCAAGCCTTTTGGAGTAATGGATGTAACTCCATATATACACGATCAATTAAAGGAAGCAGCCAAACATTGGGAGCAAAGGAAGTTCATGAATGGAGCTCAATTTTTAACAAGAATTATATATCATGTTCTAGGGATGGAGGATCAATTGCAATTGGCTCCAGAAGCTCAATACTTTAGAAGCTTGATGACAGGAATCAAAAGTCCTTCCAGGATGATGTCTGTAAGAGAAGCAGAAGGCCAACCAAGCACGAGGGGAGCAGAAAGGAAAAGAAAGGGAGTCTCAGAAGAAGTCATTCTAGTAAAGGAAAGAAAATTGGATCCAAGAAAAGTAGAATTGGAACACGAAGAGGCAACTAAGGAAGAGCATGAAGCTGCTCAAAAGGAAGTTGAGTCTTCAAATGAACCTCATCCACCATAGACAAGCAAAGAACAATTATATTTTTATCTGGCACAAGGAAACAATAAAAGGGCAGTATATGAAGCCCAGTATCAAAAGATGTTGGAGGACTATTCCTGTAAAGCAACTGATTGGATACAGGAAGAAGTAGAACATTATGAAGAACTACATGACCAGGTGATGGCAGCAGAGACAGAAGAGGTTTTTGTTAAAAAGGAAGTGGAGTTGTTAGCTTACTTCAAAGAGTTACAAGGTCCTCCTGAAACTAGGACCACAGTAGTAGTTAAGAAGAAGGTTCAGAAGAAACCTGTGCAGAGAAAGAAGTTGACCAAGAAAAATAAAGGAAAAGCAGTAGAACATGTACAAAGGATGGGGACAGGAAAAGTGTCAGCAGAAGAAAAGAAACAGGAGGAATCCAATGTTATAGAAGAACCAAGAATGGACAAATCAGGAATAGTTGAATCTTCCTAGTTCTCTTCAGATTCAGAAAGTGACATTGAAAATTTTTTGTTGAAAAGCTTGAATTTATCAGTACCTAGCACACCAAATGTGATAGTACAAGCCTCTAAAAAAATTAAAACACCAGAAGATTTGAGTGAGAAGTCACAAGGAAAACCGATCCAAGAAGAAGCAGCTAAACAGGTTAGTCCTGGAGAAGAGAAAAGAATACTAAAAGGTAAAGCAGTAATGATGGAAGAAGAGGTTGAAGTAAGAAAGGAGTTCAGTAGTGGATTCATGGACTCAGGGTTTAAAACAGTATGGACCAAACCTTCACAGCAAACCTACTTCAAATTTAATGAGGAAAAGCTAGAAGCAGAAAAGGAAGCTCACTTATGCAGCTCAGTACACAAGAAAGAAGATAAAGATCAAATCAAGGAAACTGAGGAGGTAGTAGAAACAATGACTTCCAAAGAGGTGAAAGAAGGGAATACAGAAAAAGAAATAAACCAAAGTATAGAAGATATACTTTACGACCTACATCATAATGAGGAGTTCACAACTACAGAGGATCAAGGAAAAGAAGAAGATTTGGATCTCATGGATATAGATGAGCAAGAGGAAGGACAAAAGGAGCAGATAATCAATGATCAAATAAAGCTCTCTGTGGAGATTGATTCAACCCTAACTCAGGATAAGGAAGTACAGGAAAAGGAAGGACATATCCTTGAAGAGGAACAACAAGGAATGGAGAAAAAGAAGGCAGAAGAAATGGAGATAATTAAAGAGACATCAAGACATGAGAAGAAGGAGGATCAGACATTAGATTATGAGGAAGATGTTGCAGATAAAGAAGAAATGAAAGCAGAAAAGGGCTATGAAGAACAAAAGAATCAGGTCATAGAATATGAGGAGGAAGATGAAGAAGAGAATGACTACAAACAAGAAAAGCAGATAGAAGTAAGACAAATGGAATTAGAAGCTGGGTTGGAAAGGATACCCAAGGATATAAGATCTGCTTGAAAAGTTATTATGAGCAATATAGAACTGTTCAGACCATCAAGTAGAAACATGATTATATCACGGATGGTGGCTGAATCCGAGTTTGTAAAAGGCAGTAGAATCATTAATGAGCAAAAGAAAGAAAAGGAGCAGTTAGTAGAAGAGTTGAAGATTGTACAGGAACGAAATGAGGATTTGACCGAAAGAATAATCTCGTTAGAAGAACTGGAGATTCAACAACAGAATAAGATTCTATTTCTTGAAGAGAAATGTGCAAAGCAAATAGAGCACAACAGCAAAATGGAGATGGAGCTGAAGAAAATGGAAAGGAGATATAGAACACTTCAGAGTTCATATCAAATTATGGTAAAAGCAAATGAGGAAATAAACAAGTTATTAATGGAAGAAGGTCAATTGAAAGAAGAGAGCAAGATTGTACAGGTAACACAAGATGAGAAGGAAGAATTGAATAAAGAAATCATAAGACTGCAAGCAGAGCTGAAGGAAGCTAAGGAGTTGGAAAAGCAAGCCAGTGTACATGCTGCCACTTCAATGAGGGGATATAATAAGTTACATATGGATATAGAAAAAGAAAGAAGTGATTGGCAGTTAAGTATAGAAAAAGAAAGAAATGAGTGGAAATCAGAGAAAGAATTGTGGACCTCTCAAAATAGAAGTTTAATGTTGATGATGGAAAAATTACAGAAAACATTGGAAAATCCACCAAGCCAGGTTGAAGAACTGATAGAGACCACACAAGCAGAAGAGTATGAAGGGGAAGATGATAACAGGACTCAACATTTTGATGAACAAGAAAACAAAGCACCAATGGAGGAGTACTCAGAGGAGTTTGTTCAGAGACTTCTAACAGACAGAGAATCTAGAATGGAATTTATTAGAAAAATGCATAATGAATATGAGGAACAGATTGTTAATTTTGCTTTGAACAAAGGGATAAATCCTGATCAACACCATTTGGGCAGCAGATGGCCTAGGTATACCCTTTTGCATGATTATTGAAAGCATTAAAAACTATCAGCTGGCAAGGGTGGGATTATCACCAAAGAAGTATTTGGAATATGAAGAAGACATCAATGTGACAAAGGAATTATTTGAAAAAGCCAATCCTAAATGGAGAAACAAGTGGTTGGACACTAACGAAGAATGCAGGAAAATATGGAAAGAAACACCAATTCAGTTAAAAATCAATCCAGCTTATTGTCCGATAGCAAGGAGAAGGGATTGGATATTCTTTTGGGAAAGAAGGAATGCAGGACAGATTCCATCAAAATGGCTGAATTTCCCAAAGATAGCAGGACCGAAGGCAGGAACATGGCCAACAAAGAAATATATGGTTGACACAGCAGAGTCTGTTATATCTACATATAAAGATGTGAATGACCCAGCCTGTATTCTATTGATGAGAATAATGAGACTCATATTGGCATGTATAGAGACTTTTACATATATAGATGTCAGAACTCTCAATTACATTGGTTTTAATTCACCATCTGATGCTTTATTATTTGATCTCAGTGAAACCCCAGACATGATCTGTTTAATGGCCTATTATAGCAGAACAATATTTTTGGGTAGTCATTATCTTTAGATTTTTGAGGATGCATTTGATTATGGATTTTTTGAACGAGAATCAGAAATCTTTGGAAACTTATCAGTAGTAACAAAGTATCGACTCATTGCCTATGAAGCTGCATACACGGAATACCTGAAGAAAGATGTAATAGATAAACCGGAGGCTGCTGTGCAAGTTTGAAATGGTGAATAACTTAAACATCACAGAAAGAAAAAGTCATGACCTATTGTCACAGGTATATCAAAGAAAGAAGAAGTGAAGGAAGCACTCATTATATATCAGCAAGAATATCTTTTGTCAGGATCCAAAAGGTCTAGGAGGGGAAGAATGTTGGAAGAAGTATTTTTTTGAAGAGAAATATTTGTAAAATGACAAAAAATTGTAGAAATATTTATGCAAATGATGTAAAAATGAGGAAGAGTCTTCCTCATGTAAATTAGAATCATATGTATTTTTTCTAGAATTTTTGGAAACTCTTTTGATAGCATATTTTTAGATTAGAAGGGAAAAGGACCAAAATTCAAGTGTGAAAAGGGACACTTGAAAATGTATAAAAGATAATTTCCTCTATTTTGAGAGGATTGGTTAGTTGTATTTTGTGCTATCCAAGTAATGAGAAGAGTTTCTTGCAGAAAATCGTGGTTCTTCCTTTCATGTGATTTCCTTTGAATTGTTGAGTCTATTCTATGTGTGATGCATGGAATTTGTGAGTTTGAGTTGTGTACTTCTGATTAATGTGTATGAAGAGAGGTGAATCTTAGAGTATTGAGTAAGGAAGTGCTGAAGAATAAAGCTGGAGATGGAAATCGTCAGTTTTCACAGAATCGCGATTGTCTCATCTGAGGGTTACATGTACCATTTTTGAGGTTTGACTTCATAATTGTGTTCTGCTGAGAAAATAACACACTTTAGGCACCAAGATCATTGAAAATACTGTTGTTTAGCTCAAGATAATCAAAACCCTAGAAATTTCTCTTCATCTTCAGCATTTCTCAGAAATCTAGTCATTATACTCTTATTCTTGGATTCCATTAACTAGAAGGGGCTGTGGTCTTTGTATACTTCCCGGATTGACAAAAGTAAGATGTATTGTTGATTCTTTATGCTAAAATGATTGGAGAGGACAACTCCAAATGGTAACAACAAACACCCAACTACACATTGATCTCTACATATCTCTTTCAATGTTCTCTCACCAATGTGCCCTAATCTTTTGTGCCATATCTCTAACTCAGACAAAGTTTGATCCTTATAATTATAAAGTGCAATATTTCTAGTGTCTTCAAGATACACATTGTGTGGTAGAGCATATTAGCTCTCAGGATGTATAGCTAGACACATCTTTGGTTGAGAGGATGGCTGATTTGGATGCTAAGGAGTCAGTGCTTATGCAGTCATTCTTGGAGTCACTCATGCCAAATGTTGACATGGACATAATAGGACACACTAATCTTCATGATGCTACTTTGGATGCCTTAGATATAGGCATGGCTGGCATGCTTAGGTTAGTAGGATAGCATAAGTTTCATCAACATTCAAATTCTAATGTATGAGTTGTTATTCTCGAGACCACACATTGTAGTTGTTATTAGAGCATTGTCACTTGGAGTTGTCAATTGTACTATGATTGACACATGCATAGAATAAGTGGGATCTTTGCAAGAACCTAATTAGTTCTTGCATCAGTTGGATGTGAGCTTGACTCTTATTGATATGAGCCTAAAACAGTTTGAGGTGCATGAATACACCTTGTTTGAGGCAGTTGGTGTGGGCTGATTAGTATGGGTTGAGATTGGGACTCTTCTTGTACATTAGTCTCTAGTCCTACATCATCCTTTCTATATTTCTCCACTTATGGTCACATTGACCCTTATGTGGGAGATTGTTGGGGATGTAAGGGTCATGCAGCCTTACCCCTATGTTCATATACATATATCATTTATAGAGCATTGGCTCAAGAAGATCATTATGTGGGTTTTGAGGCTCCCATGCATGTGTGTGCATCTCTCCTCTCGTCGCTCTCCCTCCATCACCTCCTTGCTCCTCTTGCTAAGCCCACCAAAACCCTTCAATGAATACATAAGTTGCAAAGACATCAAAAGTCGTAATCTTGTGTTTTTCTTGGAAATTTAGTGTGTTTCAAACTTTGAAGTCCTAGAATAGGGGCCCAAATGCTACAAAAATTATGACTAAGTCAAAAGTGTAAATTGTGACTTCCTTAGCAAGAGAGTGAGGACTTAACACTAGCTACTTGTCATTACAAATAATAAGTGGCATGATGTACAATAGAAGACCTATCATATGTAGCCAAACACACACTTTTTAGATGTCTTATGCTCTATTGCATATTGGAGCATACTTGTTGTGATCTACTAGCTTGGATTATTGCATACAAAAAATCCATTTGCATAGAGGATTACTTGGGTAATTCGAGTTGTCCCACTTGCTTCTAAGGAAGTTCCAAGTGTGAAATCAAGTTCTTGATTGATCAATGAAATGGAAGAGGCTATTACAAAGAAGCTAAACTTACAAGATTCTAGGACCCTCCTAGAAAGTGCTCACAATGGAGAGGGGATCATCCATCCTATCCATGTCTAGTTATACCACCTCCTCTTACACAACCACAATTGCAATACTATGAAATTGACCAAAAGATGAAGAATCTCTCACCTTACAATTCTACAAACCATAACCAATTAGGAAGTATCCCACATAGCAAGGCCCAAATCAAAATCGACAAGTTATGAAAAATTATCAAATTCCAAAGTTTTCTGCTCAGAAGTGCTAGTATCCTCCAAGATATGCATATCCCAATTAGAGAACAAATTTCATGTTAGTCTAAACCCATGTTGGAGTACTCAACAAGACCTATGATAACTCAACAACTACCTTCTTCTCCACATGTAATACAAATCAAGTATAAATAATCCCAACAGTAACCAAATTAGGTTATGATGCCACCAACTCTGATTATTACAGAAGTTACTAGGCAAGATAAGTTTATTGAAAGTAGTCAATAAGAGGATTAAGTACAAAATTATGAAAAATCCATTGCTTGTTGGAACTATAAAGTTTATTCAAGTGGATATTAAGACTAATATAGTCATAGTCATGGATATAGAAAACCTCAGCATAGGCAAATCTATTACACAAATGTTCCAAAATAGAACACAAATAGGCCTCAATTCGGACCTACTCAATTGGGAGTTCAATGCTATAGGTGCAAAGGAAGTACTTCATAAGAGATTATCCAATTGTAGGAGTTTCCTAAATTCCACCCATACTACCCAAATAATCTTTCTCTAGTGATTGTGGTGAAACACATCTTTATAAAGACTATCCTCAAAACCTAGATAGAAGAAACCTAGCACTTGGCAATATGGTGATGAAACTTCTCCATAACTCTGGCAATGAATGATAGGAGAAAGCAAAGATGGCACTTGCATAATTAGTCAATAGGGCACATATGAAGGCTCAAAGGAAAGATAAAGGCAAGAAAGTGCTTGATCCATCTAGTTTTGAAAGTGAAGAGGAGCCTCCCAAGGACTCTCCACCTACTAAGGGAACTTGGAAGACTCGAAGGGGTAGGAAAGCCAAGAAATGTGAAAAGATTGGTTGAACTCGAGGACTCCTTAAAGGCCATTCAGGATAAGCTTGAGAAGAAGTAAGAAGATTTCCCAAAAAAGCAAGATCAGCTCACATGAGAGAAAATTCAACATCAAATGTTGAGAACACAATATGATAGTGCTCTATCTCATCCATGCTCACAATCTTACCCACTACCCTATCCATGCCCTTACCCAAATTCATAGCCTCAGCCTAGATAGATCCTATCACAACATCTAAGCATTACGCTAGGAGGATTATTGAGAGCATATCATGATAGAATCAAATTTGGACTATCATGAAAAATGCTATCAATGAGGGGATTTGGAAAAGGAAAGACTATACATGTGCCAATATATGATAGAAGCCACTCAAAAACTTGCTAGAGAAAGTTCCTAATATTCTTCTTACTATTTGTATGTGAGAAGTAAAGCTCCACAAAGTTATGAAAGAGCATCGAGACTTTTTGCAAGCATGCCAACCAAAAGAGCCAGCCCCTAAACCTAGGGAGACTACAATAGAAATAAAATGCTTCCACACTCATGGTCTACTCCCTCAAGAGGATACTATAGCAAAAACAAATGGTTTTTTGCAAGCTGAACTCTTTGGGCTAGATCCAAACAGAAGAAGGAGGACTATGCATAAGTAAAATTTCACTTCTAAGAGTTCAAAATAGGCATTGCCTTGATGTGAAGTGACTTAGCTCTTAAAGATCATGCAAGTACAACATCATGGAATGATGGGAAACCACATTTTGAGTATCTACCACAATATATGAGAGAATATGAGGAAGCTTCATAATGCAAAAACAACAAATCCTAGATGGTAAACCAAAGTTCCAAAACAAAGTCACAGAGTCATGAGATTCCTCTTGAAAAATCAAGTCACACACTCAAAGATTCCTCTTGAAAAAATTGGAGATTATAGTGAAGATGATGAGGGGAATATGCTTTTACCAATCAAATATAATGTTGTGACTACTAAAGTATTGTAAAATCAAGTGCAAAAGTAGCCATTTCTACCGAAAGATTATGGGGGAAGTGGTGGCTCACGTCCAACTAGAATGCATCTACATTAGGAAACCTTGTCATAAGATTACTCTATCCATGAATAAGGAAAACGCTCTTTCGTTTGAGGGAAGTTCTTTCTTCATGCATCTATTTCTATTGCTTGAGTAATTGATCACAACGCCTTATAATTTCTCTAAGATTCTTTGAAAGGCGTAAGGTGGAGGTGTCCTTTCTAACATGTGATGTATGCCTTTGAGAAGTAGCATTTGCAATGATTGGAACTAAGACAAAGCAACTCTCTCTTAGGGTTAATGCTAAGGTTTTCAATGTGTACAGTAATCATCTACTTGCTCTACTCATATAATCTATTTGAATTTTAGTACATGATCAAGTGGGTCACCAAATTCATGCTCCCTCATGCGTTTTGCTTATTGAAAAGGTAAAATACTTGTACCATTTTCATATCTAGCACCAGAAGAAAAATCAAAGCCTCTTTTTGTACATCCTTGAATGGAGGTAAATTATCATGGGCTACTTGTTAGAGTTCACTAGGTTTTTCTTTGAGGATTGTTAGCCGTTGAGGCTACAGACTCTGATTTCGGACTCCGAATACTTTAGAATGTTGGGCGTCCCTGACTCTCTACTCTTCCGTGTGCAGGTTAGCTGGTTGATCTGATCACTACTACCGTGATAGTTAAAAGTAAATTAACTCTTAGCCACGTGGGTCCTTGGGAGTGGTAGGGGTCTGTTAGACAGAGGCCCTGTACTATTTTCCCAGCTTCTTACACAAGCATAAATGCTCTCTCGTGTCTTAGCTCAGTACTCAACTCTGAACAACTGATAACTGTTTGGTGTACTGGACTTAGAACTTCCGAACTGATCCTGCTATAGCTATCTGAGCAGTAGTCCGGTTACTTGTATCCAATAGAATAATATACTTCAGTAAACAAAGATCACCTAATACGCACTTCTTCAGAACAGACAGATATACCAAACAGACATCTATACCCTGAAGTTATGCAAACTTACCGTATGCCCAACTCGAGCAACAAATCGTCTAACAACAATCGACTAGTCGCAAGATTAACAGTGTCCTACTCCCACCTCGACCATTACAGATACTAGTCTTCCTATGATCGAAATCAAACAGTGAACGCAGACTACTGTATCGAACTTGGTCACTTACAGAAAATGTGAACACACAAACAGTTCGGGGCTGCCTTCCACATTCCCTTATTCAGCATAAAGACTGACAAACAACACACTGCAACTTAATAACACTCAGAGACACACTCAACCATTACCGAACAGATTCGTAACACAAGAATACCAATTCATAACTCTGCACTACAGTGCGAATAAACGACTAGACGGAGCATAGAACAGAACAGAACAGAACAGAGTAGAGTTCAATCTTTTCAACGACATACAAACTTCAAACAGTACGCTTACAATTCCCCAAACGGGCTCTCGGCCACTCTTTTCTCATTGCCTTATATAGAAGATTTTTTACAAGGGTGCGCGAATCTTTAGTTACTTGTGCGTTTCCCGAAAGGTTCTTTTACATTTAAGACGCCTGTCCTAGTACATTTGTCCTTGTTCGGTGGCCGTCTAACACTGGCACGCACGGTGGACTCGAACCCGCAGGTTCCTATGGTTTTGCTACGAGACCTTCTAAATACATGCTTCGGGCGAGCCTAAATGTACGGGTAATTTTCTTTTTAATGGTGTCTATCATCTGAACTAGAGTATTCGGTTCTAATAACTGAGCGTCCGTTCTAACGGAGCTAAGAGCTATGGCTTGGGTTAATAAAATTTCGGCCTGGTTCTGTAAGAAGGCCTCTTGTAAATAAAAGTCATTGGATAATGCAGCGTCCCGGGCTGTCTTTATTTCGGTGACTTTCTTCTGCATATCCGTGACTCGTTCCTTCTGATTTCGCAATTGGTTGTCTAGTCGCTCGAGTTGCTGGTTCTGAAATTCGATCGTTTTGTAGTAGGCATCCCGTTCTCTGCGAGCATTTTCTATATCTTTTTGGTATTTGGCTTCCCTAGTTAATTGGCGTCTCAGCATATTGTGTGACTCGTCCAAGCATTCCTGAGCTCTTCAGAGCTCGTCTTCAACTTGTTTTGCTTCTCACTGCTGTTCCTGATTCTTCTGGGTTATCTCCTGCAATTGTGCTTTCGTTTCTACGACCAATTCTTCGAGGGATGTGCTGATGTCTTCCTTTTCTTGTAGTGCGGTCTTCAGTTTCTTGATTTCTTCTTGGGCTGCGTTCAAGAGTTGGTCTTTGGCGGCAAGTTGCTCCAATGCGTCATTTCATTGCTGTATCAGGCCCTGTTGTGGCGAAACTTGTCCTTGGAGATCTGCTAATTGTGTCTGTAATTGATGATTATCTGCTTTTACGGCGTCGACTTCTTCTTGGAGAGGGATGATATCAGCTTCCATTAGGTCGACTTTGTGCTGCAGGTCTTGACAAATCGTGTTCGTGACTTCACTCAGCTGTACTGGAAGTTGTTGTGAAAGGGTAATGAGCATTTGGCCCATGGCGGCTAGTTCGGAGAAGACCGGAACGGCGGGAAGGAGAAGGTGGTGTTGCGGTTGCGCGGAGGTTTGGGTTTGGATTTGGGGGGATGTCGGGGGCGAGTAGTTGAGGGAGGAAGAAGAGGATTCAGAAATGGGTGGGGGGGGAGGGTTGACTGGTGGAGATTGAGGAGCAGGGGATGCAGTGTGAGTTCCCTGATGGACGGGTTGGTGTTCACCTGTAGTATGGGCGGTGGTGGATTCGACGGCCTTCAGTAGGGTGTCGAGTGTGCTGTCGGCCACTTGCTGTTCGTCTTCGCGTCGTTCTGATGCTTCTTCGGTTGAGACTAGTTCTGTTTCTATGTGATTCTGCTGGTCGTGGTGGTCGGCCGATGATTCGTTGTGGATGGAAGTGGCTGTGTCGTGGAAGGTCTCTTCTTGTTCTTCGTTACGGGTGTCCTGATCCTTTCCGATGGATCCTTGTGCTTCGCTTTCTGAGGAGTTGATCCGGATTCTCTTATTGCGGAAGAGTTGGTTGATCTCCTCATCCTCTTCTTCATCGTCGTCGAGTGGTTGGACTGATTCTTTGTGCCTAAGTACGGGACCTCGGGGTGGAGGTTGTGCGGCAAGAATGGCTGGAAAAAGGAAGGATAGGATATGGGGGAGGCGAGAGCGTGGGGGGTTTCCTTTGTTTACCTGCTTTACTATAGCTACGCATTCTTTGTGGATTCTCTGAAAAAAGTAGGAGGTGAAATTGACTGGTTCTCGGGTAGCTAAATCTAGGGCAGAATAAAATGGGCGTGAGATGCCGTAGGTGCGCTTCTGAAGATTGAGTATGGCGACTAAGAATTGCAGGGCGGATCGTTCGGGTTCAGGATGGCAGAGAATAGCGTACTCGTTGGAGGAAGAGCGGGGAAATAGTTCGGCCATGCAGGCGAGGGGGATACTGGGGCCAGTTTCTCGGCCTTGCGGGGTGAGGCGGAAAGCTTCAGAAAAGGCTGGGAAGGTGATGACGGTTCTGGAGGGTAGCGAAGGGAAAACCCACTGGCGTTCGGTGGCGGGGGACTGGGCAATGGCAGAGATGATTTGCGCGAAGAAGGGATGGGCTTCCACTGAGTGCCAGGGCAACTCAGCGAAGTCGGCCAACCCTCTGCAACGCAGGTATTCACCTACCTCGGTAGGGATACCATCGCGGAAGGCAGCGTAGTTTGCTAGCGCTTCCATGGTGTTTGCTGATACAGAATACGAGCACGGAGACAGAACACAAGAGTTGCACAGAATACTAACACAAAACACAATAGCTATTTTTGGTGCGGCCGAAGGGGTTAAGTAGGAACGTCACGGTGGGGAGGGAAAGGATGGGGGGTATCATTGTGCGGTGCGGGAATGATATGGTTTGCATGCTGGCATGCATGCTTGAGTGACTGGCAAGGGGGCGGCTGGTAACATAAAGATTTTCCAAAACACGGCTATTTATAAAAAGAAGAAAGAAAAAAGAAAAGATTAAACAAAACGCGGTCCACCGCCGAAAAATTTAATGCGGGCTAGTGGCGTGATGATATGGCCGCAACTTCGACCCATTGATTACTTTTGGGAGTGGATTTTCGGTAAATGTAGTCAACCGAAAAGTCGCCGGACCGACTTGTTCTGAGATTTTGAAAGGGCCGAACCATCGTAGTTTGAACTTTCCTGCTGCTCTATCCGACTTTGCGTTGTAGAAGAGTACGAGCTGGCCTACCGAAAAGATTGGAGTTTTCAAATATCGATCGTGTGTCTTGGCTTGCCTTAGTTGTACTTCGCGCATGGTTAAAAAGCTGAGCCATCGGTGCTCATCAAGTTCTCTGAGTGCGTCCATTCGTGCTGTCAGCGAATCTTCCGGTAGCATCTTCTGAGTGATTGCTACACGCAGACTTGGGATGACTACTTCCATGGGTGCTATTGCTTCTAAGCCATAAGCTAGTTTGAAAGGTGTCAAGCCTGTTGTTACCTTATATGTAGTTCGGTATGCCCATAATACTGCAGGTAGTAGTTGATCCCATCTTTCCGGTGCTTCCATGATCAGTTTTCGGAGGATATTCAATAGTGATTTGTTTGTACTTTCGGCCAAACCGTTGGCACGAGGGTAATATGGAGAGCTGAGTTTGTGTGTCACCTGGAAGGATTGGGTGAGTACCTTCATTAATTGATTTACAAAGTGAGTACCTTGATCTGTCACCAATTCGAGTGGTAAGCCAAATCGTGGGAAGACATCATTTAGCAGACATTTTGCTACTGCAACCGCTGTAGCAGACCGTAAAGCCCAAGCTTCTACCCATCTCGTTGCGTAGTCTGTACAGGTTAGTATGTATCTGTTGTTACTGAAGACTATTGGAGGTGTGATTGGACCGATAAAATCTAATCCCCATTTCTGAAATGGTTCGAGTGGCATAATAGGCTGCAAGGGAAAGAAGTGTCGTTGCAGTGGTTGTCCAGACCTTTGACAGGTATCGCAGTGTTTGACAAATTGGGCCACATCTCTGTACATAGTTGGCCACGAGAGACCTCCTTGCAAAATTTTCCGGTGAGTCAAATCTGTGGCAAAGTGACCACCAGTAGGGGTCGAGTGATCCATCATGATGACTGAGTTAATTTCATGCGGAGGGACACAGCGAAGTAGGATTCCGGTGTGATCTACATAATATAGTTCTCCAGCAACTAACCAGAATCGGCGGCTAAAGACTGCAATTTTCCTTCGGACTGCCTTGGCTGTCTGGGATGGAAAGCATCCTTTGGTGAGAAAAGTTAGAATCTGATCATAATATGTAGATGGTGCTTGTGATTCCGCAGTCTCATCGGTCAGTGGCTCAGAACTATAGATCACTGGAGTCGTGTCATCTATGCCTATCGGAGCTTCACCGAAATCTAGAGGAGATAAGAAATCTGCTAAGGCATGTGCATTTCCAGGTCGGTGGATGACTTCATAATCAAATTCCTGCAAGAGCAGCACCCATCGTGCTAATCGTCCACCTAAATGTTGCTGTCTTACTAGATAGACGAGGGCAGCATGATCCACATGGAAGGTGAATTTCCGGCCTAGTAGATAATGTCTGAACTTTTTGATCGAGTAAATCAATCCTAGACATTCTCTTTCGGTGGTAGAATAGTTCTTTTCTGCAGGTGCAAGCCTTCTGCTGGCATAATAAACGGGGCGAAACCACTTATTTATTTGCTGCATCAGAACACTGCTAATCGCAATATCTGAGGCGTCGACAAAAACATGGAACGGGTTGTCCCAGTCCGGTGGTTGTAAGATTGGTGCCTGCGTCAATAAATACTTGAGTCGATCAAATGTAGTTTGGCATTCTTGAGTCCATTCGAATTGTCGGGGAGTTTTGGTGCTTATTCTGTTCAGTGGTACAACCAGATGAGCAAGCCACTGTAAGTGTCTGCCATGCCACCGTACTTGACCCATGAATCGCATTACTTCTTTTGGAGTAGCGGGTACTGGGGCTTCTAAAATTGCTGAAATCTGATCTGGGTCTACTCGGATACCTTGGGCAGATACAATATGACCAAGTAGTTTGCCACATGAAACCGCAAACACAGATTTGTTTGGGTTAAGACAGAGTCTGTACTCTCGGCACTTTTGAAAACAGCATCGTAGATGAAGCAAATGTGCCGTCATCTTCCCAAAAATTGAGAAGTCATCGAGGTATACTTGCATAAATGAAGTGAGATAAGGAGAGAAAATCTCTTGCATGCATCGCTGAAATGTACTTGGTGCATTTCTCAATCCGAACCACATTACAATGCAAGCAAAAACACCCCAATTGGTAATGAAGGCAGTTTTTGGTATATCTTCTTCAGCCATTCTAACCTGATTGTAACCACTGTATCCATCTAAAAATGAATACATTTCATGACCTGCTACCCTATCGAGCATTGTATCCAAGAAGGGGATCGGGAAAGGGTCTGGTATTGTTGCTGCATTTAATTTCCGGTAATCCACGCAGATTCGCAGTTGCTTATTTTTCTTTGGCACAATCACAATTGGTGAGATCCATTCAGCATGTTCCACTGGTACGATGAATCCGACCTTTAATAATCTATCAAGTTCGGCTTTTACCTGTGATGCATAATTGGGATTCATCCGGTAGCTGGGCTGCTTATTCGGTTTAGCTTCAGGCTTCAACATGACTCTGTGCTGATAAATGCGCGGATCTAATCCCTTCATATCTTTGTAATCCCATGCAAAGACGTCTGAGAATTCGCAAAGAAGTCAAATCAAGTCAGTTTTAAATGATTCCGGTAAGTTTTGCCTTATCTTTACAGGTCGCGGATGATCTTCGTCTCCTAGATTGTACGTGGTCAACTGGTCTTCGGGGACATAAAACTGTTGCCATTTCTCTGTATCGTCTGTTGACTTGAACAGCGATTGTAATTCATCGTCATGTGTTGGGAAAGTATCTTCCTGCTTAGCTTTTTCGGTGATAGGTACTATTGTGCAAACTGAAGTGTTCCAGTTATCTATAACGGACTGTAGATCAATAGTCCCTAAAGACATTAAATCAGCGTTATTCTTCAAAAATTCTTCTTCTTCATCATTTGATAGTCCATCTAACATGTGGACTGGTTCAGCAAAATATGGTCTGGCGTGAAGTTCGCAAGGTTGTATAGCATCTAATTTTACCACATATCTACGGTTGGCATCTTTGAACGTAAGCTCTTGTGCAGACCAGTCCTGTATTACCTTCGCATGCTTCAGCCAAGGTCGGCCGAACAGAAGGTTGTAATCCAAAGTGGATTCCGGCAGATCTAGTATAACAAAGTTCATTTTGAAGGTCGTACCTTGTAAAGTAATGGGTACATTCCGCACAAGTCCTACGGGATGGACTCTAGATTGATCTGCCATTCTGACAAAAAATTGAACTGGTTCGATTTCGGTCCATCCTAACCTTTCGCATAAGGCTGCAGTCGCAATGTTAACACCAGAGCCTCCATCAATCAATACCTGCGTAATTTTATGATTCCTATACCATACTGTAATCAAGGGAACTGAATGGTCAACCATAGAATCATGTTCCGGTTGCACTGTTGCTGTTGCCGGAATACAAGAAGGCACCGGACTGAACTGTTGCTGGAACTGTTGTCGAATCCTAGGTACTAATGCTAGAAGTTGGCCTAGAGGCAGGGTGATAGATGCCTTGGATAAAATTTCCGAGGCCTGTTGAGATTGGTTGTCCTGCTCCTTTGAACTTGAGGTCTCCACTAATGCAGACGAATCTGCTATTATGTCTATTGCTGATGATGGCTCCGCTGCTGCTTCCTTTTGTTGTGTTCCTTCCTTTGTCGATGAAGCCTGAGTCATCGGAATAGGTTCTGGGAACACTGGTGGTTCTGTTGCGGTCCAGTGACTAGCCTTGTTATACATCCTATGTTGTTCTCGTATCCCAGGTTCGAATACTTCTGCTGCCGGCTGCAGTTGTTTACCGGATCGGGTCTGGACTGTAGCAGTTTGTGTTTCTACCGGTGTGATTTGTACCATGTTGGCCATTGGGTTTTGTCGCTCCTTCTTCCTTTGATCGTACTCAGCTCCATCTTTGCAAAATCTTCTAATGTGTCCGAATTCACTACAAAAATGACAGCGTGGCGGTGGTAAATTGGGATTTTCCGGTGGTGGTCCGTTCTGCCAACGGTTTGCATTATAATTGTTGTTCCTCTGTCCTCGGTAGTTCCGAAATCCCTGCGGTTGATTGTTTCTCAGTTGCGGAGGCACATAGTGATTCGCTGGCTGTCCATGTTCTTGAATAACTGCATTGACCATTGCTGTTCCCTGTACTCTGGCGTTGTAGACACAGTTTCCGGTGGTGTGTCTGGCAATGTTGCAGATAGCACAGAATGTTTGATTAAGTGCGCAATTGGCACTGGTATGTCCTGAATTTTTGCATATGTTGCAATATACCTGTCTAGTCATATCTTCTGCAACATTCTTATTTGCTTTTAACCATTCTAAATCTTCTGTAAATCCACCGACTTTGGATTCTAGTTGCAGAGCCATGGCAATGACTGCATCCAGCGTCATAGCTCCGACACATCTTATGATCATGATGTGTTTCAGTTGTGGGGTTAAGCCATTGATGAACCACTGAGTGATGACATCATCAAGTAAGTTAGCGTGGGCCTGTGGTATCTGTCGTAAGTGTGTTCTAAAGAGTGTAGCATACTCCTGGACAGTCTGATTTGCCTTCTGTCGGTTGTTTTGTAAATAATCAAAGATTTCGGCGGGATTCTTCATTAGCCTGAATCGTTGCAGAAAAGCGTCTCGTACTGCGTCATATGTACCAAAATGATTAATATCGTATTCTGTAAGCCATCTAGCTGCTTCATTGACCAGTGTAGATTGAAAAACAATGGCCTTATATGCCTGATCCGGTGGATGGTTAAGAACTGCATAACTTATTTCGAAAGTACGTACGTGAGCGTCCGGATCATCTCCTGGGAATCCACCGAATTTCGTGTATGTTACTCCTGTTGGAGGCGGCCTTGGCTGACATAACTGTTGTTGCTATTGTTGTCCGTTCATTGTGAGTGTATTAGGCCTTCCTGTTGTATCTCGAGGTTGGTTGGATGAACTATCGAGACTTGTATCGCCGGATGGTGTGCCTTCCGGTGTACTGTTTTTACTTAGAATGCGTCGGATTTCTGCTTCGAACAGCTTTCCTTCCTTCTGGATGTCCAATATCCGAAATCTTTCTTCCAAGCACGCTGGTTGGGCTGAGGATTCCACAAAAAATGCTAAGCCTTTGCCTACAGTTGGTGATTCTATTACCGGAATATCACCGGAATGAACCGAAATTGTGCCAGAATGCAGTGTTTTTCCGCTTTTACCGATCTCTTTTCCTAGAGTGTTTCTGATCGTGGATAATTCTGAATCTTTAACCAAGATTGTTAAACTGGTTTCCAGCGGCGTTGGTAGATTCTGGAATTACTATATCTTCGATAGGCTGGGTCAAAGTATCACCAGAATGTACCAAAGGCGTTGATCGTTCCACCGGAATATGACCGAAATTAATTCTAACGTCCTTAACTTGCTTGACCACTAGGTCAGACCGCGTTATACCTTCTTCTCCTAGGGTTGTCTTTAGCACTTTACGTGTTCCAGCCTTATGGTTCTTAGGATACCTTTCGCCAGACCGAGTAACTGGCATGTATCATTGCGCAGCAACACTATCTGAGCAGTTTGCAACGATCTGGCTCTGTTGCTACTGTCAGTCAATCGAACGATAAACGTGATGTTTGATTCTGACAAACAGCTGGCACTCTAATGCCACTTTCTCACAAATAACTGGCAGTTTGATGCCACTTTCCCACAAACGGTGCCAAATGTTAGCCGTTGAGGCTACAGACTCTGATTTCGGACTCCGAATACTTTAGAATGTTGGGCGTCCCCGACTCTCTACTCTTCCGTGTGTAGGTTAGCTGGTTGATCTGATCACTACTACCGTGATAGTTAAAAGTAAATTAACTCTTAGCCACGTGGGTCCTTGGGAGTGGTAGGGGTCTGTTAGACAGAGGCCCTGTACTATTTTCCCAGCTTCTTACACAAGCATAAATGCTCTCTCGTGTCTTAGCTCAGTACTCAACTCTGAACAACTGATAACTGTTCGGTGTACTGGACTTAGAACTTCTGAACTGATCGTGCTATAGCTATCTGAGCAGTAGTCAGGTTACTTGTATCCAATAGAATAATATACTTCAGTAAACAAAGATCACCTAATACGCACTTCTTCAGAACAGGCAGGTATACCAAACAGACATCTATACCCTGAAGTTATGCAAACTTACCATATGCCCAACTCGAGCAACAAATCGTCTAACAACTATCAACTAGTCGCAAGATTAACAGTGTCCTACTCGCACCTCGACCATTACAGATACTAGTCTTCCTGTGATCGGAATCAACAGTGAACGCAGACTACTATATCGAACTTGGTCACTTACAGAAAATGTGAACACGCAAACAGTTCGGGGCTGCCTTCCACATTCCCTTATTCAGCATAAAGACTGACAAACAACACACTGCAACTTAATAACACTCAGAGACACACTCAACCATTACCGAACAGATTCGTAACACAAGACTACCAATTCGTAACTCTGCACTACAGTGCGAATAAACGACTAGACGGAGCATAGAACAGAACAAAACAGAGTAGAGTTCAATCTTTTCAACGACATACAAACTTCAAACAGTACGCTTACAATTCCCCAAACGGGCTCTCGGCCACTCTTTTCTCATTGCCTTATATAGAAGATTTTTTACAAGGGTGCACGAATCTTTAGTTACCTGCGCGTTTCCCGAAAGGTTCTTTTACATTTAAGACGCCTGTCCTAGTACATTTGTCCTTGTTCGGCAGCCGTCTAACAGGATGCAAATTATGTACATATCGCCTAGTTTGACTTTTTAGGATCCTCCTTTAAGCTTCATATAATGCTTCATGCATATAAGTGCCTTCATGTGTACTCCCAAGTTTAATCACATATATGTTTATGTTTTATAGGTAGACTTCTAACCAAACATTAAAAATGGACCAAAATTTAAATAAAGCACCAAAGTCTCCTTAGGGATATGACATCAAATCCTTGATCATAAGAGGGAATTTAATCCATCATAATCAACCATGGTTTCCTTTTAGTTTCTTTGAGGTCAAAATTGTATTTGATTCTTACTTTGGCACTTGATTGCAAATCCTGATACCTTTAGATCTTATTCATTAGTTAGATTGTTACACCACATAAATGTGTGAAAATGAGTGATAAAAGGCTCTATTGACCATGGGGATCTACTAAATGTGATTAAATTCATAATTTTTTTCTCAAGGTCCCTTTTGGTTATGGAGAGTAATGTTTAGAAAATACACACGTGGAAGCAAAATGAAAAGAAGAGTGCACTCACAAAATGAAAGAGTGTTAGAGACTCAACATGAGTAGACCAAGAAATGGGTAAACTCACATGGATTAGAAATGAGCTTGCCAAGATCATGAATTGGTCTTTCCAAGCTTCTAAGCAAGTACAAAGTGGGCGAGAGGCCCTCGTTCTATAGAGTTCGAGGAGTCTCTCCAAAGTACATCACATGTGAGAAATTCTGACTGGTTGTCAATGTGGATGCATCTAGGCATATCTTGGAAAATGCCTATGTCATATAATAAATGTCAAAGCCATATGGACTCACATGCTACAAATCTAGATGCTCAATACTCAGCCTCGATGGATGATATAACAGCTATAGTTTACTTATTACTTGCCAGAGAGATAGGTCCTAAGCCAAGCAAGAATATGTATTCATAAGAAGAACATCAAGAATTATGATCACCGGCGCAATCTAAATCTAAATATCCTATGAGATCAATGTTTTTTTTTGTACCAAAGAGCATGATTTTAGGTAAGAGAAAGTGATCAATGTAATCTTCAGCACCTTGCCAATTTGTTTGTTGAGGTTGATGTAAAAATAAAATGAGTATGCCAATTGCTTAGGAAATATATGGTATGTTGTTTGGGACAAATGTAGTTTAGTAGATAATATAAAATGGTCTAACATATTGGTTTCACTCAAAAGAATTTTGATTGTTGTTCGCTAGGTAAAGTAAAGATCCAACTAGCTATCGATAAGCATGCACATCCAGGAGTGATGATGATTCCTCTAGTGAGCTTGATGTTTGGATCAAGTGGTGTAGATACTGATCAATATTGGTCATACATGGAAAGAAGTCTTGAGGAGTACTTTTGGTAGAGGAGTATACCCTCTTTCATCTGCCACACTGCCATGTCTTAGAAGTATTGAAGTAGGTCAAGATAGATCATGGATTACTCAAGCTGAATCTAATTGATGATAAATTGGATGTGTTTTTCATCATTTTTGTCGAAATCAAAATAAGGGATGATTATTGCATCTGAGGACTCTTTTTGTTATATGTATAGGTTATCATCGACATTGCTTCTTTGAAATCCTTTATCTTTAAAGAACTTGTGTATCTTTTCATACCAGGCCATGTGAGCTTGCTGAAGTCCATCTAGTGCTTTTGTGAACTTTGTATAAATGATCTTCCTTTCCTTTGACATTGAAACCTTCATGCTATTCTACATATACCTCTTCTTGAACATCGCCATAGTGGAAAGCACTTTTGACATCGAGTTGGTAAATGGGCCATTTGAAGTGTGCACTTAAGGCATGAATGACTCTAAAAGTTATAAACCTTGTAGTAGGGGAAAATGTTTCTTCATAATCAATGCCAACCTTTTGTTTATATCCCTTAGCTACTAGTCTTGCTTTGTACTTTCCCAAAGTACCATCTAACTTGTACTTGACTTTGTATAGTCACTTAACTCCAATAACTTGATGATGTGTAGGCTTTAAAACAAGTTTCCAAGTATTTTTCTTTTGGATTGCATCCATCTCTGTTTGCATAGCTTCTCCCCACTCACGTTGGCCTTGAGATTCTTTAAAGTTGGAATGCTGAATGGGGAAGTACTTGATTATGAACTTTGCTAGAAATGACTTTGTCTCCCTTTGAATTGAACATGGATGGACTCAAACTTAAACTTGGATGTTTACTTGAGTATGTTGAAGCACACTGTAGCCTGGGAAACAGACACTAAAGCACAAGACCAACATGGTGTAGCTGTAGCCAATAGGGTTTAGCACAAGACCAACATGGTGTAGCTGTAGCCAATAGGTATTAGCTATAGCAAGACAAGACAAGACCAGAATGGTGTAGCTGTAGCAAGACCAACATGGTCTCTTTAGCGCATTCCCTACATGGTGTAGTTGTAGCTTAACCATGTAGGTGTAGCTACATCTTTTGAAATATTAATGGAGTGGTTTTCCAGATTCTATATTCTATATGACTTAGACTATTCACTATATCCAATGAATAGATGCTTCTTGGGCTTAGATGCCAACTATGTGATTCTTCATTGGGCACATGTATGAATGCTTCACATCCAAAAACTCTAAGTACTTATATTGGGATTTCATACATAGTAGGCTTCAAATGGAGTCTTGTTATGTAGTGCACTTATGAAGCCTCTATTGATGATATGTACTATGATGTGTATAGCTTCCGCCCAAAACTTTGAATGTAATGATTTGTTGCAAATCATAGTGCATGCCATCTCAATGACACTATAAATCTTCATTTTAATGACTCCATTTTGGGATGGAGTATGAAGCTGAATGACTTGCCTTTTGATACACTTCTATTTGAGGAAGCCATCACAGTTGTGCTTGATGAACTCACCACTCCATCTGATCTAGTAGTCTTTCCTAAACTAAATGCTTTGTTCTCAACTTGGTAGACCCACTCTCTGAACTTAGAAAATGTATCTACCTTGGGCTTGAGAAAGAAGTAGAGTGATCCACTTAGTGATGGTGTCACATAATCCTAGTAGGAGATGGATGACTTGCCTTTTGATACACTTCTATTTGAGGAAGCCATCACAATTGTGCTTGATGAACTCACCACTCCATCTGATCTAGTAGTCTTTCCTAAACTAAATGCTTTGTTCTCAACTTGGTAGACCCACTCTCTGAACTTAGAAAATGTATCTACCTTGGGCTTGAGAAAGAAGTAGAGTGATCCACTTAGTGATGGTGTCAGATAATCCTAGTAGGAGATGGTTAAACCACACCTTAAGAGAGAGGATTAGGGAGTAATCCTCCATCATGGCTTTTGGGGCAAGTGGTTAGCCTATCACACCCCTAACTAAGAGGTTGTGAGTTCAATTCCCAACATTGGTATCAAAGCCTAGTTGAGGAAATTTGGGAAGATGGAGGTAAGAAGCCTCAATCGTGGGCAATTGGTAAGCCCTTGACCATGGATGAATCTGAAATTAGCAAAGAAGGAAGGTGCATGTGCATTTGGGCACCGATGGAGGGTTGGATATGTCCAAAACAGGTCCATGTGTAGGAATTTGAGGTTAGTGGAGGTGCTCAAATATGGAAAAGGGCCTAAGTTAAATAGAAGGATCCACATGTGAGCATTGAAGACAATGATAAATCTAAAGGGGAAGGAATTGTCACATGATTCTAGTAAAGGAGATGGTTGAACCATGCCTTAAGAGAGAAGATTAGGAAGTAATCCTCAACCATGGCTTTTGAGGCAAGTGGTTAGCCCATAATGCTCTTAATCGGGAGGTTGTGAGTTCAATTCCCAAGAAACAGGGTATTCATTCATCCAGAGAGATCCATGTGGACAAGGGCTAGTGGATTTCTTGCTCAGGTGAAAGCCTCGTTTGGAATATGAGCCCTATGCTGATTTCCTTGAGTGCATGCTTGACATATATCTTATAATTAACTGATTTTGGGTAATCCCTTAACCAATTGAGATGCGGAGATCTTGATCAAGTAGGATATATGGCCATATCACAAGTGCCAAAGGGTGGAAATTGATTCCTTATTGGGGAAGCAAGAAAGCTTGTACAAACCCTTATCCTCAATGCCTTGGGCTATGATGACTTGAGTGCTAAGGTCTATCACTTTCATTGATGTATTGTAAAAGAGAAATTGTTTGTGATGATCTATAATAGCTTTGATTCAAAGGAGATTCATGCAAAGGTTTGGTATAGATTACAAGGGTCTTCACATTTCTTTCTAAGTTAAGAATTTACCTCAATATTAAAGTGTCCTTATGAAAGTTTCCTATGAATTAGGAAGTTTTTTAGAAACCTAATAGCCATATCCTTGCTTGATACTTGTTTGCGACACAACACGAGTTTATGATGATAATCCTCAAAGGTGAAAATGACCTTGGTGATAGCTCCTAGGATCTAATGTCTAGGTTATGGAATTTTTCTCCTATGGCATAATACTAGAGGGAGTCTTATCTTCATAGATTTCTTGAAGTATTTGTCAAGCCTCAAAAGAAGTTTTACAAGAAGATATCTCCTTTTGTTAATTCATTGCAAGCTAGAAACAGTTGTCCTAGGGCTCAGTTATCTTATACATTCCAAATGTTCCATGCAACTAGGTCTCTATCTTTATTAAGCTCGAGCTTTATAGCATCTAAAACTTCATATAACAAGTTTGTGTATAAGTAAGCCTTAATAGTGTTCCTCCACAAATTGTAGTTTGCTCCATTCAAAATTTCATCCTTGGGCATGAACATAGGTGTGAATGATGGCAACTACAACATATTCAATGAATTTGCATTCAAAACAGTAGACCATGTAGCCCTTGAAGAAAATAAAACTTCAAAATAGGAACACTACACTTGCAAATATAAATAGAGTTGGCACCAACATTTGGGGGGAGTGTGAAGGGCGAAGAGTATCCCTTATGAACACGTTGACATCCTTAGGGGGTCAGAATAGCCTTCCCAAGATTACACACATAAAGACTCCTTATATTGCTTTGATGTTTACAAGAGTGGGGTGCTTAGTGGAAATAGTTTGTCTAAAAGTGAGGGTCAAATACCCATGGGTAATACAAAGTGGATGCCTTGAGTAGGGAGTTCAGTGATGGACAAGAAGTATCAAGAATGGCACGAGTAGATGTGCCAAAAGAAAATAGGTTTGTATGGAGTACAATATTGAATACTTGGTGAAGGGAATGCCATAAAAATGATGATGTTTCCATAAGGAGAGAGGTTAATGAAGTGGTTGCATGAAATAATAACTTTATGGACTCAAAAACCTATGGAGAAATGTGCCAATATATAAGTTGCTTGTGTGAATTCTTCTTTAAAGAGATGAACCTTCACAGGTTCATGTCAAAGTGCATATAATAACTTGTGGAACAAATTTTAAAGTCTCAAAAATGAGATATAGCCTTGGCTTAAAATAAGAATGCTTGTGATAAGGATGAAGGTAGATATATGAATGACAACCAATTAAATTTAGATGCTTTGAATAAAAATTGGACCACAAAAGAAGAGAACAATGGAGTCATTTATGATGTCATAGAGAGATACTCACATCTATGTCAAAGAAGAGAGCACCAAAAACAAAATTGATTGTTATCTTTGTAATTGAAGAGATAATACAAGCCTCAACATGATTTCACACGTGGATAAGAAAGTACTAGACCAATGTGTGGAGTGTGGGCATGGTTCCTCTCTTTTCTCTCTCTCTCTCTCTATATGTGTGTGTGTCGCTTAGTAGGTCAAGATGTGCAAAATCCCTTTTGATCTCTCTCTCTACATGAGCAATTGCATGGGACTTTAGAAACAGAGAAGCTGTCTCTTGCAAAGAGTGTGAGCAAATGTCAGCGTGGAGTCAGAGAGATGTGAAGCTTTATCTTCTTCTCTCTTGGTTTTGCTTACAAGGAGGAGAGAGTGCATTCTCCAACACAAAGCTATTTGGATTTGGTTAGCATGCAGCACGCCTTCTATGCAAATTTATATGAGAATGCAACAAGTAGTTCCATAGAGTGGAAGTGTGCATATTCAAAAATTAACTAATATTCCTCTTTGGTTCTCTGTTTTGCTCTCTCTCAGCACAAGGTGCCACTCCATCATTGCGTGAGCAGGAGGAAGCTATAGTGGGCATTGATTTTCATAGATGATAGAGATTGCCATGTCTCTTGCTTCTTTGCCTCCTTCTTCACGTCTAAGCCGATTTTTCACCACATAACATGACCTATGCCTTCAATCACTACTTCCCCAACTATGCCACCCTTCATCTGGGGCATACTATCCTTGATAGAGGAGAACAATCGGCTAAAATTGTTGAAGGCTTCTACACGGTCTTCTTGTGTTGCTACATGAAGGAGTAATGCTTGGGTAGGCAAAGACCCTCTAACAAGGCTTTGTGTGGAAAAACTCATAGAGAGCGAGTATGAAAAATAATTAAATGCATTTGAGGATGCACTAAGGGAGACCAAAGCTACTATCAACATTCAATTGCATGGGCATGATGGCAACCATACATGGATGTGGCCCCTCACTGAGGAAGAGGCCCACGAGAGTTGAGTCCTTGTGGGGTATGAATCCATGGCCAGGCAAACAATTTCATGTTAAAACGCAACACATGACATTTGGCTGCTTCACCACGGAAATTTAAATGGCCAAAATAGATGATAGATTATCACAACAATGTTTATGAATACTTAGCAGACATGGGAACCAACTAGCTCATTAGGCGTTCATAAAGAGGAATCCCCATATGATTAGTGAAAACAAGCACTACAAAATGGAAAATCCACAACCTGTTGTATGAAAATAAAATCATCACCGTCGTAGTAAAATAGTAGTAAATAGTGGCTATAACCACTCTAAAGATAGAGATGCACTATCAACTCACAAAATGGCCATGCCAAATGACAAAGACGATACAAAATCACCACAAAGAGGGTGGGAGGGAGAGAAAAATGGGGGCACAAGAGACTTAAATAAAAGAAAGGGTGGGAGGGTGGGCAAATGGGCAGGGTATGACCTAGAAGAGCATAAAATGATGGCATAAAGAGGCTTCTCACATTGAGGAGGAAACCATAGCTCCAAAAGCAAGCACCACCACCACCACCAAAATGACCATGAAGATCTCCACCTAACACTTTGATACCATATAGAGGGTACACATGTGAAAAAAAAAAGAAAAGAAGAGTGTACTCACAAGATGAAAGTGTGTGAGAGACTCAAAGTGAGTAGAACAAGAAATGGGTAAAGTCGCATGGATTAGAAATGAGCTTGACAAGAGCATGAAGCAGGCTCTCCAAGATTCTAACCAAGTACAAAGTGGGGGAGCAGCCCTCCTTATATAGAATTGGAGGAGGCTCTCCAAAGTACATCACATATGGGATAATTGCCCCTGAAGGAGAACGAATATAATGGTAGGAGAAAATGGCAAGGTACACAAATACAATGAGATACAACTAAAATAATAGGAAATGGAGTGTCTCCTAGATACAAAATGTAGATACACTCATACAGATACAAATGCAAATGAAATAGATGAACTCATGTGTTCAACATAATGAACTAGTAAATTTTACCCCACATTTGTGAATGATACAAGTAATGCAAGCATATAGCCTAGATTTTCAGAATTTCTTTTCTAAGTTTATAGATACTAAAGATGTTCCTTTCAATTTTCTAACACACCAAAAACCATAGAGCTCACAAATTTAGGACAAGCTTGTATCATCTGAATTTGTAGGAGTTATATCATCTCTAAATTTGAGAGGTGCATCATCTCAATTCTTGGAGAGTTTATACATCATAAAAGTACTTTCTTCATGATTTCTAAGGCATTAGAAGTTATACTATTCTGACCCGAAATAGAGCTCGTGAACTTAGGGTATTGCAAGCTTTTCAAGTCTGACCTCGTTTGCACCCTCACTAGAGCTTGCAAAGTTAGGCTACTACAAACTTGTATCATTGTAGTTGTTAAGGGTTAAATCATCCCAGAAATTAAGATTCGTTTCAATTTTTTGGTTTTGTATCATCCTAGTTTGTTCTGTTTTTATCATCCCACTTTTTTGTGATTGTACCATCCCACTTTCTTGTGGTTATATAATCCCAAATTCTTGTGGTTGTATCGTCTCATTTTGTTGTGGTTGTAACATCCCACCTTCTCGGTTCTATTGTAAGAATCTTCTCTTCTATTTACTGATGTCTCATGCTAACAGAGTGGCTTAACTTGATGGTGCAAACCATGGTTCATAGTTAGGTCCCCTATTCCCTTTACTTTCCTCACTAAAATCCTAGTGCAAATCAAGAAAGCAAAAGAAATCACTAACTTGGTATCTTCTCCATCTTACTTAAAAGCCAATATGATTGTTGCAAGTGTGTCACTTGAATTTTTAAGAGTCCCCTTTTTCGTTATGGATCCCAAAAGCTTCATGCCACCCCAAAAGGCATCCAAATCTAACCTCATTTTCCTCTTCAATGGAGCTCACAAATTTAGGGTAGTGTATGGCTTTTGGTATCCATTAATGCTTTGATGTGGTTGAAATTTGAGATAATGGTATAACAAAATATAAAGAATAGAATGATAAAGAGAACCAAGAGGAAAGGGATTTTAAACACACCTTATGTTCTCTAATAATAACCTTATCCATGGATTTTGGTAGAGATGAGATTTAGAAGCAAGAAGTTTAGATTCAAAGACAAAATATCTCATGTACTATTTTCCAAAAATACTCTTGAAATCATGTAGGACTCATGTAAAGGTCACAATCCCAACAATGATGCCAAAGAGGTTTTTTAGATTAAAAAACCAAGAGATGGTAAGAAATAGAGAGAAAAATCATAACTTACATGAGGAAACACACAAGAGACAAGAGAAAATAAATTTGAAGGGGTGGGAAAGGGGATAGAGTGTTAAAATCCATTCTCACAACCAGAAAAGAAGAGGAAATAGGTCCTAAAACACACAGGGAAAGATGAGCTCAAATTTCTTAGATTAATTCATGTAGAATGAAGTTCAAGCCTATGCATGATTCTTGGTAATTGCCTTTTATATCTTTTGAAGTGTCGTTACTTACAATGTTATGAGAGAACCTACGTCATCCAATACCTCAATCTCAATTACTCCTTAATGCTCTAAGCTCATGGACTCCTAGTCCATTGGCACAAGGTCATCACCAATGTAATGTTTCCTACCATACCAAAATAACATAATAAGACTCAATGATGCAATCCAAAGCTATTTAATAGTGCACTTCTTCAACCTATTTCTCGTAAGTATGCTTATAAAACAACATTTTTAACAAATTGTTTTCCATGTTTTGGGAAAGTAACATCATCGTTTCACCTTCACATAAAAAAACTTGAAGAGATCCACAAAGATAGAGACGTGCATAAAAATAATTATCTTTACAACCTTTGGGCATATGGTGGCATAACGTAATCTTTACAACCATTAAAATATTTTTCAGCATTGGCCACACAATTTCACCCCACTTTTTTTCTAAAGGGATCTTCTAATGGTATCCCTTTGTGTGAACCTAGAAGACAAGTTGAGAGAAGTGATCGTAGAAGGAAATACCTTCCTTTCTAAGGTTAGATTCAATTCTGCCTTCATATTCAATTTCCTAGATGGCCATGAATTACATCTATGATCCCAATAATAGACTGAACAAGTTGTCATTGTTCATACAAATACACATATGCAAGGCATAAAAACATAAAAAACACAGCTCATAAACATAATTGTCCCAAAGGCACACACTAATAAAAACACTTTTGAAAGATGAAATATTCACATAACCAACATTAGTCTTCTCAATAAGCCAATCATGAAAGATCAAATGAAGAAAATACAGATTTAGTGTAAAGAATTTCACAATTTGTCCTATGAGATGGTAGGCACGTGGCATGAACATTTGCCATGAAAAGCTAATTCTACACCCTACACATGCTACACCAAGACTTCCTTAACTATTTTTTGCATTCACGGATACCAAAATCAATAAACTTACCTTTACATGACCATTTGAAGACACTTACCTCACACTTGCACTTTTTTCATCATGATTACATCAACACCCATGACCCTTTTGAGACAAGAACTTCAATCTATGTTCCCTCACCAATGGGAATACTAGGCATGGTAATAAACAACACATATGTTGTAGGTCTTCGAGGAATAGAAGTTGATGCCATTCAACTTCCATAGCATGAAGAAATGTAGCGAGATTTAGAGGACATGTTCAAGGAGAAAGCTACAAAGGGAGAAAGATGAGGAAGGAGTTTCAAAATTACCTATACAAGAGAACCAAGAAACCCCTCCTTCCAAACTCGTCTCTCTTATCATTTCTCCTATATTTTGTTTTTAACTGCTTATGACTCACTTTTCAGCAGCAAGAATGCATACCTCTAGTTGGAACTTCATATTTTCATATTTAAAGAAAAATCTAATGTAACATTGGCCTTCTTCCTATTGGATGCACTGACCTTTGTCTCTACTATAAATGGCCCTCCCTTTGACCTCAAAATAACTCTACTTTTTATAGTTTGGGCTCTACATCAGACTAAATAACCCTAATATTTGAAGCTATCAAAGTCAATGGTGACAAGAGGTTGCAAGTTAACTAAAAGACTTTGGAATCTTTCTCTGCATAGTGGACTTCCTTTTGATATGCAGGTAATCTAATCATCAAACTTTTCCAAAAGGGTGGAACCTTCTCTTGAAATTCTTAACCACAGTGAGACTAGTTTGTCGAAACTATTGGACTCTATTATGTGATTAATGAACATGTTCACGGAAGGTTCTTGGATTTTTTTATTATTATTATTATTTTGCATTCATATCTAGACAATCCTTTTGTAAAAGGCTTTGTTTTACATGCAAGTAACATTTCAAGGGGAAAAATTTCCTTTCGTTCCGATGCCAGCCTTGCATTCTACGATGGGTTAATTTGCCAAAAATTATTGGATTGATAATTGCTGTAATATATCTATGAAAAATTATTGATAATTACTATGATATATCTACGAAAAAACCCTAAAAAATATAAACGATTCTTTACATGCTTCTAAGGCTTGAGGACTCGTTGATATATAAAAGATGAAATTTAAAACCTTTGAAAAGTGAAAAAAAAAAAGTAATCTGGAGATTTTTGTACATATGGTGTGTGTAAGTCCTAGACAAAGCGAAAAATGAAGCAAAAAATTGTGGGGCCTAAGGTTGAGGTCCTCATGCATATCCATTGAATTTTTCTTCATCGTTGGCTTTTTTACCATTCTTCAATGGAGTTTCTTTTTCATGCTTTGACACTTTCTTCTCATTTGTCTTCCAGATGAACCTTCACTTTAGCTAATAGCATTTTAAGTGTCTTCATATCAAGTAAAATAACTTAGAGTATGCATATGCCCATGAGAGAGTGTAGCTTTGGCTCTGATTATAACTAAGCACTCCTAAATACCCAATGGAAAATAAAAACTATTTCCAAACAACTTTTCTAACGTGTTTGGAGAAGGTGCATATCTATTTTGATGGTACTTGATCATTGTCATTTTGTAAAATCCATCAATAAGAAAACACAAAATTTTACGTGTGTAAAAAAAAAAAAAAAAAAAGATTGTATGTCTAAGCCCCATAGTCTAGTGGTTGATCCTATGAATCTTTAGGAGGAAGTCTTGAGTTCAAATCTTGGCTGGACATATCCATGAATTTTTCATGATGAGTGCCTCTACCTTATGAGGTCGTGTGTGTCTTTTCAATTCCTTGTATTCTCAAAAAAAAAGATTGTAAAGGCAAAATTTTTTTAAAGACATGGAGCATCCTTTGAACAGATTATTCCATTTAGAATATGATTATACTTATATCGAAATAATTAAAAAGAAAAATAAAAGGACAAAATTTTAGAAAAATCATAAATAAAACAAAGAATATACACTCCAGGGCACCACTGTGAGAGAACCGTACATCCCATCAAAAGTCCACACTATAGTAAAAGAGCGGTAGCTTAATGAGTTGAGTCATTTTCCTCCCTTGGGGGCATTGTGAGTTCAATCTTATTGGATGCATTCACAAGACATCCCTTATCCACATGTAGTGGTGAAAAGTGGAAATCAATTTTTTTTTGAGGATGAACAGGCCTTTGGGTGCTCTCTTTGAATGCAATCTTTTCGTCTTGTCTTAGCGTTATTCCTTCTCTACCCTTAACGAGCTTTCGAGCTATATTCATCTCTAATAAGTGCTAATCATTCAACCCTTAATTGTATAGGATTTGAGGGTTTTATGGTGCTATGCCATCAGTTTTGAACTTTCCCATTAATTCAACCTATCAAGAGTAAAAGTAGATGGCAATATCAAACTTTCTTTTTAAAAGAAAATCCATAGTGCACACTACAAAAGACAATCTTGAGCCCATCGAAAATCCATGTGGCATGTTCGTGCATGCTAGTGTGGGTGATTGGGTCTTCCACCTCTTGAGGTAGAGGTGAGGGTTCAACCCCCCTTTATGGCAAGATATGTGTGGGCCTAATGCCAATGTAATGCTTTTGGGAAGTATTAAACCAGATGCCTTTGGATAGTTTTTTCTAATGTTTGCCTTCAAGTAGTCTAATTTCTGCTTGCTTTTTGGAATACGAAGGATCCCAACTTCTGCTTGCTTTCTAGAATATGAAGGATCCCATGAATACTATGCTCATTCAATTTAATAAATTCACTTCTACGAGAATTCACTTGTAAAATTATTCTTTAATCAATTTAATAAATTCACTATGCTCATTCACTTGTAAAATTATTTTTTAATCAATTTAATAAATTCACTTGTACGAGAATTCACTTGTACGGCTTTTTTTTTTCACTTGTACGGCTTTTTTTAATATGTACAATTGTACGAGAATTAACTTGTACAGCTTTTTTTAATATGTACAATTGCTTTCAATTCAATTCAACCAAAGGAAAATTACGCTTTGGCCGAACTTCCTCTTTACAAAAGAAAATCCATGTGACATAGAGCGGCATCGATACCCTCTCGCCCAAGGAGTCTTTGTACAAAATCTCTCTTGATGGAAGCGTTTTCTCGTTGTTGTTAAAAACAATGCAAGTGGCCTCCACATGCACACATAAATGCAGGAAATCCTCTCTCCCCGTTGAATGGGTTGTTGCTTTCAGAATCCTCGACTCTTTCAGTTGATGTTGCTGCTGTGGGGCTGCATTCAGTATTCTCCCCCGATTCGTCGCCTCTAATGGCGGAAGTCTGCAATATCCTCATTGCTCAATGAGTGGAAGAGCGCGGAACAACCCTGAAAACTGACGCGCACAGACAGATAAACATACAACAAGTCACGTGTGGAAGTAATGGCGTAGATCGAGGTTCTGTCGAGCACATGGATGATTCACCGGTTCACATGGATGACGATAACCCCTTGAGGTAAGTCCAGACAGATCGAACGTCTTTCCAGCATATCAGCTGCTCTCTGTCACGTTATAACTCATGCGATTGTAAGTACATTCCTCTTCTTGAGCGGACGTTTCATCATTTAGGTGGAATTCCTCTGAGTGTAAGGTACATTACTTTTAAGCGAATCTTTGCAATGGTGCTTGTCCAACTCCACAGAGACACATACTGTCACGCGTCTTCTTCTACGGCAAATGTAATGGATTCTCTTTAATTACTCTGAACAAAAGATTAAGACACTGTATAATGTGTATTTACTGTTGATGAAAGATTAAGCCGCTGTCTTTTATCATTAAGAATAGATTATGCCACTCTTTATCAGTTAAAGTATCCGTGCTCCAGTTCATTTAAATTTGTTTGCAAGTTTTGTAGCTTAGGATATCTAATCGTGATGCATAAATGTCTGCATAGGTGAATGCTCCTTCTGCAGTCTATTATTCTTTGTCAGGTAGAATAGGCATACGCTTACAAAGCGACAATGGATACTACATAGTACATTTAAGCAGCAACCGCAGACCGGGACAATTTCCATATTCACATGTCACTGTAGCGTCGGCTTCACTCGTTCTCATCTGACGAGTATGAAGTATGTAGTAGACCTTGAATTAGGATTATGGAAAGCGGGACACCAAGTACGGACAGATCTTGTCTGCGGACATGGCTACTTTCCAACATGCATGCACTTATGCACAATGCACAGTTGCAACACCTTTTGCTTTACTCCATGTCTGTGCTGTGCCTGTGAATGGAATTGACTATCTTGTCTGTGTCATAGGAGCTAGCGTTCAACGATTCCATAAAATTGATATCCTTTATTGCTCTCACCGGTTTCGGTATGGGCGTAGTCCAAATAGAATCACATAAACCTGCGTTGCTAAACACCTCATGAGCAAGGCTAAACATTTTTCAATCACGAATCCAAATCTAACCTCTACATCTCCCAATATTCAAGTTAGATGCAGAAGAAGCGTGCCACGGAACTGAAATTCGAACCTCCGCTGAGAATCTTTTATTGTCTGAAAATCGGTCATATGGATGTCATGGAGAGAGGAGTCTGCGGATGAGATCATATGTTAGCCTGTAATATGCAGATGAGTATGCAGATGAATTGATGAAGTATGCGTCGTTTTCATAAGGGAGTCGCTCCAACACGATAATAACTCCGTAGTCGGTGCATGCCCGGAGTTCTTGAAGATGCACAGTATGCGTGCGTGTATCGTCTTCTGTACGACAAGTTTCACTTTCAACCTACGAACAATCAGGGCAAATAACGACACGAATCAGAAAAAGACGATTGTTTGCACATGCGCATGTGACTGTCCGGATATGCATCCTTCACCGCAGAAAGGGATTTCTCCTTCTACGTGCTAGAAATTGGCATCTGTTGTCCTCACTGTAGGGTTGCATATTAACATTTCTCATTACTCATTGCTTCGAAATAAGTACTGAAACGCACGATTAAATGCAGCAAGAGAATCCATTGCCATAGACAAATAAGCAGAAATACATACTAGGTACACAGAAAGAAGTCATTGTCTGAATGCAGAATGCGATGAACGAATTTTTTCTTTACTGTTACAGTTTTTTTTTTCCGGGAGTCCGATCTTCGACCTATTCTCCTGTTTATGGTTTGCTTTCGAGCCTGATCGAAGAATATTTGTATAAGCAGGCTAGCTTCACGGTTGCTTGCCAGGACATTTAGGATTATGCAAGCAGTTTATTGTCATTCACAGTAATTCATTTAAAGATGTCATTTCTATCTCTTCCATTTCTTGTGGCCCAAGTAAAACTGTTCTATTTGACATGCATATTCAACGTAGCAAATCTCCAACGAATGCAGCAAGAGAATCCATTGCCATAGACAAATGAGCAGAAATACATACTAGTTACACAGAAAGAAGTCATTGTCTGAATACAGAATGCGATGAACGAATTTTTTCTTTACTATTGTAGTTTTTTTTTCTGGAAGTCCGATCTTCGACCTATTCTCCTGTTTATGGTTGCTTTCGAGCATGATCGAAGAATATTTGTATAAGCAGGCTAGCTTCACGGTTTCTTGCCAGGACATTTAGGATTATGCAAGCAGTTTATTGTCATTCACAGTAATTCATTTAAAGATGTCATTTCTATCTCTTCCATTTCTTGTTACCCAAGTAAAACTGTTCTATTCGACATGCATATTCAACGTAGCAAATCCCCAGCAATTCAAATAGTTCACTTATCTGATTTTTGAGCTATACTAACAACAACATTACCTTTCTTCGCAGTTTTTGAAATGTACTAGAAACTTATATGATGCATGTTGCAGAAGGGTTCTGAAGTAAGTGGATGGTTTCATCACAAAAAAATTCTGCATGCTCTAATGTCATGCAAATAGTCAGGAACAGAATCAACAAACAATGTCAATTACCCATAAATTTCTATCGGTTGGAACATATTTCTTTTTGGGGGCCTGTTGGGCTTCAAGTAAGTCTATCCAAACTCTACATTTGAAAGGAAATCTTCTTCCCTCTACGAATTGAATATTTACATGAAATAGATCTAGCAATTTTTGCGCTATTTTGCTCACAACAAATGTAGAGCCTTCAAACTTGAGAGAGCATCAAATGTACCCCATTCTTTATTTCGCCGCTGTTCTTATATTTTTATTTATTATTCCTTAACGAAGCTCAACTTCTTTGACGATTAATTCTCAAGTCTCCATCCCATATCCGCTTTCAAATGAATGGGTACATTTCCATTTTTGTTAATTTCGGTTAGAGGACTTCTTGCGTTGTTCACATTAAGCTAACAACAAGGACTATGGACATTAAGATAACAGCAATAACTTCAAAACTGCTCATAAATTGTTTACTTTCCATATGAAATTATGGAAAGATGATTTTCCTTATGAGCATTTTACGAATAGAGTTCTTGTTGTACCTTAGTATAAGCGTACCTAAAAGCTTATTGCAATATGAATCATTATCGTTACATATTTGATCATGTTTAGACGACCCTAACACTTTAAAAGATTTTACCATGCTTTGGTTGAGTATATACCAATTACGTTTGATTGAGATTAATATAAATTAAAATATTTTTTTATTGTCATTATGTTGGAAGATAAGCACATTGTTCAATTGATTGTTTATTTACTTGATGTGGCAAAATTCAAAAGTTTGTAAGAAAATCTTTGACTGTGTTCCATGTCATGGCCTTGTGTTTGCAAGACACTTTTATGGGAAATGTAGTAGAGGAAAATAGTGCTTTTAGAATATTCTACATTTGTGGTCAATTTTCATATCTAGAAAGGAATTAGTGAATATCTTACGTACAGTTTCATGCTTATGTGTAAAATGTCAGACATTGATCCATAGGGATCATGATATTGATCCATAGGGATCATCCCATGTGTGTGAGGGACAAGGGCTTGAGTGATGTTTGTGTGACTCTCCTCCCATCCATATATACCCTCTTGTACTCTAAAAATAGCAATGTTCTGGAATCGTCTAGTGTGAACATGTGGCCATCATGCAACAATTATTCCCATTACTACTTTAGTACCTTAGTGCGTCCCCCGAGCTTGGGACCTTGGCTAGCTGGTCCTTGTTCCTTGCACACATGGACTGATCCCTATGGATCAATGTCATGATCCCTGTGGAGGAGAGAGTATCAGACATTGATCCACAAGGATCATGATATTGTTCTATTTGGATCAGTCCATGTGTGTGAGGGACAAGGGCTTGAATGATGTGTGTGTGACTCTCCCTGTGGATAAGAAAAATTCTAATGCAAACATACATGATATGTTTTTCCATAATGTAAGGGAAATATAAGGCAATCTTGGTGAAAAAAAGAAATGCAATTGAAAGTTTGGTTTTAAATGAAGAAATAGAAAATAGAAGAAAATACAATATTCCTTTAGAAAATAGAAGAAAATCTTAATTGAGCTCTTATGTCTTTAAGAGTGCGGTTGACAAAAGACACCACATCTTCAATCCAACCTAAACAAGAGACTAACACAGTGCTTCTATTTTAAAGGGAAATATTAGAGTGCTCCTACTTTCGTGCTCTCATATAAGTTATATTGCATTGTACGGCATCTCTTATAATGTAGAAACAACGTCCTCCACTAGATGTACTATCCTCCAATATGATCTTTAACGTAAGATCTACTAAGACTTTACACATCTATCAGAGTTGTTGTCCTCTCATATGATAGAGAATGCCCCTTCTAATGCGTTCCGCCATAACCTTGTTAGTCTCCATATCTTCTTCATGCTTTGCAATATATTCAATCCTTAATAAAGGAAATGGCCATCCTGAGTGATGAGAAATATTTTTTCTCTACTCGAGATGTATAGCTTTGTCTATTGATATATGTTGGAGATAGACGTTTACGGAAGCACGCAAACAGCACAAGGAAGAAGAGGAAGCTTTGAGCACAACACACAATAGTGAATGTATTACTAGAGAATGTACAAAGATAAGTAGCCCATTAGGGCAATAGGCGTATATACAAGTTGGAGAAAAAAACCTCCTAAAGAGGGAAAAAAGTGCTCCGGCGGTCCTAGAGTGTTCACACTCATCACTACCTAAATATATCAACAAATACCCCCTAGGAGTGATGTGGTGAACAAGTAGATGGCACTCATGTATAAGGAAGTGCCAACCTATGTGGAAATTACTCCACAAGAGGAAGTAAGCCCAAAGCTTTGCGGAAAGCTTCAAACTTCTCCCTAGGCAGAGCCTTCGTGAAAAGGTATGCAATGTTCTCCTGCGTGGGCACATATGCCAAGTTGATCTCCCCAGTAGAGAACCTCTCCCTGACATAGTGATAAAGCACCTCAATGTGCTTAGTGCGAGCATAGAACAGAGGGTTCCTCGCAACTGCCAATGCGCTCTGACTGTCAGTGAAGATGGTGGTGGCAGAAGATTGAACAACACCCAAATCAGCCATAAGGAGTCTGAGCCACACACACTCAACAGTCGCTGTGAAAACTGCCCTATACTCAGCCTCACAACTGGAAGTGGCCACAGTAGGCTGCTTCTTGCTCAACCAAGATATACATGAGCTACCAAGCATGAAGCAAAAACCACTGGTGGACACACGAGTGTCATAGCAACCAGCCCAATCAGAGTTAGAAAAAGCATGCAAATCTGGTGGTAGTGATCCCCCCTCGGGATAAAACAACCCAAGTAGCCGAGTACCACTCAAGTAGCGAAAGATGCGCTTAACCGCCTGCCAATGCTTGACTCCTGGGCAATGCATAAACCTACTCATCTGTGAGACAACAAACCGAATATCTGGCCGAGTAATGCATAAGTAAATCAAGCACCCAACAACCTGTTGATAGAGAACAACATCAAATGCATCTCCAACATCATGAAGACTCAATCGTAAACTTGTCTCCATAGGAGTGGAAATAGGCTTACAGTCTTCAAGGCCAAAACGCTGCAATAATGTGTCAATATATTTCGTTTGACACAAAGCCATTCCACCATCAACTTGCATAGATTGAATGCCCATATAGTGATGCAAATGCCCCAAATCAGACATCTCAAATGAGGCATGCAAATGAGCCTTGACATGAGCAATATGCTTATCGATAGGACCAGTGAGGAGCATGTCATCAACATAGACAACAATGATTAGAAGCACATCATTAGCACACTTAACATATAAGGTGCTTTCAGTTGGACTATTCTCAAAACCATGTCCAACCAGATAGGCATGTGTCTTCTCATACCAAGCATGTGGTGCTTGCTTTAAACCATATAATGCCTTCTTTAACCTGCACACTTGGTTTTCATGCCCTTTCTGCACAAAGCCACGGGGCTAAAAAACATACAGTTCTTCATGCAAGTCATCATTCAGAAATGCTGTTTTAATGTCCAACTGATGTACATTCCAACCATGATGGGTTGCAAGTGCACAAATGCTCTGAACAGTAGTCATACGGCATGTAGGTGCAAAGGTCTCATCAAAATCAATGCCTCTTTCTTGCGCATAACCCTTTGCAACAAGCCTAGCCTTATACCTGTCAACTATACCATCAGGTCTATGCTTCAGCTTGTATACCCACTTAGTGCCAATGGCCTTCTTGTCAGGAGGCAAGTCACATAAAGACCATGTACCATTCTTCATTATAGCATCATATTCAGATTGCATAGCAGCCATCCAATTTTCTGAATTCTGTGCTTCATCAAGAGAAACAGGCTCATTCTCATCACAGAGACTAGACGAAGCCATAGCATAGCAATCTGATGCAAAGGAGGCACTATGAGAGCCTGAACGAGTATGATATGACAAAGGTGCATCTAATTTGCTGTCACGCAAAGTCTGCACCAGCCATTTTGGTTTATGCTTGCTCAATATCAGCTCTCTCATCAACAAGTGCATCATGTAAATCTGCATCAGAAATGGAATGATCTGCATCATCATATGAAACCTGCAAAGGTTGAGAAGTTGCCTCATTAGGACTAGCACTAGACTGTCCACCCTGTAAAAAGAGGCATCAAAGTATCATACATGTCTTTGGAGCTAACAGATGTCTCCTTAGTACATGAAAGCAATGGTTGAATATCATCTTTCACAAAGACAACATCACGGCTAACTAGAATGCGTTTAGTTTGTGGATGATACGGACGATAGCCTTTACTTTCAGAACTGTACCCAACAAAAATACATTTTACTGCCTTATCATCCAATTTTTTGCGATGTTGTTCAGGCACTAGTGCATATGCCAAACAACCAAAAACATGCAGATGAGCAACAGATGGCTTGCGGTCATGCCAAGCCTCATATGGAGTGATAGACTGCAGCGCTTTAGTGGGACACCTGTTCAGTACATATGCTGCACACATGACAACCTCAAGCCAGAAACTATGTGGTAAAGCCTGACTCTTGACCATGCGCCTTGCCATCTCCATGAGTGACCTGTTCTTTCGTTCAGCAACTCCATTCTATTGAGGTATATATTGTTGGAGCAAGTCTATGACAAGCCTAAGTATTGGCTTGAGTCCCACAAAGTCATAGAAGAAGCTTTAAAAAGAAGACTATGTAAAGTTCACTTGTGAACTACCTCTTGTAATTTTCTGAAGAGTTTACTTAATGTAAAAGTGAAAGAATCTTAAGTGGTTGAGTCCACTTGATCAAGAATGGAAAGAGGAGCCACGTATTCATGATTTGTGGTAGGTAGAGAATCAAATCAATCATTGATTGATTGGAGAGTGATTGAGGGAAGTTAGCCTCCCAAACTCAACTATAAATAGATGGCAGTTTTAGTCGTGGTTAGAGAGACCTATGTGAAGACCTCCAAGAGCTGAGCTTTATGCCATATCAAGGTGTGATTACAAGGCACACATATGTATCAGTAAGTCATTGTATTGTACAAGCAATATACTTTCATTTTCATGATTATTTGAGTTCATCTTTCCATGTTCTTGTAAAGTGTACTACTCACTGCCATTACTCTCAGTTTTTCTCAGTCAGCTTGCAGAGATGTTTTCTCTGATCTTGGTGCATCATTTTCAATGATTTAACTTGGTAAAGTTAGCTCTATAAGTCTACTATATGCTCACAAATTTTCATGTCATTTGGATGTTGCAATCTTCAGTTATGCTCAGTTGAAGTCAACAGTGTCTGTGCATTTTCACTTCTCTGTCAGGTACCCGACTTTTTCACTCATCTTGTCAGAGGTGTTTCTCAGTGGTTACTTATCCAAATTCAGTGATTTAAAGCTTGTTTGATTTAGCTTACTGTCTAGCATAACCATACAACTTTTCATAATCATTGGGTTCCTACATTTTGAGTTATGTTGATTTTTCTGCTCACTGGTCTCAAACTGTAGCAGCCCGTGAAAATCGGGATGATGTCATCAGTTGTTAAAACTCATTCTCAGTGTGTGGTTCATTATTTTTTATGAGATTACTCTTGAAAGTTAGCTCTTTAAGTTACCTAGACTTCCCCAAGAGGAATTAAGGTAATTGCTGATGTGCTCAGAGAATTATGTAAAACACTGGACAGGTGTATGAACCAAGAATAGCAAGTTTTCACCTCTAAGCTAACTCCAACTTATCTATTTTGATCTATCTTTTTGAGAGTGATCTTCCAAGGTACATAGGGTGTCTAATACATCCATTGGCAAGCTAAAAGGGCCCACCATATACTCCTGGAGTTCATTTGGCTGGTGTAGATCAAGGATTTTGCAACACCTCTTCATCTTCAAGCACATACCTATCCATCTCTTCACAGTGGTATCAGAGCAAGGTTGGACAACATGGCAGATGGATTTCCTTCATCAGTTGACAAATTGGACAGAGGTAACTACTCAGCTTGGTCATTAAGGATGGAAGCTTATCTCCAAGGTAGAAGTTTATATGGTTATGTGGCTGGAGATGAAGTTATGCCAAGTTTCAGGAACAAAAGTCAACCAACACAGGAAGAGCAAGAAAGATTGAGCACATGGTGCTCCAAGGATGCACTTGCAAGGTCTTATCTCCTCAACTCTATCTCAGATTTTTTGTTGCCTCACATTAGAAGTTGTAAGACATCTCAGGAAGTGTGGGATGCACTTGAAGCTTTCTTTTCTTCAAGTACTAAAGCTAGGAAGCATCAACTATGGCTTGATTTCACAACTCTCAAGAAGGCTCCTAAACAAAATGTGACTGATTTTGTCACAAAGCTCAAGGACATAGCAGATCAGTTGGGAAGCATTGGAGAGGTAATAGATGAAGAGCAAATTGTAAGGCAGGTCATCAATGGCTTGAAGGCAGATGACAAGTGGGAAGCATTCACCACAGCTATGGATTTGTACATGGACATGCATGTACCTGATTTCAACACACTCATTGGACAACTACTTACTCAAGAGGCAAAGCTTATAAAAAATGGAGAAAGCTCTAAAGGTAATCAATCTTCAACTTTATACACGGATAAAAGCAAGTCTAAAGATAACAAAGGAAAGGCAAAGAAAGTGGATGATGAAGCAGGTACATATCAAGCTAACTATGCAGGTAGAGGAAGACATGGCAAGGTAGAGGAAGAGGAGGTAGACAAGGCAGGGGGAGATCCCAAGTCTCCAACTCATGTTCTATTTGTGGATTAACTAATCATACAACTGAAAATTGCTTAAGGAATTCCAGCAATCAAAGAGGTAGAGGATACAATAGAGGAAGTTATGGCTACTCAAGAGGAAGGTTCAACAACTATCATGGCAACTACAACAACTACAATCATTCAAACTATCAAGGAGGCTACAAAGAAAGGAGAGACTACAATAACTACACAGACGACTCAAACAAAGAGGATTCATTATTGATCATGAACATGGCTATGCCACAAGGTAAATCTGATGAGCATGTTTTCTACATAGATTCAGGTTGTTCAAATCATGTGGCACGAAATGTGGCACTCCTATCAGATTTAGAAGATCCAAGGAATAAGCATGAGGTACAAACAGGAGATGATACAAAACATCCTGTGGAGAAAATAGGCAATGTCAAAGCACCTGATGGAAACATCAACCTACTCAGTAAGGTACTCTATGTCTACCATTACAAAGAATTTGATAAGTGTTGGGCAGATAGTAGAGAAAGGGTTGCAAGTCAGGTTCACAAAAGCAGGAGCATTTGTTGAAGATCCAAGTCAAGGATTCAGAAGAATTGCAAAAGGTGAAAAGACAGGTAGATTGTTCACATTTGAATTACAGGACACTAGAAACATTGTTCTCTTTAATTATGGTAGTCAGACACTCACAGAATTGGAAGTATGGCACAAAAGGTTAGCACATATTGGTGAGAGGTCATTAAAGCAAATCTGCAGGGACCAAAGTGTACTTGGACTTCCTAATTTGTCAAAACAACATATGATTTATAAGTGTAGTGCATGTCAATTTGGAAAGTCTCACAGGTTACCATTCATGAAGAAAGGTTATATGCATGGAGATCTCTTGGAGTTGGTTCATACAGATGTATGGGGACCTAGCAAGGAAGCTTCAATATCTGGATCAAGGTATTATGTTTCCTTTATTGATGATTGCAGCAGATGGACTATCCTATTCTTTATGAAACACAAAGATGAAGTTTTTTCATGTTTCAAAAGATATTTGGCTCTTGTGGAGAACCAAACAGGTAAATCACTAAAAAGGCTAAGGTCAGATGGAGGGGGAGAATTCTTCTCCCATGAGTTTGATTCTTTTCTTCAAGAAAGAGGAATCAAAAGAGAGGTAACTACAAGGTACACTCTTGAGCAAAATGGAGTGGCAGAAAGGAGGAATAGGACAATTGTTGAAGCTGCAATGTCTATGTTAACTGAAAAGCATTTACCTAATTACTTATGGGTTGAGGCTGTATCTACAGCCACTTACTTGATTAACAGGTTGCCTTGAAAATCCCTTGATGGGATGACTCCATATGAGGCTTGGAATGGAAGAAGACCAAGCTTAGATCATTGTAAAATTTTTGGAGGTATTGCTTTTGCTCATGTTCCTTCACAGGTTAGAGGCAAGATGGATCCAAAGGCAGAAAGGTGTGTATTTATTGGATATGACAACAATCAAAAGGGCTACAGGTTATACAACCCTACCAACAAAGGATTCTTGGTAAGCAGAGATGTAGTTTTTGATGAGAACAATTCATGGTATGAAGATTCATGCAGGAAGGTCAATTTACCATATAATCTTGAAGAAGATTTTCCAAAGCTTGGTAGAGAACAACCGAAGATTGAAGAACAAGACACCTAAGAGGATGATGAAGAATCTCAGATGGAAAAGATCAAAGCATGGAAGTCTAAAGGTAAAGCAAAATTGCAGGAACTTGGACATGAGGCAGAATCATCACATCATGGCCTAAGAAGATCTATGAGGGAAAAGAAAAAACCAGAAAGGTATGGGTTTGACACCTCATTAGTAACTAAACACTCTATCTACATAGCACAGGATATAAACCAAGAGGAGCCATCATCATTTGAAGAGGCCAAAGCAAAATCAGAATGGAAGCATGCAATGAAGGAAGAGATTGAAGCACTTGAGGAAAACAACACTTGGGAGTTAGTGCCCAAGACTTCATCCAGGAAGGTAATAGGCTCAAGATGGGTCTATAAACTCAAGAAGAATTCTGATGGTTCCATTAATAGGTATAAGGCAAGGCTTGTAGCAAAAGGCTTTGCACAAACTCAGGGAATTGATTATGAGGAGACCTTCTCTCCTGTGGCAAAGATGCCTACTATTAGGGTTTTGCTTAGTATTGCCTCTTCCAAGAATTGGAAGATACTTCAACTAGATGTAAAGAATGCATTCTTGAATGGTTGGATAATAGAAGAGGTATATATGGCACAACCACCTGGTTTTGAGAACCAAGTTTATCCTGATTGTGTGTGTAAACTTAACAAAGCATTGTATGGTCTCAAGCAAGCTCCAAGAGCTTGGAATTTCAGGCTTGTTTCATTCTTGCAGGACAAAGGCTTTCAACCAAGCAAGGCAGATCCTTCACTCTTTATTAAAAAGAGTAATTCCGAGGTCATCTACCTATGTGTATATGTAGATGATATTATATTGATAGGAAATGATGCAGATGGTATGAAGAAGATCAAAGATCAGATGAGAGAAGAGTTCAAGATAAGTGATTTGGGTTCACTTACCTACTTCCTAGGTTTGGAAGTTGTCCACAAAGATCATGGTTTGTTTCTCACTCAAACAAAGTACATTAAGGACATGTTGGCAAAATTCAAGATGCAAGATTGTAAGATTGCAGGTACTCCAATGGAGGTCAATCACAAATTGAGCTCACATGAAGGTGAACTCATAGAGGACATCACATCATATCAAAGTCTAGTGGGTAGTCTCAATTATGCCACATTGACAAGAGTAGATATATGTTACAGTGTGAGTGTGCTAAGTCAATTTATGCACACACCAAGGAAACCACATATGGATGCTGCCAAAAGGATTCTCAAGTATCTCAAAGGAACCATAAATGAAGGACTTTATTATCCTTATGTATCTGATTTAGGTTTGAAGCTATTTTCTAATGCAGATTGGGCTGGCTCCAAGGAAGATAGAAGGAGCACTTCAGGTTATCTTACCTTTGCAGGTTCAAAGCTTATTTCATGGTCATCCAAGAAGCAACCCACAATTGCTCTCTCTTCTACTGAAGCTGAATACAGAGGTCTTGCCATAGCTACTCAAGAAGCTATGTGGATGAAGACATTGTTCAAAGATCTTGGATTGGAGTTTGGAACTCCAACTATTTTTGGTGACAATATGAGTTCTATTCATTTGGTTGCTAATCCTATTTTTCATGCGAGGACTAAACATATTGAAGTTCATTATCACTATGTACGAGAAAAGGTTCTAAGCAAAGAGATTCAAATATCATATGTGTCCACTCATCAACAATGTGCAGATATTCTAACCAAAGCATTGGATGGTACAAAGCTTTGCAAATTCAAGGCTATGATAGGTTTGCAGGTAATCTTGGCAGATTGAAGACCTCAAGCATACTTGGCTTGAGGGGGAGCTGTTGGAGCAAGTCTATGACAAGCCTAAGTATTGGCTTGAGTCCCACAAAGTCATAGAAGAAGCTTTAAAAAGAAGACTATGTAAAGTTTACTTGTGAACTACCTCTTGTAATTTTTTGAAGAGTTTACTTAATGTAAAAGTGAAAGAATCTTAAGTGGTTGAGTCCACTTGATCAAGAATGGAAAGAGGAGCCACGAATTCGTGATTTGTGGTAGGTAGAGAATCAAATCAATCATTGATTGATTGGAGAGTGATTGAGGGAAGTTAGCCTCCCAAACTCAACTATAAATAGATGGCAGTTTTAGTCGTGGTTAGAGAGACCTATGTGAAGACCTCCAAGAGCTGAGCTTTATGCCATATCAAGGTGTGATTACAAGGCACACATATGTATCAGTAAGTCATTGTTTTGTACAAGCAATATACTTTCATTTTCATGATTATTTGAGTTCATCTTTCCATGTTCTTGTAAAGCGTACTACTCACTGCCATTACTCTCAGTTTTTCTCAGTCAGCTTGCATAGATGTTTTCTCTGATCTTGGTGCATCATTTTCAGTGATTTAACTTGGTAAATTTAGCTCTATAAGTCTACTATATGCTCACAAAGTTTCATGTCATTTGGATGTTGCAATCTTCAGTTATGTTCAGTTGAAGTCAACAGTGTCTGTGCATTTTCACTTCTCTGTCAGGTACCCGACTTTTTCACTCATCTTGTCAGAGGTGTTTCTCAGTGGTTACGTATCCAAATTCAGTGATTTAAAGCTTGTTGTATTCAGGTTACTGTCTAGTATAACCATACAAATTTGCATAATCATTGGATTCCTAAATTTTGAGTTATGTTGATGTTTCTGCTCACTAGTCTCAAACTGTAGCAGCCCGTGAAAATCGGGATGATGTCATTAGTTGTTAAAACTCATTCTCAGTGTGTGGTTCATTATTTTTTATGAGATTACTCTTGAAAGTTAGCTCTTTAAGTTACCTAGACTTCCCCAAGAGGAATTAAGCTAATTGCTGCTGTGCTCAGAGAATTATGTAAAACACTGGATAGGTGTATGAACCAAGAATAGCAAGTTTTCACCTCTGAGCTAACTCCAACTTATCTGTTTTGATCTATCTTTTTGAGAGTGATCTTCCAAGGTACATAGGGTGTCTAATACATCCATTGGCAAGCTAAAAGGGCCCACCATATACTCCTGGAGTTCATTTGGCTGGTGTAGATCAAGGATTTTGCAACACCTCTTCATCTTCAAGCAAATACCTATCCATCTCTTCACATATATGGCACTGTAGATTGGTGTTTTATCCCACGTTCAGCCAGAAATGCATTAAAATCAGAAGACATATATTCCCCCCCTTGATCAGAATGGAGGGTGCTCATTTTACATGCTGACAGATTTTTAGCCAAAACCAAAAACTGTTTAAAGCACATGAACACTTTGGACTTTGCTTTGAGTGGATATACCCATGCATGCCTTGAAAAATCATCAATGAAAGTCACGACGTAAAGGTAATTTCCAAAAGAGGGTGTCTGCATAGGACCACAAACATCACTATGTACACGCTACAATTTCTATGTAGCCCGAACTGAACCATCTTTTGGAAAGGACGAACACTGCAGTTTGCCCAAAATACAGCCTTCACAAACATGTTTTCCAGGTGCCTCAAGTTTGGGCAAAGAGGACACCATTTCAGATTTCTGCAGGCGTAGCAAACTAGCAAAATTCAAATGACCAAAGTGTGCATGCCAAAGCTTTGCATCTGACATAGCGTGAGAATCATTTACTGCACATGCCAAATCATTTACAGATCTTTCATAGTCTATGAGCTTATACAACCCACGACATAAAATGCCAGAAGCAATAATCACATCACCATTTGACATATCATGAACTGTACACCTGTCATCAACAAATTTCACAACCAAGCCAATCTTGGCTAATGCAGAAACAGATAACATGTTCTTCTTGATCCCTGGCACAAATAGAGCATCTGACAAAGTGAAAGAACTACCATCAACAGTAGTCAAAATGATATTACCAACTTCCATAACAAGATAAGAGGAGTTGTTGGCGCATGTAACAGTATTCCCTGTAGGGGCAAGCTCGAGTGAAGAGAAGAAACTGCGCTGCGAGGTAATATGTTTGGTCGCCCCACTATCAAAATACCAAACATCTGAGTCTACTGCAGACATGCATTGCTCATGAGAAGATGGGTCAAAACTGCAGACAATAGTAAACACCCATTCTTCTTCCTGCACAAGATTAGCACACTCTGTTTTTGGTGTAGAGGCCTCTGCAAGAACCATTCCAGCCTCTTTCTTCTTTGCCTCTTTAGCAGCCAATTTTGGACAGTTTTTTATGATATGATCATTCCCTTTACAGTACTTACAAAACAATTTCTGCTTTTTTGATTTCTTCTCATCTTTATCTTCCTTAGTTGAATATGCAGAATTAGCAGATTTCTGCTTACTAGTTGAAGAGCTCCATTTTCCTTTGCCCTTCTGACTAGATAGGAAAGCTTGATCTGCAACTCGCATAATGGACCTGTTTTGCTTGGAGTGGTCTTCCTGCAATAGAACAGAGACTAACTCCTCAAATGATAAGGCATTTGGATTGCCTTTCATCATCAACCGAAGAGTAGAAGCAAAACTCTGATATGAATCAGGAAGACCATTCAGAATGGTCTGCACAAGTGAGCTATCTGGTATAACCTCATCAGCAAAAATCAACTGTTCCTTCAAGTCTTTGATCTTCGTTAGGAAACTGTCTATAGAATCACCTTCATTCATGTGCTCACTCTCCAACTGTTTTCGGAGGTAAGCAACACGAGCCTCATTCCTAGCTTGGTACAATGTGATAAGTGTATCCCAAACATCCTTAGCTGTTCTACAAGAGCAAATGTGAGGAATAATGGCACGTTTGACATACAAAGCTATCAATGCATGTGCCTGGGCATCTCTGCCATCCTAATGAATCTGCTCTGCAGTAGGTGCAACAGAAATAGCAGCACGAGCAGTAATATGTGGAATATCAGCTTCGACACCATCTTGATCAGCTCCAACATCTGTATTTGTAGTACCTGTAGTCAGAGGTGTAACAAGACGTCTTTCAACACCCTGCACAATGTTCCACAATCCTTTTGCAACCAATACATGTCGCATCATATAAGCCCATAATAGGTAGTTTGTACCATCCAACTTATCGTCAACAGCCAGCATACGGAATACATCATTGCTTTCATCCATGGCCAGTGACTAAAATACCTTGATGCAGAAAATTGACTGTATCTCAAAAAGTTGAACAGAATTGCCCAGACAAATTCTGTTGGACCTGTAGCAGACTTCGAGATGCTTATACTGGCAAATAGAAACTAGTATATACCTTTGGCACAAAAAGATGAAATAGCCTGCACAAGCACTGTGATAGTGCGTTTGGAGGCCGAAACGAGCTCAGATTCATGCGATTCTGAGACTACAAACGGAGGAGTGTCAACGGTGCCCTAGATGAAGCGACGACTTGCTCTGATACCAATTGTTGGAGATAGACATCTGCGGAAGCACGCGAACAGCACAAGGAAGAAGAAGAAGCTTGGAGCACAACACACAATACTGAATGTATTACTAGAGAATGTACAAAGATAAGTAGCCGATTAGGGAAATAGGCGTATATACAAGCCGGGGGAAAAAAACCTCCTAAAGAGGGAAAAAAGTGCCCCGGCGGTCCTAGAGTGTTCACACACATCACTACCTAAATATATCAACAATATATATACTTGGTGCACTTCATTTGACAATTTTTGTAATGGATATCAAGATAGGACTACTTTAGTTCCAAACTTTGAGTTTGAAATTGAACTCAAATGTAATGGTATTCGTTATCCTCCTCGTAGTAGAGTGATTCAAACTTAGAGTTTTCAATTCAATGAGAATAACATGAAGGGCTATACTAAGAGGTCTAAGGCAAACGTGATGGATGGGTCAAAGCAAGAAATTTTTACCAATCTAACAATCAATCACAATCAAGCATCAAAATGACTTGAATAAGAAAGTATGATCATAACTTTGAACTCCCTTTATAAAATTAAAAGATCATAGTTTCATTGCAAAGATACCTTCATGATCTAGCTAGCTGCATGAAGAAAGAAAAGAGTGAAGCTAGTTATGAATAGGCTATATAGTTTTATATTTCCATATTGATGTGTGAATACATTTAATCATTGGGCAAGTTTTCTACCTCTTTAGGAAGTCCTTTTTTTCCCTCGCTTGTATATACCCCTATAACCCGAATGGGATACTTCTCTTTTTATATTCACTTAGTAAAACAATTGATATTCTGATCCAAGCTTCTTCTTCTTCCTCATGTTCTTTACATGCTTTCCTTGTCCTCCAACTCTAAAAAATGTGACCAAATCAGGCTTCCATCTTTTACAAGGCATCTTCGACACCCTTCCAATCACAACCTCTAATCTAAATTGCATAAACTTTGGTGAGCATACTTAGGGTCATTAGAAGTTCATTTTGGCCTCCAAATGCAATTTTGCAATGCTTCTGCATGCAATTTAGTCTTGTTGTGCCAAACATATATACAATTTTTGGTTTACCGATACACATGCTTGAAAGCCTACTATAGGTCTAGTAGAGGTAAGTTAGATATTTTTGTCCAATTTCTTTTTAGAGATAGGAAAAGTTGAATGGTTCTAGCTAGCCATTGTGGGCATGCATGATGCACCATGTAATAGTAGCAAAATTCCTATGGAATACTCTGCACGATGTTGAAATACATTCTCTTACACCTATAAATTTTTTGATAACAAGTGATGCACATGGTGTTGAATATGATGATCTTCACGGTTTTGGCCTTATTGGGGTTCCTATTGCACCTATTGTAGAGTAGCGTTGCTGGGATGGCAAATATGCATAGGCACATGCACTGATTTCTTTGTGTGTCAAACATGCTGTTCTCCATTACGTTCACTCGCACAAAACAACCAAAGATTCTTGGGTTCCACACTATAAAAGCAAAGAGATGAGGATCATTTTGGTTACCTTAGAAAACATATGGAGAGTGAGCATATGAGTGAAAGAGATTCAATGGACACTTTCCTAAGAAAGATCAAGAATTCGAAAGAACACTTGATTTTACAAATGAAATCTTGCAAGATAGTTCAATTGTGGAGACTACTCTTAATGATCTTCTTGATTCTTATTAGATTTTTTTCTTTTAATCTTTGTTTGATGATGAAATTGGATCCAAATGCCTTGAATTTTGAGGAGTTAGTCTTTGCGTTGGTGCAAGAAGATCAATATAGACAAAAAAAGTTAATTGTGTGTGTTGGAGGTCAAGCTTCCTTAGCTAATGAGAATGGAAAAGGTGAATTGAACTCATCTAATGGTAAGCATAAATATGTAAATGCGGCATAGTTGTTGGAAATTGAACTCACAACCTCTTGGTTAGGAGTGCGATGGGCTAACCACTTGCCCCAAAAGCCATGGTTGAGGATTACTTCCTAATCATCTCTCTTAAGGCATGGTTGAACCATCTCCTACTAGGATTATGTGACATTCATTTCCTCTTAGACTGAGCATTGCCCTCAATGCTCACTTGTGGACCCTTCTGACTTTCTTGGACCCACTTTGCATGCATGAGCACTTCCACCAAGCTCAAACTCTAGAAAATGGACCAAAGTTGGACTATCCCACCTCTATGGATGCCCAAATTCCCATGTGCCTCAATTTCACACTCACCATAGATAAGCACTTTTTCCAAGTGCTCACGAATGAGGTGTGAACCTCCACGTTGCCCAATTTCTCAACTAGGCTCTGATACCAATGTTGGAAATTGAACTCACAACCTCTCGTTTTGGAGTGTGATGGGCTAACCACTTGCCCCAAAAGCCATGGTTGAGGATTACTTCCTAATACTCTGTCTTAAGGCATGGTTCAACCATCTCCTACTAGGATTATGTGACAATACTCAAAGAAAAAAAAATATGATAAGAGAATAGAAGAGCGGAAATAGTTTTGCAATACTATAAGGAAAATGGTCATGTGATTAAGAATTTTCATAAAATCGCTACAGTTGAGGCAAAGAAGAAAGAGGCTTGAATCGTTGTTGTCGAGGCCTCTAATCCTAACATTGAGTATGTTAATCTTGTTAACAATGAAGGATGGACATTTACACTCATTGCAGTTATGAGCCATCTTCTCATAAATAGTGTATGACTCCTATGGACTCATATCGTTGGTATTTTGACAACACATATTACCTTGTAGCATATTTTGTTTACCTCACTTGAGGTGATCCTACAAGGAATACAATCACATGTGTAATCAAATCCTCTTATTTTGTTATGGGACTCCAAAAGATTACTCTTATTGTTGAAATAGTAGCATATTCACTTATCAAATGGGTTTTATGTACCAAGGATAAAAATGAATATGTTCTCAATGTAAACATTATAAAAAATGAATTAGTAGTAAAATTTGTTGATGAAAATTATATGTCTCATGATCTCTCTAATGGTCATAAAATCATTGCATTTGCAATGCTATGTTGTGGATTACATAAGCTCACTAATTATGGAAGATCTGTGATTGATTTGACATGTGTAGTTGAAGACTCTCAGGCTATTTCACACATGAAACTTTGGCATGTATGTTTTGGTCATCAAAATTATGCTCCACTTGTAGAAACTGTCATCGATGAATTTTCCATGCATGCACATGTTTATCCATTGAAATAAAAGTGTGACATGTTTATGTACTTTAAATAGTTCCTGATTATGGATGAGAATTTGTCACCATGTAAAATGGGCACCCTCTGTTCTAGTCCGGCGGGCAGTATATGTCTTTACGTTTAATGCATCTTTGGATGAGCATGGGATAAAACATCAATGTATGGTTCCATATACACCTTAACAAAATCATTTTGCTTAGAGGAAAACATGTCTCTCATGGAAATGGCATGGTGTATTGTAAAAAATCTGGCTTTCCATGTAGCATAGGCTTGCAACTCTAATGTATGTCATATATGATCACAAGCATTGCCATTAAAGCAATGCCATCTATCCCTCATGAGGCTTTCCATGATCACAAGCCATTTGTTGCTTATCTCTATGTTTCTCTTTTTTTTTTGGTATATTCATTAGTATTTGAATGACAATGTAGGAAATTGGATGATAAGGCTATGAAATGTATTTTCATTGGGTACATTTCTAAATGCAAAGGCTACCATCTACATCATTTGCTTTTTTTTTTGGGTTATTCATGATGTTTCTTTCTCCGAAAGATGAATTTCAGCCTTTACTTTTACATATCTAGGAGATGTCAATAAGCTCAAAGGATGTGTATGAAAATTTACTACCTCTGTTTTATAAGTGTACAATTAAAAAATGATCCTAAGAAATTTTTTAGCTTTTATAGGTTCAAATATAGATTCAGATCATTCTATTTTTTATGTGGATTTAGATGATGCACACTTATTGGTGCAAGAATCGGCATTGAAGAGGCGAACATTATGCCTAAATGGTTGGTGTAGACTTCGAGAGATAGAAATTTATAGATATTTTTGCCATATAATTCTCACTTAGGCTCTCATGCTGCTTCTTTTGCATCAACGTGTTATGCAATAGCCATTTATGAGAATGATTGTGTTTCTTTTGATAAAGCATAAAAATTAGAAAATTGGATGACTATTATGCAATTAGAATTTGATGCCATTATGAAGAGTAATACTTCATTTTATATGACGTGCCTCCTAGAAAAAGGGTCATTGGAACTAATTGGGTACACAAGATGAAATGGAATCTTGATGGAACAATTGAAACGTATAAGATTAGATTTGTTACCAAAGGTTATGTTGAAGAGAAAGGCATTGATTTTGATAAGGCATTTGCTCCCAAATGCTTAATGACAGTAGTTTTTAGCATTTGTGCACTTCTAGATCATCGTGGTTTTAATATACATCATGTTGATATATGCCAGTAGTGATGTGTGTGAACACACTTAGGACTGCTAGGACACATTTTTCCCTTTTTAGGATGTTTTTCCCTCGGCTTGTATATACATCTATAACCCTAATGAATCACTTATCTTTGTACATTCACTTGCTAGTTCATTCATTGTTGTGTTGTCCTCTAAGCTTCTTCTTCTTCTTCTTCTTCTTCTTCCTTGTGTTGTTTGTGTGCTTCCATAGACCTCAAATTCCAATGATTGGTATCAAAGCGCGTCACTGCTTCATCTAGGGTGTCATCAGAAACCCCTCTCATCAGAATCTCAGAATCACACGAAAATTTGTGAGCATACTCAGGTGATTAGGAGTTTTGCGTGGCATCAAAATTTTGATATGAGCTTGTTTTGGCCTCTGAGTGCACTATCTGAGCGCTTGTGCAGGCAATTTTATCCTTTTGTCCCAAACATATATACAAGTTTTGGATCGCCAATACAAGCGCCTCAAAGTCTATTATAGGTTTAGCAAAGCCATAGAGTATGATTCTGTACAAGTTTTTGAGATACAATCATTTTCTGCATTTGGGTATTTAGTTAACAATGATGCATTTTGTATGTTGTCTATTGAGGACACCTATTATGGGCATATATAATGTGTCATGTATTGGTAGCAAAAGGTTTGTGCAATATTTTGTAGGATATTGAAAAAGGCCCCATTAAACCTATGAATATAGTTATTAAAGGTGATGTAGATGGCACTAAAGATGATGATCTTCTTCTTATTCATGCTATGGTTCTTATTTCACCTATTGTAGAGCAACTTTGTTGGGATGGAAGAGATGCTCAGGCACATGCATTGATAGCTTGTCTATCAAACATGCCATCATCACTCACATTCACTCTTGCAAGACAACAAAGGATGCTTGGGATACATTTTGAACCTTATATCATGCAAGTAATCAGGATCCTATTGCTTACCTCCAAAAACTATTGGAGAGTGAGCACATGAATGAAGGGGATTCCATGGATAATTTTGTGATGGAAATTAAATATTTAAAGGAGCAACTGATTTCTATTGATGAATTCTTGCCAGATAGTTCACTTTTCTAGACCATTCTTAATGGTCTTTCACATTCTTATGAGAGTTTTGCTTCCACTCTTCGATTGAATTGTTGTCAAATTTATGGATGACAGATGTATAGTTCATGATCTCTCAAATGGTGATGTTATTATTGCTTCTGGCATTTTATGTTGTGGGTTCTATAAGCTCATAGACTATGCAAAATCTATGAATGATTCAACATGTATAGTTCAAGATTCTCATGCTATCTTAGATGCAAAGCTTTGCTGTACATGCTTTTTCATCTGAATTATGCTAGTTTGCTACACCTATAGAGATATGAAATGGTTTCCTCTTTGCCCAAACTTGAGCCACCTTGTAAACATGTCTGTGAAGACTATATTTTGGGCAGAATTTAGCATTCTTCCTTCCCTAAAGATGGTTTAGTTAGATCTTCTCATAAATTGGAACTCATTCATAGTGATGTATATGGTCATATGTAGACACCTTTTGGGAAGTACCTTTACTTCATAACTTTTATTGATGATTTTTTGAGGCATGCATGGGTGTATCCACAATTCTGCTTCTGGTTGTAAGGCTTTCTCGGCCATCTCTTGACAATTCTGCTCAACCATATGAATTGACTCCACGTTGTCTCTAACAGATTACCCAAAGCCTTGAAAGCATCCTCCTTATCAGTCACTGTTTGATTAAGTTGTGTGATCTCATCATCGCAACTACAATGATGGCATCCTTCTCTGTCAACTGTCCTTGTAACGTTTGGAGCTGCTCCTGCAATAGGCTTGCATCTGTTTTTGTTGCTAAGACTTCTTCCTGGAGGGATGCGATGTCAGCTTAAAGTAAATCGATCTTGGATTGATACTCCGTATGTAGGGACTGATGGGTAACTTGTAAGTGGTGAGGGAGATACTGGGAGAGGTGGATAAGGTAATTCCCAATTTGGGGTAATTGAACCAAGGAGTCAGGGACAATGGAGGTAGATATAGGTTGAGAGGGATTAGGTGAAACGGTTGCGGAAGAAGAAGGGAGAGAGTAATCACGAGAAGAAGGGATCAAGGCCTACCGAATGTCACGACAAAGGAGAGCTAGGAGGTAAAGGCAGTTTGGATGGAGAAAGAGGAGGGGTAGTTTTGGGTGAAGATGGCAGGACAAGGGTTGTTACCGTAATAGGCTGTACATCGGATTGCACTAGCACTTCCTCGGTTTGCGCTTGCTCCACGAGTTGCACAACCTCCATGACGGTGTCGAGTGCTTGCTCATGAGAGTGGGACTGTGGCTGAACGACCACATCGTCGAGATGAACGTCTTCCATTACAGTGTCTGGAGTGGCTTGTTCCTTAGGAGATGGTGGAGCAGAGAGGATACTTGCGGAAGAGGCGGTATCCTGCAATTGGATGGTTGAGGAAGGCTAAACTTGACTCTATGAGGGGCTTAGTTTGCGATGCTTCCCCCAAAAAAACTATAGCAGGTCGTCATTATCTTCAACCTCCATCACCTGCACGGATTCTTCATGAAATAGAAGAGCATCCATTAGAGGAGGTTGCGCATGTTGAATCGCCGGAAGAAGGAAAGATAGTAGATGAGGGATTCTCGTGCGAGGGATGTCGCCCTTCACAATCTATCGGGAGACCACTTGACATTCTCAGTGAATACGCCGGAAGAAAAACAAGACCCTATTAACCGCTTCTCGTGTAGCGGCATTGATCATGGAATAAAACGGTCGGGAGATAGTGTATGTGCATTTTTGGAGGTTAAGTGGAGCCACCAAGAATTGTAGGGCTGAGCACTCTAGTTCAGGGTGACAGAAGAATAGCAAATTCATTGGAGGATTGATGCGGGAAGAGCTGCTTCATGGTCATCATTGGCAGGAGGGGCACGTCTACACTACCCTCGTGAGGGAGATGGAATCCCTTGGCGACGGTGTTTAGGGTTACGACAATGCACGGGTTGAGACATGTGAGTGGCTAGCAAGTTTCTATCGAGGGAGTGTCGACTATAACAGAGATGATCTGTGCAAAGAATGGGTGACATTCGATCAAATGCCATGGCAATTCGGTGAATGCTAAAATCCCACGTGTGCGCAAAAACTTTCTCAATTCAGGAGCAAGGCCAATATGGAAAGTAGCAATATTTGCCAAAGCTTCCATGGCGAGCAACAAAACACGAATACAAAAGACAACACAGAACACACAGAGTGCAAAAACACAATAGCAGGAAAGAGGGAGAAGATCGTGATTAAGTAAAAACACCAAATGAAAGTGTGGGTAGAAAACATAATCATCACTAGTTGTTGGGAATATGCATGCATAATGACGACATGCATGCATTAACAGAATCACAGACGTATAGTGCGGGGGTGTTGGCATCATACGGGAAGAAGCAAGTATGGGCATACATGCAGATCTAGCACTAAGGCAACCCATTAAATTTTTTCAATCCTTACATTAGTATAAAAGTGATTCTCATCACTGGCAACCATTGTAAATACCGTTTCATCTTTTTGTAGCTCCATTTTGTGCAAGCCCAGGAGTCCTTGATCTTGGGGAGCCTTAGAAGTAATTGCCTACCAATCTTCATATTTTTTAGACCTCGTTCGAGCCCTCAAATAAGCCTTGGAACCTAATTTTTTACTAGGCAGGACACTAGGTCTGGACAGGGCCAAAGCTAGTCAAAAACTATAAATAGAGCTAGAGAGCTCATTTTTGAGGGAGCTTGTTGTAGTTTTGAGCTTGGATGAGAACTTGGTTGTAATAAAAGTGAATCCATTGTCTTACTCCCTTTGTTCTTGCCGTGTGTGCGTGTGTGTGTATGTGTGTGCATGTTGGTGTGCTTCTCACTCACACATTTGTGCCTTCACTTGCTCGAGGTCTTCATACCATCCTCATGTCTTCCAGGATTGTCATTAAAGGAGGTGCTACTCATCACTGAGCTACACCAAATTTTGGCGCCGTTCTCGGGGATCGAGCTTTGAGGATGAGTGTGTGATGGTAAGACGTAGAGAGGACGCGTTGGAATGGTAAGTAGCAGGTAATTTTCTTGTTTTTTTTCCTCCATCTCCATCTCCATCTCCATCTCCATCTCCATCTCCATCTCCATCTCCATCTCCATCTCCATCTCCATCTCCATCTCCATCTCCATCTCCATCTCCATCTCCATCTCCATCTCCATCTCCATCTCCATCTCCATCTCCATCTCCATCTCCATCCCCATCTTGATCTCCATCTCCATCTCCATCTCCACTTCATATTCCCTCTTCCGTTTCATTCTACTCATTTGCTTTGTGCGAGTTTGAGAGAGAGCGAGTGTGTAGTGTTGTTTTTCTGTGTTTTTGCATGATTCTTGCAGGTTGCAGCATCCTCACCATCTCCAGCAAGCTCAGCACGTACGGAAACTCTCTGTGCATGCCCCGAGGCGTCGAGCTCGAGCAATCGAAGACACATCGAAAAACTGACCCTATCACGATTCTGAGTGCACCACGACATAGTTCAGCTTGAGAGCTACTAGAATCACTAGCCTGATCAGGAAAATTCACCATATCCCGGTCTATCGCGACACACCCAAGTATCGCGACACACCGAGGTATCGCGACACACTGACCTATCGTGACACACTGACCTATCACTACACACCAAGGTATCGTGACACACCGACTTATCGCGACACACCGAGGTATCACGACACACCGACGTATCGCGACACACCGAGGTATCGCGACACACCGAGGTATAGCGACACACCGAGGTATCACGACACACCGAGGTATCGCGACACACCGAGGTATCACGACACACTGACCTATCGTGACATACCGACCTATCGCGACACACCGACCTATCGTGACACACCCATCTATCACGACACATTGACCCAAGCTATTGCGATACACCGGCCTTACGAATAAATTTTTTTGGAGTATAATAATTGATTGACTTGGGATAATTTTTGGGCTTGATTTCTAACACATTGGGACTACCTTAGAGCCTTAGAAGTGGGCCAAATACCTAGAAAACCACAGATGAATTCTCTGAACCCTGAAAGCCTGTTTTGAACCCTAAATGCCTGAACAGACTCATTTGAGAGCAGATCATCTCTCAAGGCTCACATCAAGAGAGGCCCCACAAGGAGTGTCAGATGACCTACCTGATGCTTACTTGTTTAATTTGGAAGTTGTACCGCAGTGGGCCAAGCCCTTAGTGCCAGTACTGACATATGGGCCTAAGCATCCAGTAGTAAATACTCAAGATAAGGAGGTAGTAAAAGCCCAAAAGTATCATATCATGGCAGGAAGTATGTACAAACATACGGATCAAGGAGTATTAGCTTGTTGTGTGGAAGAGGACGAGTACGCGAAGTGGTTGCAATTAGCACATGTGGGTGCATTAGAGCAACACTACTCGAGACAAAGAACCTTACAGACATTGAGGAGACTTGGAGTACACTGGCCAACTATGGAATTTGATGTCCATAGAATGTGCAAAGAATGCCCAATCTGCCGCACTAAACCACCAGTGGAACATGCTACTCTTTATCGAGTGTCTCTAATACCAGATTGGAGTGAACCATTAGTAGCCTTTCTGAGGACAAAAACATTCCCTCAAGATCTGACTTTGGCTAGACAAAGAAGTTTGGAACAAGAAGCCTTAGATTACGCACTCATTGGTGATAATTTATACAAACATGGTAAAGATGGTTACCTAAGACTGTGTGTCCATGAGAGTAAATACCTCAAGATATTAGAGACTGCTCACCAAGGTGTAGCAAGAGGACACTTTGGACCAGATTGGGTGATCAAAGCAATTTTATTTGCAGGTCTTTGGTGGCCAACTCTTCACATGGATGCACATACCTATGTGAAGAGGTGTGAGGTTTGTCAGCGAACCCAGTACCCTATACGAAAAGATGAGATGCCATTGAAACCTATGATGGGTGGACGTGCATTCTCCAAATGGGGAATAGACTTTGTTGGTCCTATTAACCCCCCAGCTAAGGGTTCTCATGCTGAATATATTATTGTGGCCACTGATTATCTAACCAAACGGGTAGAAGTAAAAGCTACAACAAAGAACGATGCTCAAACAACAACTAAGTTCTTATTCGAGGATGTGTTCAGTAGATACGGATTACCAATAGAGCTAATGAGTGATAGAGGCACACACTTCTTGAATGAAGTCATTGAGAACCTTCTCCAAGAATTCTTGGTAATACATAAGAAGTTTGCCCCCTATCATCCACAAGCTAATGGACAGGCCGAGAGCACAAATAAGATTCTATGCAATGAATTGACAAAATTAGTTAATAACAAACACTCTGATTGGGACAAACAGCTACACCACGCTGTTTGGGCATACCGAGTTGCGTATAAAACGGTACTCCAAGCCACACCCTTTCAGATGGTATTTGGCCATAATGCAGTGCTACCATTGGACTTTTTGATACCTACATTGAAAGTAGCAAAAGAGCATGACTCGACAGCCATGAACTCTCCTCTAGAATCTTTGATCTTGAACGTTTAGGTGAGATGAGGCAAAAGGCATATTTCGATACACATGTGAAGGATAAAGGCTTGAAACTAGGAGATCTAGTCCTAGTCTACACATTGAAGCAACATGCACGAAAATTAGAGAAAAGAGGCTATGGACCAATGATTATCAATAGGATCTCCACAAGTGGAGTAGTACAAGTAGCCACTCTAGAAGGTGACATACTACCAAGTTACATAAGCGGATGTAGAGTCAAGTTATATCAAGAACCCCTAACAGAAGAAATGCTAAATCGACTCAATACTGCAAAGAAACGTAAGGAAGAGGAAAAGCGAATTTGAGAAGAAGCACAGGCAGAAGCTTTAGAACGCATCCGACGAATGAGACTGACAAGACAAGGTAGAGATCAGTCCATGAAGCTCTCGGTTATCACATTGCCATGTGCGAGGCTTCAGGTAACCGGTCCCATAAGATAGCTAATCGACGACCCTTTGTGACCCTAGAAGTAGGACAAGGAGAGAGTGCAAGGACCGTGAGAGCTTTAATTGATTCAGGAGCAGCCACTGGTGCAGTTCGGCTCTCTTACTTCCAAAAATTGCAATTGACGGTCAAGCCTATTGAGGCATATCTCATAGGGCTGGGAGGAGTTGAAACCCCTTGCATGGGAGAGGTGCAACTTCCCCTCTACATTCAAGAGGTCCTCATGCCAGAAAAAGTGCTAGTATGTGAAGACGAGGATCTTATCGAACCTCTTGTCTTGGGCCAAGACTGGATCTATGATCATGCAGTCAACCTCAACGTAAGAAGTGGACTTCTTCAGGCTTGGGCAGGCCAAAGCTGCCTTATGATTGAATTAGAAAATCAAGCACTCAAACCATTAGAAAAGGCACCAACTCCTGGTCCCTCCAGGAACCCACATGAAGATAACAATGCTATTCTTGTCCAAAGTTCTATGGTGCAGAGGATTGTCACTCTTGACGAAGGTACAGAAGTCAATGATGAGTTCCCATCTATTCCAAAGAAGATTCTAAAGGGGCAGGCTCAGCAACACACGACACTGAGGAGACTGATGATCAAGAAGCATGAGCACCAACCAGAGCAATATGAAGTACCTCATGGCATGAATCAGATCTGGATACGCAAGGGGGAAAAAACCACGGCTCCAAAGGCAAGTTCTCAAAAAAGCATCAAGCGAGCCACACCGTCAAGGACTAAAACAAAGGAGTTCCCTAGGCAACACTCTAGCTATACCATTTCTATTTGGGTCCCTAAGCGGTCAATGAAGGCTATCCCCAATGCTAGACAGATATGGGTGCCCAAGGTCTGCTTAAGAGCCCAAATAACTTCACCTCCAGTCACTAGCTTAAATCAACACTCACAAGAACTCTTGGCAAACAGCTCAGGGAAGATACCTACACCTCACACTATTACACCTTCGGTCAAACCTAGAAATGTCTGGAAATGGATACCCAAAAGGTCCCAAATCCAGCACAATCTAGTTCATAAACCTGTACCTGTCACCTACTCTAAGAGCTACAAATCCTCAATCAAAGTTTGGAGACTTAAACCCTTTATCAAAACCCCTACCCCAATTTTGTAAATCCAGTACATTGCATATCCAAAGTATGCATCTAGGATGACACTAACCACTAACCAACATTCACACCTATCACAAACACTTCACCTCTAACCACTAACCATCTGGAATGTCATGTTAGTATTGTGGAGGGAACACCATTACATCCTGTTTCCTATGCAACACTAATGTGCCTTTCTTCTTCTAGCAGATAAGCATCAGAAGTCTTATGGCGGCAGCAGCAGGCACGAGCTCCCAGGTAGGCACTAGTACTCAAATGGATTGGGATACCATGCCTGTGGAGGTTCCACTAATGGCTAGGCTTGAAGAGTTTCTGAATGTGCGAAGAATTCCCATCTCGGATCCACCAAGTGGCTTAACCAAAAGAGTGAAAGGACATTCTCATTGGTTCAATGAGATGCCAGGAGATTTGGGGGATGCAGACCATATTTGGGAATCCACGTTGGAATTTGGAGGAGTTTGGTGGACCTTTCAGTTCTTCTCACAAGAATTTGAAGCATTACAAAATGTAGCTCCTCTTCAAGATATTTCGCAAAAAGCGGGATTGCAGGATTATTTTAGTGCCCTCTCTATGAAACCAAGAGGAAATGAAAAAGTTTGAGTTGAACATCACTTTAATTAGAGAAGCCCTTCAGATGTACGACACCCATGTACCCTCTGATCGAGATCCTTTGATACCGGAATCTATGAAGAACAATAAACTTAAGATGTTGAAAGAGATGTGTGCTGTCACCCCAAACATCGCCATACCACTGCGAATGTGTCTTCAACACTTTGCATTTCCCGCTCAAGACCGATTCACACAACCTCATAAAAAGATTTGGTATGGATTATACCTAGCGGAGACCGGGAGCTTACCTATTAAAATGCCAGTGTGGATCCTCGACCAACTATATGAAGGAGGAAAACGAGGTGTAAGGAAACCTACACTGAATGGTTGTTGTGCCATTACAAGAATCATCTACAGATGTCTCGCTTATCATGTGCCGATTGCACGGGCACTTAAATATTCAGAGCTATAGTTCTTCCAGGGACAAAAACCAGGTGTTCAACCAGCTAAAAGAATGCGCGGATCACTTTCACATGTTCTAATTCCTCGCGAGTCCACCATAGAAATCTCCCCTAGAGAAGAAGAACAAGTAGCCCCATTCACGATCCATCTCCAATGACCACAATTAGAGGGCGTGGTACAACCCACTCCATCAGCCCCTCCACTACCCACGGATGCTAAGTTTGCCTCCATGGCTACATTGGCAGAGGATACATCCTTTGACTTTGAGAGCTTCTTGCAAACAACACAGTTATCTGAGAGTGAGTTCTCAGACACTGACGGTCCCGGATTATCATCCCAGAGAGGACGGCCACTTAGTGATGCACGAAGAGTAGATTTGGAAGATGAGGCACAATGCACTCAGGTTGAACACACACATGAACAAGAAGAGGCACAGGAAAACGAATCAGAGGGGAGTGAAGAGGAAGCCCCTGCCTACACTGCACAACTCAAACGGCTCTACAAGATGATCAAGCAGGTACAAAAAAGCCATAAGTTGTCAGAAGAGGCAAATAGAGAAATGGTGAACCAGATGCTATAGGCAGAGAACGTGGACCCTCATTTTACAGAATCATTGAATCTTTTGGTAGATACCTATGGAATAATGGAAGCCATGCGGACCATGGTATATTGTACCACCCCTCAATACGACCAACGAAGGATTGATACGCGACCGCGAAAGGGAAAAATGATTCAGATGGAAGTCTCTACCTCACTCGCTACCACAGCTCAGGAAGATGTGTACATGACCAGCCCCACTAACACTGATGCATGCGACGGCAACACATAGATGCCATCTCCCCCATCACCTCCCACCCAACCCACCAAACCCCTTGCCACTAGCATCATTGAACAACCCACAGCCATCCTTACTGAACCTATACCGCACACCACCATTTTGCCATCCTTACCTATCCCTACCTCTATCATTGCTTGCCCATTTTCCGAACCTCATATAGGTCATCCCGCCACCCATCAAACCATATTAGGCCACCCATCTTATCAACCAGCTCTTGGACAGCCACATCTCCCTACCCAAACATTAACACACCCATTTTCCCTCACCACTACATTTCCTCTTTCCCAACTCCAACCCACTGGGCCCTTCTTAACCTTCTGTTAAAGGTATAATCGCTTATTGTAACTTCAACCGTTAACTACCTACCGCAGACGTTAATTACTAATTCAAAACAACAGTCCTTCGGGAATTCCAGAGTCTGGTTCCACACCTGCGTACCAGATATCTCCGAGTCTCTTGTTCTCTGTACTCAATCTCACCGTAAGAATAGACTGACTCTAGCCAAGTGGGTCCTTGGGAGTGGTAGGGGTCTGTTAGACAGAGGCCCTATACTATTTTCCCAACTTCTCACTCACCCGTCACTCGGTCCGCGCGTCTTAGCTCAGTAGTTGTTTCTGATCAACCAAGGCTATCAACGTCTTAGAATCCCGCACTCCAAACTATACCTGCTATAACAGTTGAGCAGTAGTCCGGATCGAGAGTCAATACACCCAGCGCACTCCTGGTAACTTAACACGAACACACCACGAAATCCTTCTGAACAATCTACAACTTTACCGAGTACCAACTTCAAATCGCAAGACCTACTGACCATAACTTGTCGCGCACTTTATCATCATTCTACTCGTATTCAGAACACTACCGGTACTAATCTTAACACAGATTATACTACCGACCCAGTCATTCACAGAGACTCATAACTCACAACTGAACCATGTTAGTTCTCTATGCTTCCGTGCTCCACAGAAGAACGATAAAAAAAACGCGTTCCAGTTTGAATAACGCTTAAGAAATACTTCAATCATTACCGGGTGAAATCTCTGCAACACAGCATCGATTCGTAACACTGCGTATAACGCACATACGCACACAAGCACATACACAGGAGAGAGAATGGAGCAGACGGAACAGAACAGAGTTACTCTGTTCTACACATACAACACTATACTTGCAAATCCCAAAACACGGGGGGGCTCCTCCTCTGGTCCCTCTGCCGTTCTTTTCATTGCTTTAAATAGAATTTTATTACAAGGCTTGCGCGAATCTTTCTTTACCGCGTACTTCCAGAAGGGTTATTTCTACATTAAAAGCCTCTGTCTAAGTACAATTGTCCTTTGTTCGGCGGCCGTCTAACACTGGCACGCACGATGGACTCGAACCCGCAAGTTCCTATGGTTCGGATACTAGACCTTCTAAGTACATACTTCGGGCGAGCCTAAATGTTCGGGTAATTTTCTTTTTGAGGGTTTCTAACATTTGCACTAAGGTGGTAGGTTCTAATAATTGGGCGTCGGTTCTGACTGCACTGAGGGCTATGGCTTGATTTAACAAAATTTCGGCTTGGGTTTGAAGAAAAGCCTCCTGGAGATAAAATTCGTTGGCTAATGCCGCATCTCGGGCTGTCGTTATTTCAGTCAGTTTGGTCTGCATCTCTCTGATACACTCCTTCTGGTTGCGTATTTGGTTGTCTTGGCGTTCAAATTGCTGTGTTTGGAAATTGAGAGTTTTCTTATACGCATCACGTTCTCTGCGGGCGTTGGCGATATCTTTTTGGTATTGGCCTTCCCGTAGTAATTGTTGTTTGAGAATACGGTTGACCGCGTCGGCACATTCTTCGGCTCGCCGTAATTGCTCTTGAACTTGGTCGGCTTCTTTCTGTTGGTCCTGCATCTTCTGGGTGGTTTCTTGTAATTGAATCTTCGTGTCTGCGATCAATTCTTCGAGAGATATGTTGATATCTTCTTGTTCTTGAAGGGCGGCCTTCAGTGTTCGAATTTCCTCATGTGCGTCGTGTATGAGTTGGTCTTTGGCAGCTAGCTGGTCCAGGGCTGCATCTCGTTGTTGTACTAGCGTCTGCTCTGTCGAAAATCGTGCTTGGAGTTCTGCTAGCTGTGTCCGGAGTTGATGATTCTCGGTCTTTACGGCATCAACTTCTTCCTGGAGGGGGGCGATGTCGGCTTCCAGGGTGTCTACTTTGTGCTGGTATTCGAGTTTCAGGTGGTCCGTGGCTGTCGTAAACTGGGCGGGCAGCTGGTGTGATAACTGGATGAGGAACTGCCCCATGGTGGCAAGTTCCGAGAATGCGTTATGTGGCGGTGGTGGTGGAGGATGACGAGGTTGAGAGGATGTATCGGTGTGTAATTGCTGGGAGTTTGGCGGAGAGTAGTTAGGGGAGGAAAAGGAGGATGCTACGGGTTCAGTGAAGGGTGGGAGGGGTGGTTCCGGTGGGGGGAGGGGTTTGGCAGGAGGTGGTGTAGGGAGAACGGTCTCTGAGGGGTTTACCTTGGCGAGTGTTTGTTGTATGGTTTCTGTCTGGTTGATGGCGTCGATGAGTTGATCCAGTGCTTTGGTGGCCGATTCCTGTTCATCCTGGTGCTGCTCAGATTCTTTTTCTGTGGACACTATTTCTGTCTCTGCTTGATCCTGCTGGTCTGGTTGCTCCGTCGATGTTTCGTTGTGTGTGGCGGTGTCGTGGTATGTTTCCTCTTGGTCGTCTGGCTTGGTCTCCTGATCTTTTCCGGCGGATCCTTGGACTTCACTTTTCGAGGAGCTGATCCGAATTCGCTTGGTACGGAAGAGCTGATTAATCTCTTCGTCTTCTTTTTCAGTGTCCTCGATTGGTTGTGTGGATTCTTCGTGTCGAAGTGCGGGGCCTGCGGGTGGGGGTTGTGCGGCGAGAATGGTTGGGAAGAGGAAGGAGATGATGTGGGGAAGGCGAGAGCGGGGGGTAGAACCCTTTTGGAGCTGTTTTACGATAGCTACACATTCTTTATGGATTCTAAGGAAAAAGTAAGAGGCAAAATTTACAGGTTCGCGGGCAGCTAAATCTAAGGCGGAGTAGAAGGGGCGAGAGATGCCATATGTTCGTGTTTGCAGGTTGAGGATGGCTACAAGGAACTGTAGGGCGGATCGTTCGGGTTCCGGGCGGCAGAGAATGGCGTATTCGTTTGATGAGGAGCGGGGGAATAGTGCGGTCAGGCGGGCGACAGGAATGCTAGGGCCGGTTTCGCGGCCTTGCGGGGTGAGGCGGTAGGCTGCAGAGAAGGCTTGGAAGGTGATGACGGTTCTAGATGGGAGGGAAGGGAAGACCCACTGTCGTTCGGTGATGGGGAGTTGGGTGATGGCATGGATGATCTGTGCGGAGAAGGGATGGGCTTCCACTGAGTGCCACGGCAACTCAGCGAAGTTGGCCAACCCTCGGCATTGCAGGTATTCGCCTACGTCTGTAGGGATACCTTCGCGGAAAGAAGCGTAGTTGGCTAGCGCTTCCATGGCGTTCACAATGCACACTTACAGAAAACACAGAATACTGAGATAACACACACAATCACGAAAACACAATAGCGGTTTTTGGCGCAACTGAGGGGGTTAAATATGGAGAACACGGTGTGGGGGTGAGTATCATTGTGTGGTGCGGGAATGATACGGTTTGCATGTTAGCGTGCGTACTGAGTGACCGGTAGGGAGGGGCGGCTGGTAACATAAAGATTTGTACAAAAGATGGCTAAAAGCAAAACATAAAAATTTATACAAAACGTGGTTCGTCGCCGAATAAATTAAGGCGTACTGGTAGTGGGATAATACGGCCACAGCTTCGATCCATTAATTACTTTTGGAAGTGGAATTTCGGTCAACGTCGTCAACCGAAAAGTTGCCGGACCTACTTGTGCTGAGATCTTGAAAGGGCCGAACCATCGTAGTTTGAATTTTCCTGCTGCTCTGTCCGATTTTGCGTTATAGAAGAGTACAAGCTGTCCTACCGAAAAGATTGGCGTCTTCAAATATCGATCGTGTGTCTTAGCTTGCCTTAGTTGAACTTCGCGCATAGTTAAAAAACTGAGCCATCGGTGCTCATCAAGTTCTCTCAGTGCGTCCATTCGTGCTGTCAGTGAAGATTCCGGTAGCATCTTTTGAGTGATTGCTACCCGCAAACTTGGAATGACTACTTCCATGGGAGCGATTGCTTCTAAGCCATAAGCTAGCTTGAAAGGTGTCAAGCCTGTTGTTACTTTATATGTAGTTCGGTATGCCCATAATACTGCAGGTAGTAGTTGATCCCATCTTTCCGGTGCTTCCATGATCAATTTCCGGAGGATGTTTAACAGTGATTTGTTTGTACTTTCAGCCAATCCATTGGCACGTGGATAATAAGGAGAGCTAAATTTATGTGTGACTTGGAAGGACTGTGTGAGTGCCTTCATTAAATTGTTTACAAAATGAGTGCCTTGATTTGAGACAATTTCCAGTGGTAAACCAAATCGTGGGAAGACATCCGTGAGTAGACATTTTGCTACCGTAACTGCTGTAGCAGACCGCAAAGCCCAAGCTTCTGCCCATCTAGTTGCGTAATCTGTGCAAGTCAGTATGTATCGATTGTTATTGGATACTGCTGGAGGTGTAATTGGCCCGATAAAATCTAAACCCCATTTCTGAAAAGGTTCTAATGGTAAGATGGGTTGCAGGGGGAAAAGATGCCGTTGTAAAGGTTGACCAGCTCTTTGACAAGTATCACATTGTTTAACAAACTGTGAGATATCCCTGTACATTGTTGGCCACCAGAGCCCTCCTTGCAGAATTTTCCGGTGAGTTAAGTCTGCTGCAAAATGGCCACCGGAAGGAATTGAGTGAGTCAAAGTGAGAACTGAGTTAACTTCATGTGGGGGAATACAGCGAAGTAGTATTCCGGTATGATCCGCATAATATAGTTCGCCAGCAATTAACCGAAATCGGCGGCTAAAGACTGCAATTTTCCTTCGAACTGCCTTGGCGGTCTCGGCTGGAAAGCATCCTTCGGTGAGAAAAGTTAGAATCTGATCATAGTATGTATGTGGTGTTTGTAATTTGGCAGTCTCATCGGGCAGTGGTTCAACATTGTAAATTGCAGGAGTCGTGTCATCTATGCCTACCGGAGCTTCACCGGAATCTAGGCGTGATAAGAAATCTGCTAAAGCATGTGCATTTCCAGGTCGGTGAATGACATCATAGTCGAATTCTTGTAAAAGTAGCACCCATCGTGCTAATCGTCCTCCTAAGTGCTGCTGTCTTACTAGATAAACAAGGGCAGCATGATCCACATGAAAGGTAAATTTCCGGCCTAGTAGATAATGTCTGAACTTTTTGATTGAGTAAATCAGTCCTAGACATTCTCTTTCAGTGGTGGAATAGTTCTTTTCTGCAGGTGCAAGCCTTCTACTGGCGTAATAAACAGGGCGAAACCACTTATCTGTTTGCTGCATCAGAATACTACCAATTGCAATATCTGAAGCGTCGACAAAAACATGGAACGGATTGTCCCAGTCCGGTGGTTGTAAAATTGGGGCTTGCGTCAGGAGATACTTGAGTCGATCAAATGTAGTTTGACATTCTTCAGTCCATTCAAACTGTCGGGGAGTTTTTGTGATTAGCCTGTTCAGTGGTACTGCTAGGTGAGCAAGCCACCGCAAGTGTCTGCCATGCCACCGTATTTGACCCATAAAACGCATTACTTCCTTCGGAGTCGTGGGTATTGGGGCTTCTAAAATCGCCGAAATCTTATCTGGGTCCACTCGGATACCTTGAGCAGATACAATATGCCCAAGTAGTTTGCCACATGAAACCGCGAACACGGATTTGTTGGGATTAAGGCATAGTCTATATTCTCGACACTTCTGAAAACAGCATCGTAAATGAAACAAATGTGCTATCATCTTCCCAAAGATTGAGAAGTCGTCGAGATATACTTGCATGAAAGAGGTGAGGTAAGGAGAAAATATCTCCTGCATACATCTTTGAAATGTGCTTGGTGCATTTCTCAATCCGAACCACATTACTGTGCAGGCAAAGACACCCCAATTGGTAATGAAGGCAGTTTTTGGTATATCCTCTTCAGCCATTCTAACCTGGTTGTACCCGCTGTATCCATCTAAAAATGAATACACTTCATGACCTGCAACTCTATCAAGCATGGTATCCAAAAAGGGGATCGGGAAAGGATCTGGTACTATTGCTGCATTTAATTTCCGATAATCCACACAGATTCGTAACTGCTTGTTTTTCTTTGGCACGATCACGATGGGTGAGATCCATTCAGCGTGTTCTACTGGTACAATGAATCCGACTTTTAATAGTCTATCAAGTTCGGCTTTTACCTGTGATGCATAATGGGGGTTCATTCTGTAGCTGGGTTGTCTTTTTGGTTTCACTTCCGGTTTCAACATGACCCTGTGTTGATAGATGCGCGGATCTAATCCTTTCATGTCTTTGTAATCCCATGCAAAGACGTCTGCGAATTCGCGAAGAAGTTTAATCAAATCCTCCTTAAATGTTTCCGGTAAGTTCTGCCTCATCTTCACAGGTCGTGGGTGGTCTCTATCTCCTAGATTGTACGTGATCAGCTGGTCTTCTGGGACATAAAATTGTTGAGGTTTCTCTGTATCATCTGTTGGCTTGAACAGTGGTTGTAATTCGTCGTCATGGGTTGAGGAAGTATCTTCCTGGACCGACTTTCCGGTGATAGCTACTACTGTACATACTGACGTGTTCCAGTTATCTATGACGGATTGTAGGTCAACAGTTCCTAGAGACATTAAATCGGCATTACTCTTCAGAAATTGCTCTTCTTCATCATCTGACAGTCCATCTAACATATGAACTGGTTCAGCAAAGTACGGTCTGGCGTGAGGTTCGCAAGATTGCATAGCATCTAGTTTCACCACATATTTACGATGGGCATCCTTGAATGTAAGCTCTTGTGCAGACCAGTCCTGTACTACCTTCGCATGCTTCAGCCAAGGTCGGCCGAAAAGAAGATTGTAATCCAAAGTGGATTCGGGTAGATCTAGTATGACAAAAGTCATCTTGAAAGTCGTACCTTGTAGAGTGATGGGTACATTCCGCACAAGTCCTACAGGATGGACTCTCGATTGATCCGCCATTCGAACAAAGAATTGAACTGGTTCAATTTCGGTCCAGCCTAGCTTTTTGCATAACGCTGCGGTCGCAATGTTTACGCCTGAGCCTCCATCAATTAATACCTGCGTGATCTTCTGATTCTTATACCATACTGTGATCAAGGGCACTGCGTGATCAATCGCAGCATCAGGTTCCGGTTGAACTGCGGCTGTCGTCGGAATGCAAGAAGGTACTGGGCTGAATTGTTGCTGAAACTGTTGTCGCATCCCGGGCACTAAGGCCAGAAGTTGGCCTAGAGGCAGAGTGATGGATGCCTTGGACAAAATTTCCCAGGCCTGTTGAGCTTGACTGTCTTGTTCTTTTGGACTTGAAGTTTCTACTGACACAGAAGTGTCTGCTGTTGTCTCTACTGATGATGATGGCCCTACTGATGCATCCTTTTGTGTTGTTTCGTCCTTTGATGAAGAAGCCTGAGTCACCGGAATAGGTTCTGGGAACACTGGTGGTTCTGTTGTGGTCCAGTGACTAGCTTTGTTATACATCCTTCGTTGTTCTTGTATCCCTGGTTCAAAGATTTCTGCTGCCGGCTGAAGTTGTTTACCGGAACGGGTCTAGACTGTAGCAGTCTGTGTCTCGATCGGTGTAATTTTTACCATGTTGGCCATTGGATTTTGGCGTTCCTTCTTTCTTTGATCATACTCCATTGCGTCTTTACAAAACCTTCTAATGTGGCCGAATTCGCCACAGAAATGACAGCGTGGAGGTGGTAACTCAGGGTTTTCCGGTGGTGGTCCATTCTGCCATCGGTTGGCATTATAAGTGTTGTTTCTCTGTCCTCGGTAGTTCCGATATCCTTGTTGTTGATTGTTTCTCAGTTGCGGAGGCACATAGTGATTTACTGGTTGGCCATGTTCTTGGATGACTGCATTGACGGTTGCTGTCCCTCGTATTCTAGCGTTGTAGACACAGTTTCCGGTGGTGTGCCCGGTAGTGTTGCAGATAGCGCAAAACACTTGGTTCAGTGCACAGTTGGCACTTGTATGCCCCGAATTTTTGCATGTGGTGCAGTATACTTGCCTGGTGATATCTTCAGCCATATTTTTGTTTGTTTTTAACCATTCCAAGTCTTCTGAAAATCCACCAACCTTGGATTCTAGCTGTAGAGCCATTGCAATGACGGCATCCAAGGTCATAGCTCCGACATATCTTATGATCATGATCTGCTTCAGTTGTGGGGTTAATCCATTGATAAACCATTGAGAGATGACATCATCAGGTAGATTAGCGTGAGCCTGTGGTATCTGTCGTAAATGTGTTCTAAAGAGGGTAGCGTACTCCTGGACGGTCTGATTTACCTTCTGTCTGTTGTTCTGTAGATACTCAAAGATTTCAGAAGGATTCTTCTTTAGTCTGAATCGCTGTAAAAAGGCGTCTCGTACTGCATCGTAAGTACCGAAATGATTGATATCATATTCCGTGAGCCATCTCGCCGCTTCATTGATCAGTGTAGATTGAAAAACAATGGCCTTATACGCCTGATCTGGTGGATGGTTAAGAACTGCATAACTTATCTCGAAAGTTCGTACGTGGGCGTCTGGGTCGTCTCCTGGGAATCCACCGAATTTCGTGTAGGTTACTCCTGTTGGAGGCGGCCTTGGCGGTCCTAGCTGTTGTTGTTGATGTTGTTGTTGTTGGTGTTGCCCGCTCATTGTGAAGGGTTCAGGGTTTCCTTCTGTATCTCGGGATTGATCGGGTGAACTATCGGGACTTGTATCGCTGGATGGTGCGTTTTCCGGTGTGCTGTTTCGACTTAGGATGCTTCGGATCTCTGTTTCGAACAGCTTTCCTTCCTTCTGGATGTCTAATATTCGAAATCTTTCTTCCAAACACGAAGGTTGAGCTGATGATTCCGCAAAAAAGGCTAAACCTTTGCCAGCGATCGGTGATTCTATCACCGGAATCTCACCGGAATGAACCGAAATTGGGCCAGAATGCCCTGTTTTACTACTTTTGCCGAATTTTCCTAACGTATTTCTGACCGTGGATAACTCTAAATCTTTATCTGATATTATTAAACTAGGTTCCAACGGCGTTTTCATAGAGTCTGGACTTGCTATATCTTCGATAGGCTGGGTCGAAGTAGCATCAGAATGTATCGAAGGCGTTGACCGTTCTACCGGAATATGACCGGAATCAGTTGTAACGTTTCCACTTTTCTTGACCACTTGGTCAGATCTAGTTATGCCTACTTCTCCGGAGGCTATCTTTTGTGATTTTCGTGCTTCAATCTGACGATTCTTAGGATATGTTTCGCCCGATCGAGTGACCGGCATGTATCATTGCCTAGTGATACTATCTGAGCAGTTTGCAACAATCTGGATCTGTTGCTACTGTCAGTGAAGCAAATGTTGCTGGATGTTTGCTTCTTACAAACCGTTAGCACTCTAATGCCACTGTCTCACAAGTGACTCGTAATCAAATGCTACTTTACCGCAGAGACTGGTAATCAGTTGCCACTTTCCCACAGGCAACGGGCCAGAGAACTGGCAATCGGATGCCACTTTCCCACAGACAACGGGCCAGAGAACTGGCAATCGGATGCCACTTTCCGACAGACGACGGGCCAGAGAACTGGCAATCGGATGCCACTTTCCCACAGACGGCGCCAAATGTTAAAGGTATAATCGCTTATTGTAACTTCAACCGTTAACTACCTACCGCAGACGTTAATTACTAATTCAAAACAACAGTCCTTCGGGAATTCCAGAGTCTGGTTCCACACCTGCGTACCAGATATCTCCGAGTCTCTTGTTCTCTGTACTCAATCTCACCGTAAGAATAGACTGACTCTAGCCAAGTGGGTCCTTGGGAGTGGTAGGGGTCTGTTAGACAGAGGCCCTATACTATTTTCCCAACTTCTCACTCACCCGTCACTCGGTCCGCGCGTCTTAGCTCAGTAGTTGTTTCTGATCAACCAAGGCTATCAACATCTTAGAATCCCGCACTCCAAACTATACCTGCTATAACAGTTGAGCAGTAGTCCGGATCGAGAGTCAATACACCCAGCGCACTCCTGGTAACTTAACACGAACACACCACGAAATCCTTCTGAACAATCTACAACTTTACCGAGTACCAACTTCAAATCGCAAGACCTACTGACCATAACTTGTCGCGCATTTTATCATCATTCTACTCGTATTCAGAACACTACCGGTACTAATCTTAACACAGATTATACTACCGACCCAGTCATTCACAGAGACTCATAACTCACAACTGAACCATGTTAGTTCTCTATGCTTCCGTGCTCCACAGAAGAACGATCAAAAAAACGCGTTCCAGTTCGAATAACGCTTAAGAAATACTTCAATCATTACCGGGTGAAATCTCTGCAACACAGCATCGATTCGTAACACTGCGTATAACGCACATACGCACACAAGCACATACACAGGAGAGAGAATGGAGCAGACGGAACAGAACAGAGTTACTCTGTTCTACACATACAACACTATACTTGCAAATCCCAAAACACGGGGGGGCTCCTCCTCTGGTCCCTCTGCCGTTCTTTTCATTGCTTTAAATAGAATTTTATTACAAGGCTTGCGCGAATCTTTCTTTACCGCGTACTTCCAGAAGGGTTCTTTCTACATTAAAAGCCTCTGTCTAAGTACAATTGTCCTTTGTTCGGCGGCCGTCTAACACTTCCCAAAACCTACACAAACCACCCTACCTCCATTTTTGGAAAACCTTGTAAATATAGTTCAACAAATTGAGAATCATAATAGAAAGTCCCTTTCCCACCCCACCTCCCCCACATTCACGGCCACCACTAACACACCACCCACCATCCCAGTATTCACGATTCACACTTCACACACAATCACGTCCGATCCCATGGACATTTCACCCTCCACAGGACCACTCACCACCACTTTTGTCTCCACATCACCACTTGTAACTTCACGCACGTCACCACATACAACCACTATCAACACCAGATCCACCTTTCCCTTCCCCATTTCCCAACCCCTTGCATCTCTCACCTCCACCTCTGCATCCACCTCATTTAGTCATGCACTAGACACCATGCTTGAAGCTGCCGCCCAGCTTAAACAGGAATATAGGTTGTTGGAAGAAAACAATAAAGAGCTTTGTACTCTGTCTTCCCACCTCCAGGCACGTGTCAATGCCTTGGAGTTGAGTAATACAACATTACAACATGAGGTTATCGCCCTCCAACAATCTCATGCGGAGCTCGAAGCCAAATATACAGAGATGGGTAAGGCAACTGAAGAATAACTCAGAGATCAGCTCGCCCACAATGCTAGACTACAAAGAAACATAGCCTTACTTTGTCGCCATTTAGTAGCTGCTCAAGAAGACAACAACAGAATCAAGAGAATTTAGAAGTAGCTATCGAAAACACCCCAGGGGCACCTATAGACCCTGCCAAATTCCAAGCTATTCCCGTAGAACACATTCAGTAGGTATTGGAAGATTATGAAACCCTCTTGGAAGCACACGACCAGTTGGCAGACCAGGTAAAGGAACTACAAAGATCCCAAGTGCCCCCACCACACCCACCAGAACCTAAAGAGATGGTCAATGCTGCTACTTCACCAGAGCTCGAATCTTCAACGGCCAATGAGGTACTTGAGCTACACCAACAAGTTGTAGAATTAAAGATTAAGTTGTCACAATATGAATGACCCCCCTCTCCACCCGATCAACCAACAGAAGAGGAGGCCATTGTCATTCCAGTGGAAGAAACATTTGAAGATAATTATGAGCCTCAACCTCTTCCAGGAGGCAGAATCACTGACGAGGGACATGACACATATGAGGAACCCCCTCCGGCATGGATGAAGCAGGTAGAAGAGATGGGCCACACTCACAAAGAGCGCATAGCAACTCAGATGTTGGCCATGAAAACCATTGAGGAGACCATACTCCAATCTGAATATTTCAAGCACTTGGCTACTAGGTGCTTAATAAACAGTTCAGAGTTACAGTATAAGCCCTACTTTGTGCTCTTGGGAGACTACAACGCTGAAGTCAAAAGAGTCACCAATAGGTATCCTTCCTTTGCAACACAGTTCCAACCAGAGGACATCCCAGAAGAAGCTAGAAAAGGTGCCATATTCCAACCTATGTGGAAGCAAAAATTACTTGAGACCTATCCAGAGATGCTACAAACATGGGATCACGCTCCCATGCATTTGAAGTATAGCCCTTGCTTTGGGCCAGTGCAACGGAGAAGATAATGGAAGGCATTTGCCATCAAAGTTCAGAACAATACTAATTGCAAACAATGGCTAAATTACCCCTCCATTGCACCCCCAATAGGTACACCAACTGTAGCCTACATGATGGCTACTATCAGACACTAGATGCCACACCTACATCCCATGCCTAATGTCGTCGCGCAGATGATGCTCAAAATCCTGGACATGATGCAAGTAGTGTTAAAAACTTTCCGCAATGTACGTAACATCCAGCCTCCAATTCCGGGCTTCATAAATGGTAATTATGACTTACTTTATGATATGAGCACGACCCTGAGTATTCGAGTTGCTTATGCATGGCATGCGCGGATCAGATATCTCCCTGCGTGCTACAAGCAAACCTTTGATGACATGTTCACCACGGGGTTTTGGGAATCACACTCAGAAGTATTCGTGCCACGCCCAACCCATCTGCTACAATTATTCGCGTGTGAACAGACAATGCACTCAGAGCTCTACACCACGCCACAACCTGACATGCATGGCGCAGTTAATTGGGATGCCCTTCAAAGAGACCTGTTTAGGGGACTACAGATCAGAGAACAAGAATTGGCAACTGACATACTTCAGCACTACATCGATCAAACCGTGGAGCAAAGGTCTGTCAGAGACGACAGACGCTAGGGGGGGGAGAGTGTTCGCATCATACAAGAAGAAGCAAGTACGGGCATACACGCAGATCTAGCACTATGGCAACCCATTAAATTTTTTCAATCCTTACATTAGTATAAAAGTGATTCTCATCACTGGCAACCATTATAAATACCGTTTCATCTTTTTGTAGCTCCATTTTGTTGTGCAAGCCGAGGAGTGCTCAAGCTTGGGGAGCCTTAGAAGTAATTACCTACAAATTTTCATATCTTTTAGGCCTCGTTTGAGCCCTCAAATAAGCCTTGGAACCTAATTTTTAACTAGGCTCGACACTAGGTCTGGACAGGGCCAAAGCTAGTAAAAAACTATAAATAGAGCTAGAGAGCTCATTTTTGAGGGAGCTTGTTGTAGTTTTGAGCTTGTATGAGAACTTGGTTGTAATAAAAGTGAATCCATTGTCTTACTCCCTTTGTTCTTGCCATGTGTGCCCATGTGTGTGTATGTGTGTGCATGTTGGTGTGCTTCTCACTCACACATTTGTGCCTTCACTTGCTCGAGGTCTTCATACCATCGTCATGTCTTCCCGGATTGACATTAAAGGAGGTGCTACTCATCACTGAGCTACAGGGGGCTAATCATGGTTAGGTAATAAAATAGGAATTTTATGGTCAGTCAGTCAACCGGAACGCGCATAATGGAAAGAGAAGTCAAGCAACAACAGTGACATAAATCAGGTGGAGAATAAAAATACCAATAAATAATCAAGATGAGGAAAGTGTGGCATAATACAGATGAAGTTTTGATCCATTTATGGATTTAGGTAGAAGAGTACTAATTAAAGTGGATAACCGAAACATACCTGATCTTCAATACGATAAGGAACAAACCACCAAAGTTTGACTTGCCAATTGAACGATTACATTGCAACAAAAACAATGAAGTTAATCTTCATCCATATCATCATCGGAAGAAGGGAAAATGGCAGCCATAAATGATGTCTGGGCTTCTGCAAACATTTTTTGAATAATTTTATTAATGGACTTGAGAAGATGTTCTACTTCAGCGAGATTAAGAGTCACTATATCATATTGAGTAGAAGTCGATGCCTAGGATAAAATGACATGACTTTGCATGTCGGCGAGTTGAAGATTGAATTCTTCTTGTAAGTAAAAATCTTGCTAGGAAGTATGCTTCTGGCATTATCATTCAGTACCAAGCTATGCTTCGACTTTAGTTCGGCATAAATTTTCCACTTCCAACTGAGTGGGGAGAGCTTCTTGTTGTGTCGGAGCACCTTGCTTAGTAGCCACCTATGGTGTGCATGCTTTGTCAAGACTCTATTATAGCATGGCCACCTTCTAGTTGAGAGTCCATATCTGCTCTGCTTGTTGGGTCAACTGTAGAGAAAGCAGCACATTGGTTTCTCGTACCATAGATGTGGTCTGTTGCAACAGGGCATGCACCTCAGCTTTGCTTGTAAGTTGACACTTTAATTCATTAGTGGCCGCATCCTTAACCATAATCTATTTCTGCAAATTGGTAATCTTTTGTAAGTGTTGCTGGTTAACTTGTTCAAGATTAGTAGCCTGCTTCTGATATACATCCACTTCGTGGCGATCTTCTTTGAGCTCTTTGAAGTACTATGTTTGTCATGACTCGGTCCATAGTGTTGGTCAAGTGCTGCAATTCAAATTTTTGGTGATGAACAAGTTCTTGAACTTGGTAGAGGCAAGACTACAACCACTGGTTGTATGCTTGAAGCTTAGAGTAGGTCTCGGTGACATGGCCAAAATCCCGTGTAACAAGGGATTGAATATGAAGCAGCTACATGCTCAAGCGATTGAATTCGTGCAATCCGGCCTGGTCATTAACACCGAACCCCCAAAACCATTCGTGAGGAGCAGGTAGGGGAGCTAATTCAAGGAAGAAAAGATCATCTTCCTTAACCAATTTGATCGAATTCCAAGGTGATGTTGAAGGAGAAGGCATAGACCATCGAGAAGGCAAAGCAGGTGGTGAATAGGAGGGGGAAGATGTAGTGGAACTAGGATGAGGAGGAGGGTCCTTGCTGAATAGGTGGCATAGAGATAGGTGGAGGGGAAACTAGAGGGGACGAATACGAGGAAGCCGGTGTTGTGCCCATTGCGACTTGGAGTAGAATAGCGGACAACAGTCCAGAATTATCCACAGGAGGAGGAGAATGTGAACAAAGTGGAGTTGGGTTGTGGGAGTCGAGACGGGACACACTGGAGGATGAGGAAGTTATGATAATTTGTGGAAGACGGGGCCAATACAAAAGAAAATTAATTCTTTTGCCATCTTCATCTTCGAGGGAGGGAATGGGTTGCTGGGTGAAGGAGTGCGACACCAACACTACATGAGCACTAATGGGGAACTCTCCAGGAAACAAAATAGACAAGAGGAAAGGAAGGTGAGTTTTGGGGCGGTTACCAACGTCTAACTGTCAAACAACAGTTTGGAATTCATGGTGGATACAGATAAAAAGGAGTAACGACTAGTTAACAAGTTTATGTACGGTCGCAACAATAAGGAAACATAACTAATAGGAGATACCATATGGGCGGCGTTGTAAATTGAGAGCAAGTACAAGGAAATACAGGATCCAATACTCAGGTTTGGGTCGATAGCTGATAGCATACTCATTAGACCTATGCGGAGGGAATAGTTGCTCCATAGCATCACATGATATGGTTGGGATGAAAATGAGATCCTCGGTGGGAAGAAATATGCTACCCAATCTCCATGGCAATGATGCGAAGCTCCTAGCCATTCCAAAGAACGGTCCAGAGAGTAGCATTCGTCAGCTCAACTGCTATGTTGCAAATAATGCTCTCGGTAGTGGGATGAGCTAAAGTGGCATCCCATTGTAGGAGGCAAAATGTGCCAAGAAGACGAGGCTATAGGAAGGCCTGCATGTCATCCATCACGATGGGCGTCAGGGGTTCAAAATGGGTGAGAACGTCCATGGAGGGTGATAGAAATGCAGTATGGGAGTGATAACACAATACAAAATGTAAAGATACACTTACAAAATGTCGAATGTCCGTGTGTGTGAGAGGGGGTTTAAAACAAACAACAAACATTGCAGTGTCATGTTTGTTGGAGGAGATGGTGGACACCTTCTAGAGATGAGATGGTGCTACACATTTCTGCCTCACACCAACCAAAACTAAGTACAAGAGTGCAAAGTAGACCTCTTGAGCTTTCCAAAAAGCATAGATAATCACCCAAGTACTTTGGAAGATGATCCTCAAATCATTGGATCAAAACAAATAGCTTGGAGTTTTACTGTGAGCCAAAAAATTGCTATTTTGGTCACCACATCAAGTACACGCTGAGAAATAGATCGGGGAAGTTCACTCTTTTGAGTAGTATATGATAGAGTGGAAGAGATGAGAGATGGGAAGATTAAATGTATTAATGCACATACATTACATTGAGATTGGCAATGAATGATTGCACAATGTGAGGCTAATAGAAGAGCTATAGTGTGAGCTCAATATGCCACAAAAATTCCTCTCAAATATCTACTATATCTTCTATATTCCATGCAACTAGGTAGTCCTCTTTTTATAGCCTTTTATTGGAGCCAAGATTCAAGTTTGAATTTGAATCTTTACCTAAAAGTGCTCCAAAGTTTTAGGACTTGATTTGCCATAAATCCTCACCAAATAATTTGTGGAAATATTCTCCTAATAACTCATGGTTGGAAGTGATTCCATATATGAACTTTTACAAGGAGTAAAGATCAATCTTTTACAAGAGATCATTCATGTGCTAACACATGAGTGAACATATGATCTTTAGGATAAGTGACCAAGATTTTAGGCTTGGAGTAATTGCACCAAAAGCTCCCCTTCAATCCTAATATGCTTGTGCTTCAATTCTCTTTAATCTCTTGCAATCCATTCATCATCTTGAACGTGTTCAATTTAGTTCCATCCAAAGATTTAGTTAGAATATATGCACATTGCAAGTTTGTTGATGTAGAAAGTACGCATGCGGAAGCAAAATGAAATGTAAAGTACTCTCACAAAACAAAGAATGTGTGACACAAAATGAGTAGACCATGAAATGGGTAAACTCATGTGGATTAGAAATGAGCTTGCCAAGAGCATGGAGTAGGCTCCTCAAGCTTCTAACCAATTACAAATGGGGGAGAGGCCCTCCTTATATAGATTTGTGAGGGGCTCTCCAAAATACATCTCATGTGGGATAATTCCCCTGAAAGGAAAATGAATGCGACTGGTAGAAGCAAATGGCAAGGTACCCAAATACAAAGGAAATACAAGGAAACGTAATGGAAATGAAATGGAAATAGAGTGACTCCAAGATACAAAAGGGAGATGCACTCTCATATTCTCAACACCCCCTCTGGAGCTCCATTTTGTAGTGTATGGAGGCTGCTAGGGTATGAGAGAAAGGTCCACCTGGAATGTATCAGCAGCAGCACGAGCACCAAGAAGTTGACGTCTGGGAATCCATAGCCTCCAAGTGGTATCAAATGCAGGATCTCCAGGTACTCCATAATATGTCCACCAGATGGATCAAGCAGATGCTCCAGAGGTATGCCACCAACGAGGTACATGAACAGAACAAGATCTCACTGGAGGAGATCACCTCCATGTGTGAGAGATAGGATGACTCCATGTTTTACATAGGAACCTTCAAAGCTTTGACAATGTCTACCACACTATGTGTATTGCTAAGAAGTAGGTCCTGCAAGAGTGAAACATAAAGCATGAAGCATAAAATCATAGTCACATGGTAGTACATCTGTATGCTGAAGTCCTCCATGGAGTGTACAAAGTCCTGATGTGTGTCGGTAGAACCTTGGAAGCCCCCTCTGAATCGAGAAGTTGGCTCAGAATAGGATCCACTTGAGTGATGAATCCAAGTAAATGCAAGAGTATCCTGTGGTAAGTGAAAAGAGGCTGGACTCCATGAATGGAAAAGGACATGCTCAGAATGCTACTGTAGATGAGGTAAGTGGACTCTCGAAGATAGGAATGGAAAATGTCGAGTCACTGATCCTGGAGTAATGCCCAACTGAAGCTGAGGGGAAATATAAGCCTTTGATGGTACGATAGGTATAGCCATGTGAGGTATAAGCGTAGATGATATCTCTGATTCCTCTTGCTCCAAAACTGTATCATGATGTGGAAAGTCATGTACAAAGAGAGCATGATCCACATAGTGTGACTGTTGGATACTGGAATGATCCCCCTGTGAATCGGAAATGGGAGGATCCAAAAGGGATGAATACTTAGAGTATTCATCAAAGGTGCAGTCTTTGGTTACTGTAACTGAGTGACTCTTTGGATCGTAGAGTTTGTATGCCTTTTGTCGCTCACTGTATCTGATGAAAATGTACTGCTTAGGCTGATCATCAGCATGGCCTTGGATGTAGGCATCACTACCAAAGGCACGGAAATAGCTTACACTTGGCTTCTTTTGAAATTAAGCCTCAAATGGTGTTTTGTTCTTCAAAACATCTGAAAATCCTCTATTCTGAATATGAACTGCTGTCTACACTGCTTCACCCCAAAACTTTAGTGGAAGTTGCTTTTGTCTAAGCATAACTTTCGCCATTTGGATCACACTTCGACTCTTTTGTAATGCAATACCTGGTTGAGCATCTTGCTTGGGTTGATACTTGGTTCCATGTTGCTTCAAGTACTTGGAGAAGTTTAGGTTGACAAAGCTACTATCTTCATCAGATCGGATGATCTTCAAAGAACTTGGAAAGTCTTCTTCAATTGTTTTTGTCCACTCCTTAAACTTGGAAATGGCATCTTCTTTATGCTTAAGTGAATAAACCCATGTGTATCTAGTGAAGTCATCTACAATCAGGAAGAAGTAAATTGACCCACTTAGAGAAGGTGTACTCATAGGTCCACAAATGTTGGCATGGACTAATGATAAGGGTTTATTTGCAGAAATGGATGCTTCTTTAGGCAAAGAGAAAGTTGTTTGCTTGTCACATGCTTTGCTATTCAATTCCACTAGTGCAAGCCTGGGTAGACCTTTGACAAGATGATTGGAAGAGATCGTAGCTAAGCAAGAGCTATGTCCAAATCTACAATGCCACAAGTTGAGACTTGAATCCTTGGCCATAAAACTTGAAAGCTTGTAGAGACCCTTATCTTCATATGAAGTGGATTTGCGATCAATGACTTGAACTTTGTTGTGATCGAGATCGAACTGAACCGTCATGTTGCACTTTGTGATGGCTTTGACTGATAGAAGATTCTTATAGAGGCTTGGTACATAAAGAACATCTTTTAATGACTTGGCCTCGCCTTCAGAGTTGATGACTTGAACTTTTCCTCTTCCTTGGATTTCAATGCACTTGTTATCTCCAAGGTAAACTTGTCCTTGATGCTCTTCTAACTCATGGAAATCATCTTTGTCATGGCACATGTGGGATGAAGCACCACTGTCAAAAATCCATTCTTTCTTGGGAGTGGTTGCCATAAGTGCTTTGTGTTCACTTGTGAAAAATAGGTCTTCACTTATGTAGTGAGAATGATGTTCAATCTTGGAATTAGACTTAGACTTGTCTTGGTTCTTTTTCTTGAAGCAATATTTTTCAATGTGGCCAGGTTTGCCTTAAAAATTACAAGTGAACTTCTTCAATGAATCATGCAATCCTTGCTTAGATCCATTGCTAGCCTGATGACTTGTGGTTTTGCCCTTATTGAATGGGCCTTTGGCCTTCATGGCTGACTCTTGTGAGGAAGTCGATTTTGCTCACGAGTCATGAAGGAGCAATAGTCGACGTACCTCTTCCCAAGATAAGACTTGGCCGCGATTATACAAAGTTGTGACAAATGTCTCGTACAACTTAGGTAACTTTTTGAGAAGCCAAATGGCCATGTCTTCACTAGATATCTGACTACCACATAGTGCTAATTTACACTGGTAATCCTCAAATTGGGCTATGACCTTGGTAATTGTGTCGTGTGGCCTAATGATCAAATTATGAAACTTGGCCTCTAATGCATATATTTTTGAAGGGCTTTTGTCTTCATACAATGCTGCTAACATATCCCAAGCATCCTTGGACGTCTTACAGCCCGTGATATGACCCTTTGTCAGTTCGTCACAGGCAAGTAACAACTGACCTAAAGCTCGTTTGTCTTTGACATTCCACACATGCCAATTGTCTAAGTTGGTATGCCTATCGGGTTCAGGGTCTAACCCGTCTACTACCTCATGAAGAAGATTCGTGTAGAGATATGCATGCATGACATCTTTCCATAGATTGTAATTTTGTCCATTGAGGCGTTCATCCTTAGGCATAAAAATAGGGGTGAAAGAGGGTAAGAACTTAGCCATAGATAATGAGCTACCTTCACTTTTGGTCATTACAAAGTTTGGAGGATAAAGTTTTTAGAAACACTATCAAAGACACTTGCCGAAAATACCGCTTCGAAATAATTGCCAAGCTTGAACTGAGTAACGGGTCACCAAAATAAAAATTGTTGGGGAGGGGGGAGGGCTTAGAGTAGCCCTACTCTTGCAAAATACCAAGATGAATTGGCATGAAACAAGGGATGAGAGTAGCCTTATGCACCCCAATTCAGCCTTAGAGTAGGCTTGGGTATGCAAGAAACTATGTGGGTGGGCTTAGAATAGCCTCCAACCCACAATTTGCACACACACCCAAAATCTTCTTATATTGTTTGAGGTACAAAGATGGAGGCACTTAGTGCCTTGAGTGTGCCAAAATAGAGTGTTGAACCATATGGGTAACACAAGGAAACCTTTGAAACACTACAAAGGAACTTTAATGAGGGGTGCCAAATATAATGCCACAATGGGTATCAAGGATAAGGCCACAAGAATGCAAGATGTCTCCTTAATGAGTACAAGGAATGCCCCGTGAAGTATTGAAATTACGAGTCAAGTATCCATAGAGAATGGCAAAATAAGTGGAAAGTTTCAAATGAAATGATTTCATAGTTTAGGAAGCGTAAGCAAAGTGAAATAGGCATCCATGGAGAACAAAAAGGAAAAGGACAAACTAAAAAAACTGAACAGACAGGAACAACCTTACTTTTTAAGGTTCTTGCCTGGCTTCACAGCAGAAACAGAGGACCTTATGGTATCTTTCCTCTTAGAATTATGCTTCTCTCTACCTTTGGGGCTAGGGGAACTAACATTAGTCATACAAACATCTTCCTTGCTGGTACCTCCTGAAAAATCCTGATCAGAAGATAACTCATCAAACCTGTTAATTTGTTCAATAAACATATCTTCACAAATATTGTCTTTATCTTCAAGGGATTAAAGCTTGGTGGTCCCCCTCTTTTGTTGAACTTGAAGACTGTTGCTAATAACATTCATTGGGTTCATACTGAACACAATGGCAAAGGAGGGGCGGCCATAGGTATTGCTAATAATTTGGTTCAATTAATTGAGGAGGTTATGATCAGTCCTACCAACCAATGGATTGCTATTAAGTGTAGAATTCCTCTCAATGTCACTATTGTCAGTGTTTATGCTGCTAACCAAGCTTTACAGAGATCCAGATGCTGGGAAGAAATTTCTAAGATCAATGGGGACATCTGGTTGACTGGTGATTTTAATATGGTCACTAATATTGGTGACAGATCTGGTAATTGTGATAATGTGATTTCTGGTGGTGAAAAACATTGCTGGTATAATTTGTTGAATAAGCACAACTTGGTGGATCTTTCTTTTAACTCTTGTCACACCTGGAATAACAGAAATCAGAGTTCCTTTTTGTCTGCTAGACTGGACAGGTTTTATATGCATGCTGGCAGGAGTCATGATTGTTAGATCTATTTCCTCCAATGACTTTTGGGCTTGTTTGATAAAAAGGAATATTTACAGGTTCAGTGTTAAGAATAATAAGAGTTGGGATAATTGTTCTCTTTGGGACGTGATCACTTCCCCTGCTGATTTTATCCCTAAGGGTAGCCAACTTATATGTAACTTTTGGAAGGCCTGGATGGTAGTTAAATCCAACTATACTCTCCCTATTTGGTTTGCTAATAACTCTTCTTTCATTGAGCAGGATTCCATGTGGCTGGGTTGGTCTGAAAGATCCACCTTCCAGACCCTCCCTATTAGATGGAACAAATGCAGGAAAAAAGGTTTTGCTCATTGGAAGGATCTGATGACTGAAGGTGAAGTTGTAGCCAACAATTATATCCTTGATTCTGATGGTTTGTCTGTGCAGTGTAAACAGATTCTCCTGGGCAAGAAAGAGCAGCTGCTGGAAAAGTTGGAGACCAATCTTTGGAAGAAAGAGATCACACTCCAAGTCTTGGCTGAGGATATGTTAAGCTCCTACAAGAGAAGTGTCAGAAGCATAAAGGAGATCTCTGGGAAACTCAACAAAAAATGGGATCTTCAATGGTCCCATCTTCAATGGAAGTACAGGTTTCAGTGTGCTTGGGCCTTCCCTCTCTCCAACAAACAGTCGACTCTTAACTAGCTCATTCTTCACAAAGGTGTCTGGACTGGCTTTCATGCTAGGAAGTATAAAATTGATGCTGGTCTCTGTAAGCTCTGTGGGAAAGAAGAGGATTTGGATCATTTATTTATCAAATGTAAATCTGCTTTCAGATTCTGGGAGGTAATCTGGTCCTTCTCTCAGATTCAGGGGCTCAAAATTCCCAGTTGTAAAGATATTTTGATTGGAAAATCCTGTGGCATGGACATCCTTCTGTGGCAGATTTTAAGAAACCACCTCTTGTGGTATATATGGAAAAATAGGAATAGTGCCATTTTTAGTAAGAATTGTAAAGATTACTTTTACTCCTGTCTTCTGGGGTTAAAGAAAGTCCTTAGTTTCATCACTTCTTGTAAAGATCCACTTAAGGATCATATGAGCCCCTTTATGATTATGAAGAATAACCGATATAATGTTTGGAAAGCCAAACTCCTCCCCATGTACTCAAAACCTAGGAGTGACATGATCACATTCCTTGATGATTATGTTAACTACTATCTCAAGTGAGACCTCCCCCTCCATCTTGAGTAGTGGTCCTCTGATGTTGTAATTTTTTTCTAGCATCAATTTTATACTTCCTGTTTTCTCAAAAAAAAAAAAAGAAATAGGCATCCATAAATTATGGAAATACGACATGGGCATTGGGTAATAATTGCGCATTGTGGAAGTGACAGAATTCTGACGTGGGCAACTGCGATATCTGCAAATGCAAGTGCCTGTACAATGTGTCGCCTTGATTAACGTAAATGCCACGGTGCCGAATACACTATAGCAAGATAGTCTGCAGACTACCGCTTCTCTGACACCCCACGTGAGTGTCAGTGCAATTGTTTTGGCGTGAGGGCGGCTAATGCTTCGCTGTCCACGATTTGTAAATTGAGCTCCAGGAGCTGGTCGTGGCTTGCTACAGGGGCTGGGCGTGGGCAGAGGGAAACCAATGCATCCTTCCTCGCCTTCGAAGTCCACTGTCTGTTGCGTTCTCAAGCTTTCTCTCCATGAATCCTGTGTCCAACACCCTCCAAGCTTGTATGTTCCACCATCGACTCCCTCTCTGTGCGCAATAGGCCGAGCAGCAAGTGCTTCTGTTTATCTCGTGTGTTATAGTGCTCCAACCCGACGAATGTAGATGACTGGCTGTCTGTGGATGAATGTATGGCCTTAGGAAGATGGCAAAGTCTTGCATAGGTTTCTTCTTTCTTGCTCACTGTTTCTCTGAGTTAAAGACAGTTGCCACCAAGCGTAAAAGTTGCACGCCTTCTCCCGGTCTTCTTCACTTTCTCGCTCTCTCAAGCTCTATCACAGAATTCAGAGCTCTCTTTGTAACAAAAAAAGTGCTAAGTCCCTAGCGAAGGTGCTAATTACTTGCACCATGCAATAGCGTGTTGCCTTTCTAATTGAACCTAAGAGTGCCACTGTATGGCTTGGCGGTACGTGTGTGCGATGGAGTTGAATCTGAGCTACACAGAGGAAGCTGGATGTGATCCCACACTTTTTATCGGATAGGACTAAGTACTGATTATAGGAGATGTGATCCCACACTTTTTATCGGATAGGACTGAGTACTGATTATAGGAGATGCTGACTAGCTCTGCAATCGTGATGCTTGCTCAATTTTCGGACTTGCGCGCCTGAGGAAGAATGATTAGTTCCGGGAGAAAGATGTGCTATGCGGTGCTACTAGACATCCGTGGGTTTACGCCTTGTGTGTGTGTGTTTCTTCGTGGGTGAAACTACTTTGTCTGCTGCAGAGAAGTTCTTGTGTATATTGCAACAGCACACTTGCATCCGCGTGGAGATGCGAAGATTGTTGGCAAGAAAAACATTTATAATAAATCCTCATACCACACTATGACATCGGCAAATGAAGAGAATTATAGGACTATGATAAATTGGATTGGCATGCAATAAACAATCACAACTAAGAGACAAACAGTCACAAATAAGAGACGTTTGTTAAGCAACGAGGCAAAAGACATATGTCCAACCATATGATACCAAAACAACAGTCACAAATAAGAGACGTTTGTTAAGCAACGAGGCAAAAGACAAATGTCCAACCATATGATACCAAAACATGTATGGAGACAACAAAACACCACCAAACCTTCAAGAATAAGGATGGGAGCGATAGAAAAATAAGGGTAGAGGGGGTGAAACAATAAGTATTTAGAAACACTCGAAAGGCAGAAATTTTACATCAACTCCATGAAACCATTCAAAAGGATGAAGCAAACCAACAAAGCATTGTCAAAAGAGGCAAAAATGAGGGTAAATGGTGGACAAATGATGAAGAAAATGGGTGGGTGGGAGGCAAAAATGAGGGTAAATGGTGGACAAATGATGAAGAAAATGGGTGGGAGGGTTGGCAAATGGGCAGAATAAATCCCAAAAATTGATGCCAAAAGGCTTCTCTCAATAAGGAGAAAGCACACCACCAAAGAAGAGCACCACCGCCACCAAAATCACCACCAAACGCACCACCAAGACTTCCACCTAGCGCTCTGATACCATGTAGAGAGTACGCATGTGGAAGCAAAATGAAATGTAAAGTACTCTCACAAAACAAAGAATGTGTGAGACAAAAAATGAGTAGACCATGAAATGGGTAAACTCATGTGGATTAGAAATGAGCTTGCCAAGAGCATGGAGTAGGCTCCTCAAGCTTCTAACCAATTACAAATGGGGGAGAGGCCCTCCTTATATAGATTTGTGAGGGGCTCTCCAAAATACATCTCATGTGGGATAATTCCCCTGAAAGGAGAATGAATACAACTGGTAGAAGCAAATGGCAAGGTACCCAAATACAAAGGAAATACAAGGAAACGTAATGGAAATGAAATGGAAATAGAGTGACTCCAAGATACAAAAGGGAGATGCACTCTCATATTCTCAACAGTTGATACATAGGACAATTGTATGTCCTTGCTAAGTAGCTTCTCTCTCACATAATGATAATGCACTTCAATGTGCTTAGTCCTTGCATGATATACAAAATTAGCAGCCAAATGTAGTGAGCTAGTATCATCTCCAAAGATCATTGGAGTGTATGTATGTAACCCCAAGTCTTTATAGAGTAGCTTTAACCACATTGCCTCTTGTATTCCATTTGCAAGGCCCATATATTCAGCTTCAGTTGATGACAATGCCACAGTTGGTTGTTTCTTTGATGACCATGAAATCAACTTAGAACTTGCAAAAGATAAGTAGCTAGAGGTGCTCATTCTATCATCTTTTGAGCCAGGCCAATTTGCATCAAAGTATAGCTTGATATCCAAGTCAGATGTAAATGGATTAAATAGCCCTTCATTTATGGTACCTGTCAAGTACTTTAAGATCCTTTGGGTAGCTTCCATGTGAGGTTTTCTTGATGTATGCATGAATTGACTCAATGTACTCACCCCATAGCATATATCCACTCTTGTTGGGATTGCATAATTGAGACTCCCAACAAGAATTTGATAGCCCATAATGTCTTCGTGTAGTCTTCTTCACGAGCACTGCATTTATGATTCAATTCCATGGGTGTACCTACAAGTTTTTCATTTTCCATTTTGAACTTGACTATTATATCATGGATGTACTTTCTCTGAGTAATGAAAACACCAAAATATGTATAAACAATCTATAAACTGAGAAAATATGTAAGAAATCCAAGATCATTGATCTTGAAATCCTCCTTCATCTGGGTTTTAATCATCTTGATGCCACTGGCATCATTTCTTGTAATGATAATTACATCCACATAAACACATAGATAAACAACGTCTAAATTAGTCTTCTTAATGAAAAATGAGGAGTCTCGCTTGCTTGCAATAAAACCTTGGTCCTGTAAGTATGTGATCAGCCTATGGTTCCAAGCTCTAGGAGTTTGCTTTATACCATACAATGCCTTCCTTAATTTACATACATAATCACGTTTGCCTTTATCTTCATATCCTAGTGCTTGAGCCATGTAGACCTCTTCAGAGATCCACCCATTAAGGAATGCATTTTTAACATCTAATTGGTACAAGTTCCAATTCTTTGAAGGAGCAATACTTACTAAAACTCTGATAGCTAGCATTTTGGCTATAGGTGAGAAGGTCTCCTCATAATCCAGTCCATGGGTTTGAGAAAACCCCTTTGCTACTAGCCTTGCTTTATACCTGTTTAAGGTGCCATCTAAATTCTTTTTTACATTGTAAATCCACCTGGATCCTATTACCTTCATGGATGGTTTTTTGGGAATCAAATCCCAAGTACTATTCTCTTGAAGTGCTTCAATTTCCTCCTGCATAACTTCTCTCTCCATTCTTCTTTCTTGTTGACTTCTTCAAATGAAGAAGGTTCCTCGGACATAGAATCTTTAGCCATGTATATAGAATGCTTGGTGACTAGTGATGTGTTATAGCCATACCTTATAGGTTTCTTGCTTTCCCTTTGAGATCTTCTAAGTGCTTGATTGGGTGACTCTGGAATGTCTTCCAATTTTTTAAACTTTGCTTTGCCCTTGGATGTCCAAGATTTGAATTCTTCAAAATCAATTTGTTCTTCATATTTAGAGTTGACATCCTCTAATGTATGTGGTTCTTCTTTGGTCAGTCATACTCCAAATCATAGGGTAGCTTTATTTTCTTGCAATCGTCCTCAAACCAAGAGTTATTTTCATCAAATACCTTATCCCTACTAACTATAAATCCTTTGTTAGTGGGATTATATAACCTATATCCTTTTTGATTCTGATCATAGCCAATAAATATGCATCTTTCAGCTTTTGGATCAAGCTTCCCCTAATTTGTGAGGGTATGTGTGCATAAGCAATGCACCCAAAGATCTTACAATGATCTAAAGAAGGTCTCCTGCCATTTCATGCCTCATAAGGTGTTATTCCATCTAGAGACTTCGATGGAAGCCTATTGATTAGGTAAGTGGCTATGGAAACAACCTCTACCCATAGATAATTAGGGAGTTTTTTCTCTTTCAACATTGATCTTGCAGCCTCTATTATTAATCTATTTCTTCTCCCTGCCACTCCATTCTGTTCAGCAGTGTATCTTGTTGTAATCTCTCTCTTTATGCATTTGTCCTGTAAGAAGGAGTCAAACTCATGTGAGAAATACTCACCACCTCCATCAGATCTAAGCCTCTTCAAACTTTTACTTGTTTGATTCTCAATCAATGTGAAATACTTCTTGAAACAAGTGAAGATTTCATCTTTATGCTTCATAAAATAAACCGTTTTCCACCTAATATACTCATAGATGAATGAAACATAGTACATTGACCCTGAAAATTGATGGTTCTCTACTAGGACCCCACACATCTGTGTGTACAAGCTCCAAGTAGTCTTCATACATGTTTCCTCTTTTGTTGAATGGTTGCCTATGTGACTTGCCAAATTGGCATGCTCCACATTTGTAAATCATATGTTGCCTGGACACATTTGGGATGCCAACCACACTTTGATCCCTGCATATTTGCTTCAATGTCCTCTCAACTATATGACCTAGTTTCTTATGCCATATCTCCAATTCAGATAGGGTTAGGTCCTTATAATTGAAGAGAGCAATATTTCTTGTATCTTGAACTCCAAAGGTAAAAAATCTACCAGATTTCTCACCTTTTGCAATCCTCTTGAAGCCTTGGTGAGGGTCCTCCACATATGCTCCATGCCTTGTGAATCTAACCTGTAAACCCTTCTCAACAATCTGTCTAACACTGATTGGATTCTTGGTTATTGTTGGAACATGCAACACCCTACTTAGAAGATTCATGTTACCATCAAATGCTTTAACATTTACAATCTTCTTTACTAAGTGCCTAGTGTCATCACCTGTCTAGACTTCATGCTTTCCTTTGGGTTCTTCAAGGTTAGATAATAATGCTACATTGTGTGCTACATGATTGGAATAACCAGAATCAATATAGAAGAGGTACTCATCATCTTTACCTTGCTTGGTTGTCATATTCATGAGTAATAGGGAATCCTCTTGATCATCTGTATAGTTGCTATAGCCTCTCCTTCCTCTAAAGCCTCCTTGATAGTTGTTGTTGTTATAGCCTTGTTTGTAATTGTGATGGCAATTGTTTCGTCCATTATTGAACCTACCTCTTGATTGTCCATAGCCTCCTCTATGGAAGCCTCTTCCTCTCTGATTCTTTGTGTTCCTGAAGCATTCATGTGTGGTTTAATTGGTGAAACCACAAATGTTGCAAGGTGAAGAATTTTATGGTCTCCCCCTACCTTGCTTTCCTCCTCTGCCCCTTCCTCTAGTACCTCTTCCTCTACCTATGAAATTCACTTGAGAGGTACTTGCATCTTCTTCATTCTTCTTACCTTTGCCTTTATCTTTACTCTTATTTTTATCTGTGTAAAGGGTAGAAGATTGATTACCTCTAGAAGTATCTCCATACTTATTGAGCTTTGTCTCATGTGTGAAGAGTTGCATCATCAATGTATTGAGTTGAGGTATCTATATGTCCATATATAGGTCCATTGCTATGGTAAAAGACTCCCATTTGTCATCAGCCTTGATGCCATTTATGATCTACCTTACTATCTGCTCCTCTGCAATTTCTTCTCCAATAATCCCAAGTTGCTCAGCTACATCCTTCATCTATGTCACATAGTCAGCTACACTTTGCTTTGGTTGCTTCTTCAAGGTTTTGAACTCCATCCAAAGTTGGTTCTTTCTGGCCCTTGTATTTGATGAGAAGTATGAAGATAGTACTTCCCAAGTCTCTTGGGAAGTCTTAGAATTCCTAATATGAGGTAACAAAAAATTAGATATTGAATTGTATATGTAAGACTTGGCTAGAGCATCCTTTGCACAACATGCAGCTAGTCTCTCTTACTCCTCTCTTGTAGGTTGGTTTTTGCTTCTAAAGGTTGGCATTTCTTCATCTCCAAAAATGTATCCATACAAGCTTCTTCCTTGGAGGTAACCCTTCATCCTTAAGGAAATCCATCTCCCATTTTACCTTCATGTTGCTCTGATACCACTATTGGAGGAGATGGTGGATGTTGAGATATCAAGCTCAACATGTGATGATCTAGGGTGACATGTATCAGTTTTTCGTTTCTTTGACATGTATAGTGGTCACACCGGTATATGTCAGAGATACTTCATTGAGATTTATTAGATTTATCTACCAAGATTGATGGCACATTTGTTCCTTGCGAGCTCACTCATTCAGGAACATTAGGTTTTTCCTTATGTACTGGTCTTTATATATTGCACTTGTTGTATTCTTGCTTTGGGTCATCCTTGTACATTCCTTTTTATGTAATAGAAGAGGGAGAAGAAGATTATTCTTCCTTGCCTCAATCTGTGTGTCTGCTTCTCCTTGAGAGTGAGAGTGTGTGTGTGAGCTCTCTTCCTTATCTCCTTCTTCGTTACATGGTATAAGTGCCAACGTGGTTGTAGAGAGCTCGTGGAGAAGGTGACGATGAAGACTACACAGCAAGGCATGGAGAAAATGGGATTCACAAACGACCTCCATTTTCTATGAAAATCGGAGTGAAGGTAGGAGACCTCTCTCAGATCAAAGTTTCGAAGCCACCTCGACCTCCATTTCGAGCCCGTAAGGTGGGGCCCACAAAAAAACCAAGTCAGTTTTAGAAACTATAACTTGCGCTATGTTAGGCAACACTCATATATTCCAAATCCAGAATTTCAAGTGATTTTGTGTATTGTTGATACACAAAAACTATGTTTTTCCGAGATCGAACTGTCACGTCATAGTGCAGTAGTGTTCAAGCAGAAGTGTTGCTTGTAGTATTTTGCAGTGTTGTGAATTGCTGCAGAAATGGCAAACACAGATGGAATGAGTCACCTTATGAGCGATAAGCTAGACAAGAACAACTTCCATGCTTGAAGATTATGTATGATGAATATCCTGATGGGAAAAGGCAACTAGAAGTACATTGAAGGAGAGAACAAAAATGCTCCGCAGTTACCAGAGAGGAATCGGACTATGGACCAATTAAGAGCATATGAACGGTGGAATCAAGGAGCACAAAAGATAATGTATTGGCTATCTGTCAGCATACAGGATAGCATGATTGGGCACATACAGGATGCTATGACTTCGAAAGAGGCTTGGAATAGTTTGGTCACTTTGTATGAGACTAATACAAAGGCACGGAAATTGCAACTCAAGAACGAGCTGCACACATTGGAAAAGAAGAGCATTCAGTAAGTGACTACACTCTGAAAATCAAAAGCATATACGAGTCACTTGCATCTATCTGCGTGAATGTAGATGATGATGATAAGGTGGAAGTGTGCCTTCGTGGTTTAGGATCTGCATATAAGTAGTTCAGAACATCTATATAGACTAGATAAAATATTTGGAATTTTGCTAATTTGGTATCCATGCTGATTATTGAAGAAAAGAATCTTGGTGAGGATTCAAACTCCCAAGGAAAGCCCAGTTCTGAGCAGGTATTCTACTCTAACAGAGGAAGAGGCAGAGGTAGATGTTTCGGAAGTGGAAGAGGAAACAATAACCAAGACCAAGGTCAACAACAGAATCATGCAGGAGGAAGAGGACAGTTTCGAGGCAGGGGGAGCCAAAGAGGTCACAGAAATATCCAAAGAAATGATTCAAGTAATGATAGTAAGGGATGTTGGAATTGTGGTAAACCTGGACACTTTGAACGTGATTGCAGGTTGAAGAATCAAAATAACAGAAGGCAACAAAACAAGTATGCATCCACAAGTGCAGATGATTATGAGAAGTTGTTCATGGTTCAACATCATATGATGAATACGATGTCTGATGGTATTTCAAAATCGAATGATAATGTCTGGTATGTTGATTCAAGTGCTTCAAATCACATGAACAGTCATGCAGAATGGTTTAGTAGTTTGTAGAAATTGTCAGCTCCTAGATATGTTGAAATAGGTGATGATACATCGCATCCTATCAAGCATAAAGGAAACATAGCATTTTCTATGGAGGACGAGAAGGTAAAACATCTTGCTGATGTGCTACATGTTCCAAACATAACAAAGAATCTGGTTTCTGTTGGACAAATGGTTGACAAGGGATTACAAGTCATGTTCAATGCTAATGGGTTATATGTAGAAGAATACAAACATGGTGGATGATTGATTGCCAAAGGAAACAAAGTGGGTAGGACGTTCACCTTAAATGTGAAAATTCTTGAAATGAATGCAACCATGTTTGCAAAAGGTGCAGGAGTCACTTCTAATATAGAGATTTGGCACAAACAAATTGGACATGCAAACCTGCAAAGGCTCAGACTAATGCAGTCAAAGGAGATCGTTCATCGACTGCCAAATTTCAAGGTTTCAGAGATGCAAAAGGTATGTGTAGCATGTCAATTTGGTAAACAGTCAAGATCATTTAGAACCTTATAGGCATGCAATAAGTGCAAAGAAACACACTATGTACTTTGGAGCATCAAGGAGAATGAGTCGATACAAAACAGATAGGTTCCCGGGTCGACTAGCTCAAAAAACTTACTATCTATGGAAGAGACAATGAACTTCAAATGCCCGTAGCGACCAGCGTGATTACAATTAAGACAAATCCCTTTATGGAAGTGATACACATAGGGTTGAGTGTATGGAATGCAAAAAAGTATAAGGAATAAGAAAAATATGCTATAGGAATGAATGCGACATTCACCGGTGGTACTTCCTATTTTTCAGGAATACGCAGAGATTGACCTCGAGATAGAAAAACTCAGATTTCTCCCAATCTACTAAACCCAATGCTATGAAACTTTATAGGCATAAACTAGACACTAATACCTTTCCAATGCGCCATCTTTCACTCAATTTAGAGCTCTGGAGAGAGTGGATCAGGCTCTGCAAGATTACTATTGGCGAAGAAGATGATGTAGAGAATTGAAGAAGCAAGACAATGATGGTCACAAGTGTATGTATATTGCTTTCATGTATTGTACAAGTGATTTCAAGTCTTTACATAGACTCTATGAGTGTTCCACGACTTCTACAAGTGAAATTTGAATTCAAATGAAGATGGGAATGGTTGTTGGAGGGAATCAATTCACTTTCCTACAATCTAGGAAAAGTGAAGATCTAGTTTGATCTACTTTTAGGTGATTGATTGCTTGATTGAATGCAACTTCAACCACCACAAATCCATGGGATTTGGGCTCTATCTTTCTACCTTTACATGTGTAAAGCTGAAGGCTTTTACAACAGTAAATGAACCATCAAAAATCTCTCAAAAAAATACAATAAATGAGCATATGAAAAAGAACTCTCCAACGGATATTCTTTCGATGTGATAGCCTTTGATGTAGATCAAATCCACCTCAAGCATAGTGTAAGCTTGATGTTCCAACAGCTCCCCCTCAAGCTAAGTATGCTTGAGTCTTCATTCTCTGATAGGTTGAATACCTGCCATAGCTTTGAATCTACAAAGCTTTATTCCATCAAGTGTCTTCGTCATCATATCTGCTACTTGCTTTTCAGTTGAAACAAAAGAAATGTCGATCTCCTTTGCCATGAGCTTCTCCCTGATGAAGTGGTAATGGACTTCTATGTGCTTGGTTCTCGCATGGAAAATAGGATTTGCCGCTAGATGCATGGAACTTACATTATCTCCAAATATGTGAGGTTTGGAACTCACAAGTCCCAAATCTGTATACAATGCTTTTAACCATATTGCCTCTTGAGTTGCTATGGTCAAGCCTCTGTACTCTGCTTCAGTTGAGGATAAAGCAAGTGTTGGTTGCTTCTTGGAACTCCATGACACTAGCTTCGAACCTGAAAATGCTAAGTAACCAGATGTACTTTCTCTATCATCCTTAGCTCCTGCCCAATCTGCATCTGAGTAGATTTTGATATCCAAATCTGAAGAGTAAGAATAGAATATACCTTCCTTGATTGTACCTTTGAGATACTTAAGTACTCTGTTAGCCGCATCCATGTGTGGTCTTCTCGGTGAGTGCATTTATTGACTAAGCAATCCCACACTATATGAGATGTCTGCTGTAATAAAGTAAGTCAATGATCCAAGGGTCTGGCCGGTTCAGACAGATCTGAAATCGGACACCGTTTGGTCATCCGTGTGTATGACCAAAGATCTCGAGTTTAGACTTAATAGGAGGTCTTGTGCTCTTGTGAACAAGTGACCCACTTAGCCTAGTGGTTAAGTCTCATGGATGTGAAGGAGGAGGTCTTGGGTTCAATCCCCATGGGAAACATGGGGAGAGTATTTTGCCCAAAGAGATCTAGAGCCTTCTAGAAGCATCCACTTGAGTTAACTCGAGTTAACTGGGACACTTGGCGCACATGTAGTTACATGGCTGGCACATGGATGGTTAGTATCCACCTGCCCAAGAAGGCAGTCCCCTGGAGAGAGCTATATATAGAGGCATTTAGTTGGGAGAAGAGTTATCTCTCTAGCACTTGGTGGTCGTAATTCTTAGGTCCTTACATTGGTATCAGAGCCTAGGAAGAAGGCTTGGGCAAAGTGGAATGATCCAATGGGCTCTAAAAAAGGCACTTGGGCATCCTCTATGTGAAAGGGTAGGAGTTGTGGAAGGCACGCACGTCGGTTTCAAGGATGGACCCAACAAAGAATCAAGTGTATCTCTCAATCCGTAGGTCAGATTGAGGCATATAATATACCGTTGGAAAGCTCTCGGAACAACTTTCCAATGAATTATCTTGGAAGTGTGAATTCCTTGGGAATCATTGGGTGACACTTGATTCAGTGTTCAAGATACCAAGCATGGGTGAGAACAAGGTTCAAGACTGAGGTTGAGAAGAAGGGCTCGAGACACCAAGGTTGCGAACAAGAAGGTTCAAGAGACCAAGGTTGAGAGCAAGGGTTCAAGAGACCAAGGTTGCAAACAAGGTTCAAGAAACTGTGCGAGGTTGAGGAACATCAATTCAAGGGCACCTAGGGAGTTCAAGGGACTGATCAGCGAGGCTAGAGGGATACAAGAGTAGATCATTGAGGACAATGATCGACCAAGGGCGGAAGAATGTAACATAATCCTAGTAGGAGATGGTTGAACTACACCCTAAGAGAGAGGATTAGGAAGTAATCCTCAACCATGGCTTTTGGGGCAAGTGGTTAGCCCATCACATTCCTAACCAAGAGGTTCTGAGTTAGATGTTTATACAATCAAACTTCAAGTTCTCCAAAACAAATTCAAGTGACTCAAGAATTCTCAAAGTCTTGCAAGGGATAAGAATCCCACCTTCATTACTAAGTCCATGCACCAGTCATGCCCAGAAATGGACTAATAATTTGAATCCACCTAGTTCACATGTTTGTGCCTAGATCGCACATCCAGAAACTGTGAATTAGCCAGGGATGTATTTAGATCCACCCTCATTATTATTCACTAGTTTGTACTTTGTCCTGTTCATCAAAGTGCAAAACCAAATAGTGTTTTGAATCATTTGGGCAGGGATGCCACCACAGAGATTAGACATGTTCTTCCAGTTTTGGAACATGACCATGTTCTTCCAGTTTTAGAACATGAGGCTCGGGGGTTGCCTACAGTATGTATATAGCTCTAATTTCGAGGACGAAAATCTTTTCCAAGGGGGGAAGAATGTAATAAAGTAAGTCAATGATCCAAGGGTCTGGCTGGTTCAGACAGATATGAAATCGGACACCGTTTGGTCATCCGTGTGTATGGCCAAAGATCTCGAGTTTAGACTTACTAGGAGCTCTTGTGCTCTTGTGAACAAGTGACCCACTTAGCCTAGTGGTTAAGTCTCATGGATGTAAAGGAGGAGGTCTTGGGTTCAATCCCCATGGGGAACATGGGGAGAGTATTTTGCCCAAAGAGATCAAGAGCCTTCTAGAAGGATCCACTTGAGTTAACTCGAGTTAACTGGGACACTTGGCGCACATGTAGTTACATGGCTGACACATGGATGGTTAGTATCCACCTGCGCAAGAAGGCAGTCCCTTGGAGAGAGCTATATATAGAGGCATTTGGTTGGGAGGAGAGTTATCTCTCTAGCACGTGGTGGTCGTAATTCTTAGGTTGTTGCATCTGCCCTTGTATGAGTAGCATATATCAAGCTACCTACCAAGCTTTGATACTCTTTAATGTCTTCTATTTTCTCACCTTCATAAACACTTAGTTTATGATTCATCTCTAAAGGTGTACCTGCAGGTTTAGTGTTCTCCATTTTGAACTTGAGAAGAAGATCTTGAATGTATCTTCTCTGAGTCAAATACATTCCTTCATGTGTATATATCACCTGCATACCTAGGAAATATGCGAGCTCACCTAGGTCACTGATTTTGAACTCCTCTTACATGTGTCTCTTGATCCTTTGAATGCCATTTAGATCATCACCTATCACAATAATATCATCTACATATACATATAGTTAGATAACCTCATTGTGATCCCTTTTGATGAATAGAGAAGGATCTGAGCTGCTAGCTTTGAACCCTTGATCTTGAATATATGTAACCAACCTGTAATTCCAAGCTCTAGGAGCTTGTTTCAATCCATACAATGCTTTCTTAAGTCTGCAAACATAAGATGGATGATTAGGGTTTTCAAAACCTGGTGGTTGTGACATGTATACCTCTTTACTTATCCAACCATTTAAGAATGCATTTTTCACATCAAGTTGGAGGAGTCTCCAATTCCTTGCAGCAGCTACACTTATCAATGTCCTGATTGTAGTCATCTTTGCAACTAGTGAGAATGTTTCTTCATAGTCTGTACCTTTCTTCATAGTCTGTACCATGAGTCTGTGAGCATCCTTTGGCAACTAATCTTTCCTTGTACCTGCAAACTGATCCATCTGAATTTTGTTTAACTTTATATACCCATCTGCAACCAATTACCTTTTGATTCAGCGATATTGGAACCAAATCCCAAGTGTCTGTCTCCTTCAATGCATCTATCTCTTCATTCATGGCCTTTTCCCAATTAGGATTTCCCTTTGCCTCTTCATAGGTTGAGGGTTCCTTTGAAATAGAGTCTTTTTCCAAGTATATTGAATGCTTCGTAACAAATGTGGAATCATATCCATACCTTTCTAGTTGTTTCTTCTCTCTTGCTGATCTTCTAGGTGCTTGTCTGGAGCATTCTCCAACCTCTTGCATCTTTGCTTTACCTCTTGACTTCCATAGCTTGTAATCCTTTTCTCTTTCATCTTGGTCATTTTTTGTATCACTTCTTGGATCCTTGACCTGTGTATCATGCTTCCTTCCTAATTGATGAGAGTCAGAATCAAGATCATATGGTAGTGTTACCTTTTGTTTGTCTTCATCATACCAAGACCTGTGTTCGTCAAACACAACATCTCTACTTGTAGTGAATTGCTTGGTTGAAGGATTGATGTGTTGGAAACAATGTTCACACTAGTCCAAAATCCCTCACTAAATTCAGGATGTGTAGTAGTTTTTAGTAGACTTTGTACAAGTAAAAGAGTTGAGCGTGATGGTTGGTCTATTGGCCTCCTATCCCACCCACCAAAGATCGATTCCTAGCAATGGCAGCGTGAAAGGAACTTTTATAAAAACATGTTTCTTAGCTTTTCACAAAGACGGACGTGCGAAGGATTTCTATCTTTTTCCGAAAGTGCTTTATTGGAAAGTGCGATCATATGTTTTTGGTTTGCTTTATTGAAACATGAGTATTTTGATGGAGCTTTTCAAGGCTACACAAAGCTATATAAGAACAATCTTGGGTCACTTCAATGCATCCTTCACCTAGTGTTCAACACAAGCCTTTGAGCTTGGACCTCAATAGAGGTGGTGTTTCTTCTAGCACATGGGGCAACCATGGTGCTAACTTGAAGCATGTTGAGGAGCGGCTATGGAGTTCTTCTTGGTGATTCTTCTTGGAAGAAGATGAAGGGTGTGCTCACACTCTACCTCAGGGAGAGGAGGTTATCTCTTGTCATGGAAAGAAGACTTGGTCATTAGCAGCTTGATGGTGAGGATCGGCCATCTACATGTTGTAGTTGAAGATTGTCTTCTACATGAAGATTTCGGGCTACGTCAAAGACATTGGATGGTGTTTAACATAAGATTTACATCTTATGTTAAGTATTCAGGTACATATTCTCTTTATGCACACAGGTACTACTTGGAGTTTATGGAGACATTAGCATCCATATTAGGAGGAGTCCTATTCGGCATAGGTACAAGAGAATCAGTATGTATATGCTTTATGCATATTTGGATGAGGTGTTTGAGAAGGTGTGTTCACATGAGTTTGAGGATTTCTAGGAGCAAACTTGTTAGCATTCTTTGCTACTTTTTAAGTATGTGATCTTTTCATTCACGTATCTGACTTAGGGTCTTCCATAGCCTAAGGTTAGATGCGGGTTTGTTGATTATCAGTTTCACATTGATCCTTCCTCTTTCAGTCACTCATATTCACTCTTCTATAACCTATAAGGTCACACATCTCATGTATATTCAAATTTCTGCCCATACATCTGAATATGTTTGTTACATTTGTACATTCAGTCATCCATCTATTTCTCATCACATAGAGTGGTTGAGAGTTTTGCTCCCACATTGTACATTGAACATTGGTATATATGATACTATGAGTAAGGGATGGCTTACATAACAGCCTACACATGTCGTCTATTCGTTCTCTATCTTTGTCTCATCATCTGTATGATTAAGTTGTGGTATGTTCATGTTTTGTCAATGTAAGAAGATTGCTAGATTCAATGTTGTATATGTTGGACCTATGGAACCACGGACCTGTGACATGAGCCAAGAGCCAAGGGCCTATCTCATTTACAACATTTGGTATCAGAGCACTAAGGTTTTTGTTTCAAAGCTTTAGGACTTTGGCATCAATGCATTAAGACTCATTTAGATTCCCAGGTTTTCCAAAATTCTAGGTTTACAACATATGATTTAAGAGCATCTTCTAACACTTGACATTTGACATACACACTTAATCTAGATGAGTAGAGATTTGAGAATTAGACAATTCAGTTACATGTGTATTCATCAGTGTGGAGTATGAAGTTGATGATCTGTTAGCAACCGAATATCTTTGGAAGAGTTTGCAAATACTTTACAAAAGTATTATTTGAAGACCAAGACTTGATGAAGAGAAGGCTACTTCAAATTCAAGGAAGAACAATGGTTTAGAGAAGATGAAGGAATTAGATCAACATCAAATCACAGGTATCAGTTTCTACTATCAGATTATCATTTGCAGGTCATATCTTAGAAGAGCAGTTATGAAGAGATTTGAAGGTTTCAAGGAGTGCTTTTATACGCTTTCATCATTTGAAAGTTAAAGATACATCAAAACAGGTATCTAGAGGTTTTTCTAGAGAGTTTTGAGAGATCTCTTTCATGGCAAGAAAAGCTTATCTAAGAAGACAAATTTGGAGATGGGATGAGTTTTGTTTTCAACCAATTTTCTATTGTAACTTGGTTGGATATCCAGGTACAGAATGTAATCTAGGTATCTAGAGACAGTAACTCTAGAATGGTAAGTTCATCATTCAGATAAAAGGTTGGTGAATTTAGTTGTTTCAGACATTTGAAGAAGAATTTTGATTTAGAGATATGAGGAGATGATAAAACATGACTCTATATTCACTTCCATTTGTATACCATGTTTGTTTTATCTCTTACTCTTAGTACTAGAGAAAGAGAAAAAGTTCATTTGAAGAGGTCAAGAGTGCTTGCTACTTCAAGATGAAGATAACAAAAGGTATGGAAGAGAAGTTTGAAGACGTTGACATCATCATCAGATGGAAGAAAGATGCAAAAAAAGAAAGTCCATCATTTCCAAAAGAAAAGTAAGGCTTCCTTTTCTCATATATTTTCCATATACTTTTCCTATTTTATCCTCTACACCCAAAGACAAGTCGACGAGGACATCTTGTGAAGAAAGTCTAAAGAAGAAGCAGTTTCTTGTTTTGCATTACACTTGGTCATGATTTAGTAGATTTTACAAAGAATTGCATTGAGAGAATGAAAAGGAGCAGATATATGTTTTGACTCATATATGTATGAGTTATGTTTTAGTTGAAGCTTTTGAGCAGGCAGCTTATATGTTCCCTCAAAGAATTCTTGGAGTGTCAATACAAAGCTACTTGGTATATGACAAGTTGTAGAGAAGTATATTTCTTCTTTATCTAACTCTTAAGGTAAAAGAGTTTTTTGTAGCAGATGTTGAAGACTTGGGTTGAGGTTTTATGTTTGGAAAAGTTACCTCATATTCAGTATATTGAGTATTTTTAGAAAACTTCAAAAAATTCAGATTGTTGATGTACAAGTCAATGAAGAATCTACTTTCTATGATTGTTTAGAATTTTGGATACATGTTTGTATTCAAAAAGGTGGTCCATCAGATCCTATCACTTGATTGAGAAGTGGAGTTAGCCAAAAGAAAATCAAGCAGGTACTATCACATTTCACCCGGGTAGAATATGAAAGATATGAAGTATCAACTTGTAACTTTTGGAGTTCTCAAGGTGAGAAGTTTTGTCCACTTATGTTTCAAGTAGGAATTGCAAATTCTTGGAAGGATTTGTTTGAAGAAAAGTTTTACAACTTTTTGAGAAGCATGGACACTTGGAGACATTCAGGTAATAAATCAAACATTCAGTAATGAAGGTTTCATGAGAACAGATTCTACACAGGAGAGATCATTGATCTTGAATAGATCTTGTATGATCTTGAGTATTTATGATTCAGTTGTCTATCCTTTGTTTGTGAAGATTCTTAGCATTGGAAGAAGTAAGTCAAAGATTCAGATTCTATCATATTTGTGTTGTAGAGAGATAGAAGAAGATACTTGTTATGTTACAGAAGGTTATGAATCCTAAAATGCTTTCAACAAGGTTTTGTTATGTTAGGATCAGCTAACCTTATTCTACAATATGGGAAGCTGAAGACTTACAATGAAAGCTATTAGCAACTGCAGTGCTAATAAAAAGGATTCAGAGATTTTGTTTCAGATACATGTATTCATCACTAAAGATCAGATTTATGAAGGAAGACGTTCCACATTTCATAAAGTCTGATATATATGATGAATTTTGGATACTAGTGTTAAGTCATCCAGGGAGGTGATGAAACATGAAGACTTATTTTCAGCCTTATATGAAAGAATACAGATTCATACTTATAGGTATTCCTATATCAGGTATTCCTATATTTCCTTTGTCAGGTTCTCTTTATGTTCCAGCTTTGAAAGAAGAAGGAAGAAAAAGAATGTTTGGAGAAAGTTCCTGTTAGGATGTTCCTGTTCAGGAGAAGGTTCCAAAATTCTATTGAAGAGAAGTTTGATATTTCAGAAAGGTATTTTTGAGAATTGCGCACATTTATGTTTATACCAGATTCTGAAGGAAAGAGGTATGAAGGATTTACACATTGAACAAGGATGATGACATGATGACATCATAAATATGATCTTTTGATGAGACTCATATTTCAGTTGATTTCAGTTGATTTCAATTGAGTTGAGTTGAGTTGACTTGAGTACAGTCAGAGATGAACCAACAGTGTTCATAATACACTAAGTTGTGAGTTGTCAGTCACAGGTTCCAGGATTCAGTTCTTGTTTAGTGTATTTACATGACACAACAGAAGTACGTTGAGAAACCTTTTTTTGTAAGGTAAATGCAAATATATGGATCCAAGTGTATGTTTTCAGGTTTTTGAAAACAGGAGATAGCAGGTTCAAAGTCAGTACTTGCTACATTTGTTGTCAAGCAGTGATTGCTTGATGTGTACACTATTGGATATCTAGTTTGCATATTTTCTCAAATATTATGGTTCATATTCAACAAGTTCAAGATTTTTGAAGGAAAGTCAAATTTAGTTTTGAAGAAGACTTTTGAAGAAAAGTTCTGAAGTGTAGGAGTACAAGCTTGAAGCTTGTGATAGTTTGCAGCTTGTGAAAGTTTGCAGATTCAGTTCAGTTTGTACCATTGTGACATTGCAGGGGGGATTGTTGGAAACAATGTTCACACTAGTCCAAAATCCCTCGCTAAATTCAGGATGTATAGCAGTTTTTAGTAGACTTTGTACAAATAAAAGAGTTGAGCGCGATGGTTGGTCTATTGACCTCCTATCCCACCCACCAGAGATCGATTCCCAGCAACGGTAGCGTGAAAGGAGTTTTTATAAAAACATGTTTCTTAGCTTTTCACAAAGACGGACGTGCGAAGGATTTCTATCTTTTTTCGAAAGTGCTTTATTGGAGAGTGCGATCCTATGTTTTTGGTTTGCTTTATTGAAACATGAGTATTTTGATGGAGCTTTTCAAGGCTACACAAAGCTATATAAGAACAATCTTGGGTCACTTCAAGGCATCCTTCACCTAGTGTTCAACACAAACCTTTGAGTTTGGACCTCAATAGAGGTGGTGTTTCTTCTAGCACATGGGGCAGCCATGGTGCTAACTTGAAGCATGTTAAGGAGCGGCTATGGAGTTCTTCTTGGTGATTCTTCTTGGAGAAGATGAAGGGTGTGCTCACACTCTAGCTCATAGAGAGGAGGTTATCTCTTGTTCATGGAAAGAAGACTTGGCCATTAGCAGCTTGATGGTGAGGATCGGCCATCTACATGTTGTAGTTGAAGATTGTCTTCTACATGAAGATTTCGGGCTATGTCAAAGACATTGGATGGTGTGTAAATATTATGTTAAGTATTCAGGTACATATTCTCTTTATGCACACAGGTACTACTTGGAGTTTATGGAGACAATACCATCCATATCAGGAGGAGTCCTATTTGTCATAGGTACAAGAGAATCAGTACGTATATGCTTTATGCATATTTGGATGAGGTGTTTGAGAAGGTGTGTTCACATGAGTTTGAGGATTTTTGGCAGCAAACTTGTTAGCATTCTTTGCTAATTTTTAAGTATGTGATCTTTTCACACACGTATCTGACTTAGGGTCTTCCATAGCCTAAGGTTAGATGAGGATTTGTTGATTATCATTTTCACACTGATCATGTTTATTCAGATTTCTGCCCATACATCTGAGTATGTTTGTTACATTTGTACATTCAGTCATCCATCTATTTCTCGTCACATAGAGTGGTTGAGAGTTTTGCTCCCACATTGTACATTGAACATTGGTATATATGATACTAATGTAAGCGATGGCTTACGTAACACTTTACACATGTCGTCCATTCGTTCTCTATCTTTGTCTCATCATCTGTATGATTAAGTTGTGGTATGTTCATGCTTTGTCAATGTAAGAAGATTGCTAGATTCAATGTTGTATATGCTGGACCTATGCAACCACGGACCTGTGACATGAGCCAAGAGCCAAGGGCCTATCTCATTTACAACATGAAGAACATGTAACCCATCTGAGTTGAGTCATATCCAATAAACACTGCCTTTGTTGCCCTTTCATCTAGCTTACCTCTTATTTTAGTGATGGTACATGAACATAAGCTAAAAAACCAAAAACCTTGCAATGTCCAAGACTAGGTTTTCTTCCATGCCATGCTTCATAAGGAGTCATACCTTGAAGTGATTTGGATGGTAGTCTATTGTCAAGGTACACAATAGTTGAAATAGCTTCTGCCCATAGATAATGTGGCAACGTCTTCTCTTCAAGCATTGTTCGGGATGATCCAACTAGTGTCTTGTTTCTCCTCTCTGCAATTCCATTTAGTTGAGGAGAGTACCTAGTAGTCACTTCCCTTTTGATACCTTTGTCCTGCAAGAACTCATCAAAATCTTTTGAGAAGTATTCTCCCCCTCCATCAGATCTAAGATTCTTTAGTGATCTACCTGTATGATTCTCCACATGTGCAAGATACTTCTTGAAGCAATCAAACACTTCATTCTTACTCTTGATAATGTATAGAACAGTCCATCTACTATGGTCATCAATAAATGAGACATAATACCTTGATCTTGCCAATGAAGGTTCTTGACTTGGTCCCCATACATCTGTATGTACTAAGTCAAATAATTTGTTGTGGATGTAGCCTTTGTGGTTGAATGGTTGTCTTTGTGCCTTCCCAATCTGACATGCATCACACCTGTTGATCATGTGTTGCTTTGATATGTTCGGTAGTCCTAGAACACTTTGATCCCTGCATATATCCTTCAAGGTTCTTTCATTCACATGAGCAAGTCTCTTATGCCACACTTCAAGATCACTTAGGGTTTGAGACCCAAAGTTGAATAGAGCTATGTTCTTGGTTTCTCCTACTTCAAAAGTAAAGAGCCAACCATGCTTCTCACCTCGGGCTATCTTCTTGAAGCCTTGACATGGATCTTCCACAAAAGCTCCATGTTGGGTGAACCTAACTTGCAAGCCTTTTTCAACTATTTGGCCTACACTTATTCGGTTTTTAGGGATAGTGGGTACATAAAGAACCTTACTCAGAATGTTTGTCCTGCCATTGGAGGCTTTGACATTACCAATCTTCTCCACATTGTGCTTTGTGTCATCCCCTGTTTGCACTTCATGTCTATGCTTTGGACTTTCCAAATCAGATAAAAGAGAAATCTTTCCTGCAACATGATTCGAACATCCTGAATCTATGTAGAACAAATGATCATCTTCTTTACCTTCTTTGTGGCTTAGATTCATAAGAAGCAATGAGGCTTCATGTGGTTGATCTTCTGAATAATTGTTGTAGTCCCTTCTATTATAGCTTCTATTGTTGTTTTTGAAGTTGTGTCCACTCTACCTCTATTGCTGCCATATCCACCTCTTCCACTTCCTTTTTGGATCTTCCCATTGAACCAACAATTCTGAGTGGTGTGGTTGGTCTTATCACATATGGCACAAGGTTGAACATTCTGACCTTTGGCTTTGTCTTGCTTTGGTCCCTTCTTCTTCCCTTTCCACTTTCTCTTGCTTGCGAAGTTGGCTTGAGAAGTCTCTTCTTCATCTTCTTCCTTCTTCTTGCCTTTCTACTTCTTATCCTTCTTATCTGTATATAGAGCACTAGTTGAATTACCATGATAAGAGTTACCATCCTTTATGCTATTGTTGGCTTCTTGATTGAAGAGTTTTCCAAGAAAGATGTTGAAGTCTGGAGTTTGCACATCCATGATGAGATCATAAGTTGTCGTGAAGGATTGCCATTGTTTATCACTTCTAATGCCGTTGAGAATTTGCCTCATGATGACCTCTTCTTCAATCAGCTCTCCAATGGATGCTAAGTGATCCGCAACCTCCTTGACCTTGGTAACAAACTCTATGATGGTTTGTTTAGGTGTCTTCTTCATTTGGTTGAACTCGTTCCAAAGATGATTCTTTCTTGCTTTGGTACTAACAGAAAAGAAAGTCTCGAGGGCATGCCAAGTCTCTTGAGATGTCTTGCATCCTCTAATATGTGGTAATAGAAAGTTAGAGATAGAGTTTAGCATGTACGACCTTGCTTGAGCATCCCTTGCACACCAAAGTGTGAGCTTATCTATCTCCTCTTGTGTAGGTCCTCCTTTGGATCTCAGAATAGGCATAGCTTCATCACCTGCTACAATTCCATAAAGATTTCTACCTTGCAAATAGGACTCCATTCTGATTTGCCAAGCTGCGTAGTTATGTCAATCAAGCTTCTCAATCATTGAGGGAAAGCTGTCCCCATCTTGATCTAGCTCTCATAGCACTGAAAGAACTTGGAGAAGCTTGTAGAAGGTAGAAAACTGCGTTTCGAAGCGATGAAGTTTGCTCAAGCCAACTGCCACAAGACCAGCCCTGGAGCCCAAGTGCAAAGAAACACACTATGTTGGAGCATCAAGGAGAATGAGTCGATACAAAATAGATAGGTTCGCGGGTCGACTAGCTCAAAAAACTTACTATCTATGGAAGAGACAATGAACTTCAAATGGCCATAGAGACCAGCGTGATTACAATTAGGAAAAATCCTTTTATGGGAGTGATATATATTGGGTTTAGTGTATGGAATGCACAAAAGTATAAGGAATAAGAAAAATATGCGACATTCACCGGTGGTACTTCCTATTTTTCAGGAATACGACATTCACCGGTGGTACAAAAAACTCTGATTTCTCCCAATCTACAAAACCCGAGACAAAAAAACTCTGATTTCTCCCGAGACAAAGAAACTCTGATTTCTCCCAATCTACAAAACCCAATGCTATGAAAATTTATACACATAAACTAAACACTAATACCTTTCCAATGATCCATCTTGCACTCAATTTGGAGCTCGGGAGAGAGAGCAACAGCCTCTACAAGATTATTGTTGGCGAAGAAGATGATACAGAGAATTGAAGAAGCAAGACAATGATGGTCACAAGTGTATGTATATTGCTTCCATGTATTATACAAGTGATTTCAAGTCTTTATATAGACTTTATGAGTGTTCCACGACTTCTACAAGTGAAATTTGAATTCAAATGAAGGTGGGAATGGTTGTTGGAGGGAATCCATTCACTTTCATACAATCTAGGAAAAGTGAAGACCTAGTTTGATCTACTTTTAGGTGATTGATTGCTTGATTAAATGCAACTTCAACCACCACAAATTCGTGGGATTTGGGCTCTATCTTTCTACCTTTACATGTGTAAAGCTTGAGGCTTTTACAACGGTAAATGAACCATCAAAAATCTCTCAAAAAAATACAATAAATGAGAATATGAAAAAGAACTTTCGAACGGATATTCTTTCGACGTGATAGCCTTTGATGTAGATCAAATCCACCTCAAGCATAGTGTAAGCTTGATGTTCCAACAACTCCCCCTCAAGCTAAGTATGATAGGTTGAATACCTGCCATAGCTTTGAATCTACAAAGCTTTATTCCATCAAGTGCCTTCGTCATCATATCTGCTACTTGCTTTTCAGTTGAAACAAAAGAAATGTCGATCTCCTTTGCCATGAGCTTCTCTCTGATGAAGTGGTAATGGAATTCTATGTGCTTGGTTCTCGCATGGAAAATAGGATTTGCCGCTAGATGCATGGAACTTACATTATCTCCAAATATGTGAGGTTTGGAACTCACAAGTCCCAAATCTGTATACAATGCTTTTAACCATATTGGCTCTTGAGTTGCTATGGTCAAGCCTCTATACTCTGCTTCAGTTGAGGATAAAGCAACTGTTGGTTGCTTCTTGGAACTCCATGACACTAGCTTCGAACCTGCAAATGCTAAGTAACCAGATGTATTTTTTCTATCATTCTTAGCTCCTGCCCAATCTGCATCTGAGTAGATTTTGATATCCAAATCTGAAGAGTCAGGATAGAATATACATTCGTTGATTGTACCTTTGAGATACTTGAGTACTCTCTTAGCCGCATCCATGTGTGGTCTTCTCGATGAGTGCATGTACTGACTAAGCACTCCCACACTATATGAGATGTCTGCCCTTGTATGAGTAGCATATATCAAGCTACCTACCAAGCTTTGATACTCTTTAATGTCTTTTATTTTCTCACCTTCATAAACACTTAGTTTATGATTCATCTCCAAAGGTGTGCCTGCAGGTTTAGTGTTCTCCATTTTGAACTTGAGAAGAAGATCCTGAATGTATCTTCTCTAAGTCAAATACATTCCTTCATTTGTATATATCACCTGCATACCTAGGAACTATGTGAGCTCACCTAGGTCACTGATTTTGAACTCCTCTTGCATGTGTCTCTTGATCCTTTGAATGCCATTTAGATCATCACTTGTCACAATAATATCATCTACATATACATATAGATAGATAACCTCATTGTGATCCCTTTTGATGAATAGAGAAGGATCTGAGCTGCTAGCTTTGAACCCTTGATCTTGACGATATGTAACCAACCTGTAATTCCAAGCTCTAGGAGCTTGTTTCAATCCATACTTTCTTAAGTCTGCAAACATAAGATGGATGATTAGGGTTTTCAAAACTTGGTGGTTGTGACATGTATACCTCTTCACTTATCCAACCATTTAAGAATGCATTTTTCACATCAAGTTGGAGGAGTCTCCAATTCCTTGCTGCAACTACACTTATCAATGTCATGATTGTAGTCATCTTTGCAACTTGTGAGAATGTTTCTTCATAGTCTATACCATGAGTCTGTGAGCATCCTTTGGCAACTAATCTTGCCTTGTACCTGCAAACTGATCCATCTAAATTTCTTTTAACTTTATATACCAATCTGCAACCAATTACTTTTTGATTTGGCGGTATTGGAACCACATCCCAAGTGTTTGTCTCCTTCAATGCATCTATCTCTTGTTCATGGCCTTTTCCCAATTAGGGTTCCCCTTTGCCTCTTCATAGGTTGAGGGTTCCTTTGAAATAGAGTCTTTTGCCAAGTATATTGAATGCTTCGTAACAAATGTGAAATCATATCCATACCTTTCTAGTTGTTTCTTCTCTCTTGCTGATCTTATAGGTGCTTGTTTGGAGCATTCTCCAACCTCTTGCATCTTTGCTTTGCCTCTTGACTTCCATAGCTTGTAATCCTTTTCTCTTTCATCTTGGTCATCGTCTGTATCACTTCTCGGATCCTGGACCTTTTTATCATGCTTGCTTCCTAATTGATGAGAGTCAGAATCAAGATCATATGGTAGTGCTACCTTTTGTTTGTGTTCATCATACCAAGACCTCTGTTCTTCAAACACAACATCTGAATTGCTTGGTTGAAGGATTGAAGAACCTGTAACCCATCTGAGTTGAATCATATCCAATAAACACTGGCTTTGTTGCCCTTTCATCTAGCTTACCTCTTATTTGTGATGGTACATGAACATAATCTAAACAACCAAAAACCTTGCACTCTGCAAGATTACTGTTGGCGAAGAAGATGATACAGAGAATTGAAGAAGCAAGACAATGATGGTCACAAGTGTATGTATATTGCTTCCATGTATTGTACAAGTGATTTCAAGTCTTTATATAGACTCTATGAGTGTTCCACGACTTCTACAAGTGAAATTTGAATTCAAATGAAGGTGGGAATGTTTGTTGGAGGGAATCAATTCACTTTCCTACAATCTAGGAAAAGTGAAGATCTAGTTTGATCTACTTTTAGGTAATTGATTGTTTGATTGGATGCAATTTCAACCACCACAAATTTGTGGGATTTGGGCTCTATCTTTCTACCTTTACATGTGTAAAGCTCAAGGCTTTTACAACGGTAAATGAACCATCAAAAATCTCTCATAAAAAAAACAATAAATGAGCATATGAAAAAGAACTCTCCAACGGATATTCTTTCGATGTGATAGCCTTTGATGTAGATCAAATCCACCTCAAGAAAAGTGTAAGCTTGATGTTCGATCAACTATGCTCAGAGACTGATGCTTAGCAAAACTAAGATCCATTGTGAAATTTTAGGGAGATAACAGTATGCAGACTAGAGGACAATGTTTTGCACATAACTCGAGAATGGCTAAGGTAATTAAAATGTAATTTGTACGTACAGATAGACTATTTAATGAATCCATACCAACTTAGATCACTCAAAATGAACAAGTACATGTTGAGAAATAGATCAGAGAAGTTCACTATTCTGAGTAATATATGACAGAGTCGAAGAGATGAGACATGGGAAGATTAAATGTACTAATGCACATAAATTACATTGACATTGGCAATGAATGATTTCATAATGTGATGGAAATATAAGAGCTATAATGTGAGCTCAATATGCCACAGATATTCCTCTGAAATCTCTATTATATCTTTTGTATTCCGCGCGACTAGGTAGTCCTCTTTTTATAGCCTTTTGTTGGAGCCAAAATTCAAGTTTGAATTTGAATCTTTACCTAAAAGTGTTCCAAAGTTTTAGGACTTGATTTGCCATAAATCCTCACCAAATAAATAATGGAAAGATTCTCCTAAGAACTCGTATTTGGAAGTGATTCCATATATGCACTTTTATAAGGAGTAAAAATCAATCTTTTACAAGATATCATTCATGTGCTAATACATGAGTGAACATATGATCTTTAGGATAAGTGGCCAAGCATTTAGGCTTGGATTAATTGCACCAACAATGTCATGAAGGAGTAAGGGGAGTGATGAAAACACATCAGTGGGAGGCACATAAATTCCATGCAAACTCATGCAGATATGGGGGCAAGATAATTATGGCAAGCACAGAAGGCAGACAGAAAGGGTGCAATTTAGACCCATTGACCAGATTGGGAATCTATGTATTGGTGGCCTCTGTCAGATTTAGATTCATAAATTAAAACCAACTAGTCGGTGTCAAAAATAAGAGGGCATGGAAAACGATCATGAGTCTTGGCATGCCGAATCTGAACTTCTTGCATCAACAAAAAACTTTCCAGTCTTTGTTCATCTACTGAACGCAAGGCATCAAGACCTGCAGATAATGAATAAGCTAGTAATAACCCATTGTCAAAAGCCATGTGCAAACTAGGAACAACCAATTTCATGGGAGCTATTGCTTCTTGACCATAAGCTAATTTGAAGAGTGTGCATCCAATAGATACTTTATATGTAGTTCAATAAGCCTAACGAACAGAAGGAAGAAGCTAATCCCACTGCTCTGGGAAATCCATAATGAGCTTCTTCACCATGGTCAGTAAGGAATTATTAGTACTTTCAGCAAGCCCCTTGGCCCTCGGGTAATAAGGTGTACTAAATTTATGGATAATAATAAAAGTTTGCATTAAGACCTGTTTAAGTGTATTCACAAAGTGGGTGCCACGATCTGAAACAATTTCTAGAGGCAACCCAAACCGGGGAAAAACATCCCAAGTCAAACACTTTGCCACCACTTGAGTTGTGGGCGAGCGGACAACCCAAGCTTCAGCCCAGCGTGTTGCATAATCAGTACATGTGAGAATATAAAGGCTATTAGTCAAGATAGCTGGAGGGGTGATGGGTCCAATAAAATCTAACCCCATTTTTGGAAGGGTTCGAAAGGGAGAACGGGTTGGAGAGGAAAATGATGATGTTGCAAAGATTGTCTGGTACATTGAGAGGTATCACATTGCTTTACATAAGCATAAACATCACGCTACATGATAGGCCACCACAAGCCACTTTGCAAACTTTTTTGGTACATTAGGTTAGCAGCAAAATATCCACTAGATGGAAGAGAATGAGCCATCACAACCATGGAAGGAACTTCATGAGTGGGGATACATTGGAGTAGGATGCTAGAAGGATCTGTGTAATACAGTTGATCGACTATAATATGAAACAGATGACTATAAATGGCCAATTTAGAGTGGGTCATGTTAGACACTGAACCCGATGGACACCTAGTAGTGAGAAAAACATTAGAGTGTCATAATACGAGTCAATGATTGGTAAGGCAACCTCTGACACACTTGGTGTAGTTGTGGAATAAATCACTGGAGAAGAGTCATCCACCCAACCTGGAGGTTCACCAGAATCAAGTCGAGAGAGAAAGTCGACAATGGCATGTGCTAAGCCCAGTAGGTGCACAACATCATAGTCAAATTCTTGTAGCAGTAGTACCCAATCAGCAAGCCAACCACCTAGATGTTGTTGTCAGACAAGGTAGACTAGAATAGCATGATCTACATGAAAAGTAAACTTATGATCGAGTAAATAGTGCCGAAACTTTTTAATGGATTATATTAACCCCAAGTATTCCCGCTTAGTTACAGAGAAGTTACCTGCAATGCAAGCTAAATGACAGGTAGCATAATAAATTGGTTTGTACCATTTGTCCTACCGTTGCATCAATACACTTCCAATAGCAATGTCAGATGCATCAACAAAAACGTTGTGCTAGAGGGGTGTGAAGGGAGGCAGACGTTCATCTAAAAGATTCACGCTAACCTAACCATGTGACTACACGTAGGGTGCTTCTAAGTATGCTTCGGGTTTTGGATTGAATTCTCAGTTTAAGAATGATGAAAGCTAAAGGTTTCTAATCTATTTACATTTATTTTAAGAACTATAGGGGAAGCAATATTTAATCTCATGAAAAAAATAGAGCACTACGGCCGTAAGGAAGTACATTCCCATATCTAGCTACAACTTCTAAATAACAAGGCAAAACTAACTCCTCACTAGTTATTTTATCTTTAACTATATCAACTACTTCGTTTTTGATTTGTTTTGAATTAGTATTTCTTTTTAAATTAGGTGGAAACAAGTCTTCTTTGTTCTCAGGTTCCGGTAAAACTATAGATAGTAAAGGTAAAACCCTGGAAATATAACGATCATGTTCTAATGTATGTAAAGTTTCATCAACTATTTTGTCTTTAATTATTTCTATTTCTTTATTTTTTTTAATAATTACGCTATCAATAGAAGCTAGAAGAAGTGTTCCTATAATAAAGTTATCTAATTCTTTACTTTTATTATCAGAACTGCTTGTTGATGCTAAATCCTTAGAAATATGAAATCAAAATGTAAAGAACTTAATTAAATTACAGAGTGAAAGAATAAAGAACTCCAAGATCAATTTTAAGCTTATAGAAAACCTTATGATAAGTTCTAATATAATTTCTTGAGAATAATCCTATACAGATTTATAGTTCTAAATGATCATAAGTTGCTTCAATCTCCTAATGTAGCAATCTCGTAAATTTGTAATCTCGTAATCTCCTTTGCAACCTCTTCACAATGATCTACAAATGAACATTAGACACTTTAAATATGCTTTTAGTAAATATAAAACACTCATTTAATAATTAAGCATTCAATACATAACTTAAACCTATACTAACACATGTAAACAAAGACTTCTAACTTCCTAACTTTAATGTATATGTAAACATGATTCACCTATATGCACATACATACTTGTTAAAATTATACACTTATGCATATGCATTTATGCATATATACACAAGCTTACATGCATACAATCATACTTGCATGCATACACATGCACTGCACATGCTAACATACATGCACACATAATACGCATATGCAAATATACACATGCATATATGCAAAATTCATTCATGCATATATACACTTCACACATTTCTCATGCATGCATACACTACATATGCACATGCACTTTTGCATATGCATGCATCTCACATTCTTACATACACATGCACTTACATGCACTCATGCACGCATACATGCATCTATGCATACACATTCATCTTCAATACACATGCATACTTATCATACATACACATGCACTTATGCATATGCATTCATATACTCATTAGCATCTATATGATCATACCTTCATACCTAACTTAACATTCCCTCTCTCTCTCTCTCTGTCTCTCTCTCTCTAGTCATTCGCAGACCGATGGAGGAGGGGGGGGGGAAGGTTATGTTTTAGAGAGGAGCTTCTAATCATGGCCTCTTGCTAAGCTATCCCTTTAAATTTAGCCTTTCCTCTCGTCCTAAAACTTTCATTAGCCCTTCCTCTTACTACCCACGTGCATTCCCTCTCGCTCTTGAAATGTAAAGCCACATGCTATTTACTTTCTTACCCCTTGATGATAATAAAAATAGAGAAACAATAGTAAATAGCTAGACTCAATTTATTCACAACACCAAATAACACCACGTTTTGCACATGGCATATAAATTTATGATTATGCACACTCAACCGTCTCCAACAACCTGCATTAGTGGTACCACCATTTAGACTTTAGTTACTGCGCCCACTACGTCTACTACTACTATTGCAAATAAAATTCTCTTTTCAAGCCATAATAGAACATGTCAGAATTATGTTACAGCTCATAACATAGCCACATAACTAAGGATTAAGTGATCGGTGCAACATTCGAGATTCTTGTAGCCCAAGATGACTAATCATTGGAATAGCAACTCATATGAATTAGGATCCAATAATGTATACACTTAATGCTTAGTTTGAGTCTCTTAAAAAAAATCTAGACGTAACTCAATACTCCGAGAGTAATGGAATTCAGCAACGCACAAGCTTAAACTGAAAATTGACATTTCACACAACAAAAAGAAATTCATTTCAAAAACTAGAATTCTGCATAATCGTTGAGGCTTACTTCCAGGTTCGTGCTTCAATGTAATTTAAAAAATAAAAAGTAAAAAGAAGTCAGATACAAAGTAAACCCATATACATCGAAGCATGGTAATGCACACACGTTAACCAAAAAAAAAAAAAAATTATGAAGTTCAAAATCCGAGGAATAAAAATCAGATGCATAATCGTCTGTAAACAAACATGATTAAATCCTAAGCTGAACAACTCATTTGGTAAAATTCTCTCTCTCTCTCTCTCTCTCTCTCTCTCTCTCTCTCTCTCTCTCCTTCGTGCGCATTCAGCCTCTTGATGTCTAGTATTCTATCTCGCAGAACAAGAAAATCCCATATGAATGGTTCAAAATGATGAGTAACATTGCAGGAGCTGAGAGTAAAATCAAAATGGCATGAGGCAGCTTGAGCGCTGCTGCATAGCTTACCAGCTCATTGGCATTCTCACCCGAATTGCCATCAAAATAGAAAGTGTGCTTCACAGCGTGCAGAAAATCAGAGGAAAAATTCTCGTGTTGAGGCTAAGCACAAGGTTTCCACTAAAAGATGTGCCACAAGGAAGGACAAGAGGACCATTCCGCAAAAGGATTTAGCCATCGTTTTCTCCTCTTGATGTCTTTTGTTTTGTCTTCATCCAATCCCTCTTTATTTACTCTTAATCTCCTTTATGCAACACAATTTCCATCTCTTCCATTGTATTCTCTGCCAATTCGATCTACAGTGGTCTTTTCCCTTTTCTCTCTCTTTCTCTCTCTCTCTCTCTCTCTCTCTCTCTCTTTCCTTAAACAGACGCAAAGTTTTGGTACATCACTCGACTAGCCATGAAGCCAAAAACGGAAAAGAAACAGCAGAGATGACAAAGTACAGAACACTAAAGGAGAAGGCTCTCTCTCTTTCTCTCTCTCTCTCTCGGGTTGGTCCGTACCTGCAAATGAACATTAGACCATAAAAATGAATAAGCAAACATATAAATACTAACACTAAGCCATGCATACGTTTTCTTCTTCCTAAATCAGTTAGTCATGCAAACTAATCATTAAGTCATGCATTCCTAAACTACATCCTATTAACTTAAACTAACTTAGAGTAAACTACAGATTTCCTAACGTATGATTTTTGTTAATTATTTCATTGCTTAAAATCATTTCTTTTTTATTAATCATTTAATAAATACTAAAGTAGTTTCGAAGATTTTTTTAAACATTAAAGTACACATGAAGGTATAATGGGACACACATATTTAGATCAAATAACATAGGTAAAACACTTAGAAATATTTACACATATATGTATATTTTAAGTATATATATATATATATATATATATATATATATATATATATATATATATATATATATATATATATATATATATATATATATATATATATATATATACATACATACATATAATATAAACCCTAATCCACGTTCACATTCATAGGTACTTGAACACATGCATAATTAAGTGCATTTGCTTATATATACATTTTCAACCCTATAAACATAGGCACATAATTATCTTTATATAACCATGGATACACATAAATCACTTAGAAATCTCATAAACATATAAATGAACATAAAAATGAAGAGCCCAAGTAAGGGTTCAATTAATCCTCCATTCTCTATTCAGAACATATTTTCCTCTTTTTCTTGCAGGTACCTTTAGTCAATCTAAATTAATGCATTACAAAAATATGTGGGAGAGATATCAGTTAATCAATTTTAAATCAAAATATTTTTATTTTCCCATACGACAATTCGAGTGAGGAAATCCTTCTGAAAACGTGAAACGGTAATAGCCAGTTTGGGGCTTGCAAAATTGGTGCCTTCCTAATCAAGGTTTTAAGATGGTCAAAATTGAGCTTACATTCATGAGCCCAAAAAAATTGGTGAGGGGGTAGAGTAGTTAGTCGAGTGACAGGAATGGTTTAATGGGCCAAATATCAAAGATGGCGGCCATGCTAGCGAATCTAGCCCAGGAAGCGCATAACTTCCTTGGGTGTTGTGGGGGATGCATCTAAGGGGGTGCATCTAAGATTTCTTGGACTTTATTGGGGTCCACCTAGATTCCTTGTTTGGATAGAATGTGGCCCAGGAGCTTGCCACATGCTATCGAAAAAAATAGAATTATTCGGATTTAAATAGAGATGGTATTCTCTATGCTTTAAAAAACAGCACTAGAGATGATGTAAATGTGCCAAAGTATCACTGGACAGGGAGAAGTCATCTAGGTATACTCTCATAAAACTCATGAGGTAAGATGAAAATATCTCTTGCATGTAGTGCTGGAAAGTGCTAGGTGTGTTTTGTAAGCCAAACCACATGGGTTGTTCCCACTGTAGCCATCTAAAAATGAGTACATCTCTGAGACAGCTACATCATCTAGCATACTATCCAAGAAGGGCAATGGGAAAGGGTCAGCTAGTGTAGCGGCATGTGAAGAGAGATGGTGGATGCAATCCAAAGATGAGTAGGTGCTGCTACAACCAGCTTCACACCAGTCAACTGAGACTTCAGAGTTGATTAGTAGACCCTTTGAGCTTCCTAAATCCACCAAAATATCAGCCAAGTACTTTGTAACATGTATCCCAAAAGTTTAAGTCAAGACAGACAAGTTGCAAGATGACTAGCTCCAAAAACTTGCTATTTTTGGACATACACCAGTTGGAAAAACTAAATAGTGCTCTCAACCTGGTATGAATTAGATAAATTCCTTTTGGGCATAGCAAAAAGACTTAGCAAGCTTCCCAATCCAAGTTAAAACACTTCAAATGATGGACTGAGCACTGAGAACAACATTCATCAATTTCTACAACATGCCCATCATTCTCGGGGCTTTGTAGAGATAGACCACTGAGTAGTAAAATGTAGATATCTCCAAAAGTATACATTCAATGATCATGAAAATTGATATGCAGAAATTAGACAGTAAGAGCTATCCAACGCATGTTAAAACACTGAACAATGTTGCGTAGAACTTGAGATATGACCTTTTGAAGTTACTGCTCTGAGTGAGTATAGCAGAGAACAAAACAGAGAAGTAGATAATGACAAATGTATAGATTCACATATGATTACAACCACATTGGCAATGAATGTTTGCACAATGGGAGTAGAATGATAGAGCTATGGATTAAGCTCTTCAATCTCTACAACAGGACATGAAGTGGTCAATACAAGGCTTACTAATCGCCTCTTCCTTCTTGCTCTTTTTATAGCTATTCTTGGAGGGAGTTTTGAACTAGAATTCGAATGGCTCCACCTAAAAGTGATCCCCAAAGTTAGGAGATATTCCCTCAGCTCAAACATTCGTGGTTTTAGGTAGTTAGAGCCACAAACTTGCTTTTACATCATGGATGAGGTAAGCCATCCTTTTCCTTTTTCTTTTTTCAATTACAAGAGATAAAAATGAACTCTTTTACAAGAGGTGTTCACATGACTACACATGTGACTTACAAATGATCATAATATCAAGCATATCAAGCATGTAGGCTTGGGTAAAATGCACCAATAGCTCCCCCTCAAGCCTAACATGCTTGGTCTCCAAATAAGTCTTCAATTGTGCTTGATTTCCTGCAAGCCAATCATCAACTTGAATCTACTTAACTTTGTATCATCAAGAGCTTTGGTCAACATGTCTGCACATTGCATATCTGTAGAGACATAGGATAGTTGAATATCCTTGCTCATTAGCTTCTTCCTTACATAATGGTAGTGGACTTCAATATGCTTGGTTCTAGCATGGTATACCGGATTAGCTGCTAGATGTAGTGAGCTTGTGTTGTCACCAAAAATATGAGGTGTTGAAGAATGAAGTCCAAGATCTGTGTACAAAGACTTTAACCACATGATTTCTTGAGTTGCATTAGCCAAACCTCTATATTCGGCTTTGGTAGAAGATAGTGCCACAATTGGTTGCTTCTTCGATGACCAAGAAATGATTTTTGAACCTGCAAATGATATATACCAGGATGTTCTTCTTCTATCATCTCTAGATCGAGCCCAATCTGCATCTGAGTAGACCTTTAGCTCAATATCTGAAGTAAATGAATAAAACAAACCTTCATTCATAGTCCCCTTTAGGTACTTCAGGACTCTCTTGGCTGCTTCCATATGTGGTCTTCTTGGCTTATGCATAAACTAAGTCAATATGCTAACACTATAGCATATATCCACCCTTGTGAGTGTTGCATAGTTCAAACTTCCAACCAAGCTTTGATAGCTTGTGATGTCTTCAATTGGCTCTCCTTCATAAGCACTAAGCTTATGTTTTTGCTCCATAGGTGTACCTGCACACTTGGTATTTTCCATCTTGAACTTGACGAGCATGTCATGCACATACTTCCTTTGTGTGATGTATATACCTGAATTTGTGTAGATTAACTCCAATCCAAGAAAATAAGTGAGTGGTCTGAGGTCACTTATTTTGAACTCCTCCTTCATTTGAGTCTTTACGTGTTTGATTCCTTCAAGATCATTGACTGTGATAATAATATCATCAACATACACACATAAATAGATCACTTCAGATCCATTCCTCTTTATGAACAAAGAGGTATCCGCCTTGCTAGCTTTGAATCCTTGGTCCTACAAATAAGTCACCAATCTGAAATTCCAAGCTCTTGGAGCTTGCTTCAATCCATACAAAGCTTTCTTTAGTTTGCATACATAGTTAGGATGATGTGCGTCCTCATATCCAGGAGGTTGTGCCATATACACTTCCTCAGAAATCCATCCATTCAAGAAAGCATTCTTTACACCAAGTTGATAGAGATTCCAATTTCTAGATGCAACAAGACTAATGAGAACCCTAATTGTAGGCATTTTTGCAACAGGAGAGAAAGTCTCCTCATAATCAATACCATGGGTTTGAGCAAACCCTTTAGCAACTAACCTTGCTTTGTGTCTATTTATACTTCCATCTAGATTCCTCTTGATTTTGTATATTTATTGAGATCCAATTACCTTCATAGATGGCTTGTTAGGTACAAGCTCCCAAGTGTCATTCTCCTTCAAGGCTTCCATTTCTTCAAATGTGGTAGGTTCTTCATTGGTTGAAGCCTTTGCAATGTAGATTGAGTGCTTGGTGACCAAAGAAGTATCATAACCAAACCTCTCTGGTTTCTTCTTCTCCCTTGAAGACCTTCTAAGTGGTTGACGTGAGCTCTCATGTCCACATGTAGCATCCTGCATCTTTGCTTTACCTTTGTTCTTCCATAGCTTTAGTCTTTCCAAGTCTTCTAGGTCAATCTCTGAATCACTTTCTTCAATCTGCTTTGGCTCCTTTGGTTGAAGTGATGGAAAATCTTCATCCAAGTCATATGGCAGCTTCACTTTCCTGTCATCATCAAACCATGATTTGTTTTCATCAAAAATTACATCTCTACTCACAAAAAATCCTTTATTGGTTGGATTGTACAATCTATATCCTTTTTGTTTTTGGTCATAACCAATAAATACGCACTTCTCTGCCTTGGGATCCAATTTCCCTCTTACTTGAGAAGAAATGTGAGCATAGGCTAAGCATCCAAAGATTTTACAATGCTCTAGACTAGGTCTTCTTCCCTTGCACAAGCCTCCATCCTTAGAGACCATGTCGGGTAGTTTTTTTGATCCAATTTGTCAATTGTTGATGGAAATCCATCTCCCATGTTGCTTGACTATGCTCTGATACCACTGTGAAGAGAGATGGTGGATGCAATCCAAAGATGAGTAGGTGCTGCTACAACCAGCTTCACACCAGCCAACTAAGACTTCAAAGTTGATTAGTAGACCCTTTGAGCTTCCTAAATCCACCAAAATATCAGCCAAGTACTTTGGAACATGTATCCCAAAAGTTTAAGTCAAGATAGACAAGTTGCAAGATGACTAGCTCCAAAAACTTGCTATTTTTGGACATACACTTGCTAGAAAAACTGAACAGTTCTCTCAACCTGGTAAGAATTAGATAAATTCCTTTTGGGCATAGCAAATAGACTTAGCAAGCTTCCCAATCCAAGTTAAAACACTTCAAGTGATGGACTGAGCACTGAGAACAACATTCATCAATTTTTGCAACATGCCCACCATTCTCGGGGCGCTGCAGAGATAGACTAGTGAGCAGTAAAATGCAGATATCTCCAAAATTGTAAATTCAATGAGCATGAAAATTGATATGCAGAAATTAGAAAGTAAGAGCTATCCAACGCACATTAAAACACTGAAAAAATGTTGCGTCGAACTTGAGATATGACCTTTTGAAGTTACTGCTATGAGTGAGTATAGTAGAGAACAAAACAGAGAAGTAGATAATGACAAATGTATAGATTCACATATGATTACAACCACATTGGCAATGAATGTTTGCACAATGGGAGTAGAATGATAGAGCTATAGAGTAAGCTCTTCAATCTCTACAAAAGGACATGAAGTGGTCACGTACAAGGCTTGCTAATTGCCTCTTCCTTCTTGCTCTTTTTAAAGCTATTCTTGGAGGGAGTTTTAAATTCGAATTCGAATGGCTCCACCTAAAAGTGATCCCCAAAGTTAGAAGATATTCCCTCAGCTCAAAAATTCATGGTTTTAGGTAGTTAGAGCCACGAACTTTCTTTTACATCATGGATGAGGTAAGCCATCCTTTTCCTTTTTCTTTTTTCAATTACAAGAGATAAAAATGAACTCTTTTACAAGAGGTGTTCACATGACTACACATGTGACTTGCAAATGATCATAATATCAAGCATATCAAGCATGTAGGCTTGCGTAAAATGCACCAACACGGCATTCAATTTTTGGTATTCAACACAGATGCGCAATTGTTTTTTATTTTTTGAAACTATCACTATTGAAGAAATCCATTATGCATGCTCCACCGAGACAATAAATCCCACTTTTAATAGACAATCTAATTCTTCCTTAAGGTGTTGGGCATAGTTCGGATTCATACGATAGCTCTGTTTTTTGACTAGCCTTGCATCCGATTTTAAGACAAGGTAGTGCTGGTAAATGTGAGGATCGAGACCCTTCATGTCCCAAGAGTCCCAAGCAAAGAGATCTATAAATTCTCTAAAGATTGAGAAAACCTTCCGGAAATGTAGGAGCCAGGCTAGCTTTGATCTTAACTGAATGTGGGTGAGCATCACCACCGAGGTGACAAGTGATAAGCTGGTCTTCCAGTACATAGAATTTCCATGAGCTAGAGAGATCATCTACATACTAGAATAAATGTTTAATATCCATATACTCTACGAGTTCCTCAACCTCACTAACCATATTATCCACTAATGGTTGCATTGTACAAGCCATTGGAGACCATTGGTCTAGCACTTGTTGGAGATCTATTGTACCTAGAGCAAGCAAATCCTGATTTGCAATAAAAAATGCTTCCTCCTTGTCATCAGAAAAATTGTTTAACATGTGCACAGGCTCCGGTACATATGATCGTCCATGAATCTCACAAGGTTTCATGTCATCTAAAGAAACCACATATTTACTGTGGTTATTCAAAGATGAGTTCTTGGGAAGACCAGTCTTGCAAAACTCTAGCCTGCTTAAGCCATGATCTAACAAAGAGTAAATTATAATCCAAGCTGGATTCTGGTAAGTCCATAACAACAAAGGTCATTTTGAATACTACCCCTATAAGGTGATGGGGATATTACGTACTACTTCTACTGGATGGACTCGCGATCGATCAGCCATACAAACAAAAAAGTTAACGGGTTCGATGTGCTTCCAACCAAGCTGTTTACAACTTGTGGTCGTAGCAATATTAACTTTTGATCCATCATCGATGAGAACTACAAATTTTTATGATTCTTGAACCACACCATAATGAGGGGGACTGCATGCTCCACCGTAGAGTCAATCTATGGATTAATGGTAGTTGTAATTAGTGCCTGTAATGAGCTTGGGTCAATCTACTATTGGAACTATTGTCTGATGCTACGAACCGTTGAGATATCAAGCTCAACATGTGATGATCTAGGATGAAACGTATTACTTTTTCATTTCTCTGACATGTATATTGGTCATGCCAGTATATGTCAGGGACACTTCATTGAGCTTTATTCAATTTATCTACCAAAGTGATGGCACATTTGTTTTCTTGCCAGCTCACCCATTCGCAGACATTAGGTTTTTCCTTATGTATTGGTCTTTATAGATTGCAATAGTTGTATTCTTGTTTTTAGGTCATTCTTGTACATTCCTTATTATGTAATAGAAGAAGAAGAAGAAGAAGAAGATCATTCTTCCTTGCCTCAATCTGAGTGTGTGCTTCTCTTTGATTGTGGGAGTGTGTGTGTGAGCTCTCTTCATTATCTCCTTCCTCGTGACATGGTATCAGAGCTAGTGTTGCTATAGAGAGCTCGTGGAGAAGGCCAATAGTTATCCCATTAGGGTCACTCATTTTTATCAGATCAAAGTTCAGAGCCATCTCGATCTCCATTTTGAGCTTGCAAGGTGGGGCCCATAGAAAAACCAAGTGAGTTTGAGAAACTTTAACTTGCATCGTGTTTGACAACACTCATATATTCTAGATCTAGAGTTTCAAGTGATTCCGTGTAATGCTGATACACAAAAATTGTGTTTTTATGAGATCAAACTGTCACATCATAGTGTGACAGTGTTCAAGCAGAAGTGTTGCTTGTAGAATTTTACAGTGTTGTGAATGGCTATTGAAATGGCAAACGAAGATGGAATGAATCAGATTATGAGCAATAAGCTAGACCAGAACAACTTCCATGCTTAGAGATTTAGAATGAGGAATTTCGTCATGGGAAAAAGATACTATAAGTACATCGAAGGAGAGAACGAAAATGCTCTGCAGTTACCAGAGAGGAATCGGACTACGAACCAACTAAGAGCATAGGAGGAATGGAATCAAGGAGCACAAAAGGTAATGTATTGGCTATATGTTAGCATACAGGATAGCATGATTGGGCACATACAATATGCCGAGACTCTGAAAGAGGCTTGGAACATTTTAGTCACATTGTATGAGACCAATACAAAGGCATGGAAATTGCAAATCAAGAACGAGCTTCATACATTGGAGAAGAAGGGCATGTTGGTAAGTGACTACACCTTGAAAATCAAATGCATATGTGAGTCACTTGCATCTATTGGCGTGAATATAGATGATGATGATGATAAGGTGGAAGTGTGCCTTCGTGGTTTAGGAGCTGCATATAAGCAGTTCAGAACTTCTATACAGACCAGAGAAAATATTCAGAATTTTGTTGATTTGGTATCTATGCTGACTATTGAAGAAGAGAATCTTAGTGAGGATTCAAACTCCCGAGGAAATCCCAATTCTGAGCAGGTATTCTACTCTAGCAAAAGAAGAGGTAGAGGTAGAGGTTTCAAAAGTGGAAGACGAAATAGTAACCAAGACCAAGGTCAACAACAGAATCATGCAGGAGGAAGAGGACAACTTCGAGGGAGGGGGAGCCAAAGAGGTCACATAAATTTCCACAGAAATGATTCAGGTAATGACAGTAAAGGATGCTTGAATTGTGGTAAACCTAGACACTTTGAGCATGATTGCAGGTTGAAGAATCAAAATAACAGAAGGCAGCAAAACAACTATGGATCCACGAGTGTAGATGATTCTGAGAAGTTGTTCATTGTTCAACATCACATGATAAATACAATGTCTACTGGTGTTTCAAAATCAAATGATAATGTCTGGTATGTTGGTTCAGGTGCTTCAAATCACATGACCTGTCATGTAGAATGGTTTAGTACTTTGCAAAAATTGCCAGTTCCTCGATATGTTGAAACAGGTGATAACACATCACACCCTATGGATCATACAAGGAACATAACATTGTCCATGGAGGATGGGAAGGTAAAACATCTTGCTCATGTGCTGCATGTTCCAAATATAATAAAGAATCTGATTTCTGTTGGACAAATGGTTGACCAGGGATTACAAGTTAGGTTCAATGATGATAGGTCATATGTAGAAGAATATAAACGGGATGGAAGATTGATTGGCAAAGGAAACAAAGTGGGTAGGATGTTCACCTTAAATGTGAAAATTCCTAAAATGAATGTAGCCATGTTTGCAAAAGGTGCAGGAGTCATTGTTGATATAGAGAACTGGCACAAACCGATTGGACATGCAAACTTGCAAAAGCTGAAATTGATGCAGTCAAAGGAGATTGTCCATGGACTACCAAATTTCAAGGTTGTAGAGATGCAAAAGGTATGTGCAGCATGTCAAATTGGAAAACAGTCAAGAGTATCATTTCCACATGACAAGCATGTTAGTGAGAACATACTAGAAATAGTACATACAGATGTTTGGGGTCCTGCAAAGACCACATCTATGGGCAGTTGCAGGTTTTATGTTACATTCATCGATTACCATACACAAAAAGTATCGATCTATTTCATGAAAGAGAAGAGTGAGGTGTTCACTCACTTCCAAAATTTTAAAGCTATGGTGGAAAAGTAGACAAGGAAGTATATTCAAACATTAAGATCTGATGGAGAAGGTGAATACATGTCAAATGAGTTCAGAAATTTTCTAAAAAATCATGGAATTTGACACTAGTTTTAATGCACATACACACCACAACAGAATCGCATTGTTGAATGCAAAAATAGATAGATTGCAGAAATAGCAAGAGCCTTGATGGCTGAGAAGAATATGCCTCATTGTTATTGGGTAGAAGTTGTTCATACTACTGTATACATCATGAATCAAACTCCGAATGCTGTTGTACATCAAGTTACACCTGAAGAAAAGTTTACAGGTCAAAAGCAAAACTTTCACATCTAAACGTTTTTGGTTGTATTAAATATGTACATGTTCTAGATGAGTTGAGGATGAAGCTTGATCCAAAAGCAAAAAAATGTGTCTTCATTGGATGCTCTCTTGAGCAAAAGGGATATAAATGTTATAATCCACTCACATGATAGGTGGAGGTGAGTAGAGATGTGATATTTGATGAAATGCCAACCTTCTATGTAGATGCCAAAGAAGGATTGAATCTTGAACCAAATGACAAAGAAAATGCTGAAAAATCAAGTGCAAAATCTCAAGTTTTGAGTTCAGATGCATCACCAAGCAACAGTTCCAACTCAAATTCATGGAGTGGAAGCTTGCATGGAAATTTCAGTCCAACAAATTGTTGAGCCCATAAAAGTCATGTTGGTCAAAGTCAATTGCAGTCAAAGTCAAAAGATCAAGTCAACTGGTCAAGGTCAACTGGTCAAGGTCAACTGGTCAAAGTCAACAAGGTAAAGGTCAAAGTCAATAGGTGCAAAGTCAAAGTGCTAAAATGCAGGTGTCAAAGTGCACAGGTAGTGCACAATTAATTGTCCACAAAGGGTAAATTGGAGAAAGTGAGTTGCAGGTTGCAGAGGTATTTTCTCTAATTTCCCTAAGGTTCAAAGTGTGTTTTAAAGTGTTTTGGAAGGTTCAAGTGAACCCCCCCTTAGGTGCAAAAGTGAAGACTTAAAAGGAAATGTGAAGGTATGTGAAGCGGCAACGTACGCACAGGTGAAAGTATGGCCCCCCATTAAAATTTTGGGTTTTAGTCTAAAGTCACTACAGGACAAAACAGTGAGTCGTTGGCTGCCACTTGTGAAGAAAATCTTGGGAAATCAAAGTGACCACCAAGATACCATTGCAGTTAGGGGCGTACGTGATCGACACACTCAAATCAAGGCAAGGTCTATTCTTGGACCAATCTTAGAGTAAGCAAGAGAAGCATAGTCTAAGGGAAGCAAGAGAGAGAAGGGCAAGAGTCACCAGAGTGCGACGTAGAGAAGTGGAAGTGCAAGGTGCATGGAGTGCGACTAAGGATTTGTGCAGAGAGTGCTAAGCTATACTTCCCCAAGGATCTCAAGGTCTCATTGCAGTGTGCGCGTGCCGACAGAAGGTATTCACTCCTCCCCCTTTGTGGAAGCTTGGTGCAAGGTGTGCACAAGGATAAGCTTGAAGCAGGTGGAGGTCTGGTGCAGAGGAGGCCGGTGGCAAGAAGACTTTGGGATATTGGGTATTTTGTAATTGAGCACTCTGTGTGATTGTGCACAGAAGTATTGGCTTGTATTTTGCTTCAAACATTGTAATTGTCTTAATGTAATCAATCCGCAGAAGCTTCCAAGGTGTATTTCCTCTTCTAGTCTTTTCATTTTCTCCTACAAACCCTCAAACTCCTTCTTGTCTAAGAATCCCCCAACAAAATTTGGCACGCCCGGTGGGACTTCCAAGGAGATTTGAGCTTAGGAGAAACCAAGTGCAAAGCATAGAAGAGATCAAGTGTCGACAGAACCACAGTGCTACTTCATCAAACTAAAGGTAAATATTCTTATCAAGTGTCTCATATTCAGTGGGCTATGAGCTGCTCATGACCGCAACCCGGTCCCAAACATTGAGGGTCATCTGCAAGCAAACAAGAAGGAAGGTTGTTAGAAGGTCCTCCAGTCCACTATCTTCAACATCATCAGTCAAGAGCATGGGGGGTCAGGTAGACTTGGAAACTTTACTCTCTAGATTAAATATAAAGTTTCCTCCTTTCAAAGGCCTAGCTCAAGAGGATCCGGATGAACACATTAGAAGGTTTTTGGCACTATGTAAGACTAGAGGCCTAATGGGTAGGGAGGATGCCTTTTTGATTCTCTTCCCTGCCACATTAGAGGGATTAGCTGATAAGTGGTTCAACCATTTTGCTGAAAACCATTTTACCACTTGGGATGTGATGAAAGATACATTTAAAAATCAGTTCCAGCATGGCAACACTGCCGAGATTATCATAGAAGAGCTAGAAAATTTAAGATTGGGTCCAGGAGAAAAGTTCCAAGAGTTTGTGACTCAGGCCAAAGCACTAATGGCTAAATTGCCAGATCCACCACATGATTTTTTGTTAAGAAATGGTTGGCTAAGCCCCTACCAGTGGCCACCCAATGCAAAATAAAGGAATTAGTGTTACCTACAGTCTCCATAGAGGAGTTCATCAGCACAGCCACGCGCTTGGAGCAGATAAGGTACCAGTATGGAGCAACTTCTTCCCAACCAACATATGGTACAGAAATGGAGGATCTAGTGATACAACTAAGGAAAGAGCTGGAGGGCTTAGAAAGAAATAAGCCCTACAAAGAGGAGGAGAATGTTGTTGCTCAGTTGAGAAGGGAGATTGAAGCACTAAAGCTCCAAAAGGAGGAGGAGGCCCAGGCAGAGGAATTGGCTCAGCTGCGACAGGAGTTGCAGGAGCTCAAAGGAGGTGGCATCAAGAGTGGACTTTGGTGTTCCATGTGCAGCAAGCAAGGTCACATAGTAAGTGAATGTCCTCTGTTAAGTGTGACTTGTCAATTATGCAGGAAAGTTGGCCATGAGGCCCATGAATGCCAATCAAGAGGAATGCCATGTGTGATCTGGTCAATGAGCCATCACCATCTACCAAGATGGTGCAATTAGAAGAAATAGAATCTTTGACTGTGCAGATAAGAAGCAAGGGGAAGGCTCAAGCAGACATAGGACAAGGGTCAAAGATTAAGGAATGGAATCAAAACAGAGAAAAAAGGAGATCTCATATGCACCAGTGATGCCATTGGGCATGCCTTCAACAGGGCTCATGAGGAGTTTGATAAGTCAACTGGAGCCCATGCTCTCAAGGAATCAGAGGCTGCAAAACTACTCAAGTCCATGAAAAAGGAGGTTAGTATTTTTTATTTAATAAAGATGGATGGGAAATTCAAGTCAGAGTTATTGCAGATAATTGATGAAGCTTCCACTACAAGTTTGGTGGCAAAGACTGTTGTTTTACATAAAGGAAAAATTGTAGGGGAAGCACCCCTTACAAATTATAAAAGTCCTCGGCTGACAGTATCTATCCAAGGTCATGAATTTCAAGGAGTTATTGTGGATGGTGGTTCTGGCATTAACTTGATGCCTGAACATACAATGGAAAAGATTGGACTCCACCCTTCAAGGCCTGCAAATTCCACTGTTACTTTGGCAGATCAGAGCAAAGTAAGGCCCTTGGGAGTGATCCCAAAAGTTCCACTTGAAGTACAAGGTAATCTATTCATTTTGGATTTTGTGGTTTTAAGATTGCCCTAGGTTGAAGGAGGATTTCCCCTCTTAATTGGACGACCATGGCTGAGGCATGCAAGTGTCATTCATGATTGATGCAAGGACACTATGTGGGTACAAAAGAAAGGGCAAGAGCTGACACAGATTCATTTAGAAGAGGGCCCAGATAATCAAGGAAACACTAGCATGATGCAAACAGTTGGTATATGCATGGAAGCAGAATCGGAGGATCAACCCCAAATAGATTTCAAGGAAGAAGAGGATATTCTAAATTGGCTCCAAGCAAGCAACTCTTCCTCTTGTTTTGGAGTTTTTCTTAATACTTCTTGCACGACCTAAGGTTATGGTGAAGATAAGGAGAAAGTCCAAGTTGATGGATTGGGAGAGCCCATCACAGACCACAAAAGGGGCAGGAAGACACCCCTCAAATACAACTTGGTGGAGGATATGACAACCACAGATAAGGAGGTTACTGAAGCTAAAGGCAAGGTAAAAAATTCTAGTGAAGAATGTTCTTTCCCAATTCAAGAAATTCCTGCAGGATGGATGCAGGACAAGGAGGAACACATTGAAGTCCAAAATACACCTGCTTATGAAGCAATGCACGAAAAGCTAGAAGAAGAAGACAAGGTAGAAGATGAGCACGAAGATAATATGGTAGAGAGAAATCATGTCCAAGAAATACAATTAGGCACTCAAGAAAATAATCGGCCAATTTTGGTGGCCACTTGGTTGTGGAGCCACCCAGGGCTCCTTGAAAAGGTAAAGTCATTCTTGACCCATTATACAGATGTTTTTGCCTGGCATTATAAAGACTTAGAAGGAGTGCCTGCAACTTATGGAGAGCACAGAATCCCTCTGGTTGATGGAGCCAAACCCATAAGAGGGAAGAGTTATAGACTTAATCCAAAATGTGCTGAAGCTGTCTATGTGGAAATACAGAAGATGGAGGATGCAGGAATCATCATTCCTGTAGAACACTCAGAGTGGCTCTCACCTAGGGTTATAGTACCAAAGAAGAATACTAATAAAATCAGAATTTGTGTTGACTTTAGAGCACTCAACAAGGTGACCATTCCAGATGGGTTCCCAATGCCTTTTGCAGAGCAGGTCATTGAAGAAGTGGTTGGGCATGCATTATATAGCTTTATGGATGGATTTAGTGGCTATAATCAAATATCAATACACCCAGAGGATCGTGAAAAGACTGCTTTTATCACACCTTGGGGAACATATGTGTATGTAAAAATGCCATTTGGGCTCAGAAATTCTCCAGCCACCTTTAACAGAACGGTCAATCTCATTTTTGGCCCCCTATTGCTGGAATCACTTAGAATCTTCATGGATGACTTCTCTTCGTTTTCAGGTTCTCACAAAGAAACTCCTCTAGATTGTTTGGACCATCACTTGAGGCAGCTGCAGAATGTTTTCAAGAGATGCAGGGAGACTAAGCTAAAGCTCAATCCAAACAAATGTCATTTCCTTGTGACAGAAGGAACTCTCTTAGGACATGTGATGTCGGCTAAAGGTATGGCCCCGAATCCTGAAAAAATCATTTCTATATTAAAGTTGCCTAAACCTAAATCTCCTAAAGAGATTCAGAGTTTCTTGGGGCATACTGGATACCATCGAAGGTTTATAAAAATGTATGCAGAGATAGCCAGACCACTGGCTAGACTTACCGGTAAGGAAGTACCTTTTAAATGGGAAGAAGAGGAGAAAAAAGCATATCAAACGTTACGGTCAAGGTTAGTGTCTGCTCCTACTTTGATCATACCTGAGTGGTCAAAAATCTTTCATATACATGTAGATGCCAGTGCCTATGCACTAGGGGCAGTTTTGACCCAACCCAGTGAAGAATTTAAAGTGGACAGACCAATTCAATATGCCAGTAGAATCTTGACCAAGGCTGAAAGGAATTATAGTACTACAGAAAGGGAAGCCCTAGCAATGGTTTTTGCTGTCCAAAAATTCCATCATTACTTATTGGGAGTAAAATTTATTATTATAACAGATCACCAACCACTAAAATACTTGCTCAACAAACCACAAGCCACTGGTAGAATATGGAGGTGGTTATTATTGTTCCAAGAGTTTGATTTTTCTGTAGTCCACAGACCAGGTAAAGACAATGTTATGGCGGATCACCTATCCAGAATCAATATGATGAATCAAGCTAGTGGAATCAATGATGATTTTCCAGATGCCCATCTGTTCGCTGTACAAGCTCAAGGTTGGTATTATGATATCAAAAATTTCATTAAAACTAGTTTGTATCCAGAAAAAGCTAATGTTGTGCAAAGGAAGAGATTGCTAATCAAGAGTAGACCATATACCTTCATTGAAGATAAATTATATAGACAGGGCAAGGATGACAGGTTTAGGAAGTGTTTGGAAGAAGAAGAAGTGAGGGAAGTCCTTCACTCTGCACATGAAGGAACAAGTGGTGGGCACCTTCCAGGGCATATTATGAGTCAAAGGATACTGGATGCTGGTTTATGGTGGCCTACACTATTTAAGGATGCAGATGAATGGGGAAAGGCATGTGACGTTTGCCAGAGGTGTGGACCTAAGCCAACAAAGCAGAGGCATAGCCCCTTGATTGTTTCCACTTCCTGGCAACCATTTGAGAAGTGGGGGCTCGATTTTGTAGGGCCCATCTACCCTCTCGCGATTCCAAAAAGAGAGAAATATCTCTTGATAGCTACAGATTATGCAACAAAGTGGGCTGAAGCTATTGCCTCCCCCGACTGCACTGCCCAAACTCTTGCTGATTTCATTTACAGTAGCATCATTTGCAGGTTTGGATGCCCACTTGAAATTTGTACAGATCAAGGTACCCATTTTGTCAATAAGGTCCTGCAGGAAATTTTCAACAGGTATAGAATTCTACATAGGACCTCTTGTGCTTACTATCCAAGAGCCAATGGACAAGCTGAATCGGCAAATAAGGTTTTAATCTCAATGTTAAGAAAGGAGTGTATGTTACAGACCACTTCCTGGGGCATTGCTTATCAAGGTACCCTATGGGCATACAGGTTAGCCTACAAAGAGGCCACGGGATATTCTCCATTCCAACTAGTTTATGACATATTGCCCATTGAGCCCTTTGAATTTTTACGTGGATCACCTAAGATAGCATTCATGCAGGGCAAGAAGGATTGTGATGTCTCTCAGAGGCTCGGAGCACTACATAAAGTGGAGGAGATTCGTCTACTAGCAACAAAACAATTGATAGAGACTCAGATGAAGAGGAAGGAGGCACATGATCGACATCTGTGGAACAACAACATTCAATCTTTTCTTCAATTCTTCACTCCTATGCTTCATATACTCATCAATTTCTGATTGTCTTGTTGCAACAGTTCTACGCGCTTTTGATATTTGTGTCTCTCACATAAAACAATGGTACGTCACTTGTACCCCCTTCTGATTGGTGGTGATTGTGTTCTTGGTTGTCATGTCCATCATGCACTACCATTTTTTAATTTTTTCCTCTTCTCATTCCTTTGCCTATTGGTATGTCCTTCTTCTTCTTCTTCTTCTTCTTCTTCTTCTTCTTCTTCTTCTTCTTCTTCTTCTTTTTCTTCTTCTTCTTCTTCTTCTTCTTCTTCTTCTTCTTCTTCTTCTTCGTCTTCTTCGTCTTCTTGTGGCTCCATTGTCCACTCTTCTCTTCTTTCAAGATTAACTTGAATATCTTCTACTACTTGAAACAAATAATCACTTTTTAACTCAATTCTCAAGAAAGATCACTCGAAATGAGTCAAGATGGTTGTGTCTACAACTCACCTCCCATCCTTTGATGGAGAGTGTTAATCTCCAAAAGAACAAGTTATTCTTGATGTTAGAGCACCTCTATATCAAGAACAACTCAAAAACTCAACCAATTTCAGAAGACCAATACCAGATTACCAAAATTTTGAACTAATTGTGAACAAACTCAACATACAAAAAGTCTGCTTCACTTAATCCACTCATAGACTAATCAATTGTGTGATGTTTCCAATGAAACTTTGTATGAGGTGTCATCTAGTGTTTATGCACCTTCTCCAAGTTTATGTTTCTCAAAGGTTTAGTAAATCTTGAGATTTACTCTAGACAATTCACCTATGCCTAAAATTGTACTTCTATATAGTCAACTTTGACACCTGCAACTTCTAATGCATAGTCTCTTAAACTAGAAGCTGTTTATTCAAATGCTTTAAGCCATAGGTAGTTTACCTTCCAACTTAAAGAATGAGTGCTTACTTGCTCAAAAATTTACATTGTAGAAGGAGAACTAACCAAAACATTATCATCAAATTTGCACCTGCTGCAACCTTCTCTTCTTCACATTTACACATGTAAATGTTCCTACTTAAAATTCCTTCATTCTAATCACAATTAGGATCTAAAACTTTGTACAGAGTTCAATCAACTATAGAATTAGACTTGTGTAAAAGCATTCCACAAAAGGATAAATAGAGAAGGAGCTCTAAGCAAAAGATCGGGGTGCAACTTTTCTTCTATTCAGGAAAACATTACATCTGATTGATGAGACATATTCTCTTCACCTCTAAAATGTCTAATGACTCTTACAACTTGTCATTCATCATCTTTCATACATGCCCAAACTTTCCACTTGTATATATAGGCATATATGTACAAACTCGTAACCATAACAAAGATATAAGTGAGCTAATTACTAGTTTAGTGTACATGTATATACAAGTTTTCATTCACTAGTCTTCATGCCTCTGAATTTGATCTTTGCTTCATTCTTTGACTTCAAACCTTTTTCCTATCACCAGTTGTTGATTGTCATGCACCAACAACTCGCCCTCAATCATTAATTGTGATTTTCTCCAACTTCTTTATACCTACCATGTCTTTGAATCTTTGTAGCTTTGGTCCATCCAAGCTTTTGGTCAACATGTGTGCAATCTGATCTTTTTTTGAAGTGTGTATGACTTCAACCTCTTTATCAATCACCTTCTCTCTCAGAAAGTGATACTGAATCTCAATATGTTTAGTCCTAGCATGAAATACAGGGTTACCAGCTAGATAAAATGAACTCATATTATCTCCATGAATAGTGGGTGTACTCTAAATGATGTCAAAATTCTTCATGAGAGACTTCAGCCATATAACCTCTTTTCTAGCTTCAACCATACCTTTATACTCTGCTTCTGTGGATGACAAAGCAAGTGTATGCTGCTTCTTGGAACACCAACAGATTAATTTATCTCCCACATAACATAAGTAACCATAGGTTGATCTCCTATCTTCAGGATTACCTACCCAATCAGTATCACTATATATCTTTATGTTTGTATTTGATGTCAAACCATAATACAAACCTTCCTTGAGTGTACCCGTAATGTATGTTAGCACCCTTTTTCCTGCAACCCAATGTTCTTTCCTAGGACAATGCATGAACGGAGACAACACACCAACTGCATATGACAAATCAGGCCTAGTTAATGTAGCATAGATTAGACTACCAACCAGACTTTGATATAGCTTCATGTCCTTGAATTCTTCTCCTCTATATCTTCTCAATTTGTGATTCACCTCCGTTGGGGTAGGTGCTACCCTACAATCTTCCATTTTAAACTTGATTAACAAGTTCTCCAAATACCTTTCTTGAGTCACATATACTCCATGTTGAGTATATGAAATCTCTATGCCCAAGAAATATGACAAGTCTCCCAAGTCACTGATCTTGGATTCTTTCTCCATTTGCTTCTTAAGACCTTGTATGCCCTTCTCATCTATACCTGTAAGAATTATTTCATCAACATATGTGAACATATAAATGAACCCATCATCACTTGCTTTAACAAGCAAGCTACTATCTACCTTAGACACTTGGAAACCAAACTCCTTCAAGAAATTCACAAGTCTATAATTCCATGCCCTTGGGGCCTACTTCAAACCATACAAAGCTCTCTTGAGCTTACATACATCCTATGGATACCTTTTATCTTTGAAACCTTGTGGTTGCTCCATGAAAACATCATCTAAAATGTAACCATTTAGAAAAGCATTCTTCACATCTAATTGACATATTTTCCAACCTTTACATGCAGCAATAGCTATCAGAGTCCTTATATTTGTCATCTTTGCCACAAGACTATAAGTCTCATCATAATCTATACCATATGTGTGAGCATACCCTTTCACAAGTATAGCTTTATACATAGACACACTTCCATCTACATACCTCTTTGTCTTGTAGACCCATTTGCATCCAATGATCTTCTAACTATATGGTTTAGGAACCAAATCCCATGTCTCATTCTCCATTAATGAATCATACTCTTCCTGCATAACTTTCTCCCAATTTTCCTTACCTTTTGCCTCTTCATATGTAGAAGGATCTTCCTCTGCTTTTACCATGTAAGCATAATCTTTAGTAGTAAAAAAAGAAGTATCATAGCTATACCTTGTAGGTTTCCATTTGTGCCTTGAAGATCTTCTAAGTTCTCCACTCCTTGAAGTTTCTAATCATTGACCTGTGATTCTTTCTGCATACACATGATAATGTTTAAATGTATTGAACACCTTTGATTTAGCTTTGATCGCATATATAGTGATCCACCTGGTAGCATCATCAACATAAATCACATAATATCTTGAACCATTAATATTGAACTCGTTTGATGGTCTACATACATTTGTATGTACCAATTCAAGATTCTGTGAATACATGAAACTATGCTTATTATATGATTGCTTATGAGCCTTACCTAATTGACATGAATCACATCTGTATGTCATCTGTTGACTTGCAACATTAGGTAGTCCAAGAATTGAACCATTGTTAACCATATCCTTAATACCTCTTTCATTGAAATGTCCAAGCCTTTTATGCCAAAGATCTAACTCGCAGATCTTATGTCCTCCATAAGTGAACAAGGCATGACCAACATTGCCTTGAATCTTCAATGTGAATAGCCTTCCTTCTTTCTTTCCTAAAATAATTTGTTTATACCCATTGCTAGGGTCTTCCACAAAAAATCCATCATTAGTGAACCTTACTTCATAACCTTTCTCTACAATTTGCCCTACACATACCAGATTCTTTGGGATTGTAGGAACATACAAAACCTTACTCAGAAGAGTGCTTCCATATTTGGCCTTTACTGATCCAATGGACTTCAAATTATGCTTTGTGTTATCACCTGTTTGAACCACATGATTACTTACTTTATTCTCCAAATTAGTCATCAAAGCTATGTTGCCACTGAGGTGATTGCTACACCCTGAGTCTACGTAGAAGACTCTTTGATCTTCATTTTATCTTTCACAAGTTGCATTCATAATTAAGGTTGAACCCTGCTTTTGATCCGAAGCATAATTGCAGTAGGATTGACTTTGAAAGCCTCTATGTGCATTTCTTCCAAACAAACTTCTACTACTTCTACCTTTGAAATTACCTCTCTGATTCTATTACCTCTTCCTCTTGAATTAAAGTTCTAATTATATCCTCCACCATTCTGATTATTATGCCAACATTCATGAGCTAAATGATTAGTCTTACCACAAATCCAGCAAGCTTTGACACCATCTTTATTGCTTCTACCTCTTCCTCTACCTTTGCCACCTCCTCTTCCTCTTAGGAAGTTAGCTTGGTTAGTAGTGCCTTCATCTTCATTCAATTGTTGCTTGCCTTTGTTAATCTTCTTCTTATCCTTTGAATACATTGCTTGACCTGTACTTTTATCATCACCTTTGACATCCTCCTCAAAGGTTAACATATGTCCTAGCAATCGATGCAAATTAGGAGTGAAATGATCTAGTGACAATTCAGTAGATAAAATGAATGGCTTCCATTTCTCATCTCCTCTCAAACCTATGAGAATTTGCCTTACCAATTTATCCTATTCAATATCTTCATCAATTACTCCTAATGCTTCTGCAATGTCCTTCATCCTTGGTACATAATCAAAAATGGATCAAGAAGCCTTCTTCTTGAATGTGGTAAATTCTACTCATAAAGATGTCTTCCTTGACTTTGTAGTGTTTTGAAAATGCTCCTCCAAATCATTCCATATGTCACTTGCACTTTCAGGTCCTCTAATGTGAGGTAGCAAGTAATCATTGACTCCCATGTAGATAATGCTCCTAGCTTGAGCATCCTTCTTCATCCATGTCTTCAAATCTGAGAGCTCATCCCTACTTGGAACAATAGGATCTTTGAGTTTTGGTTTTTCTTCTTCACCTCTAATGTATCCTATCAAATCGTTGCGCATAAGATGAGCTTCCATCCTCATTGACCAAGCTAGACAGTTTTCTCTATCCAATTTCTCTATCTAAAGAGAATCTCCCATCCTGAATAATAGATGTACCTTTACTTCGAATGTAATTCCTTTTGATATCCTTGATAGCTTCATCCCTCCTTCTCTAGCTTTCACTTTAAACTTTTGACCTTTTGAATCTTCAAAGGTTGAATTTTGTATATCTGCAATAGTCGGGCTCCTTCTTTCTTCAATCCTGATGACTCCTGATCTGATACCACTAATGGAGAGTGTTAATCTCCAAAATAACAAGTTATTCTTGATGTTAGAGCACCTCTATATCAAGAACAACTCAAATCCTCAACCAATTTTGGAAGAACAATACCAGATTACCAAAATTTTGAACTAACTCTAAACAAACTCAACATACAGAAAGTGTGCTTCACTTAATCCACTCATAGAGTGAACAAATGTGTAGAGTTTCCAATGAAACTTTGTAGGAGGTGTCATCTAGTACTTTTGTACCTTCTCCAAGTTAAATTTTCTCAAAAGGTTTAGTAAAACTTTAGATTTACTCCAGACAATCCACCTATGTCTAAAACTATACTTCTGTACAGTTGACTTTGACACCTGTAACTTCTAATGCATAGTTGTCTTAAACTAGAACCCTTTTATTCAAATGCTTTTATCCATAGCTAACTTTCCTTCAAAATTAAAGAATGATTTCTTACTTGCTCAAAAGGTTACATTGTATAAGGAGAACTGACCAAAACATTATCATCGAATTTGCACCTACTGCAGTCTTGTCTTCTTCGCATTTACACATGTAAATGTTCCTACTTAAAATTCTCTCAGCCTTATCACAATAAGGATCTCAAAATTTATACAGATGTCACTCAACTATAGATTTAGACTTGAACAAAAGTATTTCACAAAATGATAAACATAGAAGGAGCTCTGCACAAAAGATCGGGGTGCAACTTTTCTTCTATTCAGGAAAACATTACATCTGATTGATGAGACATATTCTCTTCACTTCTAAAGTGTCGAATGACTCTTACAACTTGTCATTCATCATATCTCATACATGCCCGGACTTTCCACTTGTATATATAGGCATATATGTACAAACTCGTAACCATAACATAGATATAAGTGAGCTAATTACAAGTTTAGTGTACATGTATATACAAGTGTTCATTCACTAGTCCTCATGCTTCTAAATTTGATCTTTGCTTCATTCTTTGACTTCAAACCTTTGTCCTAATCACCAATTATTGATTTTCCTGCACCAACATCCTTTATAGCATCTTGTGCCCACAATAGTAGTTATCTAGAATTCTCTAGTTGAGACATGTGGCCATCATGCAAACACATTCCCATTACCCCTTAGGTACTTTAGGATACCCCCCCCAAGTTTTAGCTATGCTTAGAACTAGTTCCACACACATAAATAATGGTCTCTACACACTAAATTCTCTAGAACTCTGTAGCCTATGTAGAGAATACATGCACAGAAGAAAAATGAAAAGAAGAGTGTACTCACAAAAGAAAAAGTGTGAGAGACTCAAAGTGAGTAGACCAAGAAATGGGTAAACTCACATGGATTAGAAATGAGCTTGCCAAGAGCATGGTGTAGGCTCCTCAAGCTTCTAACCACATACCAATGGAGGGAGAGGCCCTCCTTATATAGATTTGGGAGGGACTCTCCAAAGTACATCTCATGTGGGATAATTCCCCTGAAAGGAGAATGAATACAATGGAAGAAGCAAATGGGAAGGTACCCAAATACAAAGGAAATACGATATAAAATGGAAATAAACTAGAAATGGAGTGTTGCCTAGATAAAAAATGAAGATGCTCTCATGCGGATACAAAATGTAGATGATGTAGGAGCAATCATGTCATCAACACCCCCTTTGTAGCTCCACTTTTGAGCGATTGAATGTTGCAGATGTCCACCAAGCATTGGAGCAGAACCGGAGGCAGAGCCTTTCTGAACATGTCTCCCAGGTCCTCTTGAGAGGTACATTGATCGGGAGAAATCTCATGAGACACGAGATTCTCATGGATGAAGTGGTACTAGATCTTGATGTGCTTCATCTAAGCATGGAACACTAGAGTCTTGGTGATGGCCAAGGTTGACTGGCTATCCGTATAGATGCATGTCGGAATAACTTGCAAAAAACCAATGTCCGATAATAAACATTGGAGCGAGATGGCCTCACATGTTGTGAAGTTGGATGCTTGGTACTCGGCCTTGATGGATGATAGAGCAACTGTAGGCTACTTCTTACTTGCCCAAGAGATAGGTCCTGAGCCAAGAAAGAATATGTATCCAGAAGTAGAATCAAGATCACTAGCCCAATCTAAATCTAAATATCCGACGAGTTTGATGCCCCCTCAGTATGAAAGACCAAGATTCTCGAGTGAGGGCAAGGTATTAAAGTAGTCTATGAGCAGCATCCCAATGTGTTTGTCGAGGCTGATGTGCAAACTCATTGAGTATACCAACTGCATAGGCAAGGTCTAGTGATGGCAAGGTAGAGTAATGAGCCAACAAGCTATCAATAAGTATGCACATCCACAACTCATGATGAATCCTCTAGTGTGAGCTTGATCTTTGGATCAAGAGGTCTAGATACTGAGTGACATCGGTCCATGTTATATCTGGAAAGTAGATCAGAGTAGTACTTCTTTTGTGATAGGAATATGCCTTATTTGGTTTGCCAAACTTCTATACCTAAGAAGTAGTGAAGTAGGCCAAGATTTGTCATACAATACTCAAGGTGAAGCTGTGTGATGATGAGTTGGATGCGCTCGTCATCTGAACCTGTCAATATCAAGTCATCTACATAGAGGATGATGACAGCAACTAAGGAATCCTTTTGATAGATGTAGAGGTTAGCATCAACATTGCTTCTGTGAAATCCTTTAGCTTCAAACAACTTGTGAATCTTTTCATACCGAGCCTTGGGACCTTGTTTGAGTCCATAAAGTGCTTTATGAAGTTTGTATACTTAGTCTTCCTTTCCTTAGAGCTTCAATCCTTCAGGTTGTTCAACATATACTTCTTCTTGAAGATCTCCATTGAGCAATGCACTTTTGACGTCCAACTGGTCTTAAAGTGAGCACTGAGTGCTAAGATGATTCTTATGATTGTGAATCTTGCAGTAGGTGCAAAGGTTTCTTCATAGTCAATGCCTTGTTGTTACTTGCATCCCTTAGCTACCAACCTTGCTTTGTACTTATCTAATGTTCCATCTCATTTGTATTTGGCCTTGTAGAGCCACGTGACTCCTATAACTTGATGATTTGTGGGTTTAGGAACAAGAGTCCAAGTCTTGTTCTTCTCTATTGCATCCATTTCTCCTTGCATAGCTTCTTCCCACTTAGGTTGTCCTTGAGCTTCTTTGTAGTTAGAAGGTTCTTGGATTTCTTGAATCTGATGCATCAAGGCATAATTGACATAATGACTTTGTTTTAGTTGTCTCTTGTCAACAAGTCTTTGAGATCTTTTTTGTTGACTTGAAGTACTTGCTTTTCAGTTGGGTTTGGAAAAAACTAAGTCCCCCTCTATAGTGTAGATGGGTGGACTAAGATTTGTTGTTGGATCCTTGTTGTCTCTCTCTCTCTCTGAGTGTGTTGGAGAGCGGATCCATGAGCAGTTGGAGCTGGAGGTGGCGGGCGCAATTGTAGAAAGATGCAACTATGTAAAGACAAATCTCTCTCTCTCTCTCTCTCTCTCTCTCTCTCTCTCTCTCTTTGAGACTCTCCGTCTCCATCCAACATAGGTGGTTGCACTTTACCCCAACAATGGTGCTCGAGCTCTCTGCGTAGCTTGCGCTGAATGTGAGCGAGTGTGCGATCATTTCTCGTTACTTGGGGCTCATCTCCTTTCCCTTCAGTGCAATCCTTTGGTCACACAAATGCCATGAGTGAAGAAGCGAAGAAGGAAGCCACGTAGTCATCGATGATCTGGATCTTGCAGCACTTGCTTGAAACATTCTGATCATCCAAAAGTTTGGAGAGTTGCTCGAATACTCTCCATGCAGAGTGTTGGACAAGGCCATCACCAGAGGTCCAAAGAACGTGTGCCAAGTGCTCTTATGGATGGCACTCAGCAGGCAATCAATCTCGAGATCTCCCTCCTCACTAACAGCTAGCTATATCGATTATTTGTGAAAGTATTGCATCACGCTATCTTCACCACAGGGACTTTATCTCCTTGCAATCATTGTCTCGTTCCAAGTTATTCATGTTGATGTATGAAAAATCATAAGGGATGAATTAATGTGTCACTACACAACCTCTATGGTCACCATTAACTCAATGCTTCTCAAAACTTTGAGAAATAATAGCCAAAACTAAGAACTCTACTTCTTCAGAAATTTCTAGTCACTAAAATGAAATACCTTCATTCCTTTGCTTATTTCACTTAGCAAAAATATTATTTTGCCAAGATCTTATAGTATATGAAAGCAAAAGAAAAGAGTTTTCCAACAAGCTATTATTCACTAAAAACTTTGCACTACACACCAAGTTATGACCTTCACGCGTTGACCTTGTTTGAGTTCCCAAAATAGGAAAACTTTCCTGTTTTTAAGCAAAAATTATGTCCTTGTACTGCAAATTCGATGCTTCACATCGACTTGCTGCATAAAAGTGGTCTTTTCAGCAGGAATTCGATACTGGGCATTGATTTCTTGCATAAAACCTCATATTTTCAAGCATGAAATCATCAAGTGCATCACATGCATAGAAAATAAGGAGTTATCAACTACAAGTCGATGCCACAGATCGAGTTGACCTCCTATTTTGAAAAACTTTACAATAGTAGTTGAAGCATATAGATAAAGTAATGACTTATCATCTCAATCTCGATGCCACACATCAACTTGCTTGGGGACTTGAACTTTTGAGATCATTACATAGTAGGCAAAGTCTGGAGATGGAAGAGAGATTCTCATACATAGAAGTTTAATTAATTCTTCTCATAGCTATGAAAAGCTCAGAAATTTACAGGTGCTTTCTTACTCAGAGAAGCCTGACTGTTTCTCAGTCATACAAAATGAACTCCAAACAAAAGGCTTCTCTCAATGAGGAGAAATCACACCACCAAATTAAAGCACCACCACCACCAAAATCACCTCCAAGCACACCACCAAGACCTCCACCTAGTGCTCTGATACCATGTAGAGAGCACACGCACAAAAGCAAAATAAAAAGAAGTGTACTCATAAAAGAAATAGTGTGAGAGACTCAACGTGAGTAGACCAAGAAATGGGTAACTCACATGCATTGAAAATGAGCTTGCTAAGAGCATGGAGTAGCCTCCTCAAGCTTCTAACCAAGTACAAATGGGGGGAGAGGCCCTCCTTATATAGGTTTGCGAGGGGCTCTCCAAAGTATACCTCATGTGGGATAATTCCCCTGAAAGGAGAATGAATACAATGGTAGAAGCAAATGGCAAGGTACCCAAATACAAAGGAAATACAATATAAAATGGAAATAAACTAGAAATGGA
>CM035409.1:100561402-100696402 GCA_020310875.1 Ceratopteris richardii
GATAGGCATGTATCTTCTCATACCAAGCACGTGGTGCTTGCTTTAAACCATATAATGCCTTCTTTAACCTGCACACCTGGTTTTCATGCCCTTTTTGCACAAAGCCATGGGGCTGAAAAACATACACTTCTTCATGCAAGTCACCAATCAGAAATGCACTTTTAATGTCCAACTGATGTACATTCCAACCATGGTGGGCTGCAAGTGCACAAATGCTCCAAATAGTAGTCATATGGCATGTAGGTGCAAAGGTCTCATCAAAATCAATGCCTCTTTCCTATGCATAACTATTTGCAATAAGCCTAGCCTTATACCTGTCAACTCTTCCATCATGCTAGTGCTTCAGCTTCTAAACCCAGTTGGTGCCAATGGCCTCCTTGCCAAGAGGCAAGTCACATAAAGACCAAGTACCATTCTTCATTATAGCATCATATTCAGATTGCATAGCGGCCATCCAATTTTCATCACCGAGATTAGATCTAGCCATAGCATAGCAATCTGATGCAAAAGAGGCACTATGAGAACCTAATCGAGTATGATATGAAAGAGATGCATCTAATTTGCTATCACGCAAAGTCTGCACCAGCCATTTTGGCATAGTTTTTGCCTCAATGTCAGCTCTCTCATCAACAAGTGCATCATGTAAATCTGCATCAGAAATGGGATGATCTGCATCATCACATGAAACCTGCAAAGGCTGAGAAGTTGCCTCATTAGATCCAGCACTAGACTCTCCACCTGTAAAAAGACGCAGCAAAGTATCATACATGTGTTTGGAGCTAACATATGTCTCCTTAGTACATGAAAGCAATGGCTGAATAGCATCTTCCGCAAAAACAACATCACGGCTAACCAGAATGCATTTATTCTGTGGATGACACAGATGATAGCCTTTACTGTCAGAACTATACCCAACAAAAATACATTTTACTGCTTTATCATCCAATTTTGTGTGATGTTGTTCAGGCACTAATGCATATGCCAAACAACCAAAAACACGCAGATGTGCAACAGATGGCTTGTGATCATGCCAAGCCTCATATGGAGTGATAGATTGCAGCACTTTAGTCGGACACCTGTTAAGTACATATGTTGCACACATGACAGCCTCAGGCCATAAACTATGTGGTAAAGCCTGACTCTTGACCATACACCTCGCCATCTCCATGAGTGACCTGTTCTTTCGTTCAGCAACTCCATTCTGTTGAGGTGTATATGGCATTGTACACTGGTGTTTTATCCCACGTTCAGCCAGAAATGCATTAAAATCAAAAGACATATATTCCCCCCCTCGATCAGAATGAAGGGTGCCCATTTTACATGATGACAGGTTTTTAGCCAAAACCAGAAATTTCTTTGAAGCACATGAAAACTTCGGACTTTGCCTTCAATGGATATACCCATGCATGCCTAGCAAAATCATCAATGAAAGTCACGAAGTAAAGATAATTCCCAAAAGAAGGTGTCTGCATAGGACCATAGACATCACTATGTACAAGCTGCAATTTCTTAGTAGCCCGAATTGAACCATCTTTTGGAAAGGATGAACACTGCATTTTTCCCAAAATATAGCCTTACAAACATGTTTTCCAGGTGCCTCAAGTTTGGGCAAAGAGGACACCATTTCAGATTTCTGTAGGCATAACAAACTAGCAAAATTCGAATGACCAAAGTGTGCATGCCAAAGGTTTGCATCTGGCATAGCCTAAGAATCATGTACTACACATGCTGAATCATTCATAGATCTTTCATAGTCTATGAGCTTATACAGCCCATGACATAAAATGCCAGAAGCAATAATCATGTCCCCATTTGATAGATCATGAACTGTACACTTGTCATCAACAAATTTCACAATCAAGCCAATCTTGGCTAATGCAGAAACTGATAACAGATTTCTCTTGATCCCTGGCACAAACAAAGCATCTGACAAAGTGAAAAAACTACCATCAGCAGTAGTCAAAATGATCTTACCAACTCCCATAACATAATAAGAGGAGTTGTTGGCACATGTAACAGTATTCCCTGTAGGGGTAGGCTCGAGTGAAGAGAAGAAACTGCGCTGCAAGGTAATAACATGCACTGCTCATGAGAAGATGGGTCAAAACTGCAAACAATAGTAAACAGCCATTCTTCATCCTGCACAAGATTAACAAACTCTATTTTCGGTGTAGAGGCCACTGCAACAACCATTCCAGCCTCCTTTTTCTTTGCCTCTTTTGCAGCCTCCTTTTTCTTTGCCTCTTTTGCAGCCAGTTTTGGATAGTTCTTTATGATATGATCATTCCCTTTACATTACTTGCAAAACAATTTCTGCTTTTTTGATTTCTTCTCCTCTTTATCTTGGTTCTTCGAATGTGCAGCATTTGCAGATTTTTGCTTACTAATAGAAGAGCTCCATTTTCCTTTGCCCTTTTGACTAGCGAAGAAAGCTTTATCTGCAACATGCATAATGGACCTGTTTTGCCTGGACTGATGTTCCTACAACAAAACAGAGACTAACTCCTCAAATGACAAGGTATTTGGATTGCCTTTCATCATCAACTCAAGAGTAAAAGCAAAACTCTGATATGAATCAGGAAGACCATTCCGAACGGTCTGCACAAGTGAGCTATCTGGTATAACCTCATCAACAGAAATCAACTGTTCCTTCAAGTCTTTAATCTTTATAAGAAAATTGTCCATAGAATCACCTTCATTCATGTGCTCACCCTCCAACTGTTTTCAAAGGTAAGCAACACGAGCCTCATTCCTAGCTTGTACAATGTGGTAAGTGTATCCCAAGCATCCTTAGCTCTTCTACAAGAGTGAATGTGAGGAATAATGGCACGTTTGATAGATGAAGCTATCAATGCATGTGCATGGGCATCTCTGCCATCCCAACAGATTTGCTCTGCAATAGGTGCAGCAGAAACCGTAGCACGAACAGGAATATGCAGAATATCACCATCTTCGACACCTTCTGCATCAGCTTTAGTACCTGCAGTTGTGATAGTTTGAGGTGTGATAGGACGTTTTTCAACACCTTGCAGAATGTTCCACAGTCCTTTTGCAACCAATACATGTTGCATCATATAAGCCCACAACGGGTAGTTGGTACCATCCAACTTATCCTCAACAGTCAACATATGAAATACATCACTGCTTTCAGCCATGGCTGGTGAGGAAAATACCTTGATGCAAAAAATTGACTGTATCTCAAAAAGTTGAACGGAACTACTGAGATGAGTTTTGCTAAACCTGTAGCAGACTTTGAGATGCTTATACTAGTGAACAGAAATAGGTATATACCTTTGGCACAAAAAGATGAAATAGCCTGCACAAGTGCTATGATAGTGTGCAACGATAGTGCATTCGAAGGCCAAAACGAGCTCAGATCGTGATTTTGGCACGACAGAACGAAGCCGTTTTGATCTCTGAAACACCCTGAGTATGCTCACCAAACTTCATGTGAATTTGAGACTACAATTGGAGAGGTGTAGATAACGCCCTAGATGAAGTGGTGACCTACTCTGGTACCAATTGTTGGAGTTAGACGTCTGTGGAAGCATGCGAACAACACAAGGAAGATGAAGAAGCTTGGAGCACAACACATAATACTGAATGTATTACTAGAGAATGTACAAAGATAAGTAGCCCATTAGGGAAATAGGCATATATACAAGCTGAGGGAAAAAAACCTCCAAAAGAGGGAAAAAGTGCCCCGGCGGTCCTAGAGTGTTCACACACATCACTACCTAAAAAATCAATAGACCTCTTCTTGTAACTCACCATTCAAGAAATCATTCTTTATGTCCACCTAGTAGATAGGCCACCTCCTTGTTCCGCATAGGGCTATGGGAGCTCTAATGGTAGCCTTGTTTGCCACAAGGCTAAAAGTCCCCTCTCCACCCCTTGTGTCTATGTGAAGCCTTTGGCTACTAGTCAAGCCTTGTACCTCTCCAAGCTGCCATCTGTATTCCTCTCCGTCTTGTAAAACCACCTATTTATGACTATCTTCATGCCATCCTTCTTGAGTACTAGTTCCCAAGTGTTGTTCTTCTGAAGATCTTTTAACTCTTCATACATGGGCTTCCTCCACTCTGGTTTGGTCTTTGCCTCCTTATAAGAATTTGGCTCTCGATCTGTAATGACATTTATCATGTATGCATAGTGCTTTGCCATAAAAGAACCATACACATACCTTTGTGGGGGTGCCTTCTTCCTTGTAGACCTCCTCTCTTTGACCTTCGGGATATTTCATCTTGAGTCGATTGAGCTTTACATTAGGAGTAATGACCTACTCAAGCTCTTCCTCTTTTGACTCCTCTTGAGCTTCCCTAGTGTCATAGTCTATCTATTGCAACCTTCTATATTTTAAAGTAGATGATGATCTTTCTAATCATAAGTGTAAGAGTGATCATATGAGTGTACCTTAGATTTAGAAACCTCTAGTCCACTGATTGTGCTTGACTCTTGAGGTTGAATATGCACATCAAAGTGTGCATACTCCTCTTGATCCTCTTCATCCAACTTTGCCTTGCCCTTGTGTCCACACCATGACCTTCACTCATGAAACACAACATCTCTTGACACATATAGCTTCTTTGAGAGAGGTTTTTAGCACATGTAGCCTTTTTGCTCATTTGAGTAGCCAATGCACACACATTTCTCACCCTCGGGCTCTAACTTTGTTCTCACTTCACTAGGAACATGAACAAAGCATACACATCCAAATACCTTGAGATGCTTTGTGGTTGGTTTCTCTCCATAATAGACTTTGTGCGGAGTCAGGTTGTGCACACCACCTATTGGAACCCTGTTTATCAAATAACAAGCTATATTCATAGCCTCAACCTAATAAGAGAATGATAGCATACCTTCTTTTATCAGACATCTAGCTATCTCAACCAAATGCATATTCTTCCTCTCTGCAACACCATTTTGTTGAGGGGTGTACCTACATCTAAAGTGCCTCTTTATGCCATTTTCCTACAAGTACCTTGTGTATTCCTTGGAGAAATACTCTCCCCCTCCATCAGACCTCAGTGTCTTGACGTGTGCATCACATTGTTTTTCAATGAGGAGCCTAAACTTTTGAAAGCATGAAAGCACTTCTAATTTTTCCTTGATAACATATAGCCATACCTTTCTTGAGTGGTCTTCAATGAAAGTGACAAAGTACCTAGCTCCTCTCAATGAAGCTTCTCTACTAGGGCCCCATACATCTGAGTGTATAAGCTCCAAGATCTTAGAGGATCTATACTCACTCTTTTGAATGGCTTCCTTGCTTCCTTACCTACCTGACAAGCATCATAAAACTCATGTAGACCTTGACCTTCAAGATTTGGTAGTCCTTGCACTAAACCTACTTTGCACATGCTTTTTAACTTGGGAATATTGATATGTCCTATTCTCTTGTTCCAAAGATCAATCTCTATAATCCTTTTGTTACCAATCATCACATAACATACCCTGTTGTGTGTAGGAGCAACATCTACTATGAGCAATTTTCCTTCTTTCCTTCCCTTGGAAATGACCTTGCCTCCTTGTTGTTGGTGCATGAAAACCATCAATTGATGTTTTAGATAAAGGTTTGGATTCAAAGGATGAAGCAAAGACAAATACATGAAGATTGAAGTTAGTGTATAATCAGAGAACGAAGGGTTGTATATACATGTACATTAAATATGCTTATACTTTTGTAATAGTCACGCGTTTGTAAAAAATACCTATATATACAAGTAGAAATTCGGGGCATAAATGAGAGATAATGAGAGATGCTGAATGACCAATTGTAAGAGTCATTAGATACTTTAGAATTGAAGAAGATATCTCTCATCAATCAGATGTAATGTTTTTCATGAATAGAAGGAAAGTTGCACCCGATATTTTGCTCAGTGCTCCTTCTTCGTTTAAGATTTCATGAAATGCTTTTGTACAAGTCAAAGTCTATAGTAGAGTGACCTCTGTACAAATTTGTAGATCCTCATTGTGATCAAATTGAAAAAATTGAGAGTAGGAACATTTACATGTGTAAATGTGAAGAAGAGAAGACTGTAGTAGGTGCAAATTTGATGATAATGTTTTGGTCAGTTCTTCTTCTACAATGTAACTTTTTGAGCAAGCAAGCACTCATTCTTTATGTTGGAAGGTAAGCTACCTATGGCTAAAAGAATTTGAATAAACCGGTTGTAGTTTAAGAGAACTATGCATTAGAAGTTACAGGTGTCAAAGTCAACTGTACAGAAGTATAGTTTTAGACATAGGTGAATTGTTTGGATTAAATCTCAAGATTTACTACACCTTTTGAAATATTTAACTTGGAGAATGTGGATAAACACTAGTAAACACCTCATACAAAGTTTCATTGAAAACGTTACATGTTTGATCAGTCTATGAGTGGATAAAGTGAAGCAGACTTTCTGTGTGGTAAGTTCGTTCACATTTAGTTCAAAATTTTGGTAATCTAGTATTGGTCTTCCAAATTGGTTGAGGTTTTGAGTTATTCTTGATATAGAGGTGCTCTAACATCAAGGATAGCTTGTTCTTTTGGAGATTAACACTCTCCATTAGTGGTATTAGAGCAAGAATCATCAAAGTTGAAGAAGGGAGGACCCTCACTATTGCAATTATACAGAAATCAACATTTAAAGGTTCAAAAAGTGAAATCTTGAAGTGAAAGCTAGAGAAGCAGGCCTGAAGCTATCAAAAAGATCAAAAGGAACTAGAATCGAAGTGAAGGTACACTTATTCCTCATAAAGCTTGAATAATTTAATACACGGGTGAAGAAAAGATGGGAGATTCTCTTCAGATGGAGAAATTGGATAGAGAAAACTATCCACCTTGGTCAATGAGGATGGAAGATCATGTCATGAGCAAAGACTTGATAGGATACATTAAAAGTGAAGAAGAAAAACCAGAATTCAAAGATCCTAGTGTTCCAACTAGGGAGGAGCTCACAGATTTGAAGACATGGATGAAGAAGGATGCTCAAGCAAGGAGCATTATCTACATGGGAGTCAATGACTACTTTGTTGGAGTTAGACGTCTACGGAAGCACGCGAACAGCACAAGGAAGAAGAAGAAGCTTGGAGCACAACACACAAGACTGAATGTATTACTAGAGAATGTACAAAGATAAGTAGCCCATTAGGGCAATAGGTGTATATACAAGCCGGGGGAAAAACACCTCCTAAAGAGGGAAAAAAGTGCCCCGGCGGTCCTAGAGTGTTCACACACATCACTACCTAAATATATCAACAAATCCCCCCTAGGAGTGATGCGGTGAACAAGGAGCTGGCACTCATGTATAAGGAAGTGCCAAGCTATGTGGAAATCACTCCACAAAAGGAAGTAAACCCAAAGCTTTGCGGAAAGCTTCAAACTTCTCCCTAGGCAGAGCCTTCGTGAAAAGGTCTGCAATGTTCTCCTGCGTGGGCACATATGCCAAGATGATCTCCCCTACAGAGAACCTCTCCCTAACATAGTGATAATGCACCTCAATATGCTTAGTGGGAGCATGGAACACAGGGTTCCTCGCAACTCCCAATGCGCTCTGACTGTTAGTGAAAATGGTGGTGGCAGAAGACTGGCCAACACCCAAATCAGCCATAAGGCATCTGAGCCATACACACTCAACAGTCCCTGTGAAAGCTGCCCTATACTCAGCCTCACAACTGGAAGTGGCCACAGTAGGCTGCTTCTTGCTCAACCAAGATATACATGAGCTACCAAGCATGAAGCAAAAACCACTGGTGGACACACGAGTGTCATAGCAACCAACCCAATCTGAGTCAGAAAAAGCATGCAAATCTGGCGGTAGTGATCCCCCCTTGGGATAAAACAACCCAAGTAGCCGAGTACCACTTACGCGAAAGATGCGCTTAACCGCTTTCCAATGCGTGACTCCTGGGCAATGCAAAAACCTGCTCATCTGTGAGACAGCAAACTGAATATCTGGCCGAGTAATGCATAAGTAAATCAAGCATCCAACAGCCTGCTGATAGAGAACAGCATCAAATGCATCTCCAGCATCATGAAGACTCAATCGTAAACCTGTCTCCATAGGAGTGGCAATAGGCTTACAGTCTTCAAGGCCAAAACGCTGCAATAATGTGTCAATATATTTTGTTTGACACAAAGCCATTCCACCATCAACGTGCATAAACTGAATGCCCAAATAGTGATGCAAATGCCCCAAATCAGACATCTCAAATGAGGAATGCAAATCAGCCTTAAAATCAGCAATATGTGTCTCAATAGGACGAGTGAGCAGCATGTCAGCAACATAGACAACAATGATCAGAAGCACATCATTAGCACGTTTAACATATAAGGTGCTTTCAGTTGGACTGTTCTCAAAACCATGTGCAATCAGATAGGCATGTATCTTCTCATACCAAGCACGTGGTACTTGCTTTAAACCATATAATGCCTTCTTTAACCTGCAAACCTGGTTTTCATGCCCTTTCTGCACAAAGCCACGGGGCTGAAAAACATACACTTCTTCATGCAAGTCACCATTCAGAAATGTTGTTTTAATGTCCAACTGATGTACATTCCAACCATGATGGGCTGCAAGTGCACAAATGCTCCGAATAGTAGTCATACGGCATGTAGGTGCAAAGGTCTCATCAAAATCAATGCCTCTTTCCTGTGCATAACCCTTTGCAACAAGCCTAGCCTTATACCTGTCAACTGTACCATCAGGTTTACGCTTCAGCTTGTATACCCACTTAGTGCTAATGGCCTTCTTGCCAAGAGGCAAGTCACATAAAGACCATGTACCATTCTTCATTATAGCATCATATTCATATTGCATAGCAGCCATCCAATTTTCTGAATTTTGTGCTTCATCAAAAGAAACAGGCTCATTCTCATCACAGAGACTAGATGCAGCCATAGCATAACAATCTGATGCAAAGGAGGTACTATGAGAGCCTGAACGAGTACGATATGACAAAGGTGCATCTAATTTGCTGTCACGCAAAGTCTGCACCAGCCATTTTGGCATAGTTTTTGCCTGCTCAATATCAGCTCTCTCATCAACAAGTGCATCATGTAAATCTGCATCAGAAATGGAATGATTTGCATCATCATATGAAACATGCAAAGGCTGAGAAGTTGCCTCATTAGGACCAGCACTAGCCTATCCACCTGTAAAAAGAGGCATCAAAGTATCATACATGTCGTTGGAGCTAACAGATGTCTCCTTAGTACATGAAAGCAATGACTGAATAGCATCTTCCACAAAGACAACATCACGGTTAACCAAATTGCGTTTAGTCTGTGGATGATACAGACGATAGCCTTTACTTTCAGAACTGTACCAAACAAAAATACATTTTACTACCTTATCATCCAATTTTCTGCGATGTTGTTCAGGCACTAATGCATATGCCAAACAACCAAAAACACGCAGATGAGCAACAGATGGCTTGCGGTCATGCCAAGCCTCATATGGAGTGATAGACTGCAACGCTTTAGTGGGACACCTGTTCAGTATGCTGCACACATGACAGCCTCAAGCCAAAAACTATGTGGTAAAGCCTAACTTTTGACCATGCACCTCGCCATCTCCATGAGTGACCTATTCTTTCGTTCAGCAACTCCATTCTGTTGAGGTGTATATGGCACTGTACACTGGTGTTTTATCCCACGTTCAGCCAGAAATGCATTAAAATCTGAAGACATATATTCTCCCCCTCGATCAGAACGGAGGGTGCCCATTTTACATGCTGATAGATTTTCAGCCAAAACCAAAAACTGTTTGAAGCACATGAACACTTCGGACTTTGCTTTGAGTGGATATACCCATGCATGCCTTGAAAAATCATCAATGAAAGTCACGAAGTAAAGGTAATTTCCAAAAGAGGGTGTCTGCATAGGACCACAGACATCACTATGTACAAGCTGCAATTTTTGCGTAGCCCGAACTGAACCATCTTTTGGAAAGGAAGAACGCTGCATTTTGCCCAAAATACAGCCTTCACAAACATGTTTTCTTGGTGCCTCAAGTTTGGGCAAAGAGGACACCATTTCAGATTTCTGTAGGCATAACAAACTAGCAAAATTCAGATGACCAAAGCGTGCATGCCAAAGCTTTGCATCTGACATAGCCTGAGAATCATGAACTGCACATGCCGAATCATTCACAGATCTTTCATAGTCTATGAGCTTATACAACCCACGACATAAAATGCCAGAAGCAATAATCACATCGCCATTTGAGAGATCATGGACTGTACACCTGTCATCAACGATTTCACAACCAATCCAATCTTGGCTAATGCAGAAACTGATAACAGGTTCTTTTTTATCCCTAGCACAAATAAAGCATCTGACAAAGTGAAAGAACTACCATCAGCAGTAGTCAGAATGATCTTACCAACTCCCATAACAGGATAAGAGGAGTTATTGGCGCATGTGACAGTATTCCCTGTAGGGGCAGGCTCGAGTGAAGAGAAGAAACTGCGCTGCGAGGTAATATGTTTGGTCGCCCCACTTTCAAAGTACCAAACATCTGAGTCTACTGCAGACATGCACTGATCATGAGAAGATGGGTCAAAACTGCAGACAGTAGTAAACGCCCATTCTTCTTCCTGCACAAGATTTGCAGACTCTGTTTTTGGTGTAGAGGCCTCTGCAACAACCATTCCAGCCTCTTTCTTCTTTGCCTCTTTAGCAGCCAGTTTTGGACATTTCTTTATAATATGATCATTTCCTTTACAGTACTTGCAGAACAATTTCTGCTTTTCTGATTTCTTCTCATCTTTATCCTGGTTCTTCGATTGTGCAGCATTTGCAGATTTCTGCTTACTAGTAGAAGAGCTCCATTTTCCTTTGCCCTTCTGACTAGCCAAGAAAGCTTGATCTGCAACACGCATAATGGACCTGTTCTACCTGGACTGATCTTCCTGCAACAGAACAGAGACTAATTCCTCAAATGACAAGGCATTCGGATTGCCTTTCATCATCAACCGAAGAGTAGAGGCAAAACTCTGATATGAATCAGGAAGACCATTCAGAATGGTCTACACAAGTGAGCTATCTGGTATAACCTCATCAGCAGAAATCAATTGTTTGGTAAGCAACACGAGCCTCATTCCTAGCCTGGTACAAAGTGGTAAGTGTATCCCAAGCATCCTTTGCTGTTCTGCAAGAGCGAATGTGAGGAATAATGGCACGTTTGACAGACAAAGCTATCAATGCATGTGCCTCGGCATCTCTGCCATCCCAATGAATCTGCTCTGCAGTAGGTGCAACAGAAATAGCAGCACGAATAGGAATCTGTGGAATATCATCTTCGACACCATCTTCATCAGCTCCAACACCTGTATTTGCAGTACCTGTCGTTACAGGTGTAACAGGACGTCTTTCAACACCCTGCACAATGTTCCACAATCCTTTTGCAACCAGTACATGTCGCATCATATAAGCCCATAATGGGTAGTTGGTACCATCCAACTTATCCTCAACAGCCAACATACGGAATACATCACTGCTTTCAGCCATGGCTGGTGACTAAAATACCTTGATGCAGAAAATTGACTGTATCTCAAAAAGTTGAACGGAACTGCCCAGACGAGTTCTGCTAGACCTGTAGCAGACTTCGCGACGCTTAAACTGGCGAACAGAAATTGGTATATACCTTTGGCACAAAAGGACGAAATAGCCTACACAAGCGCTGTGATAGTGCGTTCGGAGGCCGAAACGAGCTCAGATCGCGATTTTGGCACCACAAAGCGAAGCAGTTTTGATCTCGGAAACACCCTGAGTATGCTCACCAAATTTCGTATGAATCTGAGACTGCAAACGGAGGAGTGTCGATGGTGCCCTAGAAGAAGCGACGACCTGCTCTGATACCAATTGTTGGAGTTACACGTCTGCGGAAGCACGCAAACAACACAAGGAAGAAGAAGAAGCTTGGAGCACAACACACAAGACTGAATGTATTACCAGAGAATGTACAAAGATAAGTAGCCGATTAGGGCAATAGGCGTATATACAAGCCGGGGGGAAAAAACCTCCTAAAGAGGGAAAAAAGTGCCCCGGCGGTCCTAGAGTGTTCACACACATCACTACCTAAATATATCAACATACTTGCTACCTCATATTAGAGGATTTGAAAGTGCAAGTGACATATGGAATGCTTTGGAGAAGCGTTTCCAAAACACTACAAAGTCAAGGAAGGCATCTTTGTGGGCAAAGTTTACCACATTCAAGAGGAAGGCTTCTCAATCCATTTCTGATTATGTAAAAGATGAAGAACATTGCAGATGCATTAGGAGAAGTTGATAAAGATATTGAAGAGGATAAATTGGTAAGGCAAATCCTCATAGGTTTGAGAGGAGATGAGAAATGGAAGCCATTCATTTTGTCTACTGAATTGTCATTAGATCATTTTACTCCTGATTTGAATCAATTGCTAGGACATATGTTAACCTTTAAGCAGGATGTCAAAGGTGATGTTGATAAGAGTACATGTCAAGCAATGTATTCAAAGGACAAGAAGAAGAGTAGCAAAGGCAAGCAACAATTAAATGAAGAAGGACGTTTCAATGAAAGAGGTATTAAGGATATGCTTAACAATGGTTCAGTGCTTGGATTACCTAATGTTGCAGGACAACATATGACATACAGATGTGAGGCATGTCAACTAGGTAAGGCTCATAAGCAATCATATACTAAGCATGGTTTTATGTATTCAGAGAAGCTTGGGTTAGTACACACAGATGTGTGGGGACCATCAAAGGATTTTAGCATTAATGGTTCAATATATTATGTGATTTATGTTGATGATGCTACCAGGTGGATCACCATATATGTGATCAAAGATAAATCAGAGGTATTCAATACATTTAAACATTATCATGTGTATGCAGAGAGAATCACAGGGCAAAAGTTGAAGATTTACTTGCAAGTACTCTCCTCACCAAAATGTTGTAGGAGAAAGGAGAAATAGAACTCTGGTTGAGTTTATAAGGTCAATGATGAAAGAGAAAAATTGTCCAAATTATTTGTGGGATGAGGCTGTAAATACAGCTACATACTTGGTTAATAGGCTACCATGTAAAGCTTTGCAGGGTATGAGACCATATGAAGCATGGTGGGGTAAGAGACCTACCTTAGATCATTGCAAAGTATTTGGATGTTTGGCTTATGCATATATGCCATCTCAGTTAAGACATAAATTGGAACCTAAAGCTAAAAAGTATGTGTTCATTGGCTATGATGATAAACAGATGGGTTATAGGTCGTGGAGTCCATCCACAAAGCAACTCCTTGTATCAAAGGATGTTACATTTAATGAGCAAGGTTCTTGGTATGCAAGTACATTTAATATTCATGTAGGTGATGAAGAAACTTTGAATCAGAATGAAGGTAAATCAAAGGTTCAAATATTTGATGAAGAAGAGAATAATGAAGCACAAGTTGAAGTTGAAGAAGTGCCAAGGTTTGATCCAGAATGTGATGAACCAGAAACTTCAAGAAGTGGAGAACGCAAAAGGTCATCAAAGACATAAAGTGCAACCTACAAGGTATAGCTATGACACTTCTTTTTTGACTACTAAACATTATGCTTACACGGTGAAAGTAGAAGAAGATCCTTCTACATATGAAGAGGCAAAAGCTAAGTAAAATTGGGAGAAAGCTATGCAGGAAGTATATGATGCATTGATGGAAAATGAGACATGGGATTTGGTTCCTAAACCAAATAGTGATTGGATCATTGGATGCAAATGGGTCTACAAGACAAAGAGGTTTGCACATGGGAGTGTGTATAGGTGTAAAGCTAGACTTGTTGCGAAAGGGTATGCTCAGACATACGGTATAGATTATGATGAGACTTATAGTCCTGTGGCAAAGATGACAACCATAAGGACACTCATAGCCATTGCTGCATGTAAAGATTGGAAACTATGTTAATTAGATGTGAAAAATCCTTTTCTTAATGGTTATATTAGATGATGTTTTCATGGAGCAACGAGAAGGATTCAAAGATAAAAGGTATCTAGAATATGTATGTAAGCTCAAGAGAGCTTTGTATGGTTTGAAGCAGACCCCAAGGGCATGGAATTATAGACTTGTGAAGTTCTTGAAAGAACTTGGTTTCCAAGTGTCTAAAGTAGATAGTAGCTTGCTTGTTAAAGCAAGTGATGATGGGTTCATTTACATGTGCATATATGTTGATGGTATAATTCTTACAGGTACAGATGAGAAGGGCATACAAAGTCTAAAGAATCAAATGGAGAAAGAGTTCAAGATCAGTGAATTGGGAGACTTGTCATATTTCTTGGGCATGGAGGTCTCATATACTCAACATGGAGTATATGTGACTCAAGAAAGGTATTTGAAGAACTTGTTGATGAAGTTTAAAATGGAAGATTGCACGGTAGCACCTACTCCAATGGAGGTGAATCAAGAATTGAGCAGATATGGAGGAGAAGAATTCAAGGATATGAAGCTATATCAAAGTCTAGTTGGTAGTCTAATCTATGCTTCATTAACTAGGCCTGATTTGTCATATGCAATTGGAGTGCTATCTCAATTCATGCATTGTCCTAGGAAGGAACATTGGATTGCAAGTCAAAGAGTGTTAAGATACATTAAGGGTACACTCAAAGAAGGTTTGTATTATGGTTTCACATCAGATACAAACATAAAGATATATAGTAGGTAGTCTTGATGATAGGAGATCAACCTATGGGTATCTATGTTATGTGGGAGATAAGCTAATCTCTTGGTGTTCTAAGAAGCAACACATAGTTGCTTTATCATCTAGAGAAGCAGAGTATAAAGGTATGGTTAAGCTGCAAAAGAGGCCATATGGTTGAAGACTCTCATGAAGAGTTTTCATTTAGAGTACACCCACTATTCATGGAGATAACATGAGTTCATTGTATCTAGTTGCTAACCCTCTTTTTCATGCCAAGACTAAACATATTGAGATTCAATATCACTTTTTGAGATGGAAGGTGATTGATAAAGAGATTGAAGTCATACATACTTCAACAAAAGATCAAATTGTAGATATGCTAACCAAAAGCTTGGATGGACCAAAGCTACAGAGATTCAAAGACATGACAGGTATAAAGAAGATGGAGAAAACATCAATTGATGATTGAGGGGGAGCTATTGGTGCATGAAAACCATCAATTGATGTTTTAGACAAAGTTTTGGAGTCGAAGGATGAAGTAAAGACAAATACATGAAGATTGAAGTTAGTCTATAATCATAAAATGAAGGGTTGTATATACATATACATTAAACATTCTTATACTTTTGTAATAGTCATGAGTTTGTTAAAAATACCTATATATACAAGTAGAAAGTCAAGGCATGAATGAGAGATAATGAGAGATAATGAGACATAATGAGAGATAATGAGACATAATGAGAGATAATGAGAGATGATGAATGACTAGTGGTAAGAGTCATTAGATACTTTAGAAGTGAAGAAGATATCTCTCATCAATCAAATGTAAAGTTTTTCATGAATAGAGAAAAGTTGCACCCGATATTTTGCTCAGTGCTCCTTTTGTGTTTAATCTTTTGTGGAATGCTTTTGTACATGTCTAAGTCTATAGTAGAGTGACCTCTGTACAAATTTTCAGATCCTAATTGTAATCAGGATGAGAGAATTAAGAGTAGGAACATTTACATGTGTAACTGTGAAGAAGAGAAGACTGCAACAGGTGCAAATTTGATGATAATGTTTTGGTCAGTTCTACTTCCATAGTGTAAAGTTTTGAGCAAACAAGAACATTCTTTAAGTTGGAAGATAAGCTACCTATGTCTAAAAGCATTTGAATAAACGGCTTGTGGTTTAAGAGAACTATGCATTAGAAGTTATAGGTGTCAAAATCGACTGTATAGAAGTAGAGTTTTAGACATAGGTGCATTGTTTGGAGTGAATCTCAAGATTTACCAAACCTTTCGACAAGATTTAACCTGGAGAAGGTGTGCAAATACTATCAAACACCTCATACAAAGTTTCATTGAAAACTTTACATGTTTGATCAGTTTATGAGTGGATAAAGTGAAGGAGACTTTCTGTGTGCTGAGTTTGTTCACAGTTAGTTCAAAATTTTGGTAATCCGGTATTGGTCTTCCAAATTGGTTGAGGTTTTGAGTTATTCTTGATATAGAGGTGCTCTAACATCAAGGATAGCTTGTTCTTTTGGAGATTAACACTCTCCATTACTTGCTTCACCATGCACCCTTTTGCATCAAATATAACCTACATTCCTCTCTCTACCATCTATCCTATAGAGATAAGGTTCTTGGAAATAGATGGTACATGGAGCGCATCTCTAAGATTCTTGATAGATTTACCTTCAGCTAGCTTCACATCTCCCACTTCCTCCATACATGACATGTGATTGGAGCATCCAGAGTCTATGTACCACTTTGTGTCCTTGGGATCACTAGTGTAGCTATGTCTCATGGCTAGGAGGGTCTCCTTCTCATCATCTTTCTTGGAGTTATTAGCATAATTCCCTTGCTCCTTCTTCTTCTTGCCTTCTCAATCCTTGAACTAGAAATTTAAAAAAATATGATTTTGCCTACCACACATAAAACAAGTTTTACCTTGATGAGGGTTGTTCTTCCCTTTGCCACTCTTGCCCTTCCTTGAAGACGATGCCTTTCTATCTCCTTCTAAATATGAATCTTCTTCCTTGGATTGCTTCCACTCGCTTTTTCCTCCTTTCCCCTTCTTGCCACTCTTGCCTTTGCCTTTACTAGCATATAGGACCTGTGAGTGACCATCCTTTTTGGATGTGTCTCCTATGGAAACCTCTTTTGCCACTAGAAAAGATAGTAGTAATGAGGGGTTTCCACTTGTATTCCCCTCTCAGCCCATTGAGAGTAACTTGCACAAGGTCTTCCTCATCTACCTTTCAACCAGTGGATGCCAATTGCTCCCTCAACTCCTTCACTCTCAAGGTGTAGTCAAGAATAGATTGACCACTACCCTTCTTCAAAGAATGGAGTTCATTCTTAAGATTCATCTTTCTACTTCTTGTGGAAGTCACATATATCTTCTCTAAGGTCTCCCAAACATCTCTAGCATGATCAAACTTTGATATATGACCAATCATAGTGTTAGAGATTACCTATGTTATGTAGAAGATAGCTCATCTATTCCTTTCATCTCAATCCTTCAACATCTTCAATTCTTGATTGGTGACCTTTAAATATTTGGTATCCACATCAATCTTATCTTCATCTTCGCACACAATAAGCCATAAACCTTTCCTCATGAGGTAGTTCATGACTATGAACCTCCATGGCTGATAATTGTCTTTGTCAACCAACTCCAACTTTTTACCTAAATGGCAAATTAGGGTTACACTGAAAAGTACCCCTTAACATTGATGTCCAAGCTTTTGTATCCTTCTCCTAGAGTCTTCAAAGGATGCTTCCTGATGTGATACCAACTGATGGAATTTAATCCCTCAGATTTGCACACAAAGTGAAATGAACCCAATACCTAGGTCCCTTCATACAACTTTTCTACTATCTTGCAAAAAACTATGATTCACCTACCTTACACTAATTCACCTAAGCTTTTAGACACACTTATAATGGTTCATAAGCTTTCCAAAAAGCTATAGAACACCTCAAATGGATATATTTAGGTCAATTAAAAACCATGTACAAAATAGACTATGTAGAGATGTAGGATATGTAGAAATTAGGGTTACAAAGATACACCAAGTTCTCTACACATAAAACTGATCTCAAGAAGCCCTGTTAGGGAATGTAAGACACATATATAGGCTATAGAATGCACCTTAAATATTGGGTATGTACACAAAGAGTTACAACTGTTATAAGCAGACCATGTCTATACCTACAAGAGACTAGAGGGGATGTGGGTTTGATAGCTCCTCCTTACTCCTCCTCTATGCATATAATGCCCTCCTCTGTGTTTTTCCTAGCTTAAACTATTGTTTTTCTGCTCCTTGAGCTTTGGATGACTCTCTCCTTGAGCTTTGGATGACTCTCTCCTTGAGCTTTCTTAAGTATATGTATGTTAGTCTTCAATGACCTACAAGACTTCAATGCATTTGATGAATCTTCACATCCCTTTATAGCTTTTGGATGCCTCTTTTGAATTTCCCACTGCCTTAGGACTACCTTGCCTAATCTTGAGACCTCCCTAATTGATCTAAGTCATTACTTTTGTCCACATTAAGGTCTTTAGACCCCTTTGTCCACCTAGAGCTTAAATAGTTCACATTTTCAACAATATCAAGGCCAACCGATCTTCATGAATAGAGCACCTAACAAATTAGACTCTTACTCCTAGGTCCCCCAATTTCCAAGTAGGAGCATAGCAAGACAATAGTGGAGATTCAATATTTGATCATGCATAGCAAAGTATGGCCACTCCACACAGTCAAGGTGGTAGAATAGAGATCGTGCAAATATAAAATCATAATGAACCACAAATGTCAATCCAAAGGCATGATTTAGGAAAGATGTTGAGATCCATGCAAGTTTCCAATTGGTAGGTTGATGATTTTTTCAGTAAAGATGAAGGCTTTGAGTTAATTCTCAAGGGATTTGCTCTAACTTGCTTCCAACCTCTCAAGATTGAGAACTTCAAAAACGTAGATAGATTGATTGAGGAATATTTTGGAGAATAGTTTAAGAGAGGAGTTAGACATGACACTTCCTCCCAGATCTGGAGCTTCAAACAATCTGATTTTGAGATGGTGCAATTAGATGCATGACACTTCAAACAATACATATCAAGATGTCCACCTTGTGAGTTACATAGAAGAAAAGATGGTATCTCTATTTATCGACAACCTAATTAATAGCAGAATGTGAAGGTTTATGTTCATAGGATGATTGTCCATTGTGGATGAGTGCATAAATGAATGTATTGATTTGAATGTAATTTAGAGATATCAAAGGAGTCACCAAAACAAAGCTGCACTACTATTGTACAATCAAACTCTTCATTGGACGATGAAGCAGAGATGTTGGCTAAGAAATGCAATCTCCCTATAAAGTGTAGCAAACATAATGAGAGGTCTCATCAGAATAGATGCTATCACAAAGGTGGTGGTAATCATTCTACCATTTTCATCCAAGGAAAAACCAAGGGTATCAACCTTTTCAACAATAGCATATAACTTTTAGTGGTGCAACATAGAGCACAAAATGATGAACCATGCCATTATTGACTGTTATGACCATCATCAAGTTGTATGTCAGCCTCCATCCAATCTATGGCCTCAAATATATTAGAATCCATAGCAAACTCAACATCATCAGCCATAATATCACTCGAGAGTGAACAAAAGTCCACAACACCATCCATAAGGGCAAAGAAAATATCATAATAGGGATTTATCTTATGGCAAAAGGCAACTCTGTTGATGCAAATAAATCCATGCCTACATACTTGGAAAATTAGCATGTATCTCATATAGTCACATATGACTATTCCCTTGTAAAAGTCAATTTACTTTTTATCCTTGTAAAAGTCCATATGTTAATTGCACTATCTCCCCATGGAGTTAGGAGGAATCAAATCTCGACTTCTTGGTGGATGATATATGAGAGGGTAAAACCTAAAGTTTAGGACTCACTTTGTGGTGAGAACTTGAATTTGAAAATCAAAACTTGGCTCCAACTCTAGCTATAAAAGTGGATCGAAATCTCAAATGGATATGAGCCCAATTTGAAGATCAATTGAGAGGGATTTCTTGTGATTATTGAGCTCATTTCATAGCTCTTTCACTACCCTCACATTGTGCAATTATATATTATCAATTTCATTGTATTCTATGTGATTTAATACATACACATTGATCACTTCTCTACTTCACTTCTCTGATATGATCATCTCAGAATAGTAAACTTCTTAGAGCTTGTTCTCAGTGCACAATTGATCATTTGATGTGATTTAAAATTCTATAGATTATCACACTGTGTACTTCATAGCTACAAAGTTTCATTATCATTGCTTTTCTCAATCTTGAGGTACCTTCACATTACTGCTCACTAGTCTACATACTATGGCATTCTAAAAATATCGGGTTAATCCTTCAACTTGCAAAGCATCATTCTCAGTGTATAGTTGAACTTTTTTGTTGAAATAACTCATGATTGGTAGCTAATTAGAAATTCCCAAAAGGAATTTTGTCAATTGCTAGCAGGTTGAGAGCACTGTTCATTTTACTGAACATGTGCAACCAAAATAGCAAGCCTTAATTCTTGATTGAACTTTCTACTCATATGTTTTGATCAATTGATTAGAGAATCATGATCCAAAGCACATAAGTGATTATTTGTGATTTTTGGTAATGTTATAGAGTCTATAATACTCTCCACAACTTGTTCTTGGCTGTTGTGAAGTAGAATTTTGGAGCACCACTTCATCTCTAGAATCTATCCACCATCTCCTCCAACAGTGGTATCAGAGCAACAACAAGCAAAATGGGAGATGGATTTCCATCATTCATTGACAAATTGGATAGGAGCAACTATCCAACATGGTCTTTCAGGATGCAAGCTTAACTCCAAGGATGAAGCTTATATGGATACGTCTCTGGAGATGAGGAAATGCCAATATTCAGAAGCAAACATCAACCTACAAGAGAAGAGCAAGAAAGGCTAACTACATGGTGTGCAAAGGATGCTCTAACTAGGTCTTATATACTTAACGCAATATCTGATATCTTATTACCTCACATTAGGAATTGCAAGGCCTCCCAAGAGACTTGGGAAGTACTATATCCATACTTCTCATCCAATACAAGGGCTAGGAAGAACTAGCTATGGATGGAGTTCACAACCTTGAAGAAGCAACCAAAGAAAAGTGTAGCTGACTATGTAACCAAGATGAAGGATGTAGCTGACCAACTTGGGAGCATTGGAGAAGAGATAGAAGAGTAGTAGATAGTAAGGCAGATCATAAATTGCATCAAAGCTGATGATAAGTGGGAGTCCTTCACCACAACAGTGGACCTATATATGGATATGAAAGTACCTGACCTCAACACATTGATGGGATGACTCTTCACACATGAGACAAAGCTCAACAAAAATGGAGACAACTTTAGAGGTAATCAATCTTCTTCCCTTTACACAGATAGAAATAAAAGTAAAGATAAAGGCAAAGGTAAAAAGAATGAAGAAGAGGCAAGTACCTCTCAAGTAAACTTCACTAGTAGAGGAAGAGGTACTAGAGGAAGGGGCAGAGGGGGAAAGCAAGGCAGGGTGAGATCATAGAACTCTTCACCTTGAAATATCTGTGGTTTGACCGACCATACCATAGATGAATGTTTCAAGAACACAAGGAATCAGAGAGGAAGAGGCTTCCATAGAGGAAGCTATGGACAATCCAAAGGCAGATTCAACAATGGAGGAACCGATCACCATCACAACTACAATCAAGGCTAGAACAACAACTACCAAGGAGGCTTTAGAGGTAGAAGAGATTATAACAATTACACAGAAGACCAAGAGGATTCTTTGCTGATCCTGAACATGATATCCAAGCAAGGTAAAGATGATGAGAATCTTTTCTATATTGATTATGGTTGTTCCAATCATGTGGCTAGAAATGTAGCATTGCTATGTGATCTTGAAGAACCTAAAGGGAAGCAAACACTAATGGTAATAATGTCCCACTAAAGGCCAATATGGCCAAAGTGATGATGGGAGAAAAATAAAGAATGATAAGAATACCTTATTTGAAGTATAAAAACTATACCTCCCACCTAATGGGAATAGGTTACACAGTATACAAGTAACTATAGATCATGAATCAAGTAACCCCCATGAACTGACAACAATGTCGAAAGTTATCTTATGGTAGAGCTTTAGTCAAAGCATTTGCAGCATTATTTGGAGCATGAACCTTCTCAAGAATAATGTGCTTAATGGATAAGCAATCTCTAATGAACTTATACCGCACCTCAATGTGCTTGGTCTTTGCATGATAGATTGGATTCTTAGCCAATGCAATGGCACTCTGACTATCATTGAGCAAACGAGGTACATGTTGAGGTAAACCCATATCACAAGCAAGACAAGAAAGAGAGAATGATTCTTCACATCCCTCACTTGCTACAACATACTCTGCTTCTGTGGTGGAAATAGTTGTACATCTTGAAGAAGAGATCTTCAAGCAATAGCACCTCTAGCAAAATGAGAAATGTATCTTGATGTAGACTTACGATTGTCTACACAACTAGCATAGTCAAAATATCTATAACCAATAATGGATGCTTTCCCTCTACCTAATCATAGACACTTGTCCTTAGTACCACTCAGATATCTCAAAATTATCTTGAGTTCTTTCCAATGCTTCTTGCCAAGATTAGACATATATCTGCTCACAACTCCCACTACAAATGCAATGTCTAGTCTTATAGCTACCATAGCATACATAGACTACCAACAATAGACTGATAAGGAATTTTGGCCATGAATTTATTTTCCTCGTCCGATTTGGGCCAATCCTCCTTGCTCGATTTCACATATGTGGGTAAAGGTGTATTAAATGCCTTTCCACCCTACATATCAAATTTGTGAAGTACTTTGGATATGTACTCACTCTGAGACAAGTATATGCATCTTTTACTCCTATCACAAGTAATGTGCATGCCAATAATATATTTGGCATCCTCCAAATCCTTCATATCGAATGTTTGGCTCAATTTCTTTTTGAGATTTCACAAGTCATAAGAGGACTTCCCAACAATCAACATATCATTGACATAAAGTATGAAGCATATTAAGCTACCATCTAAGCATCTCTTTGTGTAGAGATAATCATCCTCATTGCTTTGAGAATAGCCTTGAGAATTCATAAAAGCATAAAACTTTTGGTACCATTTTCTAGGGGACTATTTAAGTCCATATGAGCTCTTCTTTATAAACTAGAATTTCCTTGCCAATAACTACATAACCCTCTGGTTGTTCCATATAGATCTCATCCACAAAATCTCCATTCAATCAAGTAGTTTTCACATCCATTTGGACTAGCTCTAAGTCCCCCATTGCAATGAATCAAAGAAACATTCATAGGGTAGTTATCTTGACCACTAGAGAGAAGATTCACTAAAAATAAACATCGTGTTGTTGCTTAAAATCATTTTCAACAAGTCATGCTTTATACTTTGGAGAAGCACTATCTGATAAGAATTTAAGCTTATATACCCATTCATATGGTAGAGCTTTCCCACCCTTTGGCAAAGGTACTAAATCCCAATACCATTCTTGTGAATAGAATTCAACTCACTCTTAATGCCACAGTCCCACTTGACATGATCATTTGTGTGCATAGCCTCTTTGTAGCAAGAAGGCTTACTACCATCTGTTAGCATAACAAAATCCAAACCGAGAACATATTTATCCAATTATGAAGGAAGCAACAAAGCCAATAATTGAAGATGAATCACTTGTAGATCTGGCATGGAAGGAGGTTGTGCAAGCCAGAGATGTGGCCCAAACAAGTAAGATAACACAAGTAGCAATCACAAGAAATATTTTCCATTCCACTATGAGATATGTGGCCCAAACAGCCATGCCAAATACAATCCATAAACTGTTCAATAATATCTAGCAAGTGTTCTTTCTATGATACAAATAAAGGATAAAGTGAGCCAACTTTGCTTCCTTTTGCAATAACCATATTTCACTTTGATATGTGAAAGGATTGAGCATAGAAAACCACGTTATAATGAAGGTCATCAAGTTGAACAACTGACACCAAACTACATGATAACTGAGGTACATGGCATACATTATGCATAGTAAAATTTGAGCCATCAATGAACTGCACAACCACAAATCCAATCCCCACAATGTCAACTAGTAAGAGTCACCAAGTCTCAAGGTAAGAAGAGACTTTGTTGCATAATCACAAAACGATTCTCTATGTGTTGGCACATGGAAAGAAGCACCAAAATCTAGTAGCCATGTTGGGAAAGAGAATCAACCATAAGAGCGTCAATGGGCATGGTACTATCAAGTGTCAACACATCACCATCATCAAAAATAGCATTAATTTCTTAAATCTTCACAGTCAAAGACAATGGTGCAAGTAGTTTTTTAGCATGCCCATTAGCATTTTTTCCTTTACCTTTAGCATTCTTTAATGCATACAAGTCTTTCTCCATGTGTCCATTCTTTTGACAATAATGGCATTCGATATCCCTCTTCCTTGATTTACTTCTCCATTGACCATTATTTTCCTTGTTCTTGCTCCAACCATGTTGCTCATTTTTTCCTTTGTAAGAATCACGAACGTATATGCATCTCCTCTATGAGTGCCAACCATAGATTTTCTACGAATCTCCTCACTCAAGAGTGCTCATCATAAATGAGTTCCCATCGGGTGAACTATTCCTAATAGTTGTTCAAAATGTATCCCATGATGATGGCAAGGTGCATAACAATAAGACTGCTTTCATTTCGTTATCCATATCCATTTTCTGAGCCTATAACTGGGAAAATATAGCATCAGACTCATTTAGATGAGCAACAACACTATTTTTTTCCTTCATGTGAAGGTCATATAACTTTCTCATCACATACACTTTATTTTGATGATGTTTCAATTTCATGTGTAGTGCATGACTTCTTCCCAAAACTCCTCTACTTTTTTACTCTAATATTATAAAGTAAAAATTATCTGCTAGGTGCAATCGAATGGTAGACCTAGCCATTTCATCCAACTCATCCCAATCATCATCATCAATATCAAGAAGCTTCTTTGAGATTCCATTTACTGGCTTCCAGTATCTCCTCTGAATCAGCACATCTTTAATCTCATTCTTCTATAGAGCAAAGTTTGTGCCATCAAAATTTTGGATCTCAAAATTTTCTTTGCCTTGCAAGCTATAGCTCCTCTTCGGAGTAGTGACATCCAGATCCACTAGATGTGCTTGAGATTTCTGATGCCATGATGATTGTCACATAATCCTAGTAGGAGATGGTTGAACCATGCCTTAAGAGAGAGGATTAGGAAGTAATCCTCAACCATGGCTTTTGGGGCAAGAATGTCACATAATTCTTGTAGGAGATGGTTGAACCATGCCTTAAGAGAGAGAATTAGGAAGTAATCCTCAACCATGGCTTTTGGGGCAAGTGGTTAGCCCATCGCACTCCTAACCGGGAGGTTGTGAGTTCAATTCTCAACAATGATAGAGAGCTGACTAGAATGAAAATGGAGCTAGAATATTCTAAGAACCAATAAGGCTCAAGAACGGATGACCAAGTGTCAAATTTTGGGGAAAAAATCAACAATCTCCCTATAAAAATGGATTAAGGAACAATAATTCCCAACCAAAAGGATTATGTGAGAGTGAATGTGCTCACATCAATAAGTGTATCAAGGAGTAAATCAACCACTGTATAGTTGCAAAACCCAAAAAACTCTAGATAATATTTGCCAAAGTCTCTGTTGGAGTTAGACGTCTGCGGAAGCACACGAACAGCACAAGGAAGAAGAAGAAGCTTGGAGCACAACACACAAGACTGAATGTATTACTAGAGAATGTACAAAGATAAGTAGCCCATTAGGGCAATAGGCGTATATACAAGCCGGGGGAAAAAAACCTCCTAAAGAGGGAAAAAAGTGCCCCGACGGTCCTAGAGTGTTCACACACATCACTACCTAAATATATCAACAAATCCCCCCTGGGAGTGATGCGGTGAACAAGGAGCTGGCACTCATGTATAAGGAAGTGCCGAGCTATGTGGAAATCACTCCACAAAAGGAAGTAAGCCCAAAGCTTTGCGGAAAGCTTCAAACTTCTCCCTAGGCAGAGCCTTCGTGAAAAGGTCTGCAATGTTCTCCTGCGTGGGCACATATGCCAAGCTGATCTCCCCAGCAGAGAACCTCTCCCTGACATAGTGATAATGCACCTCAATGTGCTTAGTGCGAGCATGGAACACAGGGTTCCTCGCAACTGCCAATGCGCTCTGACTGTCAGTGAAGATGGTGGTGGCAGAAGACTGGCCAACACCCAAATCAGCCATAAGGCGTCTGAGCCACACACACTCAACAGTCGCTGTGAAAGCTGCCCTATACTCAGCCTCACAACTGGAAGTGGCCACAGTAGGCTGCTTCTTGCTCAACCAAGATATACATGAGCTACCAAGCATGAAGCAAAAACCACTGGTGGACACACGAGTGTCATAGCAACCAGCCCAATCTGAGTCAGAAAAAGCATGCAAATCTGGCGGTAGTGATCCCCCCTTGGGATAAAACAACCCAAGTAGCCAAGTACCACTCAAGTAGCGAAAGATGCGCTTAACCGCTTTCCAATGCGTGACTCCTGGGCAATGCATAAACCTGCTCATCTGTGAGACAGCAAACTGAATATCTGGCCGAGTAATGCATAAGTAAATCAAGCATCCAACAGCCTGCTGATAGAGAACGACATCAAATGCATCTCCAGCATCATGAAGACTCAATCGTAAACCTGTCTCCATAGGAGTGGCAATAGGCTTACAGTCTTCAAGGCCAAAACGCTGCAATAATGTGTCAATATATTTCGTTTGACACAAAGCCATTCCACCATCAACTTGCATAAACTGAATGCCCAAATAGTGATGCAAATGCCCCAAATCAGACATCTCAAATGAGGCATGCAAATCAGCCTTGAAATCAGCAATATGCTTCTCAAGAGGACCAGTGAGCAGCATGTCGTCTACATAGACAACAATGATCAGAAGCACATCATTAGCACGCTTAACATATAAGGTGCTTTTAGTTGGACTGTTCTCAAAACCATGTGCAATCAGATAGGCATGTATTTTCTCATACCAAGCACGTGGTGCTTGCTTTAAACCATATAACGCCTTCTTTAACCTGCACACCTGGTTTTCATGCCCTTTCTGCACAAAGCCACGGGGCTGAAAAACATACACTTCTTCATGCAAGTCACCATTCAGAAATGCTGTTTTAATGTCCAACTGATGTACATTCCAACCATGATGGGCTGCAAGTGCACAAATGCTCCGAACAGTAGTCATACGGCATGTAGGTGCAAAGGTCTCATCAAAATCAATGCCTCTTTCCTGTGCATAACCCTTTGCAACAAGCCTAGCCTTATACCTGTCAACTGTACCATCAGGTTTACGCTTCAGCTTGTATACCCACTTAGTGCCAATGGCCTTCTTGCCAGGAGGCAAGTCACATAAAGACCATGTACCATTCTTCATTATAGCATCATATTCAGATTGCATAGCAGCCTTCCAATTTTCTGAATTTTGTGCTTCATCAAAAGAAACAGGCTCATTCTCATCACAGAGACTAGATGCAGCCATAGCATAGCAATCTGATGCAAAGGAGGTACTATGAGAGCCTGAACGAGTACGATATGACAAAGGTGCATCTAATTTGCTATCACGCAAAGTCTGCACTAGCCATTTTGGCATAGTTTTTGCCTGTTCAATATCAGCTCTCTCATCAACAAGTGCATCATGTAAATCTGCATCAGAAATGGAATGATCTGCATCATCATATGAAACCTGCAAAGGCTGAGAAGTTGCCTCATTGGGACCAGCGCTAGCCTGTCCACCTGTAAAAAGAGGCATCAAAGTATCATACATGTCTTTGGAGCTAACAGATGTCTCCTTAGTACATGAAAGCAATGGCTGAATAGCATCTTCCACAAAGACAACATCACGGCTAACCAGAATGCGTTTAGTCTGTGGATGATACAGACGATAGCCTTTACTTTCAGAACTGTACCCAACAAAAATACATTTTACTGCCTTATCATCCAATTTTCTGCGATGTTGTTCAGGCACTAATGCATATGCCAAACAACCAAAAACACGCAGATGAGCAACAGATGGCTTGCGGTCATGCCAAGCCTCATATGGAGTGATAGACTGCAACGCTTTGGTGGGACACCTGTTCAGTACATATGCTGCACACATGACAGCCTCAAGCCAGAAACTATGTGGTAAAGCCTGACTTTTGACCATGCACCTCGCCATCTCCATGAGTGACCTGTTCTTTCGTTCAGCAACTCCATTCTGTTGAGGTGTATACGGCACTGTACACTGGTGTTTTATCCCACGTTCAGCCAGAAATGCATTAAAATCTGAAGACATATATTCCCCCCCTCGATCAGAACGGAGGGTGCCCATTTTACATGCTGACAGATTTTCAGCCAAAACCAAAAACTGTTTGAAGCACATGAACACTTCGGACTTTGCTTTGAGTGGATATACCCATGCATGCCTGGAAAAATCATCAATGAAAGTCACGAAGTAAAGGTAATTTCCAAAAGAGGGTGTCTGCATAGGACCACAGACATCACTATGTACAAGCTGCAATTTCTGCATAGCCCGAACTGAACCATCTTTTGGAAAGGAAGAACGCTGCATTTTGCCCAAAATACAGCCTTCACAAACATGTTTTCCAGGTGCCTCAAGTTTGGGCAAAGAGGACACCATTTCAGATTTCTGCAGGCGTAACAAGCTAGCAAAATTCAGATGACCAAAGCGTGCATGCCAAAGCTTTGCATCTGACATAGCCTGAGAATCATGAACTGCACATGCCGAATCATTCACAGATCTTTCATAGTCTATGAGCTTATACAGCCCACGACATAAAATGCCAGAAGCAATAATCACATCGCCATTTGAGAGATCATGGACTGTACACCTGTCATCAACGAATTTCACAACCAAGCCAATCTTGGCTAATGCAGAAACTGATAACAGGTTCTTTTTTATCCTTGGCACAAATAAAGCATCTGACAAAGTGAAAGAACTACCATCAGCAGTAGTCAGAATGATCTTACCAACTCCCATAACAGGATAAGAGGAGTTATTGGCGCATGTGACAGTATTCCCTGTAGGGGCAGGCTCGAGTGAAGAGAAGAAACTGCGCTGCGAGGTAATATGTTTGGTCGCCCCACTGTCAAAGTACCAAACATCTGAGTCTACTGCAGACATGCACTGATCATGAGAAGATGGGTCAAAACTGCAGACAGTAGTAAACGCCCATTCTTCTTCCTTCACAAGATTTGCAGACTCTGTTTTTGGTGTAGAGGCCTCTGCAACAACCATTCCAGCCTCTTTCTTCTTTGCCTCTTTAGCAGCCAATTTTGGACAGTTCTTTATAATATGATCATTTCCTTTACAGTACTTGCAGAACAATTTCTGCTTTTCTGATTTCTTCTCATCTTTATCCTAGTTCTTCGATTGTGCAGCATTTGCAGATTTCTGCTTACTAGTAGAAGAGCTCCATTTTCCTTTGCCCTTCTGACTAGCCAGGAAAGCTTGATCTGCAACACGCATAATGGACCTGTTCTGCCTGGACTGATCTTCCTGCAACAGAACAGAGACTAATTCCTCAAATGACAAGGCATTCGGATTGCCTTTCATCATCAATCGAAGAGTAGAGGCAAAACTCTGATATGAATCAGGAAGGCCATTCAGAACGGTCTGCACAAGTGAGCTATCTGGTATAACCTCATCAGCAGAAATCAATTGTTCCTTCAGGTCTTTGATCTTTGTAAGAAAACTGTCCATCGAATCACCTTCATTCATGTGCTCACTCTCCAACTGTTTTCGGAGGTAAGCAACACGAGCCTCATTCCTAGCCTGGTACAAAGTGGTAAGTGTATCCCAAGCATCCTTTGCTGTTCTGCAAGAGCGAATGTGAGGAATAATGGCACGTTTGACAGACAAAGCTATCAATGCATGTGCCTGGGCATTTCTGCCATCCCAACGAATTTGCTCTGCAGTAGGTGCAACAGAAACAGCAGCACGAACAGGAATCTGCGGAATATCATCTTCGACACCATCTTCATCAGCTCCAACACCTGTATTTGCAGTACCTGTCGTTACAGGTGTAACAGGACGTCTTTCAACACCCTGCACAATGTTCCACAATCCTTTTGCAACCAGTACATGTCGCATCATATAAGCCCATAATGGGTAGTTGGTACCATCCAACTTATCCTCAACAGCCAACATACGGAATACATCACTGCTTTCAGCCATGGCCGGTGACTAAAATACCTTGATGCAGAAAATTGACTGTATCTCAAAAAGTTGAACAGAACTGCCCACACGAGTTCTGTTAGACCTGTAGCAGACTTCGAGACGCTTAAACTGGCGAACAGAAACTGGTATATACCTTTGGCACAAAAGGACGAAATAGCCTGCACAAGCACTGCGATAGTGCATTCGGAGGCCGAAACGAGCTCAGAGTATGCTCACCAAATTTTGTGCGAATCTGAGACTGCAAACGGAGGAGTGTCGACGGCGCCCTAGAAGAAGCAACGACCTGCTCTGATACCAATTGTTGGAGTTAGACGTCTGCGGAAGCACACGAACAGCACAAGGAAGAAGAAGAAGCTTGGAGCACAACACACAAGACTGAATGTATTACTAGAGAATGTACAAAGATAAGTAGCCCATTAGGGCAATAGGCGTATATACAAGCCGGGGGAAAAAAACCTCCTAAAGAGGGAAAAAAGTGCCCCGACGGTCCTAGAGTGTTCACACACATCACTACCTAAATATATCAACAGTCTCCTCTAAAAAATGAGCATATGAATAGTTTCAGAATCTCATAAAACTTCAAGTATTGACATGGAAACATGCTTAGTGAATCACTGACTCTATTGCATATAATCAATTACCTGAAAGAAGCCGACTTGGCTTATTGAGCACCTATGAACAACTAGCATACATCTCCTATAGCGAGGCTAGGTAAGTCTTCCACTTGCATCACCAAAGCGACACCAACATCTAGGTGTCTCCTAGTTAAGAAAACCTCACCATGATCCTCTTTATCAAATGTAAAAGGCGTTATGCAAAAATGTAACCACTTTATCAATGAGCACATGGATGTACATAAGCCATATCCACAAAAGCATACAAAGTGTGTATGTGCTCAATATATGCCATAAAATAGAACTAAAAGACTGACTTCACAACCCAAACACTGGCCAACAACACCTGCAAGTGTGCATCAACTTTGTTCTTTAATCTCAAAAACCTACATAGACTTGCGGTGGCTCTCCCACCACTACTAAAACCTTTCAAGAAACTTGTAAATAGTGTGGTGGAAAACATAGTCCCAAAAGGTGAACATTCATTTTCTAAGAAGTACAAAGAGAACTCTTCTTGATGGTCTTGAACCTGTATAAAGAGAACTATGCACAAAAGTACTCCAAGAATCACCCCAAAAATGCTTCAAAACAAGCTTTGAAAGCAAATAATGAAGCTTTAAGGGCCTTGTGAATTAATTTAAAAATCTATGATATTTTTGGTGCGTATACAACTGCTCGAAAGCACTTTTCATCATGAAACCATGTTCTACTGTGTTTTTGAATCACTATCAAAGATCATCTATCCAACACACATTTAATCTTTATTTTCTATATGATATTTTTTTATCACTTTTATATTTCTCATATAGATTATGGAGATATCAATGTTAAATAGATCCAAATTTTGGGCACATTTTGACCTCCTAAATTTTCAAAAAATGACAAGGAAATTGCATGTTTTCACTTGATTTTTGAAATGTATGTATACTGGTGTAAAGGATTTTCAAATATAAGATGTAATTTTCTTGATTTTTGATGAGAGAGTTCTCTTTTTATGACATAGTTCTCGTTTGTTGCTACTCGCTGTTCATATCAATATATCTATTTATCTAGATATTTATACACTTATTTTCCATCTATGTGTATTTGTATTAGATGGATTAAATGATATCAATGATGTGGATACATTGAAGGACGTTGATTCAATACACATAGATGTGGATTCAATGAGGTGGATTCATTTAAATTATGTGGATTGATTGATGTTAATGATGTGGATTCATTTGAATGATGTCAATGATGTGGACTCATTTGAATGATGTGGATTCATTTGAGTTATGTGGATTAAATGATCTAAATGTTGTGGATTGAATGATTTAAAAGTAATGTTTTTGTTTTATAGATTTGAAAATAAAACATGGTAAGAATGCCAGATCTGAATAATGACCTTGATAATATTGAATCTCAAAGGATTTTGTATGAATAGAATGCTCAACTTGTGCAATTAGGACTGGCATTTTTATTTCATGAAGATTTAGAACCAGAGGATTAGATGGAAAACCATTATCAATGAAAGAAGTAAAAAATCTATGTCCAAATCATTTTGGTCGTGATGTTCTCTTTTGAGTTATAGGAAGGGTGAAAGAAATAGCACCATTAAATCTTTCTAACTTACAACATAAAGGACCAGCAATTGCTTTACTTGGATGCTTTTTTCAATTCAAAAGTTTTTTTACCAAATAATAATCAAATAGAACTACATTTCATTAAAAAAAAATTTGTACAAGATATTCTTCATCGACATGTAGAGTGGGATGATCGCCCAAAGAATGCAGATATAACTTTGGATCATTCTCAAAATCATGCAAAATTTTGTAATCAAGTTCACGAAGGCCCTCTTCCTCAAAAACAACCATATAATTCTGCTACTCAAAGAACATAACCTTATTCATGATTTATCATAATAGGGAGAAAAGTTAAACAATGAATGATTAACAATTCATGGATTACAAAGAACAATTGATGATCAACAAAATAGAATTGATGGTTTAGAAGATCAAGTAAAAAATTTACAGGTATCTCTCAATGCATATGAGCATAGAAATGGAAAATCATTAGAGGCATCCTCATCTTTTGATCATTTCACCATCAATAAATTATTTAGCCATCAAAACACTACATAGACAAGCAACTTTTTGTAATATTTAGATTCAACACTTTATGATAAAGACATCCTTTTTGCAATTGACTCTAACTAAAGTATTCAAAGTACATTATTTTCTTCATTTTGAATATCATAATCTATTATAGGTACCATGTCATCTATTTTTTCCATGTCTGAACCATCATTGTGATCTACATATAAATCACAATTACTCCATGAATCATTTGTTAAACTTTTATGAGTATGAAATTCTCTAAAATTTTGTTATGTTGTTGTAGAAACTATCTTCATTGGATCATGTAACAAAACCATATTACAAAATCTTATACCAAATCATTGGCACATGATACATTTAAGAGATTTATTTGTTTTGAATGAAGAAAATCATATTCACTCCAATTATGTTCACAACTACTGCTTGAAGTTTTTATCAAAAGCACTTTCATAGTTATATGTTGCAATTCCACTATTTCACCTCTGTACTGTTTCCACCATATAGGGAGTGGATGTTTTTGAATCGCTACAATGTTCGATATCTCCAAAAGATCCTTCTCAATTTACATAAGCTACTCTCTGATGGAATGCATCTCGGCCATCTATTCTTGGAAGTAATACTTGACATGTGGTTTTGAAATTTGCCATGAATTTATTGTTTGAAACTTGACCATTGAGTTGAAATGTTGGATCCAATACAAACGCTATTCCATGTAAGCAAGGACGCATTTGTGTACAATACAATCTTTGTTTTTCTCCTAATGAAAAATGATTAAAGTCTTTCACTTTTTGAATAGCTTCTGACATAATCCAATAAATGTTCTTATCACAAACTTATCAGTTTCAACAATTCGTAAAAGTTCCACAAAAGGTTTAGTGATACCAACATTTTTTTCAAGATTATGCCAAAAAACTTGTGACTGTATTCGAGATACACACTTCAAAGCTTCAACTTGATAAGAAGTATTATTCTCTAGCCATGCCTCCCATCTTACATCCACAATCATTTCTACAAGTGTTGGCTTGACTTCCAATAATCCACTCAGCATAGTAGAAAATTGCAAATCATGTAGCACAAAAGTTATGAAGTTATTTATTGGGAGATTTTGATGGAAAGAGAACATATGAAAATTGATGCTCTCAGATAAATTTGACCACATAATTTCTCCTTAAGAGAAGTATCAACTACTTCCAAAAACATGCTTTCCTTTGGACACATAACCATTCTCACAATTTTTCCATCCATCTAGTGCTATTGTGCATCCATACATGGGTACATAATTGAGCATTGTTCATTTTTTAATAGCTTCACTACTTTTCTTCACTTTATCTGCATACTCTATTTCCATTTTAGTGTAATTTGCCATGGTGAATATTTCCATGGAATTGACATCAAACCATCATTGAAAATAAGATAATGAAAAACATCAAAAGGAAACCCAATGCTAAAAATGCTTAACTCCATTTAAGATTAATCTCAAGACAATCTTGCTTTTCAAAAGCTTCAGGTATTGTGTTTTGTGATCTAGCATGAACAAATCATGGTGACACATTATTCATTCCAAAGTTTCTACTAGATTCACCTGGACAACTCTTTCTTGATGTATACGGAGCATAGTGTCTAGCAACAAGATGGCAACATCATATGCAATAGGTTGCTAACATGTTAGCAATGGGTTCAAGTTACGAACCCCAAGTTGTGATAAAGTTGCATATAGATCCATTTTTAATTTCGATTTTTTTAATTCTAGATATCCTAGGTATAAAAATCCTCCTATTGATGCTTAAGCATCATAAAAAAGGCATGAAAACAAGATATGTTAACATTTATATAGTGTTTTTATCAAATCTATAGGTACTTGATGTTTCTTGTCATGTACATACATACATACATACATATACATATACATATACATACATACATACATACATACATACATACATACATACATACATACATACATACATTCATGCATTCATAAATTATATTATATTACATCCGTAGAAGCAAATATATACTACATACATACGTGTAATGTAATACATACATTTTTATGTAGATATAGACATAGTATATACACATTACATGTATACACAACACATAGATGCATACATATATGGATACATATTATGTACATAGTAGGTACATACTACAAAAATAGAAACATATATATTAGATATAATATATGTAAGTAAATACACGTACGTTTCAATAAACATTAAGTAATAGATTTTAGGAATCACACCATACATACATACATGCATATATAGATACATACATACACACATAGCTAAGTAAATAAATAGATCTTTGGGTAAACATACAAAAATACGAATATACATCATATATTACACATATAGTACATACATACATATTACATAAGCACACACACACACATAAATATATATATATATATATATATATATATATATATATATATATATATATATATATATATATATATATATATATATATATATATATGCATATGCATGATGTGATATGGTACATGATGTTGGAATAATCATATGGTAAGTGGGACATTGTATACTCTCTTTATCTCCTTGCTTTCTTTTCCTCGTTGAGGCATCGATCTTTCTTGCTTGATCACCAATTTTTTTGTTCATAAGTTTTAAGGTTTAAGACTTAAAAGACCCTAGTGGACCATTTTTGGACTTTTGGGAAGGAGTTTTTTTTTGCAAGATTAGCAACGCGTTGCGAACATGTACACAATGTGGAGTTGCATCGCAAAAATTATGAATGTTTGCAACATGTTGCATATGAAACACTGATCTGGAGAAAATGTAGATATATCTTGATTATTCTTGAAAATAGTTTGTGAAAATTGAGTAGAAATATCACGAGAATCCTCTCTTATCATTGATACATCTACTCATTCTTGCTCTACACTTGGACTATTTCGAAAGTACTATGAACTACTCATGCTTTTTAAATATTTTTGATGTGATACCTTGGGATTTACAATTGTTTGCATAACTTGAAAAGTGTACCCATATATCTCTATTTGGATTAAATCAGCTTGCAACATTATTACATGTACTATATCTTTTATTTGAGTTGCATTGCTTACGTAACAATGTCACAGCATTTGCATTGTATTGTGGAGATTGTTTTACCCTCTTGATGGATAATCACTGACCATTCTTTCCCTTTCGCATAATGTTTGCTTTAATGAAGACTTTATATCTACAAAAAGAAAACATAAATCAATATCAAATAAGATATAGATTCCACTAAATGTATATCTTAAAATATATACAAGTTACTTTGGATCTCTCTTAAATTTTTTAAATCTATTAATCTATGTATTTATCTATCTATTTGATTATGTTTCTAGCTCTTTATATGGAAATTTCTCCCAAATGGCTGAACCAAATGCCTTCAAACTTTGATAGCTTAAAATAGACTTTGAGTTGGTTCTAACAAGCTATAGATCAAAGCAAAATGGATAAGAAGGCATTGAGATATGATCAAGCAAAGATCACTTTTCTAACACATCATAGCAGAGAGGTAGATAGAGCTAATCAATGATGTAAATGTATTATAGAACATTTTTGTACATAATCATTGGCATAGAAATGATGTCCAATGATAGTGATCTAAGTGAGCTAAGGTGTAAGGCACTTAGCTTGTACAAAAGGTCAACAATAAGCTCAAAAAAGGGGGCACTGTAGCCGTGAGCTTACATAGCTCTTTTTATAAGAGTCTTCTTTGAAATTTAAATTTGAATTCAAGTTTTCAACTCCATATAAAAGTGATCCCTATGATTGAGGAGTTATTCCTTTATTGAAAACTCGTAATTTATTCTGCTCCTAACTCCATGAGATATGTGGATTTACAAGATTCTCTTAAGGTTTATCCTTTTACAAGTGGTAAATGATCAAGTATTACAAGCAATGGTTCATGTGAATCATCTCATGCTTCCACATACAATCCTCCAAGCTAAGCCAAATGTGAAGGCTTGGATACTTGCACCAATAGCTCCCCCTCAAGCCAAACATCTTGGCATGCACTTCTTGATGAGTCCTCTTGATTGTCCTACAATCCAATCATAGCGTTGAACCTACAAAGCTTAGTACCATCAAGTGCTTTGGTTAACAAATCTGCACATTACATGTTTGTAGATACATATGCCAATTGAATATCCTTGCTCAATAGCTTCTCTCTAACATAATGATAGTGTACTTATATATGCTTGGTTCTTGAATGATAGATAGGATTGTCTGCAAGATGTAAAGAACTTATATTGTCACCAAAGATCATAGGTGAGTGAGTGTGAAGTCCCAAATCTGAATATAGCAATCTAATCCATATGGCTTCTTGTGTAGCATTTGCTAATCCCCTGTATTCAGCCTCTGTTGAAGATAGAGCAACAGTTGGTTGCTTCTTGGAAGACCATGAAATGGGCTTATCACCTACAAAAGAAAGATATCCAGAAGTACTCCTTCTATCATCCTTACAACCTGCCCAATCTGCATCTGAGTATCGCTTAATGTCTAAATCTGATGTATATGGAAAATAAAGTCATTGATTTTGAGTACCTTTGAGATACTTCAAAATCCTTTTAGCAGCTTCCAAGTGAGGCACTCTAGGTTTATGCATGAATTGACTTAGAACACTTACTCCATAAGATATGTCAATCCTTGTCAAGGTTGCATAGTTTAGACTTCCAAGTATGTTGTGATATCCTGCAATGTCTTCAATCAAATCACCTTCATGAGCACTCAATTTATGATTTACCTCCATAGGGGTGCTAGCTACCTTTGCATTCTCCAAGTGGAACTTCTTCAACATATCCTACACATACTTCATTTGAGTGATGTAAATTCTAGAGTTAGTGTAGACTAACTCAAGTCCAAGAAGTACTTCAGAAACCCTAGGTCACTGATTTTGAACTCTTGCATCATTTGGTTCTTGATTTGTTTGATGCCATTGGCATCACTACCTATCAAGATGATGTCATCAACATACACCCATAAATATATCATCTCTAAATTACTTCTCTTGATAAACAGAGAAGAATATGCTTTGCTCATCATGAATCCTTGATCTTCAAGATATGTAATTAACCTATGGTTCCATGCTCTAGGTGCCTGCTTCAAACCATAAAGAGCTTTGTTCAATTTACACACATAATTTACCTTGCTTGGTTCTTCATAACTAGGAGGTTGAGCCATGTAAACCTCCTCTAAAATCCAGCCATTTAGGAAAGCATTCTTCACATCTAGTTGATACATATTCCACTTCCTAGATGCATCCACCAATACTTTGATGGTTCGTATTTTAGAGTACAAAATCTAAAATATTCCACTTCCTAGTTGATACATATTCCACTTCCTAGATGCATCCACCAATACTTTGATGGTTCGTATTTTAGAGTATTTTAGGTTGAGCCATGTAAACCTCCTCTAAAATCCAGCCATTTAGGAAAGCATTCTTCACATCTAGTTGATACATATTCCACTTCCTAGATGCATCCACCAATACTTTGCTGACAATCTATATGTAGAAGAGTACAAACAGAATGGAAGGTTGGTCTCCAAAGAGAATAAATTTTGTAGGATGTTCATCTTGAATGTGAAAATTCCTTAAATGAATGCATCCATGTTCGCAAAAGGTATAGGTGTTATTGCTGATATAGAGATTGGCATAAGTTAATCGAACAAATCTGCAAAGACTAAAATTGATGCAGTCAAAGGAGCTTGTCAATGGACTACCGAATTTCAAGATTGCAGAGATGCAAAATGTATGTGTTGCATGTCAATTTGGTAAATAGTTAAGGGAATCATTTTTGCATGACAAGCATGTTAGTGAGAATGTGCTAGAAATAGTACATATAGATGTTTGGGGTCTTGCAAACACCACATCTATGGGAGGATGTAGGTTTTATGTCACTTTCATTGATGAACATACACGAAAAGTATGGGTATATTTCATGAAAGAGAAGAGTGAGGTGTTCACTTCTTCCAAAATTTTAAGTCTATGCTAGGAAAGAAAAGAGGAAAGTATATTCAAACATTGAGATCTGATGCAAGAGGTGAATCCATGTCAAATGAGTTCAGTGGCTTTCTAAAAAGTCATGGAATCAGACAACAGTTTTCATGCAAGTATGCGCCACAACAAAATGGCATTGTTGAATGCAAAAATAGACATATTGTAGAAATAGCAAGAGCTTTGATGGTTGAAAAGAATATGCCTCATTTTTATTGGGCAAAAGTTGTGCACACTGCTGTATACATCATGAATAGAAATCTCACTGCTCTTCTACATTAAGTTACACCTGAAGAGCAATTTACATGTAAAAATTCAAACTTATCACATTTGAAAGTATTTGGCTATATTGCATATGTAAATCCAAATGAGTTGAGGATGAAGCTTGATCCAAAACCAAAAAAATGTATCTTTATTGGATACTCCCTTAAGAAAAAGGTATATAAATGTTATAACCCACTCACACGACAGGTGAAGGTAAGCAAAGATGTGGTGTTTGATGAAGTGGCATGCCAATTTACCAAACGACATCATTACGCAGTGGTTCTCATAAACGGATTAAATCCCCAATTGAAACAGATTATGATCATAGCTGTGTGGGAGGAATGACCCTAGATGCCGTAATTGCAATGGCTTTACAGTTAGAAAATAAAGTGGGTGAATTCACTGAAGATTTAGAGTGGTTGAAGGCGGCCAAGCATTCAAACCAGGATCCTTTGAAACAAATTCAGGACACACTAGCTCCACCTGTGCTCTGAATCAGATGTGCTATGCTATTTGCCACACCATGGACCATACTACGGAGACTTGTCCCTATAACACAAAGGTACAGAGTAGAGTGGCGGTCAATGCTATCATCCAAGAACAAGGGCAACCGGCCAGTCACTACGTACCATCACAAATGAGGAATACTCCTTCCAAGGACGGTCAACTAACTTTGGACAAAGTCAGTAGAATACGGGTACAAGACGTGAATGTGCATCTCTTCCACCACCTAAATGTCATTTTTGCAGTGAAATAGGGCATATCCATAGGTACTGTAAAGATATGGCCGAGTACGATAAGAAGAAAAAAGCACGACAACACTCGATGGCGAACATGGTGTAACACTCAAACAGTGCAAACATGCTCAGGAAAGCAATTACAGCCAGTTGCAGAGATTTTTGAACCTGGAATTCATGAACAGCAGAAGGTTCTTACTAATGCAAGTAAGCGGGTAACCTAGGAGCAAACTATTTTCCCTGATCCAGTTTCGATGATGCAGCAAAGTATATCGCAAACATTACCGGAAGGTAGAAACCTGAATCAAAGCGTACAAGAGTCCCCACCGGATATCGTACCCGAAACAACAAAATTTGATCCAGTATGGGATGTTTTATCCCAGGCGTCTATTACACTGCCATTGGGACAACTATTGGCTTTGGTACCCGGCGTGCGCTAGCAGTTCCAGCAACAGGTCAATCAAGGACCTTCATGCACTCCTTCGACAGCCACAACTCAGCCTGAATTCAATCCGATGGTGGATCATATGGTACCCTTGATTACGGTCTGGTATAAGAATCATAAAATCACTCAAGTGTTAATTGATGGCGGTTCCGATGTAAACATTGCAATGGCGGTTCCGATGTAAACATTGCAACAACAACACTCTGTCAATGGATGGGATGGACACAAATTGAACCTGTCCAATCTTTTGTGCGAATGGCTGATCAATCCCGAGTTCATCCGGTGGGATTAGTACGTGATATTCCTATTACCCTTCAAGGAGCTGTATTTAAAATGACCTTTGTTGTTCTGGAATTACCCGAATCCAGCCTTGACTATAACCTGCTCTTTGGATGCCCATGGTTAAAGCAAGCGAAGGTAGTTCAGGATTGGTCAGCGCATGAATTGATTTTTAGGAATAACCACCGTAAATATGTCGTTCCATTGGATGACATGAAGCCTTGCGACTTGCATGCACAACCATATGTAGCCGAACCTCTCCACATGCTGGATGGTCTTTCAGATGATGAAGAGGAAGTTTTTCTTAAAGCCAACAAGGAGCTGATGGCACTCGGCACTGTGGATTTACAAACGATGGCTGATAACTGGAGTTCGGCAACCTGTACAGTAGTACCACTGACCGGTGAGCATGAATCAAGTACAGCACAGACCTTGGATGATACGATGCTCCAACAATTACTCCAATCAGGAGACGATTTGGAGATGCCTCGACAGTTCTACATACTGGAAGATCAGTTGGTTACCTGCCACTTAGGTGATGAAACCAACCCACGACCAGTAAAAATTAAGCTGGGACTATCAAATACCTTCCAGGATAACTTGTTGCAATTGCTGCGAGAATTCTCTTATGAGTTTGCATGGGATTACCGGGACATGAAGGGGTTGGACCCGCATATCTATCAACATAGGGTTATGCTGAAACCAGATGCCCGACCTATTAAACAACCAATCTATAGGATGAATCCTAACTATGCGGCCAAGGTCAAAGCGGAACTAGATCGATTGCTAAAGGTTGGGTTTATTGTCCCTATCAAGCATGCGGAGTGGATTTCCCCTATTATCATAGTTCCTAAGAAGAATAAGCAATTAAGGATACGTGTGGACTATCAGAAATTAAATGCAGCTACCGTACCTCATCCATTCCCTTTGCCGTTTTTGGACACAATGCTTGATGATGTGGTAGGATGAGAGATGTACTCCTTTTTAGATGGATATAGTGGTTATAATCAAGTTCGAATGGTGGAATAGGACATTCCAAAGATAACATTTATAACCAATTGGGGCGTTTATGCATGTACAGTGATGTGGTTTGGTCTGCAAAATGCTCCAAGTATGTGTCAGTGTTGTATGCAGGAAATTTTCTCTCCCTATCTAACCAGATTCATGAGAGTTTATTTGGATGATTTCTTGTTATCCGGTGATACTTCGACACATATGTACCATTTACAGTGTTGTTTTTCAAAGTGTCGAGAATACCATTTGTGCTTGAATCCGAATAAATATGTATTCTCTGTATCCTGTGGACAGTTGCTAGGACATATTATTTCAAAACAAGGAATTCAAGTTGATCCACATAAGGTGAAGGCCATACTGGAGGCACCTGCTCCTAAGACACCCAAAGAAGTGATGCAGTTTTTAGGCCAAATCCGATGGCATGGGCGACATCTTCGTTGGCTTGCTCATCTGGCCACACCACTTAATCAATTGATAACCAGTAGCCCTCGTTAGTTTGAATGGACGGAAGCGTGCCAACTTTCTTTCGACCGGTTGAAATCATTGTTAACGCAGGCTCCCATAGGAAACTGGTATTCAATTGTACGGCTGAAATTCAAGTTGGCTTATGGCTTGGAGGCAATTGCTCCTATGGAACTAGTGGTTCCTAGTCTGCGAGTGGCATTAGAGGAGAAATTACTACTAGAAGAATCATTTCCTTTCAGATTGGAGGCTTTACGGTCTCTGGATGAACAACACCTTGAGAGTTTTCTGGTTTTGCAAGAAATTCAGCTTAGACAAGCAAGAACTCATGATCGTTTCCTTAAAACCCTTGTGTTTACCGTCGATCAATTAGTACTCTTTTATCATGCTAAATCTAACTGATCCGCTGGAAAGTTTAAATTGCAATGGTTCGGTCCATACCGCATTGTCGAACAAGTGGGACCCGCAACTTTTTGGTTATCCACCCTCAATGGTACCCTCCTTCCTAAATCACTCAATGGATCAAAGCTTCATCCATATTGTCAGCCTTCATCCTCCTGATGTGTCATCGGTATTTTTTACTCCTTTTCTTCCCAATGTTCTCCCTCAACGTTCTGGTTCTCTCTGCACATTTTCGATTGACCAACTGACCATAATCCTTTCGGTTTCTTATCTAACTATGATTAATAGCTGCCTATGTGTCTTCGATTCTGTTAATGCGTGCATGTTGCCATTATACCTGTATATTTCCACCGTTGTATGATGATTAGGTTTCTTTTCGTGTTCTTACTTAATCCTGTTCTTTACGCTGATTCTCGCTATTGTGCCCCTATGTGCTTGTGATCTTTGTGCGACCTGTTTTCGTGCATGTGTTTGCTCTTGCGTGTTCTTTTGGTGCAATTCACAAGCCTACACATTTGGCTTGAAGGATACCTTGAAGTCCATACACATATGGAGAAGCATAGGAACAAATGCTAGTGGTTAATTACCACTTTACTCTTTTGTAAAAGTCATTTTTTGACTTTGGAATCTTTGTAACCACCTACCAAGGAAATCTCGTGAACTTTATTAGTTTTAAAGCATCAATCAAGTAGATGCAATATCTCCTAGGATGTAGGAGCTTGATTAAAGAGAGACAAAGTTTGAATTCAAATTCAAACTTTGAACTAAATCACTATAAGAGATCAACTCAAAAAGTTGCGGGTATGCAGACTCATTTTCCGAGCTCATCTCTGTCATTTCTAAGTGTGTGTGAGGCCTACACTCTAGCCCACACCTATCTACACCATTAGGAAATGATCTTCATGCCAATGGCATTGTATACAAGTGTTCAGTAATACATATATCTACATTGTTCATTTCTGAGTTCTCTGTCATAGTACTTAAAAGTCTGTCAACTTGTGGAAAGCATATCTCACTCATTTCGCCACCAACTTCAAAGATATAATGCTTATTGGAACCAGCTCAACGTTCTCTACATACTATCAAAATTTGAAGATATTCTATTCAGCCATTTCAGAGAAAAGCTCGTCGAGTTGATCACTGGTCAAATTCTACAACAGTCCTAAAAAATTGGGGGTAAAGGTTTACTTGCTAAATTGATTTCTCTGAGCATAGTTAATCTTTTTATATCGTTCCACTTGGAATAGTTAGCTTGCTAAGCTAACTAGATACCCCTAAAAGGAATTTTTCCAATTCCTATTGTGCTGGTCATACTGAGCAAAAGATCCAGCAGGTGTCAAGTCAAAAATAGAAAGTTTTCTTAGAAGGTTGAAGTTCAAAATTATATGTTTTGATTCAATCTTTACATACATCATTTCCAAAGTACATAGGCCATTTTATGGTGTCATTGGAAAGCTAAGGAGGTCCACTTATCAACTCTGAAGCATCAAAGGGCTGGTACAAAGCACGATTTGGCAGTACCTACTCATTCTTTGGAGTGTCCATCCATCATTTCCAACAGTGGTATCAGAGCAAATTAACGTAAAATGGGAGATGGTTTTCCTTCATTTATTGATAAATTGGACAGGAACAACTATCAGGCATGGTCTCTAAGGATGAAGACATACCTACAAGGAATGAGTCTCTATGGATACATCTCAAGAGATGAGGAATTGCCCTCATTCAAAACAAGAGGATTGCCAACAAAGGAAGAACATGAAAAGCTCAACACATGGTGTGCTAAGGATGCATTAGCAAGGTCTTATTTACTCAACTCCATCTCTGATTTTCTTTTGCCACATATAAGGAATTGTAAGACATCCCAAGAGACTTGGGAAACCTTGTCATCTTATTTCTCTTCCAACACAAGGGCTAGAAAAAACAGTTGTGGATTGAATTCACCACATTAAGGAAGCAACCTAAGCAAGCAGTTTCAAAGTTTGTGACCAAGATTAAAGATGTAGCAGATCAGTTAGCAAGCATAGGAGAAGAGATTGAAGAAGAGCAGATTGTAAGGCAAGTGATCAATGGGATCAAAGCTGATGACAAATCGGAAAGCTTCACCACTGCCATGGATCTTTACATGGACATGCAGATTCCAGACCTTACCACTCTCGTGGGATAATTATTCACTCATGAAGCCAAGCTCAAAACAGCGAGTCGTAACAAACGAGAACTATGTCATAAAAAGAGAACACTCTCGTCAAAAATCAAGCAAATGGCAGCTTATGTTTGAGATTCCTTTATACCAGTATACATATATTACAAAAATGAGGTGAAAACATGTGATTTTTTGACATTTTTTGTCATTTTCTCATAAAAAAAGAGCTCAAAATGTAATCAAAATTTCACTATATAAGGCATTGACATGTCCCAAAATGTATATGATAAGACATTGACATGTCCAAAATCTATATGATAAGACATTGACATGTCTAAAATCTATATAAAGAATGTACAACTGTTTAGTTCTTATACAAAAATAACATTTTAGACATATTTTTAATGGGTGGATATCTTATTGTTATTCAAAATTGCTACAAAACATGGTTTCATTAACCAAACTACTTCGAGGCATTTACATAAGCACTAAAAATATCTGAGACCTTCAATGCAACTCACAACTATGTCGATCTATGTCTACACCCTCATCATCTGATGCACTTGATTCAGTCTCATACTGTTGAGAGCTCTCTTCTTCTTCTTCTATATCCACAAGAGCTCTATCTTCATCCACGTACATACCAAATTCTGCAGGATCATGCACAACTCTTCTTGTTTGCCTATGATTTCCTGTACCACATACATCTGGAAGCTTTTGTTTTATCATGTTGATGGTTGCTTTCCTCAAGTGACCTGTTTTTGTCAAGGAAAAATCATAAACAAGAATATCTACATCATCCATTTTAAGAGTGGATGTGCTTCGAATATTCTTTTTCTTTTTTGAACTTGTTCGTTTAGTATCACACACCATTTCTAAGTTATATTTACCTGTGAATGCATTACTACTTTTAGTGTAATACCAATGCACCATCAAAGCCTCTATTCTTCTCTGATCAATATCTTTAGTTATCTCTAAAACCTTTGCAATCCAAAATGGTATGGTAGCCTCATCACCATCAGCAAGTACTGCAATAAGTGTTCCAACATTTATCTCTATTAAATTTCCTTGCCATCTTGCTTCTGCCTGTTTTGTCATCCTTGGGCCTACATAAATATTTCTTTTTGGTGGATGTATAAAACTTTGAAGTGCATCTGCATTACATGCTTGGGCCACATTCACGGATCTTTGTGTACAAAAATCCCATGTGAATGGAACATCAACTGGCCAGTGACCTGCAATTGTATACTGTATAATCTCTTCTTGATGATTGAAAAAGTCCTCCCACCAAGATACATCTTGATCTCCAACATATTTTTTTGCACGCTCAATATGTCTCTTCTTTTCAATGAGTGCATGCATCCAGCTTTTACTTTGATCAACCACATTTCCACATCTTTCTGTATTGTTTTTATCTTCATATGGTGATTGTTCTGCACCATACACTGTTACAGTAGACAAATTAGGCACGTGCAATAAGAATCTGCATCCCTCTTTAGGCTCCCACCCAAGAGAAGATGAATACTGCTTTGCAAATAAAAGGGTTATTTCATCAACCCTCCTCATCAAGAATACATGGTTGAAACTAATATTGTGCAATGGAGCCAAAACCTTAGCACTGTTATCAAGGCCCATTGAGCAAAAGTGCTTAAAGTCATAAATCTGTGTGAGGTGTTGAACTTCTGGTTTTGGAGTATATGCTTCTGAAATCAGCTTAGATAAAATCGGAAGAGTGAAAGCATTGTTACGTGCCAACTTCTTAGAGAAAGTACTGAACATTTGATCAATGTGATCATGAGTGTGGCCAACCAGAAGGAAATTTACCTTAACCTTCTGAAATACCTGTTTTTCAACAAGCATGCTTAAATATCCAAAGACTGTAGAATTTTTATTCTCTCTTGCAGTATTATCTAGTTGCAAATATAGAGTTGGTGGCAAAAGACCCCTCCATGATTGCAAAACACGATGAATGACAGTAACTGTAAGGTTTGGATCATTATGCACATACGGATATGTGAAGAAAACCTTGGACATTACAGTTCCATTGTATACCAAAGCCCCAACCAAATGCATTTGCACAAGGACTTCATCTCCAATGTCCTTAGGGATGCGGTAAAAATGTGGCAAACAAGTTTTTTTTTTATCCATACCATCGATCAACAAACACATATAACGCTCCGGATTTTTGAGTGCTTTACTTCGATGATGAATTGCTTTCTTTCTCTCTAAAGCTTTACTCTCACGATGGTTGTTAAGAAGGTTTTTAAAATTATTCTTTTCCTGTGGTGTTGTAGCCCCTTTTGCCATGTTTTTCAAAGTGGCGCAAACTGAACATTCACCCATTCTAACTTTACGAGGAATAGAAACATTGTTAAACTCTTCCTTCCATAATCGAGTAAAGTGACGATATAACACATACTTCTCATTTCTATTTTCCATGTCTTCTCTATATATTTGAAATACCTCTCGACGAGTAAAGTTATCTGACAAGTGCAACCTTCCAGTTGTAGGCATAACCTCACAATGCAAGCTAAAATAGTTCATCATCCAATTCATTGCATGACGTCCAACAGATCCTTTGGTCCCAACATGGAACGTACCCAAAATGAGATCCCCATTCAAAAGCCCTTGTTGAACCCTATGTATTCTAAAATTTCCCACACCCATTGCAATTTTAAATGCAGCCCTACAGCATCGCATCCCTTGACTACAGAAATATTCAAAACCAACACGTGTTACTGACATGTTATCCTCAATCATTTGCATGAGAGAAACAAGGTATATATCATGCCTTTCACTATCTAAATGGAGGAATTTTTCTCTTAGGTGCTTTAGTTTCTTCATTCCTAAATTGTACAAACATTTCAAACCACAACAATGCTTCACAATATCCAATGCAATCTGTCTATCTGAAGTAAGAAATCTAAATCTTTTTTGACTTACTTCATGAGGCCTTCTTTTAAATCGTAGATTGAGCTTGCTTTGCTTTTCCGTTGCTCCACATGCACTTGAGTCAGAAGGGAGATCAATGGTTGGATCAGATGGGAGATCAAGAGGTGCATTTGGTTGAGCAGCATTGCACTGTGAATTGGATAACTTAAATGACTCAACAGAAAACATGGAATCATCAGCACGTTCTAAATCATAGGGATCATCACTTCTGTGGAAAGGGTCAACTGAGAACAATGAATCCGAAACTGTATCAATATGAGCAGAGGAAGCTGATGCCCAAGCATCCACTGAAAAGATTGAGCTCATCTTCACTGAGTTCACAGAAGACTGAAGATGAATGACCTTTTTAAATAAGTAGAAATCCGAGATCAAGTGAAGATGTCACATCAAATGTCACATCAAGAAGATATGAAATCAAAAGTTCATTAAAGTACATTAAATAACATTAAACATCAAATTACATCAAATCACTTAATTACTCATATATACACTAATAAGGGAACCAAAGATTTGATTTACTTTTGAAATGAGAAACATAGTTGATTTCTAACTAGATATGAGTCATTGAGTCTTAGCATTGTGAGTGAATCAAAATATATCCAAGTTGAGTTCCAACTGGATTAGATATTAAAATTGTTTGGAGTAGTGCCATTGAAGACTATACAAGAAGAAATTTTACCTTTGGTTAAGATTTCAAGGATTAGGTTTTATTGTGGTCTTGACTAGATCTCAAAGAGGTAGATGAAAGTATATTAAAAAAGAATTATGTGTAAAAGAGGTACACGGAAATGTATATGTAAGAAGTATATGGAAAAGTATATGTAAGAATTATATGTAAGAATTAAGTATATGCTTGTTACAAAAGATTTTCAAATGAATTTTGAATCTACGATTTTTCTGAACGTTGGATGCAAAGACAATGAGTGACGTTTGAAATTACCAAGCTATTTTGTTGAAATTACCAACATATTTTGTCGAAATTACCCCAGAGCTCTTTACTTGAACGTTTATTCATACATTGATTTTCCATTTCAACAATGTGTTACAAGATAAATGTGAATATGAACTAAAGTGAGAAGGATAACACTATAAAGATGTCATTAATCTCCCATATTCAACACAACTTAGACTTGATTTTTTCCCAAGTAAGAGATTCTAAGAAAAAATTTCTACATGAGATTAGACATCCTCATGTACATACCATACTCTTGCCATTGAAGTGTAATTTCCATGCAAATGTATATAAATAGTTGCAAGGTTCTATGAATATTTCATTAAAGTGGCTCTGAAACAGCCTATTTGTCTGAGTGGTATTCCCTGGTTAGATAAGTTGATAGATATAGTTAGCAACTGGACTCATTCAGTTAGATCCAATTAGTCTCTGGTTCAAGTTACCCAATTGCCTATAAATAGCAGAGGAGGAGATCATTCTCATTTTCAAAATCCACGAGCAAGAGAGAGCAACAGAGCACAGACAGCCATGGAGCACAGAGCTCAGCATACCAGCAAGGCAACTCTGATGGAGAAGAAGAATGTTGGCAAGAGTACCAAGAGGTAGACAAAATCATACCATAAAAAAAGATTCCTTTTGTATGTTTGTGTAAAGAGTCTGCTTTCTAGGTTTTTATTTTTCTTAGCTCTAAAAATATAGATCCAATGAGGGTACAGCTCGATGCCTGGCATCGACTTTTAGGTGTAAGTCGATGCCAGGCATCGACTTGAGGGTGCAAGTCGATGCCAGGCATCGACTTGCAGGTGCAAGTCGATGCCAGGCATCGACTTGAGGCTGCAAGTCGATGCCAGGCATCGACTTTTCGGTGCAAGTCGATGCCTGGCATCGACTTGCACGTAAGAGTCGATGCCTGGCATCGACTTGCACCCTCAAGTCGATGCCTGGCATCGACTTACACCGTCAAGTCGATGCCTGGCATCGACTTGCACACAAAGTTGATGCCTGGCATCGACTTGCACCTAAAAGTCGATGCCAGGCATCGACTTGCCTGGCATCGAAGTTGGCCTGAAAGTCGATGCAAGGCATCGACTTTTGGGTGCAAAGTCGATGCCAAGCATCGACTTTTAAGTGCAAGTCGATGCTAGGCATCGACTTTTAAGTGCAAGTCAATGCCAGGCATCGACTTTGTGTGCAAGTCGATGCCAGGCATCCACTTGCACCCTCAAGTCGATGCCTGGCATCGACTTGCACCCTCAAGTCGATGCCGGGCATCGACTTGCACACAAAGTCGATGCCTGGCATCGACTTGCACACAAAGTCGATGCCTGGCATCGACTTGCACTTAAAAGTCGATGCCAGGCATCGACTTGCACTTAAAGTCGATGCTTGGCATCGACTTGGGCCTTTGAAAACCACATTTACGTATGAGCTGATATTTCCAAGCGCCTTCAGGGATGCGGAGTCCAAGAGTGAGAGGCCCTTCAAGAAGCTGAGAGTCACCATGAGCTCTGGTGATCAACAACGTGACAAAGGCATTGGTCACCAAGCAAAACCAAAGAAAATTATTGCATCCTTATCCTCTGAGAAGGCCAGCAACCCGGTTGGAATATCCTCTGGTGGACAGAGTAGCATCAAAATTCCTGAGGATGATACAACTATGAAGGATAGGTCGAGGGACGCAGAGGTCTTAAGGACAGATCGTCCACTGCGGGACATGACAAATCTAGAGTGGTGCCTTCAGTATGTTGAAGAAAAGAATGCAGTCCTTCTTGTGTTCGCAGGGGCATATGGGAGAGGAAAGATCACGACAACACAAGGTTTTCAGTATGGCCTTGTGTATATGAAGATGAGGATTCTGACAACCTCCTTTTCTTGGTAGAGACATCGAAAGGTTTAAGAAATGTTATATGCAAGATGGATTTCTTGTGCCCAGAGTGCTGTGTTCCAGATGGGCTAGCTGAGATATGCAGGGACTCAGTGAATCTTATCAAGGACTTGATGCCATGGATCCAGGGTAACATCATGCCAACACAACAGAAGATGACCACCCCTATAAAGGCAAGGGGTAAGCAAAGCGTGCAGAAAAAATTCCAGAAGAAAAAGAAGAGAATTGCAGAAGAGGAGTCTTCTGACTCAAGCTCTAGCTCTGAGGATATAATTGTTGCACCTGGTGGAGAGCTTGCCTCGGGTGTTCTTGGTACTGAGAAGAACAAGATGAGGGAGGACATAGCTAGAAGAAAAGTTGTGAAGAAGGGGCAGTTGTTCCACCTGCCAATCAATATCATCCACAGGCCACCAATAGATCTAGTCATAGGGAGGAGGCCCCTTGAGATCAGGGAGCCACACAATTTGCACGTGCAGAATCTTAAGAAGAAAATGAAAATAAATCATCATGCTACTGTTGTACCATTCCTTGTCATGGTGGATCCGAATGAGTGCATCTCTGTGGACGAGTTCAATGAGGGTTTGTTTGAGGATTATACTTATTATGTGATTGGAGGTTCACACTCTGCAGAGGCCCGTAGACAGCTAGTGAAGGAGCACCCTACCACATTTTTCTTTAGGTATGCAGAGTGTAAGATATATGTTGGTCTTACAACTGAGGAAGCCAAGCTTCTTGCTTGGGATCACAATAATGACAATGACTACAGGCAAAAAATGTCCTCCATAGAGAGAATTCGGTTCTTCCACCATGAATATGAAGATTGTCTCGTGAAGGAAGCTGGAAGAATACATCCCAATCTACGAAAGCAATGCCTTATTGAGGTTGGAATTGCACTGGATGAGAATAGAAAGTCTGATGCTTTGAGGAAATATGATCCATGGTTTCAACTGGCATTCAGATCAGGTGAGATCTGGGATCTGCAGGATAAAATTTTCACAATGTGGGAGAACAAGGAGGTCAAGGGCCAGAAGCAACGGAAGTCGAGGCCAGACCCACAGGTTGATCTGAAGGGAAAGGGAAGGAAAGTTGACCTCTCAATTGAAGAGGCTCCTGAGGACATGAAGCTGACACCATGGAGGGCCCTTCAAGGAATCAAGGATGATACATTGATTATATCAACTTTGTCAAGGGTAATCTCCAAGGAGTTAAGCCTGGAGGAGATGGTGACTAAGCTCAATAAGTATGTATGTTATTCTCAGATCCTTTTTCCCTCCTCCCATGTTTCTGGTCTAACCTAGTCTCTTTTTTATTTCTGTGACTCTAGTCATAAAGTATACATGAAGATTCAGGAGGTGATGATGAAGAGGCTGGGTTGCTTTTCTTGGACAGAGGTCCAAGCAGACTATCCAACCACATCATCCTACAAAGCTTTATCAGAATATTTTATCCTGTTTCGTGATTGGGTAGGTTCTCTTTCTGAGGTTGTGCCTGGTTTGCCATTAGGTTAGATGCCTTGATTCACCTAACCAATCTGATGCCAGGCTTTTAGTATGAATTCGATGCCTGGCATCGACTTACTACTAAATTCGATGCCTGGCATCGACCTACAGTCAAAAGTCGATGTCTGGCATCGACTTGGGGGCATAAGTCGATGCCTGGCATCGACCTGCAGCATAAGTTGATGCCTGGCATCGACCTCGTGGCATAAGTCAATGCCAGGCATCGACTTATGTCCCAAAGTCGATGCCAGGCATCGACTTTCAGTAGAAAGTCGATGCCTAGCATCTACCCCCACACGAAATCGATGCCATGCATCGGTTCCTTATGTTTTGTTTGTTGTATTGAAGAGCTCATTTAATTGTCTTTCCACTTTTTTCTGCAGAAACCAAAGAAAAGTAAGTCTGCAGAGCTACTAGATGATTGCCCCCCTGCATTCCTGGCTCACATTCAAAGAGCAAGGCATGAGAAATCTAGACTAAAAGCCAAGGAGATGGATTTTGATGATGAACCTAATCTGAAATGTTTCTCCAATCCCCTAGACCCCCTTAGGCCTGTATATTACAATGTATTATGTAGTGATGTAAATAATATTTGTTCTGTTGTGCCTAGAAAACATTTCTCCCTTCTCATAGCAGACATACCCTATGGATTTAGGATGTTGGGATCAGTTAATGATGATGAACCCTTCAAACACCCTCAGATTCGGAAGATGGTCACTGATTTTGCAGAGTTGACTATGTCTCCTCTTTGGAGGATAGTAATTTTCCATAGCAGAGACCAGTCTTTCTCTGTTTCAACTGCTCTGAAAGCAAGATGTCATGTTGTGGAGTGCCTCACGTGGTAAGTAATCTTCTTTCTATCTCCATGGCTTTAATGATGCTCTCTGTGACTCATAGTTCTTGTTGGCAGGGTGAAGACAAACGTAAATCACACTCCTTTGCATAGGTTTGTGAGCTCCATTGAATGCATTACAGTTGGCTATTATGATGAAGTAAGCAAACGGAGAGTCAGGGAGCATTGCAATGAGAATGGGATCTCAAATGTGCTCATGTTCCCAGCCGTTACCAAGAAACTTTGTCATGTAGCTGGGGACATGACATTGGTTAACCCCTATCAGAAGCCACAAAAGCTCATAATGAGATTGCTTCAACTATTCTCCAATGATGATGACTGGGTCCTAGACCTTTTTCGGGCACAAGTAATTTCAATTTTCACAATTTTCATTAGTCATGGTTGATTGACGCCTCTAAGTGGTTTTCTGCTGTTTCAGGAACGACTTTGGCTTGCTCCTTAAAGATGTTCAGGCACTGCATAGCTGTGGAGAAGGATGATGCTCAAGTGAGCTTCATTAGAATGAGAATCAATGGGCTGAATGAATGCCCAGATGAAGACCAAGAGGTTGGAAGGAAGCACATTGCAGACACGGAGAGATTCCAACCGGCTTCAAGGGAGCCTGTTCCCCCACTTGCAGATGAACCGGGGGACATGGCTGACCTTGAAGAGCCAATCTTGGAGCAAGAGAGGCAGGATATGTGTTCTAATGTTCCAGAGGATCCCAATATCCTTGAGCCTGAGGAAAGCTATGATCAGCTTCTATTGTAGATTCATATTACTCTTGTAATAACACATGAAATGTAAAACATCATTTTAATAGAAATATAATGTCGAGTTCTGCTTCCACATTGTGTTTAGCTTGATTTATCTTGAGCATTTCTCTTATCATGTGTGAATGTTTCTTAGTATAATTTTGTTGATTATAATCTTCTCTTGGGAATGCTTTTGTGAAATGTATTTCATATTCTGTGAATATGGCCCAGCATTCAATGAGGATCTTAACCATACAAAGGGGATGATCTTAATTGCCTTGTTAAAATGTTCTGATTTTTGCCACACATGTACTCTAATTTTCGAGTAACTTTTAATCAGCTATAATCTGTGCTTGTTGAGGTTATAGATGTAATGAAGGAGCTTCCCGAACTCTTACTTGTACCGTCAACTCTAATCTCTTGTCAAAGATCATGATGTGGGATTCTTGATCATGCTGAACAACTAGTTTTCATGGCAACAAGAATTTTATTATATCTATCTTGACTACTTGGGATATGAGATCAAGCTTCTAGTGACAATATTTACAAGCAAGAACAAGTGATGCTTTCTAGATATTGTAAAATGCCCACTTTATTGCTTGATATAATGTTCTTTAGGTAAAAAGGAATAGAGAACATGTCTTTGTTCTCCTTTGTTGTGACTCAGTGTTTCAACAAGAATGGAGATATATCCAAAGGTAATAGCTCTTCTGCCCTATACACTGATAAAGGTAATGCTAAAGATAAAGGTAAGAACAAGAAAGGAGAAGATGAAGGCACTACCTCCCAAGCTAACTATGCAGGGAGAGGTAGATCATCAAGAGGAAGGGGCAGAGGAGGTAAGCAAGGTAGGGGGAGATCCTATAACTCCTCACCATGCAACATTTGTGGTTTATCAAATCATACTACAGATGAGTGTTTCAGGAATTACAAGAATCAGAGAGAAAGAGGATATCAAAGAGGTGGATACTCACAGTCAAGAGGTAGATTCAACCATCACCAAGGCTACAACAACAACTACAACAAGAACTACAATGGCAACTACCAAGGAGGATACAAATCTAGAAAGGACTACTAAAACTATACAGAAGAGCAAGATGACTCTCTTCTGATCATGAACATGACTTCAAAACTAGGTATAAATGATGACCACCTATTTTACATTGACTCAGGATGCTCAAATCATGTGGCTGGCAATGTAGCACTACTCTTTGATCTTGAGGAGCCAAAAGGTAAACATCAAGTACAAACAGGTGATGACACCAAGCACTCAGTAGTTAAAGTTGGAAATGTTAAGACTTGTGATGGAAATCAGAACTTGTTGAGTAGGGTACTCTATGTACCAACCATTACAAAAAATTTGATGAGTGTTGGACAGATTGTGGAGAAAGATTTGCAGGTTAGATTCAACCAATTTGGAGCATTTGTGGAGGATCCAAGGCATGGGTTCAAGAGAATAGCAAAAGGAGAAAAATCAGGTAGACTTTTTACTTTTGAGCTAGAAGACACAAAGAACATTGCACTATACAGTTATAAAGATCAAACACTTTCAGAACTTGAGATTTGGCATAAAAGATTAGGGCATGTAGGAGAAAGAACCTTGAAGCAGATATGCAGCTATCAATGTGTAATTGGAATACCCAATGTTTCCAAACAACACATGATATATAAATGTAGTGCTTGTCAATTTGGGAAGTCTCACAGGTTACCCTTCTCAAGGAAAGGCTACATGCATGAGGACTACCTAGAACTTGTCCACACAGATGTATGGGGACCAAGCAAAGACCCCTCAATCTCAGGATCAAGGTACTATGTATCCTTTATTGATGATTATAGCAGGTGGACTGTATTGTACTTCATGAAGCACAAGGATGAAGTGTTTAATTGCTTTAAAAAATATCTTGCACTTGTTGAGAAGGAAAGAATTTGAAGAGACTAAGGTTAGATGGAGGAGGTGAGTACTTCTGCAATGAGTTTGAAGACTTCTTGCAGGAGAGAGGCATTAAGAGAGAAACCACCACAAGGTATACTCCTGAATAGAATGGGGTAGCTGAGAGAAGAAATAGGTTGATTGTTGAAACAACTAGGTCAATGTTGAGTGAAAAAAGCTTACCTAACTATCTATGGGCAGAGAGTGTTTCTACTACCACTTACCTCATAAACAGTTTACCATCTAAGTCCCTTGATGGGCTGACACCCTATGAAGCATCGCATGGTAAGAGACCCTCACTAGACCATTGCATAATATTTGGATGTGTAGCATATGTACACATTCCTTCTCAGATAAAAGGTAAGCTAGACCCTAAGGCTGAGAAGTGCATCTTTATTGGATATCATCTAAATCAAAAAGGGTACAGGTTTTACAACCCTTCCAATAAGGGATTCATGGTTAGTAGAGATGTTGTCTTTGATGAAAATGATTCTTGGTATGAGAATGAATGCAGGAAGTTTAAACTACCCTATCACTTGGAAGAGGAGTTTCCAAGTCTTGCTAAGGAGGAACCTACTCAGAATGAAGACTCAAATTCAGATGATGAAGAAATATCAATCTTGAAGAGTTCAAGGCATGGAAGTCCAAGGGCAAAGTCAAAATGAAGAAGGTTGAAGACATACCTGAATCTTCAAATCAGTCAATCAGAAGATCACAAAGAGAGAGCAAAAAACCTATCAGATATGGGTATGATACATCTCTTGTTACTAAACACTCTATTTATCTTGCCAAAGATTTGTCAATTGAAGAACCAGGATCATATGAAGAAGCCATGACCAAGACATAATGGAAGGAAGCTATGGATGAGGAGATTGAAGCACTCAAAGAAAGTGACACATGGGAGCTAGTACCAAAGAAGGAATCCATGAAGGTAATAGGATCCAAATCGATCTATAAACTTAAAAGAATTTCTGATGGGTCGATTAACAGGTACAAATCCAGATTGGTAGCCAAGGGTTTTGCACAAACCCAAGGCATTGACTATGAAGAAGCATTCTCTCCTGTGGCCAAGGTTCCAACCATCAGAGTGTTAGTAAGTGTCGCTGCATCAAAAAATTGGAACATGTATCAATTGGATGTCAAAAATGCTTTCTTGAATGGATGGATTTCAGAGGAGGTATATGTGTCACAACCTCCTGGCTATGAGGATCCAAACAAGGTATCATATGTGTGCAAATCGAATAAAGCTCTATATGGATTAAAGCAGGCACCTAGGGCATGGAATCACAGGTTGGCCACTTACCTTCAAGACCAAGGTTTTGTCATGAGCAAGGCAGACACTTCTCTATTCATCAAGAAAAGTAATTCAGAGGTAATATACCTATGTGTTTATGTTGATGACATCATACTTATAGGTAATGATGTTAATGGAATCAGACAAATCAAGAGCCACATGATGAAGGAGTTCAAGATCAATGATCTTGGTCTACTAAAGTATTTTCTTGGGCTTGAGTTAGTCTATACTAACTCTAGAATATACATTACTCAGAAAAAGTACATACAAGATATGTTGAAGAAGTTTCATTTGCAGGATGCCAAAGTTGCAAGTACTCCAATGGAGGTAAACCTAAAACTAAGTGCCCATGAAGGTGACGAAATTAATGACATTACAGGTTATCAAAGCATGGTGGGTAGCTTGAACTATGCTACCTTAACAAGGATAGATATTGCATATGGAGTTAGTGTGCTAAGTCAGTTTATGCACAAGCCAAGAGCACCTCACTTAGAGGCTTCTAAGAGAATATTAAAGTATCTCAAGGGTACACAACATCATGGTCTGTATTTCCCCTTACACTTCAGACATTGATATCAAGATCTATTCAGATGCAGATTGGGCAGGATGCAAGGATGATAGGAGGAGCACTTCTAGATACATTTCATTTGCAGGTGATAAACCAATATCATGGTCTTCAAAGAAGAAACCTACTGTTGCTTTATCTTCTACTGAGGCAGAGTATAGAGGATTGGCTAATGCCACCCAAGAAGCCATATGGATCAAGCTATTGTATACAGAATCGGGTTTATATACTGAGCACCAATGATCTTTGGAGATAATACAAGCTCACTTCACCTTGCAACTAATCCTATCTATCATGCTAGGACCAAACATATAGAGGTCCATTACTATTATGTGAGAGAGAAGCTATTAAGCAAGGACATTCAACTAACTTATATATCAACCAACATGCAATGTGCAGATTTGTTGACAAAAGCTTTGGTTCAAAGCAATGATTGGATTGCAGGACATACATGAAGATTGAAGATGAAGACCAAGCCAAAATGTTTGGCTTGAGGGGGAGCTGTTGGTGCAATTCACAAGCCTACACATTTGGCTTGAAGGATACCTTGAAGTCCATACACATATGGAGAAGCATAGGAACAAATGCTAGTGGTTAATTACCACTTTACTCTTTTGTAAAAGTCATTTTTTGACTTTGGAATCTTTCTAACCACCTACCAAGGAAATTTTGTGAACTTTATTAGTTGTAAAGCATCAATCAAGTAGATGGAATATCTCCTAGGATGTAGGAGCTTGATTAAAGAGAGCCAAAGTTTGAATTCAAATTCAAACTTTGAACTAAATCACTATAAGAGATCAACTCAAAAAGTCGCGGGTATGCAGACTCATTTTCCGAGCTCATCTCTATCATTTCTGAGTGTGTGTGAGGCCTACACTCTAGCCCACACCTATCTACACCATTAGGCAATGATCTTCATGCCAATGGCATTGTATACGAATACATATATCTACATTGTTCATTTCTGAGTTCTTTGTCATAGTACTTGAAAGTCTGTCAACTTGTGGAGAGCATATCTCACTCATTTCTCCACCAAATTCACAGATCTATAGCTTTTTGGAACCAACTCAAAGTGTTCTAAATATTTTCAAAATTTGAAGAGATTCTATTCAGCCATTTCAGAGAAAAGCTCGTCGAGGTGATCACTGGTCAAAGTCTGCAACAGTCCTAAACAATTGGGGGTAAAAGTTTACTTGCTAAATTGATTTCTCTTAGCATAGTTAATCTTTTTATATCTTTCCACTTGGAATAGTTAGCTTGCTAAGCTAATTAGATACCCCTAAAAGGAATTTTTCCAATTCCTACTGTGCTGGTCATATTGAGCAAAAGATCCAGCACGTGTCAAGTCAAAAATAGAAAGTTTTCTTAGAAGGTTGAAGTTCAAAGTTATCTTTTTTTATTCAATCTTTACATACATCATTTCCAAAGTACATAGGCCATTTTATGGTGTCATTGGAAAGCTAAGAAGATCCACTTATCAACTCTGAAGCATCAAAGGGCTGGTACAAAGCAAGATTTGGGAGTACCTACTCATTCTCTTGGAGTGTCCATCCATCATTCCCAACATGTTCTACTTGCATTATGGAAGCTCTAGTGAATATTGTTACCTTCCGCACTGGTCTCGCTCCCGACGTGAGCGAGTATCTGCGTATCCATGGTCTCTTGGCCTTTGCTGAATTGCCTTGGCATTCAGTGGAGTGTCACCCATTTGTTGCCTAGATAATCTCAGACATAGCGACGACACTAGCTACAGAATAATGTTGGCCGTTGCAATGCTTAAATCCCCGTGTTGTAGTTACTCTCAGTACCGTCGCTAAGAGGTTCTGTCTCCCTCAGGGGGGTTGGTTGATGGACCGCTCCTTCCACTAGCGACTATGAAGGAACTCTTTCCTCGGCACTCGTCTAATGAGTTTGCCATTCTATGTCGACCCGAACCAGAACGCACTGCACTGCAGTTTTTTATTGCTGCCCTCAACCTCCAAAAACGTACTTACGGCATATCCCATCCGTTCTACTCCATGATCGACACCGCCTCCCGATAATCTATTAATTTTACTTCATTCTTTTTCGGTGCATTCACCGTGAATGTCAAGCCGTTTCGAATCAGTTAGCCAAGCACGAGATTCTTAGGACTAGATTGCCGCATCTCCTTACCGTTCTCCTCCCGATGATCCAAGTAGAGCAACCACCTCTCGCGAATCCTCTGCTATTACATGAGGAGTCTACACAAATGCTGGAGGAAGACGATGATGAAGACCTTTCTGCATTTCTTTCGACGCAAATGCACACGACTCAGCCCGTCCCAAAGGCAAGTAAAGGAAACCTCCACTGTTCAAGCAGTTGAAGTATTCCATGATACAACCACTTCCTTACAGGTAGAATCTGCCCAGTCTTCTCCTAGTAAGCTCCCAGATACAGATGTTATTATGGAAGATGTAATTGAACTCTCACAGTGGGAGGAAACACAACAACCAGATGCTGAGTTGTGAAGGAGATAGTGGAAGACACCACTGTCATTCTGTGTCATCCATCTTCTTCATATGTAGCAGATGATCAAGCCGACAAGGCAACGCAATCGACATGTGCCGAAGATGCAGTGACCGAAGTTGCCACTATTTCGTTGTCACATCCAGATGAAACAGGCATCATCCTCGTATAGCCAACCCTTCTCCCCCTTCCTCCTCTAACCACACTTATTGCAACGGGCGATCCTTCGCCCTCCTCACCGCCACCTGTAATCCGGGAAGCCTCACCCAAATTCCCGTCTTCTCCCGACTACTCTCCACATCGCCCTCCTCACCGCCACCTGCAATCCGGGAAGCCTCACCCAAATTCCCGTCTTCTCCCGACTACTCTCCACCCTCGTCTCCCCACCTCTTGTCTTCCCAACCTTCACAGCAGACACCTTCTCTTCCAGCCCCGGTTATGTTTACTGAATTGGCATCCATGGGCCAGTTCCTCATTCAATTGTCTCAGTAGTTACCCATCCAATTGAAGATGGCCACATAGACCATTCGACAAGAGTTGCAAAGCAAACTAGATCTCCTAGAAGCTAACATTGCGCCCCTCTAGGAAGAAATAATCGAGGCAAAAGCCGATAGTCACTCTCTTCATGCCCAAATCCAGCGACTGCAAGAACAATTGACAGAAAAAGACAATATTATTGCTCAATAGGACACTAAAATTAAAGGATTAAAGCAAGAGGTTGCAGATAATACGGATGCCATGACTGCATTCGGCAATGAGCTTCATGATACGCGGAATACACTCAGTATTTTAGAAAAAGCTTCACAATCGCTCGCCGCCAATGTTCTAAAAGCTGAAGCCGAACTACATAAACTCACTGAGCAGTTGTTTCGAAGGGATCAAGAACTTTCTTCAGAGATTGCCAAGACTCTCCAGTTAAAGAAGGAAATTGTAGCTGTGCAAAAGGAGAGAGAAGCTTATTACGAGATGATGCAGTTTCAATCTCAAGAACTCGAGCACAGGGAAAAGCAATTTGGAGTTCAGGCTGACAGACTCTCTCGCATTGATGCAGAAGTAGCCGAAATGAAGCTGCACAGAGATGTTGTTGTAGCCAATGAATTCTATTTACAAGAACCATTTTTGCAGACTTAGAGAGAGTCATTAATAAGCCAAGTAATAGCTGCCAGTTCGGTTCAAACTGATGCACAGTTAGTTGAACCCCAAATTTTGCAAGATATGCTAACTTCTTTAAAACAGAAGATCACCCGTACGTTTAAATTAGCTTGCTCTATGTATGTACAGGGTATCATCGATGAACCTTGAAACTTGTAATTTTCCTTTTCGGGTTCGAGTCCACCGTGCGTGCCAGTGTGAGCCGCCGGAATGTAATATGAAACCCTGAAAAGTCACACGCATACCGAAAGGGCGTAGCGCATTAGTTGTACTCTTTGATTAATAAAGGAAGCATACGCGAAAACTGAAGGTGTGTCGTCTGACTGTGAGTCTGGGCGAATGCCGAAAGTGGATCATAGCATAGTGTCTTGATTACTCTGAGTTGTTATCTCTCTGTTAATTAAGTTCAGCATTACATTAAGTTTGATGAAGTATTAAGTTAACTGATGTTGCGCTGATACGATGAACTGCATGGATATATACTTGATGGTGAAGAACATTATACTATGTAGTTAATTATCTTGTGCTGAAGTATGTTGTAATACGCAGTCAGATAGTATTTGCGAGTTAATCATGTTAAGTCTATGAAATAGTATAAGAGGAATCTACCGATTTGGGAAAATGCAATAGGGCCTCTTGCTCGGCAATTGTTGTTGATCGCTGAGAAGTCGCACGCATACCAAAAGGGCGTAGCGCATTAGTTGTACTCTTTCATTAATAAAGGAAGCGTACATGAAAACAAAAGGTGTGTCGTCGGACTGTGAGTCTCGGCGAATGCCGGAAGTGGATCGCAGCACAGTGTTTTGATTACTCTGAGTTGTTATCTCTCTGTTAATTAAGTTCAGCATTACATTTTGATGAAGTATTAAGTTAACTGATGTTCCAATGATGCGATGAACTGCGTGGATATATACCTGATGGTGAAGAACATTATACTGTGCAGTTAATTATCTTGTGTTGAAGTATGTTGTAATACGCAGTCAGATAGTAGTTGCGGGTTAATCGTGTTAAGTCTATGAAATAGTATACGAGGAATCTGCCGATTTGGGAAAATACAACAGGGCCTCTATTTTTACAGACCCCTAACCATCCCAAGAACCCAGGATTGATAATAGATTAAACAATAAGATTTAAGAGGACATTGAAAAATGGTATTTAGGGTTTATTACAACCCGAAAGTTTTACCTTCTCTTCAGGCCTTGTATGTGCTTGAAAGAACAATGAAAAGCTTTGACTAGTTCTTTAGTTCTCTCAAAAAAAATAACTTTGTTGAAAAAAAGCACTAATACTTTCATCTTCCAAAACTAAGATTATGTTATACCATATTTTCTCTTCCGTAGAGCTTTGAGAAGATAGTGCTCTAAGTTACCACCATTGTATTGTGGTTTTAAGAGAGAAAATTTTGTACTATGGCCTTGTTGATCAAGCATGCCATGGGTTTTTATGGAATTTGATACTCCATAAGAGGGATTTAAGCTTTGATGTATTTAGAATTATTTGGCTTTTCATTATCAAGCCAAAAACAAGGGAATTAAATGTTTTAGAGTGGTGAGTTGGCCTCATCACCATTATTTATAGAACCTAATAAGTTCAAATCCTACTTAAGCTTAATTTCAAAAACTTAATCTCCCTCTCAACTCAAAAACCCATGTAATATGTTCCATATGCATACTAGTGTATGCCAAATGGTTACACCTTGGAAAAGTTGTTGTATGCATAAGGTTCATAAATTGAACCTCTCCTTAAAGCATGCAAAAAGTCCCAAGTTGGAACTATGCTTGTCCACAGGGTGGTGCAAAATTTCCATGCAACTTTGTATATGCAAGTTGCAATAGTGCATTAGATGCATTCTTCCTAATGATGAACATTTTTTTGCTCATCCAATCTTTCTTTTCAAGGCAATGAATTGGATGCATAGTGCAACTTATTTCCATGACTAATTGCCTATGTGACCAAGAAAATTGGGCCACCTGAATCTATGCATCCACTGCTGAGTTCATTTCTATTACAACATGCAGTTAATGTTTCATAGTTTGAAACGAAAAGAAAAGAGGGCAAATACTTTTCAAGAAATTGAGCTCTGTCCATCCCTTGAATTTTCTCAAGTACCTCCATGGTAGGCTTGGGCCATCGTGCTCTTTTCCTTCATGTTTGGCACTTCAAACTTATTTGGGTGCCCTAGTGTGCATGTTCACCATGCATCTAATTTTGTGGATGCATATGAAAAGATGTGGTCTTTAGTCCTAACCATACACATGCTTCCCTTGCTTCATGGAAGAGAATTTTTTTCAAGTAAGCTCATGTTCTTAGACATGCATCTGCTAGTACTATGCATAAAAATTGTCCTTTATGTATAAAAAGCTCTTAATAACTTTATATGTCATAAAACAAAAATATGCATGGCCTTGATATTTATGAAGAGACACTTTCTCTATGCTTGTACCCTTGCACACGACTATTGAATAGGCAATTTAAAAGAAAAGAGCTCAAAAAATCTAGCTACATGGACTCGGCCACGCCTAATCATATGTGCATGAGCTATTGTAGGAATGCGCGTGGGCAGTGTGTCATATGAAAGGGCCTAAAAAATAATGCTAACTTTACTTACTCATAAAATAGGGAAATAGAAAGAATGAAAGAAAATTGTACTTCCCTGATATAGTTTGATGATGAATATACTCCTAATTGTGGGGTTCAAGGTTCAGAAACCTGTAATCCCCATAATTAGGAGGCACGCAAGCTATCCATCATGACAATTGACTTCTTCATTGATACCTTGTGATGCTCCAATGAACAATTAGAATGATACACTTAATCATGCAATTAGAATGATACACTTAATCATGCAATGAAAAAAATAAAGCATGCAAAGACTACAAGAATACTCCCCCATATTCTTCAATTAAAAACTATTTCTTTGTGCACATGCTCATATTGTTGAAGCTGAAAATTGCAATATCGTCATTCTCCTTTGAAGTCCATCTCCCATTGAATCTAATACCATAAGAGAGAGACTTCAAGCATTGTTGTTACGTACAGAGATGAGGATTGAAAAAGCTCCTAATATGGCATGAAAGGCAGAGCATCAGACTTCTTATCCCACATTCAAATGTTACACGCTTCATAAGAGGTTTACATAGTGCGGCTCTTGGATACTTACATCAACTCGAATTGAGAGAAAGGTGTCGATTATGATCTATGTTCTTCTGGCCAAATATGGTTCTTCACTCCTACCATGGGAGTGCACCTTGATATGTGCTTGGCTTGCTACACATGAATGGATAGGCTAGGACTTGTGAATTATGCGGTGCTCACAGCCCTCCTATGAAGGGGTCACCAGTGTTGTGTGAGAGCTCCATAGCCTCCACACACAAACTAAGAAGAATAACTAACTAGACTCACACTAGGAAGAGAGATGCACCTTCCACCCAACCAACCCCTCCAATATATAGCTCCAAGACCAAGGGGGTAAATCCCTCTCAAGGGGACATGTGTACCTTCCATCACATGGGTCCCTAAGGTGTTCACATGGTTTCCAAACTTAGGAAATCACATGCCTTCTAAACAAAGACTCTCCAAGCTCTCACATACAGGTCAAGTGGATAGGAGAAGCTTCCAATCAAGCCTAAGGTACTCAACCTTAGAGAATTAGCCCTAAGGTTCAAGACCCATCTAAAAGGGGTAAATACACCATGAATCCTAAGGGTTTCACACCTAAAAATACAAGGGTTCTACCCCTTAGACCCATGTAATTATACAACATAGTTCTTTAACATTTCTAGATGCCTTATATGTGCAAATGGTGAAGAAAAATAGGTTATAAGTTTTAGCTATAATCGAGATTATCTTGTTTGTCGAATTTGTTGATGATAGATGCACAATTCTTGATCTCTCGAATGGTGATGTTATCATCACTTATGATTGATTTCATGGGCTTTATAAGCTCATAGATTATGCAAAATTCAAAAATGATTCAAAATTTGCAATTCATGATTCTCATGTTATTTTAGATGCAAGGATTTGGCATGCACACTTTGTTCATCTCAATAATTTGCTTAACTCGTAGAAATATAAGAATGGTGTCCTCTTTGCCCAAACTTGAGGCACTCTCTCTGTATTTGGGTAAAATTCAATGTTCTTCCTTCCCAAAAGATGGTTGAATTAGAGGTGCACATAAATTATAACTTGTTCATAGTGATGTTTATGGTCCTATGCAAGAACATTCATTTGGGAATTATCTATACTTTTCAACTTTCATTGATGAAGTTTCCAAGCATTCATGGGTTTATCCATTGAAAGAAAAGTTTGAAGTGTTTATGTGCTTCAAAGAGTTCTTAATTGTGGCTTAAATATATCAACATGTAAAATGAGCACCCTTCATTCTTATTGGGGGAGTATATGTCTTCTGAGGTTAATGCCTTTCTTCAGATAAAACATCAATGTATAGATCCATATACAACTCAAAAAAATGGATTTTGTAAGAGGAAGAACATGTCTCTCATGAAAATGGTGAGGTATATGGTCAAAAGTCATGCTTTACCACATAGCTTTTGACTTGAGGCTATTATGTGTGCAACATATGTACTTAATAAGCGTCCCACCAAGGCATTGTAGTTTATCACTCCATATGAGTATTGGCATGGTTGTAATCCGTTTGTTGCTTATCCGCATGTTTTTGGTTGCCTAGCATATGCATAAGTGCTTGAACAACAACACAAAAAACTAGATGATAAAGCAATGAAATTTATTTTTGTTGGGTACAGTTCGTAAAGAAAAGGCTATAGTATGTATCCTCCACATCCTAAGCATGTTAAGGTTATTCATGATGTTGTTTTTGTGGAAGATGCAATTCAGCGCTTACTTTCATGTACCAAGGAGACATTAGTTAGCACAAAGGATGTGCATGACACTTAGCTTCCTCTTTTTATAGTGGAAAATCAAGTGTTTGTCGTAGTGGGATAATTTTCTCATCCTTTGCACGTTTCAAGTGATGATGTTGAACATTTCATTTCTTATTCAAATTTGCATGATGCACTAATTGATGAGAGGGTTGACATAGAAGAGGCAAAAAATATGCCTAAATGATTGGTGGATACTTTGAGAGATAGCAAACTCGATGCATCTTTTTCATTTCATACTTTTTCAGGCTCTTGTAGTGCTTGATTTGCATCAGATTGTTATGCAATGGATGTCTCTACTTTTTTTATGAAAATGAGCCTATTTTTTTTATGAAGCACAAAATTCAAGCAATTGGATGATTGCTATTGCAATCAGAATATGATGCTACTATTAAGAATGGTATTCTCTTTTATGTGACATTCCTTGAAGCAAAAAGATTGTTGACACTAAATTGATGTACAAGTTGAAAAATAAGCCTAATGGGATAATTGATAGGTATAAAGCCAAGTTTTTTGGCAAAGGTTATGGTCACGAAAAAGGCATTGATTTTTATGAGACTTTTGTTTCCACATGCCAAATGACCATTATTTATAGCATCTGTGCACTTGCAACTTATCATGGTTGGAATGTAAATCAACTAAACATTAAAAGTACATTTTTGAATGGAAATTTACATGAAGAAGTGTATGTATTTCAAGCTATGAGTGTGAACACACTAGGAATTTCCCCTATTTAGGAGGTTTTTTCCCTAGCTCGTATATATGACTATTACCCTAATGGGTTACTTATCTTTGTACATTCTCTTGGTAATACATTCAGTATTGTGTGTTGTGCTCCAAGCTCCTTCTTCATCCTTGTGTTGTTCACGTGCTTCCATAGACCTCAAACTCCAATAATTGGTATTAGAGCAGGTCGTTGTTTCATCTATGGCATCATCGACACCCCTTTGGTCACAGTCTCAAAATGAAATAAAATTTGGTGAGCATTCTGGGAGATTAGGATTTCAAAATAGCTTCACTATGTCGTGTTGAAATCACAATTTGAGCTCGTTTCAACCTCTGAATGCACTATCGAATGCCTGTGTAAGCAATTTCATCTTCTTCTGTCAAAGATATATACACTTTTTGGTTTGCTAGTATAAGCATATGGAAGTTTTCTACAAGTTTAGCAGAACTCAATAGGGTAGTTCTATTCAACTTTTTGAGATACAATCATTTTTTGCATTAGGTATCTCATGTAAGAAAATAATAGCACCACGGAATAGACCAATAGACAGAGTTGAGAGAAAAACATAGGCAAAGATACATGCAGACTGAGAAAAACATAGAGAAAGATACATGTAATAGTTGAGAGAAAAACATAGACAAAGATACATGCAGACTGAGAGATACAAAACTCAAATATGAGATTGTCGAGTGTAATGCAGTTACAATGATGGTGCTATCCACCCATGCGCTCCCAATGTGGAGCTTAGATGGTGATCTAGACAGACTCTAGATGAAGGGCTTGCTAGTGCACAATGCTATGTAAAGCTCAACCTAGGCCACGCTTATATAGCTTTTACAAGGTGGTTCAGTATAGATAAACATAATTGGGAGATACAAAATAGTCAATAAAATATACAATCTGACAATATCTCCATGACCAAAAGTCCTACCATCTCGGCCCGTAGGCCCTCTCGACCCCACAAAAGGGGGCAAGCCCCCCTTTACACTCCTCCCATTAAGGTTCTATGGGGAAATCGCGTGATGCCACAAGGTCTTTATTTTCACCTTGAATGGCAACCCAATGGCACAAAAGTTTATGCCCTACCTAACCTAATGGCTAGGCTCACAAAGGTCATCTATAACCATCAACGATCACACATAGACCTCATCTAACTTAGAAGTTAGGGTTCCACAAATGTTCGGTCTCTCACAATGGCTTCTCCTCATAATGGGGGCCTTACAACTTAGAGCACCATGGATCATTTCTTGTCACTTGAGGGTGGAGTATTGAGCATATCTAACATTTTAGTTAGTGGCCATAGCTAAAAGCAGTGATGTATTCTGTATGTTCATTGTTGAGGATACATTGGATGATACCAATTACCCATCATGGGCTTAAATGATGTGTCATGTATTGATTGCAAAAGGATTGTAGAATATTGTGCAAGGTGTTGAAAAATGTCCTATTTCACCTGCAAACACACTTGTTGAAGGTGATGTAGATGGCATTGAAGATGGTGATATTCTTGAGGTTCCTATTTGTGTTGCGGTTCTTATTGCACCTACCATAGAGAAACTTCCATGGGATGGTAGAGATGCTCAGACACATGCATTGATAGCCTTGTCTGTCAAAACATGCCATTATTCCCCACATTCGCTCTTGCAAAATAGCAAACGATGCTTGGGATACAATAACTACTTTATATTAGGCAAGGAATGAGGCTCGTGTTGCTTACCTCTGAAAACAATTGGAGAGTGAGCACATGAATGGAGAAGATTCCAAGGATAATTTTTTGACAAAGATCAAAGATTTGAGGGAGTAATTGAATTCTGCTAATGAAGTCTTGCCTGACAGTTCACTTGTGTAGACTGTTCTGAATGGTCTTCTAGATTCATATAAGAGTTTTGCTTTTACTCTGTGATTGATGATGAAAGGTAATCCAAATACCTTAATATTTGAGGAGTTAGTCTTTTATCTATTGCAAGAAGATCGATCTAGGCAGAATAGGTCTATTATGTGTGTTGCAGATCAAGCTTTTCCTGACTAGTCATAAGGGCAAAGATGAATGGATCTCTTCTATTAGTAACCAAAAATTTGCTAATTTTGCACGATCAAAGAAGGATGATAGAGATGAGAAGAAAACAAAAAAGTACAAATTGTTTTGCAAATATTGTAAAGGAAATGATCATGTCATAAAGTGTTGTCCAAGATTGACTGCAAATAAGGCAAAGAAGAAAGAAGTTGGAATGGTTGTTGCAGAGGCCTCTACACCCAAACAAACTCTACTAATCTTGTGCAGAATGAAGAATGGGCATTTACTACTCTTTGCAGTTATTCTTATGTCTGTAGTAGACTCAGATGTTTGGTACTTTGATAGTGAGGCAACCAAACACATTACCTCACAGTGTAGTTCCTTCACTTCACTTGAGCCTACCCCTATAGGGAATACTATCACATGCACCAACAACTCCTCTTATCCTAATATGGGAGTTGGTAAGATCATTCTGACTATTGTTGATGGTATTTTCCTACAAAAAAATATGTTATCAATTTCAGCATTAGCCAAGATTGGCTTGGTTGTGAAATTTGTTGATGAAAGATGTACAGTTCATGATATGTCAAATGGCAACATCATTATTGCTTCTGACATTTTATGTCCTGGGCTGTATAAGCTCATAGATTATGCAAAATCTGTGAATGATTCAGCATGTGCATTTCAAGATTCTCAGGCTATGTCAGATACAAAGCTTTGGCATGCACACTTTGATGTATGTGAAGGTTGCATTTTGGGAAAATTGCAGTGTTCCTCCTTCCCAAAAGATGGTTCAATTTGAGCTACTCAAAAATTGCAGCTTGTTTACAGTGATGTATGTGGTCCTATGCAAACATCTTCTTTTGGGAACTATCTTTACTATGTGACTTTCATTGATGATTTTTCTAGCCATGCATGGGTATATCCATTGAGATCAAATCCCGAAGTGTTTATGTGCTTCAAACAGTTTCTAGTTTTGGTTGAAAATCTATCAGCATGTAAAATGGGCACCCTCCATTCTGATCGAGGGGGGGAATATATGTCTTTTGATTTTAATGCATTTCTAGCTGAACATGGGATAAAACATCAGTGTATAGTGTCATACACACCTCAACATCATGGATTTTTTGAAAGGAAGAATAACTCAATTATGGAGATGGCGAGGTGTATGGTCAAGAGTGATGCTTTATGGCATAGTTTCTAGCTTGAAGTTGCTATGTGTGTAAGATATGTACTTAATAGGTATCCCACTAAAGCATTGCAGTCGATCACTCCATATGAGACTTGGCATGGTTATAAGCCATCTCTTGCTCACCTGCGTGTTTTTGGTTGTCTGACATATGCATTAGTGCCTGAACAACAACACACAAAATTGTATGATAAAGTAGTAAAATGTATTTTTGTTGGGTACAGTTATGAGAGGAGAGGCTATCGTATATATCATCTATAGACTAAACATGTTTTGGTTAGCAGTGATGTTGTTTTGTGGAAGATGCTATTCAGCCATTACTTTCATGTACTTGGAATACATTATTTAGCTCCAAAGACATGTATGACACTTTGTTGCCTTTTTTTTACAAGTGGACAGTCTAGTGCTTGTCCTCATGAGGCAAATTCTTAGCCTTTACAGGTGTCATGTGATGATGCAGATCATTCCATTTCTGATGTAGATTTATATAATGCACTTATCAATAAGAGAGATGATATTGTGGAAGCAAAAACTATGCCAAAATGGCTTGTGTAGACTTTGTGTGATAGCAAATTAGATGCACCTCTATCGTATCATACTCATTTAGGCTCTCATAGTTCTTCTTTTGCATCAAGTTTTTATGCTATGGTTGCCTTGAGTCTTTGTGATGAGAATGCGCTAGTTTTGTTTGATGAAGCGCAAAATTGAAAAAATTGGATGGTTGCTATGCAATCAGAATATGATGCTATCATGAAAAATGGTACCTGTTCTTTATGTGACTTGCCTCTTGGCAAGAAACCCATTGGATCTAAGTGGGTATACAAACTCAAGCGTAAGCCTGATGAAACAGTTGATACATATAAGGCTAGGCTTGTTGCAAAGGGTTATGCTGAGGAAAGAGGCATTGATATTGATGAGACCTTTGCTCCTACATGTCGAATGACTACTATTCATAGCATCTGTGCACTTGCAGCTCATCATGTTTGGAATGTACATCAGTTGGACATTAAAACTGCATTTCTAAATGGTGCCTTGCATGAAGAAGTGTATGTTTTTCATGCCTGTGGCTTTGTGCAAAAAGGGCATGAAGACCAAGTGTGCAAGTTGAATAAGGCATTGTATGGTTTAAAGCAAGCACCATGTGCTTGGTATGAGAAAATACATGCCTACCTGATTGCACATGGTTTCTAGAGCACCCAACTAAGAGCACCTTATTGTTGACGACATGATTGCTCCTACTTCATCTACATTTGTATCCACATGAGTGCATCTCCATTTTGTATCTAGGAGGCACTCCATTTCTAGTCTATTTCCATTTTATATTGTATTTCCTTTGTATTTGGGTACATTGCCATGTGCTTCTACCAGTTGTATTCATTCTCCTTTGAGGAGACTTATCCCACATATGATGTACTTTTTAGAGCCCCTCCCAAATCTATATAAGGAGGGCCTCTCCCCTCATTTGTACTTGGTTAGAAGCTTGAGGAGCCTACTCCATGCTCTTGGCAAGCTCATTTCTAATCCACATGAGTTTACCCATTTCATGGTCTACTCATTTTGTGTCTCACACATTCTTTGTTTTGTGAGAGTACTTTACTTTTCATTTTGCTTCCGTGTGTGTACTCTCTACATGGTATCAGGAGTGCTAGGTGGAGGTCTTGGTGGTTTGTTGGATTTTGGTGGTGGTGGTGCTTGAGTTTGGTGGTGGTGCTTGAGTTTGGTGGTGTTGCTCTCCACTCATTTTGGAGAAGCATTTTGCCATCAGTTTACTCTTTGCAACTTCATTTTGCCCATTTTCCCACCCTCCCACCCATTATCTCACCATTTCCCCATTTTTCCCTCCCACCCACCCTCTTTTGTTGCACCCCTTGTTGGTCGATTTTCTTTTTGTGACTATTTCTATATTTCTCAGCAGTCGATGCAAGATCTCAAGTTTTTGTAGTGTTTATAAACACTATTTTGCATATATTTTTAATAGTTTCAGGCGCAAAGTTTTGAGGAATCAAGCCATCAATCTTTCTTCATCCCACAGAAGTTCATAGATAATATGTCCTTTCTTCTGTTCGAACAGAGAATCTGAGAGCGACATAATACTTTTGATGTACTGTACCTTCTCCTGTTCGAACATAGCATCTGGTAGCGACAAAACCTTATCTCTTTTTGAATGGACACTAATCTTCTTTGTTTCTAGCTCATAGAGCACTGAGAAGCTATAGCGCTCCCGTCAACTCCTTGCATCAGACTCTATACCTACGTTTGAATCAAGTGCTTGCCACCTTTGACACACAGAGAGTGCCACCACTGGCTGCTATGTTGCACCACCTCAATGCTCTTTCCTACACAAAGGGAACTGAAGATGCACGAAAGGTCTCCAGAATTCCTGAGACTAACTCGCAGAACTAGCTTTGGAGGTCTTCTCCATGGACTTCTTGGGCAGAAGAACAGAATGAATGTTAGGAAGAACACCACCATTAGCAATGGTTACATGACCTAGCAACCTCCCCAATTCCTCATTGTTTCTGACTGCAAGTTGAATGTGTCGCAGAATTATGCGGTCCTTTTTGTTGTCCCTTGCGGCATTCTCGGAAAGCTCAAGAACTTCTTCTGCAAGATACTCGAGCATAGCGGCTAGATACACAAGAGCTCTAGACCCAACCCTTTGAGCGTAGCGACCAGCCTTAAGCCGTAGGTGTCGTACCTCCAGCTACCATAGCTTTCGCTGAAACGAGAGCTTGAACGAGAATAGGGAATGAGATACGAAAGGCTGAACGAGAATCGGTGCTGATGCAGAAACGATCGTAATCTCTCTGTCTGTGCACTGCCGTGTCTTGCCAACAAGCGAGAGAGAGAGAGAGACAACAAACAAGACCTGTTTCGAGCAGATATAGGAAGCTTTGTTAGGCATTATCCCACTATATATGTTGAATTCGGGGAAATGAAAGACATGACTCAGGATCCTACAAATGAGATGTTGTGAGATGCTACCGTTTGGATCCTTGTGTATCAATGTCAATGAAAACAGAGATGCACATTATAAGTCATGCATTCTCTTACATGTCTGACCACGAATCAAAGCAACATGAGCCGCACCTATGTCGATCATAGTCCAGCCTTGGCAGAGAAGTTATTGCAGGGATGGGCTCTTCTCTAGGAGCACGATCCGTAGTGATTGACTTCACTTGTTCGCAATAGACAGCGGAGGATGTACTGTGTGGCCTCCGATTAGTTGGTTGTATCACAATCATAGGCAGCCAAACAGCTTGCCCAGGAAAGGGTGGAGAAAGGAGCCATTGGGACAGAGAAAGAGGATGGCCAAGTCTATAGCTACGCACGTGTTGTGGAGATAGAATCAAAGAACTAGCAATCAATAATTGACATCATCAATGATGTCAAAGGCAAAAATTTAAGTCGGTGCAAATTAAAAACTCGACACGACTCTAGAGTCTTGATCATTCTTATTTTTATCACTAGTAAGTTTCTTTTTTGAAGAAAGCAACAAGCATCTCCATCTTCAGATCCGCACGCTGACTGGAGAAGATTATGACGAAGAGCCAAGAATGATGCACTGAATCGGGTCAAAATGAGAGATTATGTTGTGTACTAGAAAGATGTCATGCGCGCATATCTCTACATGAATCTCCTCCATGAGGTAGTAGACGGGTCAGGCCCTGAACCCAATAGGGATACCAACTTAGACAATTGGCATGTGTGGAATGTCAAGGACAAACGAGCTTTAGGTCAGCTGTTACTTGCCTACGACAAACTGACGAAAGGACATATCACGGCTTGCAAGACATCCAATAATGCTTGGGATACATTATCTGCTTTGTATGAAGAAAAAACCCCTTCGAAAATATATGCATTAAAGGCCGAGTCTCATAATTTGACCATTCGGCCACACGACACAATTACCAAGGTCATAGCTCAATTTGAGGACTACCAGCGTAAATTAGCACTATGTGGTAGGCAAATCTCTAGTGAAGACATGGCCATTAGGCTTCTCAACAAGTTACCTAAGTCGTACGAGACATTTGTCACAACTTTGTATAATCGCGGCCAAGTCTTAACTTGGGAAGAGATTCGTCGACTATTGCTCCTTCACGACTCGCGAAATCGACTTCCTCCCAAGAGTCTACCATGAAGGCCAAAGGCCCATTCAATAAGGGAAAAACCACAAGTCATCATGATAGCAATGTATCTAAGCAAGGATCGCATAATTCATCGAAGAAGTTCACGTGTAATTTCTGTGGAAAATCAAGACACTTAGAAAAGTTTTGCTATAAAAAGAAACAATCATCGAAGGCTTCTATGTCTAGGCAAGCATCCAAAGGATCCCAACATAGATCCCACTGCTCAAGTGAGGAACTCTACATCTCCACAGAAGCCAATGCCTTAGTTACTTCTAGCTCTTCGCATGAGTGGATCTTTGATAGCGGAGCTACTTCTCATATATGCAAAGACAAGGACTCCTTTCAAGAACTCGAAGAGCATACGGGAGAAGTCTATCTTGGCCACAACAAAATTTTACCCATCGAAGGAAAAGGGAAAGTTCAAATTACCAACAATCAGGGTGAATGCAAGTCTTTATCAAATGTTCTTTTTGTTCCAAATTTATGTATGAATCTACTTTCTGTCAAGGCCATTACAGATCAAGACAAACATGTATGGTTTGATAACACCTCAGTTAAGGTAGTTGATCCCCATACAAAGGATGTCATTGCTCAAGGTATTGAAGAAAAGGGCCTCTACAAGCTATCTTGCTTTGTATCCAAAGAATCAACCTCAGGTTTGTGGCATCAAAGATTTGGCCACACTTCTTACTTATCAAAAATCTCTTCATCCCAACTTGTGAAGGGATTGCCAAAGATAAGGCAACTTGCACCCAAGGCAAGCAACATAGGGCCCTAGTTCCCAAAGAAGCTTCAACACGAGCAAGGAACCCTCTAGCCCTTATCCACATGGACTTATGTGGACCCATGAACACCCCATCCCTGAGTGGATCCCTCTACTTCTATCTTCTAGTAGATGACCACTCTTGCTATATTTGGGTGTACTTTTTGAAGTCAAAGGTAGACACATTCTCTAAGTTTCAAACTTGGATCAAGGAAGTTGAGAATGAAGCTTCGACTAAAGTTAAAACCATCATGTCAGATGGAGGTGGTGAGCTTATCAATCATGACTTTGATAACTTTCTCAACCAAAAAGGGATCAAAAGACAAGTCACTCAGCCTCATACTCCATCCCAGAATGGAGTAGCTGCAAGAAAGATACGCAGTGTGATGGAAATGGCAAGAACTATGCTTCATCACAAGGATCTACCCTACAAGTTCTGGGCAGAAGTTGTGCATACTGCCGTTCACATTCTTGATCGAGGATTTACAAGTGCATTACACAACAAAACACCCTTCGAAGCATACTATGGAAGAAAACCAAGTGTGAATTACTTTCGAGTCTTTGGTAGTGAAGCTTTTGTCCATGTACCAAAAGATGATAGAAACAAGTTACAATCAAAGTCCAAGAAACACATATTCATAGGCTACAGTGACCAATCAAAGGCATACCGTCTATATGATATGGAACAACACTCCATCACCATTTCTAAGGATGTGATCTTCAATGAAGCTTCCATATACTCAAGAAAAGATTCAAGTACAAGACTTAGTCCACCTACCTACACTTTAGAGGGGGACTCAGTATTTCCAAACTCCAACTCAAAAGCCAGTACTTCACAACAACCATGCCAATCTCAAAGGCTTCTTGATAAGAGACAATGCGAACAAAGTCATTATGTTAACTATGCTCTAATGCACCAAATTCAGCAAACTCCAGAACCATCCAACTACAAAGAAGCTTAAGGCCAACCAGAGTAGGAAACAACTATGAAAGAGGAACTGGATACAATAGCAAAGAACAAGACTTGGACATTAGTTCCCAAACCAACCAACCATCAAGTCATAGGAGTCAAGTGGATATACAAAGTCAAATACAAGTCTCATGGCACTATAGATAAATATAAGGCAAGATTAGTCGCTAAGGGATAGAAGCAACAACATGGCATTGACTATGAAGAAACCTTTGCTCCTACTGCAAGATTCACAACCATAAGAATCATCTTAGCACTAAGTGCTCACTTTAAGTGGCCCATTTACGAGCTGGACGTCAAAAGTGCATTCCTCAATGGAGATCTTCAAGAAGAAGTATATGTTGAACAACCTGAAGACTTCAAGATCAAAGGCAAAGAAGATCAAGTCTACAAGCTTCACAAGGCACTTTACGGACTCAAGCAAGCTCCCAAGGCCTCGTATGAAAAGATTCACAAGTTCTTTGAAAAGGGATTTCATAGAAGCAATGTTGATGCTAATATCTACATCTATCAAAAGGAGTCTTTAGTAGCCATCATCATTCTCTATGTAGATGACTTGATCTTGACAGGCTCAGACAAAGAACGCATCTAGTTTATCATCACACAGCTTCATCTTGAATACTCTATGACAGATCTTGGATTACTACACTACTTCTTGGGTATGGAAGTTTGGAAAACAAAAGAAGGTATCTTCCTATCACAGAAGAAATACTGCTATGATCTACTCTCCAGATATAACATGGACCAGTGTCGCTCAGTTTCTACACCACTTGATCCAAACATCAAGCTTACACAAGAGGACTCATCATCACTTATGGATGTGCATACCTATCAACAGCTTGTTGGCTCATTACTCTATCTTGCCAACACTAGACCAGATATTGCTTATGCAGTTGGTATACTCAGTCAGTTTGCACATCAACCTCGTCAGACTCATTGGGATGCTACTCAGAGTCTACTTCGATACCTTGCCCTCACTCGATATCATGGTCTTTGGTATAGAGGGGGCATCGAACTCGTCGGATATTCAGATTCTGATTGGGCTGGTGATCCTGATTCTCGACGGTCTACTTCTGGGTATATATTCTTCCTTGGCTCAGGACCTATCTCTTGGGCAAGTAAGAAGCAGCCTACAGTTGCACTATCATCCACAGAGGCCGAGTACCGAGCATCCAGGTTTGCAGCATGTGAGGCCATCTAGCTTCAACGTTTATTATCTGACATTGGTGTTTTGCAGGATACTCCGACATGTATTCGCACGGACAGCCAGTCAGCCTTGGCCATCGCCAAGAATCCAGTGTTCCATGCTCGGACGAAGCACATCGAGATCCACTACCACTTCATCCACAAGAAGCTCATATCTCAGGATATTACTCTGGAGCAATGTACCTCTCAGGAGAACCTAGCGGATATGTTCACGAAGGCTCTACCTCCGGTTCCACTTCAGCGCTTGGTGGACCTCTGCAGCATTCAGTCACTCCAGAATGGAGCTGCAGAGGGGGTGTTGATGACATGAGTGCTCCTACTTAATCTACATTTGTATCTGCATGAGTGCATCTCCATTTTGTATCCAGGAGTGTCACGAGGAAGGAGATAAGGAAGAGAGCTCTCACACACACACACTCTCACTCTCAAGGAGAAGCACACACACAGATTGAGGCAAGGAAGAATGATGATCTTCTTCTTCTTCTTCTATTACATAAAAAGGAATGTACAAGAATGACCTAAAAACAAGAATACAACTAGTGCAATATATAAAGATCAGTACATAAGGAAAAACCTAATGTCCGCAAATGAGTGAGCTGGCAAGAAACAAATGTGCCATCACTCTCGGTAGATAAATCTAATAAAGCTCAATGAAGTATCCCTGACATATACCAGTGTGACCACTATACATGTCAGAGAAAGCTTGATATCTCAACACTCCCCCTCAAGCTCAATGCCATATCCTGTAATCCAAGCATCTCCTGAAACTTCTTCAACTTCTCAGCTCCAAGTGCTTTGGTGAAAATATCAGCAACCTGCTCATCTGTTCTCACATAAACAAGATCAATATCTCTTGCTAATACCTTCTCTCTAATGAAGTGATAATGTACCTCGATATGTTTTGTTCTAGCATGGAAAACAGGGTTCCGTGCTAACTGTATGCTGCTAAGATTATCACAATAAATGGTGATAGGCTTTTGCACTTCCACACCTAAATCCGCAAGTAGCATCTCCAGCCATGATGCCTCACATGCTGTCATTGCAGCACCTCTATACTCAGCCTCTGTACTCGACAAAGCAACATTGGGTTGCTTCTTGCTGCTCCATGTAACTGCTGCACTCCCAAGTGAGAATAGAAAACCATTAGTAGATCTTCTATCTGGAATGCTACCAGCCCAATTGGCATCGGTGTATCCATAAACCTGCAAATCTACACCAGCTTCATAAAACAATGCATGATCCAAAGTAGCACTCACATAACGTAGAGTGCGCCTCAGAGCATCCAAATGTGGCTTCTTGGGAACCTGCATAAACTAACTTTCAAGTCCAACAGTACAACTTAGATCAGGCCTTGTAATTGTGAGATATATAAGACTTCCCACAATTTTCGTGTACATAGTAGCATTTTCCAATGCTTCACTTGATGTAGTGTCCAACTTCAAATTCTGATCTAATGGGATAAAAATTGGCTTACAATCAGCCATACCATACTTTTGCAGCATATTCAAGGCATATTGCCTTTGCAACATCCATACACATGTTTCTGTATGTATAAACTCAATGCCCAAGAAATAGCGCAACACACCAAGATCTTTCATGTCAAATTCCTGCATAAGAAGTTTCTTTACCTCTTTGATGCTTCATTCATTATCACCACCTACAATCAGGTCATCAACATAAATAGCCACAATAGTGATGCCATCATCAGCCTTCCTTGCATATAGTGAGTGATCTGCATCACACATAGAAAACCCAATGCTCATTAAGTAATCAACAATCCTTGCATGCCATACATTAGGGGCTTGCTGCAGCCCATACAAAGCCTTTTGCAACCTGCAAACATATTCTGGATGCTTTGAATCTTCATATCCTTGTGGCTGGTCCATATATACTTCTTCCTGTAACTCACCATGTAGGAAAGCATTCTTCACATCCATCTGATGCACCCATCCTTTTGTTGTAGCTAATGCAACAAGTGTCCTGACAGTAGACATTTTAGCTAACAGGGCTGAATGTTTCCTCATAATCAATGCCATATGTCTGTGCATATCCTTTAGCTACCAATCATGCTTTATACCTGCTTATGCTACCATCAACATTATGTTTACCTTGTAAACCCATTTGCAACCTATGGGTTTCTTTCCTTGCGGCAATGGAACCAGCTTCCATGTATCATTCCCATAAAGTGCAGCCATCTCCTCATCCATAGATTTTTCCCAATCTGCAATTCCAAATGCATCTTCAAAACAAGAAGGTTCAACATCTTGTATTACCTTGGTCATGTAGGCACAATGACGAGCCATATAACTATCATAAGTCAATCGTTGCACTGAATTCCGCATCCTCCCTGATCTTCTTGGTCCTGGGTCACTTCTCCTTGTATCATCTGCATGTGCCCTTCTTACTCCTGGAGTCTTCACATAGGGAAATCCAAGTTCCTCATCAAGGCTCTTTTCTGATCCGCTTGAATCTCCATTAACATCTTCAAAACCTGCACATGTTTTACTACCAGCAGAAAGCTTTTCTTTACCTTTCTTGGATGTATTTGATGAATTTGCTGGACTGAAATTTCCACGCAATCTTCCACTCCATGGATTTGAGTTGTAACTATTGCTTGGTGATGCATCTGGTCCACTCAAAACCTGAGATTCTGCACTTGATTTTTCAGCATTTTCTTTGTCATTTGGTTCAAGACTCAATCCTTCTTTGGCATCTACATAGAAGCTTGACATTTCATCAAATACCACATCTTTGCTCACCTTTACCTGTCGTGTGAGTGGGTTATAACATTTATATCCCTTTTGCTCAAGGGAGTATCCAATGAAGACACACTTTTCTGCTTTTGAATCAAGCTTCATCCTCAATTCATCTGGGTAGAGCAGTATGCACAGCTTCTGCCCAATAACAATGAGGCATGTTCTTCTCAGCCATCAAGGCTCTTGCTATTTCTGCAATATGTCTATTTTTGCATTCAGCAACGCCATTCTGTTGTGGTGTGTACCTGCATGAAAACTGACGTCGAATTCCATGATTTTTTAGAAAACTATTGAACTCATTTGACATGTATTCACCTCCTCCATCAGATCTTAATGTCTGAATGTACTTCTCTGTCTACTTTTGCACCATAGCTTTAAAATTCTGGAAGTGAGTGAACACCTCACTCTTCTCTTTCATGAAATATACCCATAGTTTGCATGTATGGTCATCAATGAAAGTAACATAAAACCTGCAACCACCCATAGATGTGGTCTTTGTTGGACCCCAAACATCTGTATGTGCTACTTCTAGTACATTCTCACTAACATGCTTGTCATGTGGAAACAATGCTCTTGATTGTTTACCAAATTGACATGCTGCACATACCTTTTGCATTTCTGCAACTTTGAAATTTGGTAGTCCATGGATAATCTCCTTTGACTGCATCAATTTCAGCCTTTGCAAGTTTGCATGTCCAATCCGTTTGTGCCACATCTCTATATCTTCAATAACTCCTTCACCTTTTACAAACATGGCTGCATTCATTTCAGGAATCTTCACATTTAAGGTGAACATCCTCCCCACTTTGTTTCCTTTGGCAACCAATCGTCCATCCTGCTTGTAGTCTTCTACATATAATCCATCAGCATTGAACCTAACTTGTAATCCTTGGTCAACTATTTGTCCAACAGAAACCAGATTCTTTGTTATATTTGGAACATGCAGCACATCAGCAAGATGTTTTACCTTCCCGTTCTCCATAGACAATGCTATGTTTTCTGTATGCTCAATAGGATGCGATGTATCATCACCTATTTCAACATATCCAGGAACTGGCATTTTTTGCAAACTACTAAACCATTCTGCATGACTGGTCATGTGATTTGAAGCACCTGAATCAACATACCAGACATTATCATTTGATTTTGAGATACCAGCAGACATCATATTCATCATGTGATGTTGAACCATGAATAGCTTCTCAGAATCATCTGCACTTGTGGATGCATAATTGTTTTGCTGCCTTCTATTATTTTGATTCTTCAACCTGCAATCACGTTCAAACTGTCCAGGTTTACCACAATTCCAACATCCTTTACTATCATTACCTGAATCATTTCTTTGGAAATTTCTGTGACCTCTTTGGCTCCCCCTGCCTCGAAACTGTCCTCCTCCTTCTGCATGATTCTGTTGTTGACCTTGGTCTTGGTTACAGTTTCCTCTTCCACTTTCGAAACCTCTACCTCTGCCTCTTCCTCTGCCAGAGTAGAATACCTGCTCAGAATCGGCTTTCCTTGGGAGTTTGAATCCTCACCAAGATTCTTTTCTTCAATAATCAGCATGGATACCAAATCAGCAAAATTCGGAATATTTTCTCTGGTCTGTATAGATATTCTGAACTGCTTATATGCAGCTCCTAAACCACAAAGGCACACTTCCACCTTATCATCATCATCTACATTCACGCCAATAGATGCAAGTGACTCACATATGCTTTTGATTTTCAAGGTGTAGTCACTTATCGACATGCTCTTCTTCTCCAATGTATGCAGCTCGTTCTTGAGTTGCAATTTGCGTGCCTTTGTATTGGTCTCATACAATGTGACCAAACTGTTCCAAGCCTCTTTTGGAGTCTTGGCATCCTGTATGTGCCCAATCATGCTATCATGTATGCTAACAGATAGCTAGTACATTACCTTTCGTGCTCCTTGATTCCATTCCTCATATGCTCTTACCTGATCTACAATCTGATTCCTTTCTGGTAATTGCGGAGCATCAATTCCCAACACTGCTAAACACTACAAGCAGCACTTCTGCTTGAACACTGTCGCACTATGATGTGACAGTTCGATCTCAGAAAAACATTGTTTTCATGTATAAACAGTACATAGATTCGCTTAAAATTCTGGATCTGGAATATATGAGTGTTTCCGAATAGAGTGCAATCTACAGTTTCTAGTGATCCTAAAGGAATAACTCACGAAAATATTTTGAGTTCTTCTACCTTCACACCGATTTTCGTAGCAAATGGAGGCCGTTTGTGAAATCACGTTTTCTCCATGCCTTGCCGCGTAGTGTTCACCGTCGCCTTCTCCACGAGCTCTCTACAGCCACGCTGGCTCTGATACCATGTCACGAGGAAGGAGATAAGGAAGAGAGCTCACACACACACTCTCACTCTCAAGGAGAAGCACACACATAGATTGAGGCAAGGAAGAATGATGATCTTCTTCTTCTTCTTCTTCTATTACATAAAAAGGAATGTACAAGAATGACCTAAAAACAAGAATACAACTAGTGCAATATATAAAGATCAGTACATAAGGAAAAACCTAATGTCCGCAAATGAGTGATCTTGCAAGAAACAAATGTGCCATCACTCTCGATAGATAAATCTATAAAGCTCAATGAAGTATGAGTTTGATATCTCAACAAGGAGGCACTCCATTTCTAGTCTATTTCCATTTTATATTGTATTTCCTTTGTATTTGGGTACCTTTCCATGTGCTTCTACCAGTTGTAATCATTCTCCTTTCAGGAGACTTATCCCACATATGATGTACTTTTGAGAGCCCCTCCCAAATCTATATAAGGAGGGCCTCTCCCCTCATTTGTACTTGGTTAGAAGCTTGAGGAGCCTACTCCATGCTCTTGGCAAGCTCATTTCTAATCCACATGAGTTTACCCATTTCATGGTCTAGTCATTTTGTGTCTCACACATTCTTTGTTTTGTGAGAGTACTTTACTTCTCATTTTGCTTCTGCGTGTGTACTCTCTACACTTATATGTTAAGCATGCAAATGATGTGCATCTGATCATTGTTGTCTATGTTGATGAAATGTTTCTCACTGGTCCTCATGAAAAGCATATTGATGATTTTAAGCCTGATTTACATGCCTCATTTGAGATGTTAGATTTAGGGTATTAGCATCATTATTTGGGCATTCAATTTATGCAAGTTGATGGTGGAATAGATTTGTGTCGAACAAAATATATTGACACATTATTAGAGCATTTTAGCCTTGAAGACTCTAAACCTATTGCCACTCTTATGGAGACAAGTTTATGATCGAGTCTTCATGATGTTGGAGATAGATTTGATGTTATTCTCTATTAGCAGGCAGTTGGATGCTTGATTTACTTATGCATTACTCGGCCAAATATTCAGTTGTTGTCTCACAGATGAGCAGGTTTATGCATTGCCCAGGTGTCAAGCAATGGCAGGCGGTTAAGCACATCTTTTGCTAATTGACTGGTACCTAGCTACTTGGATTGTTTTATCCCAAGGGGGGATCACTACTGCCAAATTTACATGCTTTTTTTTTTTACTCTGACTGGGTTGGTTCCTATGACACTTGTGTGTCCACTAGTGACTTTTGCTTCATGCTTGGTAGTTCATGTATAACTTGGTTGAGCAAGATGCAACCTATTGTGGCCACTTCCAGTTGTGAGGCTGAGTATAAGGAAGCTTTCATAGTGACTATTGAGTGTGTATGGCTTAGATGCCTTATGGATCATTTGGGTGTTGGTTAGTCTTCTGCCACCACCATCTTCACTGGCAGTGAGAGCCCATTGGCAGTTGCGAGGAACCCTCTATTCCATGTCCGCACTAAGCACATTGAGGTGCACTATCATTATATCAAGGAGAGGTTCTCTATTGGAGAGATCAGTTTGGCATATGTGCCCATATAGGAGAACATTGCAGACCTTTTCACACATGCTCTGCCCAGGGAGAAGTTCGAAGCTTTCTGCAAAGCTTTGGGCTTACTTCCTTTCGTGGATTGATTCCACATAGCTTGGCACTTCCTTATACATGAATGCCAGCTCCTTGTTCACCGCATCACTCCTAGGGGGGATTTGTTGATATATTTAGGTAGTGATGTGTGTGAACACACTAGGACCACTGGGGCACTTTTTTCCCTCTTTAGGAGGTTTTTCCCCCTAGCTTGTGTATATGCCTATTACCCTAATGGGTTACTTATCTTTGTACATTCTCTTGGTAATACATTCAATATTGTGTGTGTGCTCCAAGCTTCTTCTTCTTCCTTGTGTTGTTCGCATGCTTCCATAGACCTCAAACTCCAACACAAATATCATACTACAACAGCTATTATTGGTGCAATCCTATACTTGGTGAATTTATTAGTTTTTTATGCTAAGATATTTTCTTAGTCTTTAAATTGGAAAATGGTGAAATCAAATCATGATCCACCTCTAAGCAGAATACACACACGATAAGGACATCCTTGTAGTCATTTTGCATGATGCGAACAAGACAAATAGTCCTAGCAATCGAACAAAAATTACCTGAAATAGACGATCTTGAGTAGTGAAAATTTTGTGTGCCTATAGAATAAAATTTACCTTATTGCCAAGATGTACATGAAGCTTCCAACAGCTCGGAAAGAATCCTCCATGCCTATATAACACCTTCAAAAACTCAAATCTCACTAGAGATGGCAAGAGAGTACGAATTCCAAGAGCTTGTTGAAATGAACAAAAATCTTTGTAAAATGAACTCTCATTAAACTACATACAAAAGAGTGTGACCTTTTCACATCAAAATAGCTGGGTTACTTAAAAGTACTCGTTTGGAACTAGGTAGAGTATTGTTGTTAGTTATTTTGCACGCTACTTTTTCAAAGTTAAAGCTCGGGGGAGTAGGTGCTTGCCGAACCTCTATCAAAAGAAAAAAAAACATTGTCCCAAGTATGTCTGGTAGTTCCCCAACTCTCAAGGATTACAAGATAGTATAATTGGCAAAAACGGTTTTCTAATATACGGAAAATTATTACTACAAAACTAAATCCAAAAAAAGTTCTCGTGATTCTTGAATTCCAAGCACGTTGAGTACATCAAACCTTCACTTAAAGACCTCCATCGGCTTTGGTTGCCGGATATCTTGGTAACATAGACAGTCTTTGGTTTAGCAATGTCTTTGAACCACTAGAAGGGATCCCTCATCTCCCTCCTCATGAGACCTTTTATTTTCGGCTGTTGTTTCTCTAATTTATTTTTCATTTTCTTCACAGGGAAAAAAACACAATAATTAAGCACAACCTGAACTGTTGGTAATGAAGTAATTACATTGCAAATCCACCAGCTTTTTCCGTGCAAGCTAATGCACTCTACACTTCTAACTGTGCTGCATTTACAACATATGCCACCACAAGGCAAAGGCCAATGGTAAGATTGGAAGTCGGCTTTTCTCCTTTTTGCAGGTTCAAATATTTTCACGGGGTAATACAATCATGATTGATGTATGCTGTCAATGCTCGGAGAAATGTTTGCATTTGGAGGCCAATAATGCAAACGATCCCTCAAAATATCCTCAACTTCCTAACAGATATGTCAGTTCATGAGTCATCGCCAAATAGATCAATATGTACAGACTGGCATGTTTCCATGCACTCTGTCATTTCACATGGGCATCGCTGGATTAGTAGTACATTTGACAGTTGCAACTAGTACAATTGCAGGGAGCAATCATTTCAGTTTCTTTTTTTTTGTTTTTGATTTTCTGAGTCAGAGATGGGGGCCCAGGAGGTTTATCCGCCGCCTCATCTTCCAAAGAAGACTTATACATGACCTTGTGGACTCCAGAATGCTTAAGAATTTTCCTTCACCAGGTCAAATAGATCATTCAGCTACAAATCGTTTGCCCATCAACCTGCTTGCCTCGGAATACAACCTTTTCGATGTCCATGGCCGTTAAAATTTTCATTTCAGCAAATATGCTTTCAAATTCTGTGAGTCAGGAACTCATATTCCATAAGATATCCACCTCTAAGAGGTTCCATGCGCAGAAATTTAACCTTCATGCAGAGAGCTGTAGTAGCAGAAGATGCGCATTTGATTATGAATCAAGATCTGCCAAAAGAGCAGTTGCCGCTTCAAGCTTCTTTTCATGCACAGAGACATCATATGTAGAAGTGTCGCAATAAAAAAAGTTCCTAAATCTTCAGCTGGACATGATCAAGTACTGCATTCCGTCATGTGCTATGCATGTGATATGCTTCACAACAGAAGTACAGTAGTGAAAGAAGTTGATAAATACTCTGCATTTGATCATGAACTATACATGTGTATCCTCCTTGAATCCCTTTCTGATGATCTGCCATCAGTAGAAAGAGACCCCGCGAGGATATATGTGAATTATGCAGCTTCATCAAGCTACTGACTTCCACCATGCAAAGCATAATGTACATCCTCTGAGAATCGGTTCGGAGCCATCTTTGCAGAGCGTGACTACCATGTTCTTCTCCTATTAAGTTCGTAATCCAAAGTTCAATCTTTTCTGATAAACTCTGTAAGAACGTCAATCAAAGGGATACGACAATCACATTCATGGTTTCCGAAAAACCTTCCGGCGCATTCAAATTTTACTCAGAATATCCTACTCTCCTTCAATGAAGTTCATAATCCGAATTCCACTCTTTTCTAATGAAATCTGTTAGAAACTGATACGCCAGTCATAACCATGCTTGACGAAACCTTGTGGCATAATCAAACTTTACTCCTCTCCAATTAAGTTAGTAAGTTCCCTCACACAAGGCTGAAGGGTCAAGTTTCCAGCACCACGCAGTCGCATACGGGTACTCCTTAGCATGCACTGAGATCCATTATCTCGCAGCGCATGGAATTGCACTGTAATAAGCTTTTTCCAACAATCACTTCACTTCCATAACAAAAACCCACAATCACTACGATGCACTCGTTAGCGATGCGCAAATCTGTAAAGGGAATTCCGCGTTACATCTGAGTCACGTTTGCAAGAAGATTAACAGAACAAGACAAATCGGTCGCACTGCCGAAGTGAAAGAAAAGAGTCACGACACAATTTAATTCAAGCATCCTCTGAAATCGTACTCGGTAGATTGAAATACCCAACTCTACAATGAAGTTACAGCATCTAAGCTACAGCATTGTGCATTCGCATTCCAAAACACGTTCTTACTGCATGCACTGCAATGCACCATCTCTCTGGAAGAGGATCACATAAATCTCATTTTATAACTTCGTAGACACAGTTATTCACGCACACTCGCTCTGACTACAATAAATCGTGCCAACAGAGATAAAATATAATTGATCAAACAATTTAGGAAATGGGAAGCTGACATGCCAGCAGGTTGATATGGTGTTAAATGTCTCATCAGGATGATACATGATGAAAAAGAGATTGTAGGGCTTCCACTTGCATTTGCAAGAAAATGATGTACTCAGCTGTTTCTTGCAGGAGTAAGGATATGTCCATACTGCGTCCACCAGGCACAAGCCCTCCGAGACATTCAACATGTTCCTTGCTGAATGCCATAGATGGGCTTCCGTTGAGCTCCTCGTGGAGCATAGCACAAATGTTGCTTCTCCTTGCACTCGTTCTCTGGCGTCTCAACCTTCTAAGGACTTTCAAATACGAAGGAAGACCATTCTGATGCAATGACCTCTTCGAGCGGCGGAGCTGATGGTGATTTTTGTATGCTGAATCAGTGATGCCGTAGCCAGACCAACGACCAGTCCGTGACTGCTTCATGGAAATAGAGTATGCGTTGCCTTCATTACGCCGCCCTCCCTTGCGCAAGGAAGATCTACGGCTCATGCGGCGACGAAGGCTTCTTAACAGCTTACTTGTAGGTCCTCCACATGTCTGATCGCTGGCACGCAGCGAGCGAGAATCCTTCATAGATGTTCTCGCTACCTGCAAGAGCGCTTTCCTCCATACGCAGTTGCCTCCAACTACGACTGCAAGCGACGTATCAGCAGCAAGCTTGACAGCAGAGAGCTTCTCGTCATAAGGTCTGTCGACGCTCTCGCTGTGTATCTTCCTCAAAGCTGGCAAGAGGAGGTTCACATAACTGTACATAACAGCTTGTTTCCACGTGGACGCAGGGTAGTCCGAACCCGGAGAAGAAGTAATGGTGTATTGTAGTACGTTTTCCTGATCATGAGAAAAACGAAGAGCGGGACCGTCCCATCGAGGTGGACATGCCAGCTGGAAGAGAGCAATCAGCGGATTGAAGCGGCGATTAGAATGGGACGAGTGAGAAGAAGCATGCGGGCTATGATTCAGTCTTAGCAACGCGGACTCTATGTCCGCCCCGCCAGACTGCGGATGTACAGCAGCACATCCATGCAGCGGCCTTGCATTTTCGGAGACGAGAGGCAGACACGGATCCTCAGGAGATGAGGAAAGAGCTGCAAGACGAACAGACCCATCGACAGAACCAAGATCGCCATTTCCATATACATGTGCAGACTGAGAGTCAGTGTTCCGGAGAGGTTTCGCCATTGCAACTGCGTAGAAGACACGCACGGACAAGGAAACGCCGTCTACACCATAAGATTGAGTGACCTCCCTCTCTCTCTTTACATGGACAGCTAGAGTCCCCGCCGAAGAGCCCTCCTCGCTCTCAGAGACGGAGTAACGCGAACATCTACAGTGGGTGCTCGAGTGCCCTAGTCCCTCCGAGATATACGATGACACGGACAGCCTGCTGATCAGATGCAAACATGGCACATGGAGGTAGATGAGTATGAGCAAGCTGCACGAGAAAGGACTGATGATTCTGAAGTGGTCGCCGTCAGCTCGACTAAGATCTATGCACGCTCATTCTTGCCGCTGCACTCCTCAGTTGTAGGATGGAATGGAGTTGCGTGCAGCTGCGCATATTTATAATTTCCTGCGCATCAGATAATTACGATGCAAATTTGCAAGACGCAAGAGAAAAAAACAAAAAAGGACGGTGCAAACTTTTAAACGAGGCGAACGTTTTCATGGCCACCACCTTTTCCTTCCCCACAGGATCATGCCACATGGTTGCCGATATTTCTATCTCAGCCACACAAGTGAGGAGGCATGCGGCATGACCCCGAGTCTGCTGTGCTACTCTAGCTTTTTCACTTCCTTCACATGGAAATAGTGTTCAGAAAAAAGCTTTTTCACTTTGTTTTTTTTTTAATAGAGGTTGAGTAGAAGCCTACTCCCCCATAGTGGCTGACGCTTTGAAGCTCTGGGAGAAAGTTTTGAGTTCAAGTTTTGGTTGAACATGCCCATAAGTCTCTCACGATGGGTGCCTCCACCTTACGAGATTGAATGTGAGAGTGTGTATTTCCAATTCATAGTACTCTCAAAAAAAAAGCCTACTTTCCCGAGCTTTAGCTTTGAAACTGCAATTGTACAAGTAAATGAGCATAGTACTCATGGAACCCTCCGTATCCCATAAAGCAAAGGTTAAACTACCTAAAACTGACATTTAAAAGAGAACTACCCAAAGGCAACTGATTTCAATCAAATACAACATAGTTACATTAACCTTAGGCCCACAAAATGTTTTATTGTAGAAGGAGATCGAGCCTTCACCCTCGCCTCAAAAAAAAAAGGCCCATTGAGCGAGAGAGTAGGCTTTGATTGAAGCTCCAGTACAAAAAAAAGGGACAAAAAACAAACAAAGTGAAAGAGCTTTTTCCTCTTTCACTTTGTTCGCATGTAAATGTTTAGCCTCCATAAAAAAGATGTATGCAAAGTCAACCCAAACTAAGCGATCCCATAAAAGAGTTTGCTACTAGAATATAATCATGTTTTGGCATCGTGGGAACCCACTCCAAATATGATCCAATTCACATACGAGACTAGATTAGCATTGCACAGCACTACTCTCTTGGGACATTTTTTTTTTAGAGAGAGAGAATAGAGAATGTAATAAATTAAATGGGAAGTGTTACATGTGTAAGATCAAATGAGATCCGACACCATCAAAGTGGTGGAATTACAAAATACTATAAGCCATCCAGAATCTACCAAGAGCATACAATTTCAAGAGTTCCCTTCTCCAATTTTGGTAGGGGACTCGATTACAAAATCTGTTGAGATTAAAGTCATCAGGCCGAACCTCCTCGGTACAGTTAATACACCATTTAGAGATTTTAGACAATTCAAATTTGCAAATGTCTGTGTAATTCTTAGAACCATTCTGAAACACTCTCTGATTCCTGCGACATGTGTAATACATCGTTACATTGAGGTGGCATCTCTTCACTCGTGTTACTCTTAACATAACACAACATAAGCTTTAAAGTGCATGCATACCCCAACCCCTATGGGTGGTTTCACATTATGGCGACAATGCTTTACAATGCATACATGTGTTTTTAGATGTGCCCACTCAAGTTTTTTTTTTTTTAAGGAAGTTCAGTCGAAGCTTAATCTTCTGAATAGTTTGAATTAATGAAAAGAAGAATATACAAGTGAAGGTGGGCATAATACTCATGGGACCCCTTGTATCCCACAAAGAAAAGGTTAAACATATGAGGCTATCTGAAGGCACTACAAACTGGTTTAAGGTCTATTACATGTTCACCATTGTTGGAAGGGATTGAACCTCCCTTAGGCAAAGGTTCCAACCTCAAGTTCAATCTTACAATGTGCTTTTCTTCATAACTCGAAATTAATTGAGAGTACAATGTAAAGGGCATAATGCCTATGGACCCTCAAATCTCATACAAGCGCAACAAAACACCTAACATCCATTATGAACATAGCCCAAGGTTTCAACCTCAAGTTCAATCTTACAATGTACTTTTCTTCATAACTCGAAATTAATTGAGAGTACAATGTAAAGGGCATAATACCTATGGACCCTCAAATCTCATACAAGCGCAAGAAAACACCTAACATCCATTACGAATGAACATAGCCCGAAACTTTGTTTAGTAATAAAAATTGAGTATGATTGGAATGATGATTTGAGCTGAAGTCCAATGAAAGTTCCCTTATCAAAGGCTTCCCAAAGGAAGCCTGTAACATTTCATCATAGCATGTGATGAGAAGTGTCGCGCCAATGCATCAACAATTCTTGAACCCACACAACGATCTTTTAACAAGGATGCATGGAATGTAAAAAGGTCTACAATGATTTTTAACAAGGATGCATGGAACATAAAAGAAATTTTCCTATCCAAGTCCGCATAGTTTAGTGGTTGATTCTTTGAATCTTTGAGAGAAAGTCCTGAGTTCAAATCGTGGTTGAACATATCCATGAGTTCTCTAAAATGGGTGTACATGAGTTCCCCAAGATGGATGTCTCCACCTTACGAGATGGAGTGTGTGTCTTTCCAATTCATTGTGCTCTCAAAAAAAAAAAAAAATCTACTATGATGTCGTGTGAAGAGAGAATAGTGACCAAAGATACTTGTGACTTTTAATTTCAAACATGATAATTTACTAATCAAAATATAATTATAAAAATCAAAAAGCTCGTTCACTCACAAGAGCCATCACTCTTATGCGGAGGATAAAAGTATATTCCTGAAAACGAGTCGTATGTGGAAGATAAAAGTATATTGCTTTTCTTTTATTTTTTAAAAGAGGAAGCTCAACTTAAGCTTAATCTTCCTTGTTGAGTTCATTGAAAGAAAAAAATTATAAGTGAATAGACACAATACCCATATAATTTTTGTCCAAGTCAGCATAGCCTAGTAGTTGATGATTTGAATCTCAAGGAGAAAGTCTTGAGTTCAAATCCTGGGCATATTCATGAGTTCTCAAAGATGGGTGTCTGTGCCTCTACCTTATGAGATTGGGTGTGTGTGTCTTTCCAATTCATTGTACTCTCAAGAAAAAAACCATAGAATTTCTTGTATTTCATTAAACAAGGGTTAAAAATGCTCAAAAGCTATACAACGATGAAAACCTAAAAGCAATAAAGAAACTAAATTGGATTGATCCAAAGTTATATAGATTTCAATCGCAATTAACAAAAAATTGAGCCTTCACCCCAAATTCAAGGGGCAAGAATTCAAACTAATTAAACTAATGCACATTAATAATATATTATTGAAAAGAAATGATGAAACATAAATAGATAGGGATAAAATAATAATTGGCATAAATAGGCTAGTGCTCCTATCGGCCTATGTGAGTGAATTAGAATGCCCAAGATGAAACTCCATACAAGTTTCAACATGAAAAAGGTTGGCTCCACTTTATATGGGCTCAACAACATATAAGCCTACAAGAAGTGCACGTTGATGCTTTCACTTTTTCTATATTTTGTGACCTACTCAAATCATCAAGGCCTTTGCTTTATGTTCTATTTTTTTCTTTTTAAAGAAGTTTGATGTTGCGCTCTACTTTTTGTGTTTTTAATATTTTGAGTTATTTGAAAGTACAATGAAGATGATAGTACCCATGGCATCCTCTCAATCTCACACAATCTTGAATTTTGGCACAAACAAGATTAAAACATTCACTATTCACACAATCTTGAATCCCACACAAACAAAAAAAGTAAAATATTTAGCATTTATTGAGAATGAGCAAACCCTACAAGGGTATGAACCGAGTAACCACAGCTCTATGGTCAAATGAGTAGGCTAGTTTGAACTCAAGTCGATAAAATAAATACTTGGTCTTTATGGTTAAGATCTCTTGAACTATTGAAAGCTTCTTTGCTTACCCATGGGATTTCAGAGATCTTTCCCCTACTCAAGTCCAAGCATGTACTAATGCCTTTGAGATTCTAAAGCTAAGAATATTTGATACACTTCTAGATGATACCATTGGACTTTAAGTACCACTTTTGGTGGTTTGAGACTTCTGGGGAACTACTTGTTGTCTAAAGAGTTTGAAGAATTTCATTGTCACTACTGGGGAGAATGTTATTCTTCAAGGACTTGAGATTCATTCTAGGGAATCAAATAACCTGAGCAAATGATTCATCTTGGAATCTTTTGCAATGATGAAAGGATATTTGAATGAAAATTCTTAGACTCTCAAACAATATCCAGAAGCTTTACTGACTCTGTTGTGTTCATTTCTTGAGTATCAAGCTAGAGGATAACTATCACCTTTAGGATATGGTTTCCATTCCACTATGAAAGTTTGACTTGAACTTTCATTTATGTGATATTGATTCCTGTTGTTGAGTTCGATATAAGATTTTATATTATTGGTCAATCTTTAGATGTTACTAGAGTACTTTAAACATATTTTTTGACAATTTAAAGTCCAAGCATCTTTTGATGATTGATCCAATAATAATGCTACTATGAACACATAGTTTTTAACTTTATAGCTTGTTTAGGAAAAGTTCATGGATTGGGGATCCATATCTTGGAACTTTGTATTCCTAAATGAAAAGTTCATAGTTAGATTCATGTCTTTAGGAACTTATATCATTTCTTAAAGATCGTTTGCTTTGGTTTCCTCTTGAAGCTTTAACTAGCTTAAATGAAACCAAAAAATTAACTCTCTAATCCTTCTAAAAGGAAGAGTTCTTTCAAGTTTCCATGTTTTCTTAGCAAGTTGCATGGTTACCAAAGATGCAATCATGGAACCTATCATCCACCTATTGAACATCAAAGTTCAATTAATGCTAAGGTTCAATCACTTCTTTGATTTTCATCAATCCTTAGGATGAAATCAAAGTGAAAACTTCAAGAATTCTATGCTTTTTATAAATTTGGAACATCTCAACTATCTTTTGAACTTTAAAAGTTCAATTGATATAAGTTCCATTTGATTTTATTTGATTCTTATCATGTCTTCGGATAGAATTAGATAGAACTTTCAAAGGAAACTTTGTCAACCTACTTGGATGCATGATTTCTAAATCCAAGCTAATGACTACATCTAGATTTGTCATTAGGATTCTCTAAGTTTTCTCCTAACCTTAGAGTCATCATGGAAATTTTTAGGCAGCCCTATTTTCTTGCCATTCTAGTGAGCAAGAAAATTGAACACTTGACTTTCGAAGGGCCTACTTTTCCTAAACAGGACTCCTAATTTGTGATAATTAAGTATCATGTTTGGGAAAAACAAACTAACTACTTGAGTTACATGGCAGCCAGGAGCCTTGCAACTACCTAGCTTTCTATTTTCCCTAGCTATCTAAGTCCAGTTAGAAAAAGGAGGTAACAAGATTATAAGTATTCAACTACTTAACAAAAAATCATGCATATGCAAATTCGTGTTCTTGCATGCAAATGCATGTGAGTGCATGCATGTGTTGGCATTCTCCTTTCATGCACCAAACTTAAATCAAGCGGTTCTTGAGCTTGAAAATGCATGTTCCCAATCATCCATGCACAAACATTCTACTTGCTAGATTTTAAAAAAAAGATAGAACCGTTAATGTGCATAAGCTTGAGCATTAACTATCTTTTTCAAGCAAGAGGAAAATGTGTTATGTGCATGAAAATATTCTTTGAAAAGGAGAAATGCACGAACATTCTTTTGTAATGCATGCCTATTCTTACTAAGTGTTTCCATACTTTGATGCTCTCCTATTTTGCTTTCATTAAATTGTATACAATGCTTTCAAAATTGAAGATTCCTTCCATACTTCAATGATAATAACAACACATTCTATATGAACGCATAGAGCAAAGCAAACATTCAAATGAAAACATCATGCTTCAGATAGTAGCAGATAATAAGATCTCTCTACTCCAGGAAAGTAGGCCGAAACAAGCTTTGCTTCCTGGTTAGAATATGCAAGATGGTTAAATAATATCTTCAGTTCAATTCCTTTGCATAATAGCCATGATATACCTCCTTTTCATGAAAATTACTCTCATAATCTTGTTTTGGCCCAAAATGATGTTGCACGATAAATACAGATTTAATCTACTATAGAAGATTGTGTTTTTGTACTCCACAATGGCCTCATGGTTGTAGCATGTTTCTCTTATGCAGTCGGTTGTGGGTTCAATGCTCAAGCTCTACAGAGCTCACTATAGCACTCCATTTTGCTCTTGTAAATAGCTTCGTATTAAATTGATCTATGCATATGATTCGCATCTGTCGCAATTGTGGTCTAGTGGTATGAAAGATTTACGCCACAAAACAAATCCAAGTTCGATTCCCAAACTCTTCACGCATGCCATGAAGCATAAAATCTTTAGCATTTTTGTATTTCCAAACTCGAGAGCACGGAAGTGATTCGCCAAATGAATCCGGGAGCAATTATTTGTCTGTTACATGTAGATAACGAGAAGAAGCTCAAAAATTCTCCAAGGGAACCACTAAATAATGAAGATGATGGAGATCATGTGGAGATCTCCATGGGAGCTTAAGGTCTCCATGGAAAGGCTAGCTCTAATATCAATGCAAGAAACTAAGGATTATGACCACCATCTGCTAGAGAGATGACTCTCCTCCCAACCTTATGCCTGTATATATAGCCACTCGAATCAACAAGGACCACAAATGTAATTAGAGTCCACAAGTGCATGTGCAATCTCCTCCATTCCTTTAATATCTTCCATTAGGGTCTACTCGTGGTTGGAGTGATCTCGACCACTACATTAGTACCTTCCACTAGAGTCCACTAGTGGTTGGTGTACTCACCACTTGAGTTAAGTCCCACTAGACTCAAGTTAGCTCATGTTAACTTGAGACAGAAGGATCTAGAGCTCTTTGGGAAAAACACTCTCCCCCTGCTCCCCATCGGGGTTGAACACAAGACCTCCTCCTTCACAACCTTGAGACTTAACCACTATGCTAAGTGGATCACTTGTTTAAGAGAGCACATGAACTTATGCTTAAGTCTAGTCTCGAGATCTTTGGCCATACACATGACTGATCAAATGATGTCTGATTTCAAATATGTCTGAACTGGTCGGACCCTTAGATCACATACTTAATTTATTAGAAAGATTTAGAATATGGTGGAATTCACCTTCTTTTTAGAGAATCTGGGAATGTCTTCAATGTTGTTGCCCTCTTCAGAAGATGTTCTTTTATGTGGGGATCAGTATTAAAGTGAAACAACCTCAAGTCCTCCTGACCCCAGTCTTTGATTCTTCTTTCAAACAGGCACCAACTTTCATAGTCCACCTTAAGTCTGGTACCCATATCATCCCTTTTATAGTTGTAGAGGTGCTTGCAATAGTTAAATCCTTTGGAAGAAATCCTCTTCTAAGTATATCTTCTTTTCTAATGGGTTTCACCCTAATCATAAGGAACCAAATAGGGTCATTTTGTCTTGTATGGGCCATAAACTTTGGAACAAAACCTCTTTACTCTAAGTATATCTTCTTTTTCAATCGGTTTTACACTAATAATGGAGAATTAGATAGGGTCATTTTGTCTTATGTTGATCATACACTTCGACTCAAAATTAAGGAAACAATGGGGTTTCAAATTACTCCATGCTTTCTATAAAGAGGATATAATTTAAGCCCTATCGGGTGCAACTTTGATGTGGAAAAGAGCATAGCAATGGTTCAAACACTTTAGAAGGGCACAAAATCTCAATTACTCCTACCAATTGCAAAAAAAAATGCTCTTTCAATCTACATCCGTTAATGATAGAATTCTCAATTTTCAATTTATATTTTAAGAGCATAGCACTTGTGAATCCTTGTATGCCAAAAATAAAGGTAGAACCTCAAGACACACTCTTAACAACGTAGAAAATTAGAAGTTTTACACTTTAAGTAGTCTTATAAGTTTGAAATATACAACACACACATTAGATATCTTTTATCTCCCATTTTCGAGGGGTTATATGTAAGGTCACACTCCAAGTTTGAACTCCTCCCATTTTCGAGGGGTTAAATGTAAGGTCACACTCCAAGTTTGAACTCTAGACCTCACAATCTAAGGCTGAGTGATTTACCACTACACCATGAATCCTCGAGAATAAGCTTTTTTCCCACAATTTAATTTCCATGATGGACAACACAACAAAATTTTACCTTTTCTCTCCTCATCTATGAACAAGTCAAGCATTCATTGCTGGAGTGTCCATTTCCAGGTCTAAAATTCAACGCAAACAATTTGAAACTTCATTGTAAGCCACTTGAAGTGATCTCATAGCATCCCAAACTAGCCATTTGATAGAAAAATTGCCAATATAAATATAGAAATGTGGAATAAGTTTTTAAATGAATTATCAAAAAGTGTGAAAGTTATTGAAAATCAAAGTGTGCCAGTAGATTACATCTTTTTTTTACTAATTTATATGAGTTTGGGTTTTGTATCTTGTAACAAGGAAAATTTATCATATTAGATCATTTAATAAGACTTATCATTCTCAAGTTGTTTGCATAAAGTGCATGCCATTAAACCATGTTCCTAATGCATTATGAGATCCTCAATGATAAGTGTTGATAGAAAATCTCTCACAAGAATAGTTCAAAATGTCTACCAAAAGAACCCATGCACTGTTTATTTATGCGTAGGAGTCGTGTTTATATGAGATCCTTCATTTCAATGATCAAATGCTTATTTATTTTAGAGAGAACAAAGCTTTTATTTATTCACATAAATTCATCAACCCTCTTTTTTCTCAAAGATACTACCGTTTATATCCACCCTCTTCTACTATGGGAGTTGCTTTTTATATCTTCTTTTGGGATGATTTCACAAAAGTACCATAAATACGTGCATTTTAGATATGTTTGGCGAAGTGTACGTAGTAGATTGTGTTCTTTTTCTCTTTGCTAGAGTGTCTTTGGTGTTTTTGTTTGAGTTTTCCATGTTGACATGAAAAGAACAATCAATAATGGTCTCAAAGCTTTCATGTGTGTCGAAACAACCGAGCCATAGAAATTTTCATACATGGCATCTCAGAATTTCTTGGATTTTATTTGCAGATTCACTTGTGTATGTGAGTCATCATCAAAAAAGAATTTGAAACAAAGGGGTTTATTATTTACTCCCAAGTAGAGGTATAAAATTCAAAATATCCAGTTTTGTGATTTCCCCTTTCAAGGGGGGCTTCTAATCTTTGCTAAGAATTGGTTATGTTTTTGGCACAAAAACATAGATGCTCTCTCTAACTTTTTATGAAGACTTGCAAAAATATGTAGAAGCTAGAGAACTCACTCACTTGGCTATGTGATCTTCAATAAAGCACCACACCTCCAAGTGTTTGGAAAGTTTCATGCACATCCTTCGAGCTAATTTCATGTCTCCTTGGTAACTAAAAGTAAGGGCTCAATTGCATCTTCCATGCAAAAAACATCATGGTTAAGATGATACCCTTTGCTTTCATTATTGTCCTCTATAAAAATATCTTTTAGCGCTTTATCATCCAATTTTTTATGTTGTTCTTTGGGAACTAATGCATATGCAAAATAATCAAAGACATAGATGAGCAAGAGATGGCTTGCAATCCATGCAAAGGTTCACATGGAGTGATCGATTGTCATGCTTTGGTGGGACTCATGTTAAGTATATATATTGCACATATAACAACGTCAAGCTAGAAGCTATGTGGTAAAGCATGACTTTTGACCACACACCTCACCGTCTCCATGAGAGACCTATTCTTTCTATCAGCAACTCCATTTTGTCGATGTGTATACAACATTGTACATTGGTATTTTATCCCACATTCCAGTAGGAATGTATTAAACTCAAAAGACATGTATTTCCCCCCTCGATCAAAATAGAGGGTGCCCATTTTACATGTTGAGATATTTTTAACCATAACTAGGAATTGTCTAAAGCACATAAATACTTCAAGCTTTCTTTTCAATGGATAAACCCATGCATGCTTGGAAAAGTCATCAATCAAAGTCACAAAGTATAGATAGTTCCCGAATGAATGTGCCATCATATGACCATAGAATAACTATGAACAAGGTGTAATTTATGAGTAGCTCTATCTAAACCATCTTTTGGGAAGGAGGAATGCTAAATTTTTCCTAAAATAAAGCAAATTTCAACATATTCCTTGGACAACTCTTCAACTAAGAGGCCAACAATGTTAGATATACTCAATAATCCACTCGCATGTGACCGCAAATGATCCAGGTACTCTAAGTTGTACGGCCCCCATTATGAGGAGAAGCCATTATGAGAGTCTAGACATTTGTGATGAGGTCTACTTGAGACCAACAAAAGTTCTAGATGATCTATGTGAGTCTAGTTAGAAGGCTAGCCAGGGCATATACTTTACTCACACCAGAGTTCCAGAGGTATGACACTTTGGTAGTCAAAAAATCCAGAATTATGGTGATGTGTCTGGAATCCAGAGGAAGTCCTGAGGTATGACTAGTTCGATAGTCAACCAATACAGAAGTATGATGACCAATTCGGTAGTCAATCAACCCGAAATTATTGTGACTAGTTTGGTAGTCAATCAGTCCAAAACTATGGTGACCAGTTCAGTAGTTTGGACTTACAATGGTTTGTCTGGAACTACGGAAGTCGAGTCCAGAGGATGTCTAGTCCGGTGGGTATTCAGTCTGGTGGTTTACTAAGTCCGGTAATTATTTTATTATGGACGTTCTGAAATTACAGATGATCCCGATGATTGCATCTAAAGCGTAGCATTAAGGGGTCCCAGAGATCATGCCTAAATTAGCGGATTAGGTAGGCTCGGATTACTGAGGTAGATCATAGTTATGCACACTATAAAGCCCTTCATCTAGTATCTATCTATAACATCATTGAAGCTCCACAGTTTGAGCACATGGGTGGACAGTATCATCATTGTATATACATTGTTGCTGACAATTTGAGAAATTGAGTTCTCTCTCTCTCTATCTATCTATCTATGAACATTTTTGTTAGTGCATTTTGCCTCTCTCTACTCTACCTATCGATATTATTCTACTACATTAATCCTCTTGATCCGGGAATGACTTAAAGAGAGAAGATGTCAAGAAGGTGTGTCTATACATCTACTACTGGGAATCAAGGTGGTTCATCAACAGGAGGATGCAGAACAAAAACTGAAGCAGTAATGATGCCAGTCATGCAAACATTGCAGATTTGATCACCAACCTTTGCAAAAGGTAAACTCGATGGTACTAATTACACCCTATGGAAATTTAAAACCACTTCTATCGTTGTCTCTTATGAGCTACTTGGCACTATATTACAAAGCATTCTATCTACTTGGCAAAGGATTCAATTTCAAAAGAAACCTCAACCTATGAAGAGGCAAAGGGAAACCCTACTTGTGAAAAGGCTATGAAAGAAGAAACAGATGCATTGAAGACACTTGGGGTTTGGTTCCAATGTCACCCAATCAAAAGGTAATGGGTTGTAGATGGGTATATAGACTCAAAAAAAACTCAGGTGGATCAATTTTTAGGTACAAGGCAAGATTAGTTTCCAAAGGATGCTCATAAAATCATGGTATAGACTATGAGGAAACATTCTCACCAGTTGCAAAGATGACTACAATCAGAACATTGATAAGTGTAGCTTCTTCTTCAAAAACAGTGAACTTATAGAGGCTTCTACTCTCTTTAAAGAGCTCAAAATGGATGCGTGAGCATTCATTGAATGGTATTAGCATTTAGTTTATGTGTACAAAGTTGCAAAGCAATCGGTTCAGTATATTTGGAGAAATATCAATTTTACTATCTAAGGGACTATCTCTACGCAGCCTTGAAAAGTAGGGGGTACCTTTGTTGAATGTTAAGTTCATTCTAGAAGCATATCTTGCTTATTAATTGTAATCTTGTGCACTTTAGACACTAAACCCTATGTGTATCATTCATCCAAAAGGAATTTTTTCAATTGTAATCGTGTTGGCTTCTATGAGCATTTGAAGTTGATCATTTCATCTAAAGATAGCAAGTTTTTTGAGCTACTCAATACAAAAACCTATATGTTTTGTATCAACTCTTTCTCCCTGATGCTCCAAAGTAAGTAGTGGATTTTATTGCACTAGTTACATGCCTATGAGCTCTATTTGACTCCCCATCTCATCCATATATACAACATATTCCAACCCTTGTAATCCATATATTTGGCCTTCTCAATTCATGTTTATTAGAATAGCTAAGGCTAACCAAGGCTATATACAACATATTCCAACCCTTGTAAACCATATATTTGGCCTTCTCAATTCATGTTCATTACAATAGCTAAGGAGATAATTAGAGAAGATAATGAGAAGGGAGGGAGAAGAGTAGAGGGATGCATAGTAGATTGGAAGAATGAAGTGAGACGAGCATAGGGACAAAGATATTAGAGGGGGAAAAATGATTTTACTCTAATTGAGAGTGGTGTTTTATTTGCGCCAAAAAACAAAAGGAAGTATACATAATGTAATGGCTAAGGTGACTACATGTGGCAGGATTCACCTTGGATATTTTGGTAAGGTGTATTTCTCTTCCATCCAATGTAGATAGTCATATAACGAGGAAGAATTTGGGATACTTTGAGGGGTCCCATCCATTTAGGTACAAACGTCCCGAAAAGCGATGGTATTTGATAGAGAAAACCAATGGATCTTTGATTTTTTTTGTGGGCCTTCATCATGTACCTTATTGCATGCCTCCTAGATGTTTTGTAGCCTCTCCATTACATTCTTCCTCTCTTAATCTTCCAAAGCCACATTTTCTTAGCAACTTTCTTTCTCATTGAAATTTGATGATAATGGGATTTTACTTTGGATTATAAACTCATATAGTGCCAAGGCTACAATCCAAAAAGCAAGTCAAAATTTGGAATGATTGATTATAGAACCAATTGTAGTGTAAAAACCTGTGAATAGTCAGAAAAATGTCTGTTGAATTCTCATCAGCATGAACTAAAAAGTTTATGTCATCATCAATCATATGAAGAAACATGTGAATAGAAAGAAAAATGTCATGTCTGTTGAATTCTCCTCAACATGAACTAAAAAGTTTATGTCATTATCAATCATATGAAGAAAAAGGTCAAATGATGTACCTCGGACCTTCACCATTCAAAGAGATGCTATTGAATTTTGACATATTCATTTCGTAATGTACTTTGGATGAGAAGAGACATTGAAGCTCTACTAGTTGCCATTGAAGTTTCATATGTTCATTTCTTAGTGTTCTTTGGATGCCAAGAGACAATGAAGCTATATTGGATTTTGACATATTCATTTCTTAATGTTCTTTGGATGACAAGAGACATTGAAACTGAACTTTTGTTTTGGATTTGTTTCCTTGATGACATTTAGGAATTATACGTTATCTTCAAAATATCTATCATCTCTTGGACAATTTGAGTTTCCTTGATGACATTTAGGAACTATAAGCTAGCTTCAAAGTCTGTATCAGTATAGCTATGAGCATACTTCCATTGACGGGACTTTGTAAGAGTCATTTAAGTTCTCTAAGTTTTAAGAAACACTTTTTATCTCAAGCTCATTAGTGATCTCTTTATTTCCCCACTCGAAAAGGTTGAACGAACAATAAGAGAAAGTAAATGATTTTTTTATGAGGAAGTTTGGCTCAAGCCTAATCTCTTTGTGCTTGAATATATTGAAAGAAAAACAATACAAGTGAAGGTCATAGTACCCATGGAACCCCTTGTATCTCATAAAGCTAGGGTTACATTGTCAAAGCATCACAAAGAAAATGTTACGTGAAGATATCTAGTTTTAATGGCACTGGCCCAAGCATATCCAAAAACCCACAAAGATTGAACACACAACCTCTAGCTCAAAAGAAGAGTACCCAAAGGACTCCCCTACTAAAAGAGTACTCAAAAGAAAAGTACCCAAAGATCAATTTTTTTTTAAAAGAGGAAGTTGGCTAAAGCCTAATCTCTTTGGGCTTGAATATATTGAAAGAACAACAATATAAGTGAAGTGCATAGTACCCATGGGACGCCTTCTATCCCATAAAGCAAGGGTTACACTATCAAAGCATCACAAAGAAAGGGCTACCTCAAGATATCTAGTTTTAATGGCACTTGCCCAAGCCTATCCAGTGCAAAGATTGAATACATAACCTTTGCCTCAAGAGGGGAGTATCCAAAGAACTCCTCTCCTATGCTTAAACTGAAAGTAGATGATTTAGAATAGTTGTTAAACGAAATTAAAGTCTTTCACTTGCCACATGACATGGGTCAGATAGCAACCTTCTGCATCGCAGATTGTGAATGGAGAACAAAAGAGGCAGACAGGCGATCGATGTGTGAGAGAATCGGTGAAACCCTAGCGGTTTTCTCTGTCTTGCTCTGTTAAGCACGAAGTCCCTTTGTACCCCCCGCGAGGGGGGTCCTCTCTTGTGAAGCCCCTTGTTCAATGGCACTGCATGAAGCACTGAGGGATGGCTTGGCCGGCTCCTCTTTATTGTAGAGCGGACAGACTGGTGTCCTCCATTCTGTGTTGAACCCAACCTTCGAATCCACCAATGGGAGGCTCATGACACTAAATGCAAAAGAAATGTTGTCTGCAAATCAGGAGCAGCAGGTAAATTTGAACCACTCTCTCTTTCAGCAGAAGCAACCCGGTTTTACGTATGCGAATGTGGTGAGCTCTCAGCCTGGACCCTTCTCTATGTTCAACTTTCAAGCTATTCCTGGTATGCCCTCTTCTTTTACTGTGAATAAAGGAAATAAGGGTAAAGAAAAGGTTGAAGGTGATGACAGAGAAATGAGGGATGAGGCAAGGCCTTGCCCTGAACATGTTATCAACTTGGAACCTGAGATAGAAGATAGAGATGATTGTACCCTTGTTATTGAGTCTGCCTCTCTTGACAACTGGAACAATCATCTAACCAAGAAAGTGGTTATAGGGCTCTGCCACGGAGCTAGACCCGCTCAAGAAAATCTTAAAAGTTGGATGAGAACTAATTGGGAAAGTCGTGGCTTATTTGTTAAGCATATTCAGTATTTGCCCAATAATTACTTTTTGTTTTTCTTTGAGGATGCTCACAATGCTATGGAGGTGATTGCACAAGGACACTGAATTATCAGGAATACTCCTATATCATTCTTCAAATGGTTTCCTATTTAATCCAACGGGGGCGAAACCCACTAAAGTGCCCGTGTGGATTGAATTTCCTGACCTACCAGTTGAATTCTATCCCTAGATTGAGCAGCTGGGTAATCTGGTTGGCAAAGTGTTGGGTCAAAAACCAAGAAATGGGGTTAATCCTAAATGGGATCCCCAATTGCTAATTGAAGTTGATACATCTAAGAGTGTTAAGACTTTACTTATTCTTAAAAATTCTGAGGGCTGCAAGCTACATGAACAAAAAGTTTTTTATAAGAATCTTCGTAATGCTTGTTTTCACTGTTACCAATAGGGACACTTGATTAAAGATTGCCCAAAGTTGGGACCTAGTCAGATAAAAAGTAAATAAAGGTGAGTCCTCCACAAAGCAGGTGCCAAATAATCTTAAGGCAGAAGCTAATAAGGAAGAAAACTGGGGGAGAAAAGTCCCCACCCATAACAGAAGGAAGCCAGCAAATACTGGTCTGAAACCTGAAGTTCTGATAAAGAAAATTTGTAACCCTTTTCAAGTTCTAGAAGAGCACAATGATCCTTCAGATAATGGTTACAATCAAACAGATCATGATAGGTTTGATGCTAATAGTGGTGACTATCGAAGAGACGAGAATGGGTGGACTGTGGTTGGTAAGAAGGGTAGCCTCCAATCGTGCTCCCCAAGTAATGGTAAATCCTGTGATACTTTATCTTCGGATGATGATGGTGGTAACATTATGTTGACTACAGATGACACATTCAGGGAACAACTGAACAAAAATGATGAGGTTAATTTTTTGCAGGAGGAATCAGGTTTCCCACTTGATACTGATGTGTCTATGTCTTTTGATAGATCAGTAACCCCTGTACCTAAAGATAAGGTTAAGCCTAAAAGAAAGGAGGCTATCAGAACCTCCAACTCGGCGGTCAAGCCTCTAAAGAATCATAAGAAGTGAGATTGGCTAGGAAGTATTTCTCTTTCTGAAATACTAAAGGAATCACTGATCCTACTAGATGCAAAGTAATCAGTAACTGGCTTAGAGACTCCTCCTTTTTGCCTGACTTTATTTGTTTACACGAATTAAAAGTGGGTGGGTTCCAGTTGAACTCTAATCTGCAGATTGTCTCCAATAATACTTCCTGGTATCACACTAAGCACTGTGGTAAGGGTGGAGCTGCCATTGGTATAAATTCTAACCTTGAGCACCTTGTGGTTGAAGTGTTGTACAGTGTATCTAATCAGTGGGTTGCCTTGAAGTGTAAGGAACCTTTTTCCTTTACAATTATTAGTGTTTATACTGCCAATAATTCCTTGGACAGATCTAGATGTTGGGAGGAAATTGGTAAGCTGAATGGTGACATTATTCTGACAGGTGATTTCAATATGGTTACTAACTCCTCTGATAGAACTGGTAATAGCAATAATATTCTTGCGGGAAATGAAAAAAAATTGATATGGTTAACTATCACAACTTGTTTGATGTCTCTATCAATACTGGGCATACTTGGTGTAATAAGAGTAACCTTAGCAAGTTGTCTGCTAGACTTGATAGATTTTACATGAACTCCAATAGGTTTCAGGATCTGTGGAATAGTTCTTGTTCTGTTGATCCCTCCTTACAGCTGTCTGACCATGCTCCGCTTATTGTCAAGCTGTTTGGCAACAACCCTAATTACAGGGCTAGATGGCCTCACATTGATATGTCTCTTATTAGATTACCTATTGTGAAAGAAGAAATTTCTAAAACTTTTTAGAAGCACTTTGTTGTGGGATGTTCCCCTTTTAAAGCCTGGGAAGAAGCTATCAAAGATATTCTTAGGATTCTTACCCATTACAAGAAGAAGGCCAAGGAATTTAGGTATAAAAGAAGGATGATGATTATTAAGGAGATAGACAAGATAGAGAACTCCAGCATTCCTTCCTCTGATAAGAATCAGAGAATCCTTGAACTTCAGCATAAGGTGAGGTATGAAGATTATATTCTTGCTTATGGTGCCCTTGCCACATCTAGAGAGTTTTGGGCTGGAAAAGTGGACAAACCCAACAAAAACATGTTTGAGATATTGAGAAAAAAAAAGCTAAAGATTTCATTCCTATGATTAAGAAAAGTAATGGTGATGTTGCTTCCTGTATGAAAGAGAACCTGGAGGAAGCTGTTTGCTTCTTTACCAATGTTTTCTCTGTACCTCCCAAGAGAGGGGAGCACATCTGGAGTGCAAGAGCTGCCATTGCTCAGTGTAGGAAGAAAATGGTTCCTCCTGGCTTGGTCTCCCTCCTGGATCTCCCCCTCTCTGCTGGTGAGATTAGAGAAACCATTAGTACAGGCCTGGCAAGTCTCCTGGTCATGATGGCATACCTAATGAATTCTTTCAAGTTTTTAAAGATGAGCTTGTGTCCATTATTCTCTGGATCTGGCAAGAAGCCATAAGAAGAGGATCCCTTTCTACCTTCATCAACACTGGAGTGATCAAGTTGATTCATAAAAGAGGAAATAAGGAGGATCTCAACAATTGGATACCTATCTCCTGTCTGACCTCTTTGTACAAAATTTATGCTGCCTCTCTAGCTAGAAGATTGAGTCCCCTGATGGATAGTATCATTCTCCCTGAACAAAAAGGTTTTATCTCTGGTAGGTACATTCTTGATGCCATTATCACTCTTTGGGAAGGTGTGGACTTTGCCAGGGAAATGAACACTGATGTCTATTTTTTCAAAGTTGATTTTGATAAAGCTTATGATAGGGTTGAGTGGGACTTTATCTTAAGTCTCTGCATGATATTGGTTTGGGAAGGAATTTCATCAAATTCACTAGCATATTGTTTGGTAATGCCTATTCTAAAGTTGCTATGAATCGTCAATTGTCTTCTCCTTTTAAACTGTGTAGATCTATTAGACAGGGTTGTCCCTTGGCCCCTCTGTTGTTTGCTATCACCAGTGATGCTCTTGGTTGGCTGGTCAAGGATTGTATCAATAAAGGTCATATTAAAGGATTAGAAATTCCCGAAGCTCATTCTCAACTTTGTCTGCAGATGTTTGCTGATGACACCAACCTTTTGATGAGGGCTGATGAGCAGTCTGCTGCTAACTTTCTGCATTGTCTTAATACCTTCTGTCTTGCAAGTGGCTCTGTTGTTAACCATAATAAAACTGGTTTTTTTGCTACTAACTGTTTGGTGCCTGGTTGTGTCCAAGACTTAGGGTGTGAAGTTATCAAAAAAGGTACTGTGTTCAGATTGCTTGGTATACCCATGGGTTTTGACATCACTTATGAGCAGAGATGGAACTGGGTGCTTGAGAAGTTTAGGAATAAAATCTTTAAGTGGATGAACATGCAGTCTAATCTTTCTCATAGGACTTTTGTTCTAAAGCATTTTATTCTTCCTTATCTCACTTATTTTTTGGCTTGTTGGCAGCCGACTAAAAAACAATTGTCTCAGGCCGTGGCCTTGGCCAGGAGATTTTTGTGGGGAGGAAGCAAAATCCCAAAAGTGGCTTGGAAGGTGTGCTGTATGAAAAAGTCAGAAGGAGGTCTTGGATTGATTTGTCCTACTAGAATGGCTACCCAAATGGCTGCCAAGTGGATCCTTAGAGCTATTTCTTCTAATGATTTTTGGGCCTGTTTGATTAAAAGGAATTTAGATAAATTTTATCTTAAAAATAATAAAAGTTGGTGTAACTTCAACCTCTGGGATATTCTTATTTCTCCTGCTCTGTTTCTTCCTAAAGGAATCCCTTTGATCTGCAGTTTCTGGAATTCTTGGATGAAGGTTAAACACAACTATAAGCTGCCTGTTTGGTTCTCTTGTAATCACTCTTTCCTTTTACAGGACTCCATGTGGGTGGGCTGGTTTGATTCTCCTAACACAGCCCAGCTTCCCATTCGGTGGAATAAATGCAGGAGGATGGGTTACCATAAGTGGCTAGATCTTTTTAGAGATGGTACCATAATTGATGATCACTTTATAATGAACATTGATACTCTTTCATTTGCATGTAAATAGATTATCAAAGACAAAAGGAACAAGCTGTTGACTTTCTTGGAGAATCACCTTTGGGCGAAGTCTGTCTCGATGTCTGATGTGGCTCAAGACATATTTCTGTGCTACAAAAGGACTCGGGAAAGAATCAGACTGATCACTGATAGTCTGAACAAGAAGTGGAAACTGGCTTGGTCAGCTCATCAGTGGAGATACAGATTCCGGTGCAATTGGTCCCTCCCTATTGATAACAAGCATTCCTGCTTAATGTGGCTGATTTTACATAAGGGTATCTGGACAGGCAGCAAAGCTAGAGATTATAAAATTGATGCTGGATTGTGTCATCACTGTGGTCATGAAGAGGCAATGAGCATCTTTTTTTCAAATGCAAGGTTTCTTCAAGATTTTGGAAGGTCATCTACCTGTACTGCAGCACGTTTAGGCTAAGACCTCCTCGTATCAGAGAACTTCTGATTGGTGAAGCCAACAAGATGGACATTGTCCTTTGGCAGCTGATTAGGGCTCATATTCTCTGGTCTGTTTGGAAGAATAGAAGCAGTAAAATATATGACAAAAAGAGCAAGGACTATTTCTTTTCTTGCCTGATGGGGATTAAAAGACTTCTGTCCCTCTGTATGAAATCTGCTCTCAATGGTCATAGTGATGAGGCTAGTCCTTTTCTGATTCTTAAGAATTATCCTTGTAATGTTTGGAGAGAAAAATTGTTAGAGATCCCTTCCTTGACTAGAGTCAATATGTATCACTTTATTAATTTGTATATTGCAAGCTTGATGTAGCTGGTGAGGTTTCCCCATGAGTGCTGCCCTCTCTGTAGCTTGGTGATGTAGCTTGGAGGCCTTTTGTAATCCTTCTTTTCCGCATCAATTTTATATTCTCTGTTTTGTCAAAAAAAAAAAAAAAAGAGGCAGACAGTTTTTCAGTGTTCCCATCTCGTAGCGTCGGAGTCTGAAGCTCCCGTTCTTACTCGTTTATTATGGACGTTGAAACAAAAATGACGGCTACAGACTACAGTCCATTTCTCTGGATGGAGTCTATCCAATCATCTTCGATCAGGTTACGCGTCGCCAGTTGCCAAGAGCTGTGCCATCATTCATGATGTTTTTGGTTCTTCTGAGGGAGAGCACTCCAGCAACCTGCTTGCAGAGAAGAGTCTGCGCGGGGGAGGATTCAGGAAGGTCCTCTTTAATCATCATGTGCTCATAATCATTGCGACTCTGCGATTGTCACCCTCTCTTCTTCAAAGTTCAAGTCGCTCGAGGCGGCTCGACTCAAGCGCAAATGAACTTGGAGCTGGAGTCGTCTACAGAGGCAGCCTGCCTGCCAAGTGGCCTTTTAAAGATCGCCATGTGACAAGGTGCAGCTTTTTTTTTTTTACATGGAGCCTGGAGGATCATTACAGAGCGGACTACAGCAAAGCGCAATGTAGATTCTATGTATGTATTTAGAGGTATATACGCCCACAAAGGAGGAATTATACTGCGCGTTTCTTTACGTGTATTTGTGTTACGTGTATCTTTTATTTACGCATGTATCTGTGGGCCGGCGGGAGATCCGCCATAGATTTGCAGACAAGAAAGGCTGCAAAAGAATGAAAAATGAGAACATGTTGGGCTGTCAGAAAGCCTCTCCGCCATTGGAGAGTTCTCCCCTCACTCCATCAACCACAATCTTGCCACAGAAAAATGAAAAAACAAACTACAATACAGAAGATTACTTCGCTTGTTTCTCTGTTATTTTAGCCTGTCGCTGTAATTGGTTTTCTTTTTGATTGTCTTCTTCGGGTTAACGTTTTCCGTCCTTTGGTAGCCAGAAAAATGGCGGAAAAGATCATGTGTACAATAAAATATCCACAGTGCCCTTTTTCTGTGCAGAAGGTGGTCTTTTTGCGAGCTGCCAGGCAGACATAAAAATATCCTGCTTTTGCGTTTCCGTAGTATTTTTAGAGTATGGCGGTCTGCTTTTCCTTGTCGTCGCTGCTTTTCCTCATCTGTCGGTCATTTCGATAATACTATTCTATCACGAAAGCCACTCCGCTGGACACTGCAAATGAATGCGAAAAGGTCGATGAATAAATTAATGAGCAAGAATTGCAATTCTCATGAGACGTCAATTATTGAGTCAACCTTAAATTAGCAAAAAAAGCAGCGACGGAGAATGAATTATCATCATTATTATTGTTTTTTTAATTTCAATTTTTATTTTTTAATACTATTGTTTTTTTTTCTGCAGAAGGTATTTAAATTAATGCGAACATACTACAGAAAATTAGTTTCTCTTTTTTAATATTAGTTTAATGAGAGGAAATGAAAGCGTTCTTTGGATTCTTGCAGCAAAAGCTTTTCTGTGGCTGATGTTAGGAGGAGGAGGAGGTCCTGGAAAAAAGCGGTTGTCTGGACGTCACTTAATTTCCCTTCTGCTCGCTCACATGGTTGCACATGATTCTAAAGTTTAAAACAGACACATACATCCCCGTCCCCACCATGACCCATTCCTTTCTACAGGAAATCTTCATATCGTAAAAGTGAAAAAAGTCTTGGTAATTGAAGGGTAATTCATCAAATTCAATACAAATTACACTCCTTAAAAATACATTAGAGGGAATTAATTATAGGCCTTTTCACACGGAGCAATAGAAAGAGTAAAATGTCCCAAGCCGCTTGTCCGGGTGGTTGGGCCTCTCGCCTCTTGAGGCAGGGGCGAGGGTTCAATCCCACCGGCATCGTGTAAGGGATATGTTTAACATGGAAAGTTGTATCTTGTGGCTGATGTGCCATCATTTGTCCTGCCCGGTGGTATTTGTGACCGTAGTTTAACCCACCTATATAAACTCCTGTTCTTGTGGGATAAAGGGGGTCCCATGGGTGCTATGCCCTTCCTTGTACATTTGCAATTTCAAAGTTAAAGCCTAGAGGAGTAGACCTCGGCCAAACCTCCATTAAAAAACAAAAACAGAAAGAGTAAAATTAATGAAAAAAGAATAGTACAAAATATGCACGGGGCAAGAGCCAACACACCACCTAGTCCTTTTCAGAGCGGGATGATATTGAAACAAAAATTTTTTACAACCACCATCAAACACACATAGGAGTTCCTTGTTCTCCAAATATGCCAAAGAATTTCACCTCTCTAGATGTGCCATGAGGCAGTGTCAAATATAAAACAAGATCCAAGCAAAATTTTTGAAGCACTCAACTTATGAGGCAAAATGATGTGATGGCAACCATTAAGAAGGTCCTAGTTTTTTTTTTGCCATACTATAGTTGATGAAACTGTGCTGAATATCTTCATGTTTCCCACAAATAGGACATTTGCCATCATTAATTTAATACTAGTTTTCTTTGCTATCTATATAAATGTGTTTATACGATAATGTACGTTAGTAGTTCACAACACCAAACGTCCAAAGAAATGGGCATGTGAATGGGGATTATGACTGTAGCACTACAATCATAACATGTGTTTGCATTTCTTATTGTAAACTTTTTTTTTTTTTAACATAAAGGAAGTTCGGCCTTAACCTAATCTCCCGGACTTTAATTATATTAAAGAGAAAAAGTTACAAGTGAATGGGACTAGTGCCCATGGGACCCCCCAAATCCCACGACGCAGGGGAGGAGTACGGCAAGCTACAGGGCATTACAAATGAGGCAGATAACATTATCATCACCCTCATGTGGGACCCATTTGGGTTTTAGCTTGTTGTTTTCGAGGAGATAGATACAGTGATGTCTAAACGGTGGTGATCTCTTGACACGGGAGATTCTTTTTCCAAGTAGAAATAAGGATTTCTCGATCGACCATTCCTTGGGAGTTTGGCCGAAATTGACGGCACAGCGCTCTCTCCAAATCTTCCAGAGAGCCTCACCTCTGATGGCATTCCAAAGTCTTGATGAGCAACCGATCGCCTCACCCAACATCACTTGTTGCCAGTTGATTTGACTCGTTAGTCTCAAAACGCGGTAAACGTGATGCCATATAACACGGGACTTGGGGCAGTCGAAGAACAGGTGGGCTAAATCTTCGATGCATCGATGACAACGCTTGCACCATGGCGGCACACCACAGATTTTGTTAGCCCTTGCATTAGTCCAGATTCCCTTATGCAAGACCTGCCACATGAGAACGGACTTTTTGACCTCGATTAGGGGGTGCCAAAGAGACATGAATTTTAGCTCCCACCGAAGTTTGGTCCAGGTAAGGCACCACCTCTTGTTAAGGGTGTGGTGAACATCCAAATCACCTTTGAAGTTTGGGATTTCGGAAAGCTTCTTACCATTGCTCCATTTGAGGCCTTCCGAGCAAGGAAGATCCTGACCGCAAAGAAGGCGGGTAGTTGAGCGGTCCCATGCTAAACACCTGCTTTGAAGAGAGTCCATTCCTCGAAGGTAACGCTAATTCTTGGATCCAAATCTTCAAACCTAATCCACTGACTGGTCTCTTGTTTCCAGAGCTGTTTCCACTGTTTGAACCCCTTGTTCCATAACCGCCTTGCAGTTTGGAGGTTCCAAGATTCCACTCCCCTAATGCCACTGATCGGGAACCAAATAGAGTCATTTTGTCTTATGCCAGCTGCCCACTTCCAGTCATCGCTGATTCTGATGAACTGTTTGGCTTTGTTCCAATTCTTCCATAAGGAACACACGAGGCTAGAGCCTTTAGGGCAGACCGGGTGGGGGGAGAACAAAAGGGATAGAATCCCTATGTCCCTCCAACCAGGGAGGCCGACGAAGGTAAAGTCTTCCGTGTTTCTGAAGATCAATTTAGCCCAAGAGGACTCCTTATTGCTCCAGGCCTTGATAAGCCATTTAGCCGCCAGCTTGTCAGCAAGACCAGCAATATCCAAGATTCCCAAGCCCCCTGAGTCTTTAGGGCTAATGCAAGTTTCCCACTTGATTTTGGGAACCCCCCTTCTGTTGGGGTCCCCAGTCCAAAGGAAGTTCCTGCAGATTCTTTCTACTTTGGCCAAGTCTTTCTCCTTAGGTCTCCAGCAAGAGATAAAGTAAATAATTGTAGACAACATGAAAGTGTTAATAACCATAGCACGTCCTGCCAGGTTGACTTGCATACCTTTCCACAGATTCAGCTTGGTATCCAACTTGGCCAGAACCCAATTCCATCGTTGGTCCATTGAGATGTCGAAACCCATCGGAATGCCGAGAAGACGGAAGACTTGACCACTAGGGATAACTTGACACCCCCGATCCACCAACAACTGGGGAGTAGGCCCGCTGATCGCTCTAAAAGCAGTTTTAGCATGGTTGATTTTTGAGCCTGACGCCACACAAAAGGTGTGGAGGCACCCCCAAAACACCTCAATGTTGTTTATATCGTTATGCACAAAGGCATTCATGTCATCAGCAAAAAGTCTCACAACCATTTGGCCGTGATTTAGGGGTAAGGAGAGACCCTTGAGATTGCCAGCATCCAAGTGGTGCTTTAATAGGCAGCTGAGCCCATTCGAGGCGATAGCGAATAGTAAAGGAGCGAGAGGGCAGCCTTGCCTAATTGATCTTTTTAAACGAATGGGTTCGGAGAGCATACCGTTGATGTTTATTCTAGTTGAAGCATTTCCAAGAAGAGTGGCAACCATCTTCGTGAACTTTTGGCTGCAACCAAGGTCTTTCAATGATTGAAGAATAAAGTCCCATTCCAATCTGTCATACGCTTTGTCGAAGTCGATCTTAATGAAAACTAGATCTTGAGCAGACTCCTCAGCAAAAGCAAGGCCTTCCCAAATGTCAATAATTGCTTCAAGTATAGATCTACCTTTGATAAACCCTTTTTGGTCCTCGCACAGCCATGACTTTAAATGACAGGAGATTCTGTTGGCGATAACTTTTGCAATTATCTTGTATCCAGTTTGGAGCATGGTAATCGGACGCCAGTTTTCAATTTTGTTTTTATCTCCCCGTTTATGGATTAACTTGATGACGCCATTATTCAGGCACTCAGGGAGGGCACCGAAGGAGAGAGCCTCTTGCCACACGAGGCGCAGTGGGGTGGCCACCTGAAGTTTGAAGGACTTAAAAAATTCATTGGTAAGGCCATCTGGACCCGGACTCTTCCCATTGGGAAGGGCATCAATAACCTCGATAATTTCATTCTCGGAGATGTTAGCATCCAGTAGAGCAATCAAGTTCTGTGGGACTCTGGTTTGAGCAACCCTTGAGATGGTTGCCATTGAGTCGCGCCTGTGGGGGGAAAGAGGAGTCGAGACCCCGAGAAGGTTGGTAAAATGTTCGACGATGATAGTTCTATTCTCCTCTTCTGTGCAACATTCAGTTCCGTTGTTATCGACCATTAGGGGGATGGATTCCCTAGCTTGTTTCCTTTTGAGGATGTTACACATCTCTTTCGTTGGTTTGTCTGCCTTCCCTGCCCACCAATCTTTGAAGAAAATTTGGAGATTTTTCCTTTGGACCTCCTCCTCTAATCTTAGCCTACCCCTGATTTTCAAAAGACCCTGTTGGTATTGTAGTTTGCCTTTGTTCACCTCTTCTTCAAGCCGTGAGAGCCTCCGGTACACCGTTTCTCTTCTTTTTTTTCGAATTTCTCTTATAGCCTTTTGGGTCCTGATTAGAATTTTACGAGTCCTTTCTACCGCATTTCTCCAACACTTAGCCGGTTCATTACAGTAAGCAAAGGCTTCCTTCCAAACCTCAGAAATTTCCTGGTGGACAGAGGGGAGGGAGAAAGATGTCTGACAAGCGTGAAACCAAGGAGCTTTCTGGAGCATGCGAATCGGTTTGAAGGACAGAGTAATCGGATAGTGGTCTGAGATAGTGAGGTCCATGTGTTGGGAAATCGACGGGGTGCCCCACTGATGGATGGTGTTCTGATCGATGTAGCATCTATCAAGCCTTGCTTTCCTCAAAGAGTCCCCCGACTGGAGATTAGACCAGGAGAACCCGTGTCTGTCTTTCACTTCGACGAGGTCGAGATGGAGCTTGATTTTATCCCAAATCTCTTTTTCCTGACCGTCAATAATTTTTCCTTTGTTGTTCCATCGGTCCTCAGGAAACTCAACCATGTTGAAGTCCCCACAAATCAGGACATTGTGTGAGAGGGAGTCAAGGGAAGCCCAAGTATCCATTCTATCTGCTTCGCCATTAGGGGCATAGATTGAAACCACAGTGAACTGAAAGGGAGACCCGAAAGAGACCGCAATCCAGCGATGATTCCGACCTTCAAAAGTCGAGGTCACATTGCTAGACAGGGCGTGACTGATACCGATAGAAGCACCCCCTGTCCCTCTAGGGTGAGAAGTGGAGAACCAAAGGTGGTTCGGAGAGATACATTTAAGTCGTTTTTGTAGATCCTCTCCGTCGATTTTAATCTCTTGTAAGCAAATGAAGTCAGGGGCAAAGCACATGTCCCTGAACCACTGGCCAAGAATCGAAGCTCTTGACGGGTCAGACAGACCCCTAACGTTTAGAGATGTGAATTTCATTAATGATGGTTGCCCTCTTTGAGGGGAGGAACCCAATCTTTTTTCTTCTTGTGGTCTTCTTTTTTCTTCCCTACTTCTTTACTTAGGATCCTACCCTTGAGGGGGCTCTTCCACGGCATGCCGGAAGGTTGTTTACCTTTAAGCTTGGACTTTGGTTGTAGTAGTCTAGGGCAGCATACCGGGAGGGTAGGACCAAGAGCGGAGCTTTCGCTGTCTGGGTTGTCTTCGTTGCTGGTAGTGAAGCCTTCCTCTTTACTCGTGGTGTAGCCTTCTTGGTTATCTTCTTTGCTGGTAGAGCACCCGAGGGAATTAACAGTGGGGTCTTCTTCAAAGAGGTTGTCCCCTGGGAAGTCTAGCTCATTAATCTCTTTTTCTAGGTTACAGTATATGTTATTCGAGGGGGCAGCTGTCGAAGAATTCCTTGTTTTTGGTCTTCGAGGGCTAACTTTTCTCTTGCGTCTCACTTCGGTGAAGCCTTCTGAATCCGTCTCAGCAACGCGAGTTCCCTCTTCTTCCTCCAAAGGAGGGGGATGACCCCGAGTGTCGTCTTGGGGGAGAGGGTCTAGGGTCTCATCTGGTTTCAGTTTGTTTTTATTGGTATTTTTCTTCAGGGGGCAGTCTTTGATCCTGTGACCTTGAAGTCCGCACCGGAAGCACGCGTTTGGCAAATTCTTGTAAGTAACCTCTTGTGTCCAGGTCTTATCATCTCCACAGTTTATGGAGATCTTCGAGGGGAGGACCTGGTTCAGGTCTGTTTCAACGCAGATCTGAGGATGCCATCTGGCATTGAAAGAATGTTGAGCTCCATCGTAGATTAACCCCCCAACATCCTGCCTTGCGGCCATCGGGCGCCCGATCGGTGAGACTATTTCGCGGAGAAATCCGTACATGAAGAACGGCAGATTGGGAAGCTCCACCCAAAGCGGGTAACGAAGAGGCTTTGATTTGTTCGGGACAAAGTCTGGGGTCCACTTAAAAAGGCAAAGGGTGGAACGGCCCACTTGCCAGGAGCCGGCCTGCAGGGCTTGAAAAGCCATCTCTTCGTTCTCAAATACAAGAAGCAGGTGATTCGCCGGCAGGAATTGACATTTGGTCACAATTAAGCCTCGTGGGAACCACTCCTTACGAAGCCAAGTTCTCACACTATCAAGGGGGGGCCTGGGGCCAAACATTTGACCGATCAGGCAGGTTTTCTTCAGTTCTTCCTGCTTTGCCGCCACAGACTCCTTGCATAAAGAGACCTCTGGGGGCGCGACGTCCACTGGGACAGACTCCATCTCAAGGGGGGACACGGATTGAGGGGGAGCCACAAAGTCCAAAACTTCCTTCTCCATACACTGCTTGAGGCTCGAGTCTATTAAGTAAAGTGGACCCAAAAAAAGAATTCTCCAAAGCTCCCAAGAGAGCGTAGGAGAGCCTCCAACGCGATTACAGTGCAGAGCTAAAAAGCCTGCAGCGTGAAGTCCCGTCTTTACTTAAAAAAGCATTGGAATTCCGCGAAGGCTTCCCAAGAAGAAGATCTAAGTAGGCCACAGGCTCCCCTCTGCCATGGCCCCTTAATCATTTAGCTTTTCTTTTTTTTCTTTTCTTTTCTTCTCTCTTTTTTTTTTTAAGAAAAAACTCTCCTCTCTCTAAAAGAGAAAAAAAAAACAAACAAAACAACAAAAAACAAAAACAAACCTCCTGCCCACCACGCGGACCAGACTTCCAAAAAAAAAAAAAAAAAAAAAAAAAAGAAACTCAGCCGCCTATCGCGATAGTCCCCCCCCCCCCCCCCCCCCCCCCCCCCCCCCCCCCCCCGCCTGTCGCGATATCCCCCCCCTCCCCCCGCCTATCGCGATACCCCCCCCCCCCCCCGCCTATCGCGATACCCCCCCCCCCCGCCTGTCGCGATACCCCCCCCCCCCCGCCTGTCGCGACACCTCCCCCCCCCCCGCCTGATGCGACACCTCCCCCCCCGCCTGTCGTGATGCCTCCCCCCCCGCCCGGCGACGCCTTCTACAGTTCACTCCGCCTTCTACCAGGGCTTTCCCAGCAGGTTGATGCCGCCGCATGCGCAAGAGAGGAGGATTCTGTCGCGCGCCATGGTCAGCGGAGACGTGCCATGGCCACCCTGATAGCAAAGCTTTTCAGGACATCTTTATTGTAAACTTCACCGTAGAAACTTTCAGAACATTAACACTGCGTACTACTGAGAGACTTCATACACAGAAAATCTTCAACGATAAAGGAATTCGACAATAAAAAGTGCTCATTTTATTAATAGGATTGCTTGTACATCATACTAAATGAACAATGCGATTACACTGCTAACAAACTTTCTAGAATACACTGCTTCGTATCAACATCTTTTGAACTCCGCTCCTCTCCGCAACATAGCATATCATAATGAAGTACTCCATTCCTCTTTGAAATCTTCACACCATTCTAGCAATTCCCTTCTCTAGAAAGTTTAACATCTCTTCATACTAGGCCGAGGAAGTCTGAGGAGCACTTTCGATCTCTACCATCATAAAGACCTTTGCATTTAGAAGAGCATCATCGATGCCCTCTGGTGGTTCTCCATGATCAATACGAGACAAAAAATCACTACTGATATGGTTGGTGCCTGGGCGATGGACAATGTCATGTTCAAATTCTTGTAGCAAGAGCACCCACCTGGCTAGTTGTCCTACCAAATTTTGTTGTTTCACCAAATACAGCAGGGCACTGTGATCCACGTGGAAACTGAACGACCATCCCAGTAAATAATAAATAATGGAAAAATTTCTTTATGGAGTAGACTAAGCTGAGACATTCACATTCTGTAGTTGATTAATTCTGTTCTACAGATGTTAGTTATCGACTAGTGTAATAAATTGATCTAAACCAGTTGCAATCCTTCTTCTGCATAAGTACACTCCCAATGGCTTTATCTGAAGCATCCACAAACACATGAAAAGGTTGTTTCCAGTCCAGAGCTTTCAACGCTAGCATAGTGGCTAAAATCTTTTGTAGTCACTTGAAGGCAAGTTGTGCTTCCTTCATCCACACAAACTCCATCAGTCGGACATGCGCTAACTTATTCAATAGTATGGCGATATGTGCCAGTCCTCGCAGATGCCGATCATGCCACCATACCTGCCCCAGGAACCATAAAAATTCTTTTCGGTTTCAAGGTGTTGGGGTTTCCAATATAACCTTAACCTTATCGAGGTCCACTGCTTTGCCTTTCTTCGAAATAATGTGTCCTAGTAATTTTTTGCATTTGACTGCAAAGGTGGATTTGTTAGGGTTAAGGCAGAGATGTACCTTCTTGCATGAATCAAAGCATGTGTGTAAGTGCTCCAGATGCACAACCATCTTGCCAAAAATTGAGAAGTCATCCAAGAAAATTCGCATAAAGGATGTAAGGTACGGAGCAAAAATTTGTTGCATGCAGTGCTGAAAAGTGTTTGGCGCATTCTGAAGACCAAACCACATAATAATATAGGCGAATACTCCCTAATTCGTAATGAATTCCATTTTAGGTATGTCTTCCTCAACCATTCGCACTTGGTTGTATCCACTAAAACCATCTAGGAAAGAATACATTTTGCGGTGTGCAACCTCATCTAACATACTATCCAAAAATGGAAGTGGAAAAGGATCAGGTATCATTGCTGCATTTAATTTCTTGTAATCCACATAGATTCACAATTGCTTGTTCTTCTTAGCTACGATGACTATTGGGGAGATCCGTTCCGGATTTTCTACAGGAACATATATCCGACTTTGATTAATCTATCTAACTCATACTTGACATGCATTGCAAAGATCAGATTCATCCTGTATCTTTGCTGCATGACTAGGGTAGCATCTGGTTTAAGCAGAATTCGGTGATGGTATAACTTTGGATCAAGACCCTTCATATCAACATATGTCCATGCAAATACTTCTATATATTGCTACAAGAGAGCAATCGACACCATCTAGAATTTCGGAGCAAGCTCTGCACAAATTCGGATGGGTTTAGGATCAGCACTAATTCTAAGATTCACCACTTCTAAAGAATCTTCCTCAAAAGGAATTTTCCCTAGCTCCATGGGATCTTTCATTACTGTATCTGCAATATCCCCTTCTTTGGGTTCCAAGAGTTCTGTGCAGACAGTGGACACCATGCCATCAGAGATTGGACTCATGATTGATTTTACATCTACAACCCCGAAGGATAAGAGGTCTCTATTGGCTTCGAGAAATTGTCCCTCTTCATCTTCCTCTAGTTCCTGTAGCATGTGAGGGGGTCCTACAAATTTTGGTTTATGTTCTAGAAGACAGTATTGTTCATCTTCTAATGGGACCAAAAATGTAACATGCCCTTTTCTGAAGGTAATAGTCTTCTCATCCCAATTCTGTCGGACCTTAGCATTCCTTAACCAGGGTCATCCCAGCAATAAATTGTAATCCAAATTCTTCCCTTTGAGATCCATTACTAAAAATGTAATATTGAGCATCACATGCAAAATTATGATGAGGATATCTTCAATCAGCCCCACCGCCACACTATGTTGGGGTTCGGGTTCAACACGTAGCTACTCACTTCCAATATATTCAAAAGGACCACTATGATAGGAGACAACCATGTGACTTGATTAACCGGTTTAATAAATCCAACTGCCAATAGTTTATCAATTTCCTCTTTAACCTGCTTAGCAAAGTTAGGATTCATCCGATACCTTTGCTACACAACCGGAATTGCATCTTTCTTTAAATTTATCCTATGCTGATTGTTGGAGATAGACGTCTGCGGAAGCATGCGAACAGCACAAGGAAGAAGAAGAAGCTTGGAGCACAACACACAATACTGAATGTATTATGAGAGAATGTACAAAGATAAATAGCCCATTAAGGCAATAGGCGTATATGCAAGCCGGGCGAAAAAAACCTCCTAAAGAGGGAAAAAAGTGCCCCAGCGGTCCTAGAGTGTTCACACACATCACTACCTAAATATATCAACAAATCCCCCTTGGGAGTGATGCGGTGAACAAGTAGCTCACACTCATGTATAAGGAAGTGCCAAGCTATGTGGAAATCACTCCACAAAAGGAAGTAAGCCCAAAGCTTTGCGGAAAGCTTCAAACTTCTCCCTAGGCAGAGCCTTCGTGAAAAGGTCTGCAATGTTCTCCTGCATGGGCACATATGGCAAGCTGATCTCCCCAGTAGAGAACCTCTCCCTGACATAATGATAATGCACCTCAATGTGATTAGAGCAAGCATGGAACACAGTGTTCCTTGCAACTGCCAATGCGCTCTGACTGTCAATGAAGATGGTGGTGGCAGAAGACTGACCAACACCCAAATCAGCCATAAGGCGTCTGAGCCACACACACTCAACAATCGCTATGAAAGCTGCCCTATACTCAGCCTCACAACTGGAAGTGGCCACAATAGGCTGCTTCTTGCTCAACCAAGATATACATGAGCTACCAAGCATGAAGCAAAAGCCACTAGTGGACACACGAGTGTCATAGCAACCAGCGCAATCAGAGTCAGAAAAAGCATGCAAATTTGGTGGTAGTGACCCCCCCTTGGGATAAAACAACCCTAGTAGCCAAGTGCCACTCAAGTAGCAAAAGATACACTTAACTGCCTGCCAATGCTTGACTCCTGGGCAATGCATAAACCTGCTCATCTCTGAGACAACAAACTGAATATCTAGCCGAGTAATGCATAAGTAAATCAAGCATCCAACAACCTGCTGATAGAGAACAACATCAAATGCATCTCCAACATCATGAAGACTCAATCGCAAACCTATCTCCATAGGAGTGGCAATAGGCTTACAGTCTTCAAGGCCAAAACGCTGCAATAATGTGTCAATATATTTCGTTTGACACAAAGCCATTCCACCATCAACATGCATAAACTGTATGCCCAAATAATAATGCAAATGCCCCAAATCAGACATCTCAAATGAGGCATGCAAATCAGCCTTAAAATCAGCAATATGCTTCTCAATAGGACCAGTGAGCAGCATGTCGTCAACATAGACAACAATGATCAGAAGCACATTATTAGCACGCTTAACATATAAGGTGCTTTCAGTTGGACTGTTCTCAAAACCATGTGCAATTAGATAGGCATGTATCTTATCATACCAAGCACGTGGTGCTTTCTTTAAACCATATAATGCCTTCTTTAACCTGCACACCTAATTTTCATGCCCTTTTTGCACAAAGCCACGGGGCTAAAAAACATACACTTCTTCATGCAAGTCACCATTCAGAAATGCTGTTTTAATGTCCAACTGATGTACATTCCAACCATGATGGGTTGCAAGTGCACAGATGCTCCGAATAGTAGTCATACGGCATGTAGGTGCAAAGGTCTCATCAAAATCAATGCCTCTTTCCTATGCATAACCCTTTGCAACAAGCCTAGCCTTATACCTATCAACTGTACCATCAGGTTTACGCTTCAGCTTGTATACCCACGTAGTGCCAATGGCCTTCTTGCCAGGAGGCAAGTCACATAAAGACCATGTACCATTCTTCATTATAGCATCATATTCAGATTGCATAGCAGCCATCCAATTTTCTGAATTCTGTGCTTCATCAAGAGAAACAGGCTCATTCTCATCACAGAGACTAGACGAAGCCATAGCATAGAAATCTGATGCAAAGGAGGCACTATGAGAGCCTGAACGAGTACGATATGAGGTATATACGGCATTCTACACTGGTGTTTTATCCCACGCTCAGCCAGAAATGCATTAAAATCAGAAGACATATATTCCCCCCCTCGATCAGAACGGAGGGTGCCCATTTTGTTGAGGTATATACGGCACTGTACACTGGTGTTTTATCCCACGTTCAGCTAGAAATGCATTAATCAGAAGACATATATTCCCCCCCTCGATCAGAACGGAGGGTGCCCATTTTACATGCTGACAGATTTTCAGCCAAAACCAAAAACTGTTTGAATCCCATGAACACTTCGGACTTTGCCTTCAATGGATATACCCATGCATGCCTGGAAAAATCATCGATGAAAGTCACGAAGTAAAGATAATTCCCAAAAGAAGGTGTTTGCATAGGACCACAGACATCACTATGTACAAGCTATAATTTCTGAGTAGCCCGAATTGAACCATCTTTTGGAAAGGATGAATGCTGCATTTTGCCCAAAATACAGCCTTCACAAACATGTTTTCTAGGTGCCTCAAGTTTGGGCAAAGAGGACACCATTTCAGATTTCTGCAAGCGTAGCAAACTAGCAAAATTCAGATGACCAAAGCGTGCACGCCAAAGCTTTGCATCTGACATAGCTTGAGAATCATTTACTGCACATGCCAAATCATTTACTGATCTTTCATAGTCTATGAGCTTATACAACCCACGACATAAAATGCCAGAAGCAATAATCACATCGCCATTTGATAGATCATGAACTGTACACCTGTCATCAACAAATTTCACAACCAAGTCAATCTTGGCTAATGCAGAAACTCATAACAGGTTCTTCTTGATCCCTGGCACAAATAAAGCATCTGACAAAGTGAAAGAACTACCATCAGCAGTAGTCAAAATGATCTTACCAACTCCCATAACAAGATAAGAGGAGTTGTTGGTGCATGTAACAGTATTCCCTGCAGGGGAAGGCTCGAGTGAAGAGAAGGCTGCGAGGTAATATGTTTGGTCGCCCCACTATCAAAATACCAAACATCTGAGTCTACTGCAGACATGCACTGCTCATGAGGAGATGGGTCAAAACTGTAGACAGTAGTAAACACCCAATCTTCTTCCGGCACAAGATTAGCAGACTCTGTTTTTGGTGTAGAGGCCTCTGCCTCTTTCTTCTTTGCCTCTTTAACAGCCAGTTATGGACAATTCTTTATGATATGATCATTCCCTTTACAGTACTTACAAAACAATTTTTGCTTTTCTGATTTCTTCTCATCTTTATCTTCTCCGAATATGCAGAATTAGCAGATTTCTGCTTACTAGTTGAAGAGCTCCATTTTCCTTTGCCCTTCTGACTAGCCAGGAAAGCTTGATTTGCAACTCGCATAATGGACCTGTTCTGCCTAGAATGATATTCTTGCAACAGAACAGAGACTAACTCCTCAAATGATAAGGCATTCGGATTGCCTTTCATCATCAACCGAAGAGTAGAAGCAAAAATCTGATATGAATCAGGAAGACCATTCAAAACGGTCTACACAAGTGAGCTATCTGGTATAACCTCATCAATAGAAATCAAATGTTCCTTCAAGTCTTTGATCTTCGTTAGGAAACTATCCATAGAATCACCTTCATTCATGTGCTCACTCTCCAACTGTTTTTGGAGGTAAGCAACACGAGCCTCATTCCTAGTTGGTACAATGTGGTAAGTGTATCCCAAGCATCCTTAGCTGTTCTGCAAGAGCGAATGTGAGGAATAATGGCACGTTTGATAGACAAAGCTATCAATGCATGTGCATGGGCATCTCTGCCATCCCAACAAATCTGCTCTGCAGTAGGTGCAGCAGAAACCGCAACACGAAGAGGAATATGCAGAATGTCACCATCTTCGACACGTTCTGCATCAGCTTCAGTACCTGCAGTTGTAACAGTTGCAGGTGTGATAGGACGTTTTTCGACACCCTGCACAATGTTCCACAGTCCTTTTACAACCAACACATGTCGCATCATATAAGCCCATAACGGGTGTTGGTACCATCCAACTTATCCTCAACAACCAACATACGGAATACATCACTGCTTTCAGCCATGGCCAGTGACTAAAATACCTTGATGCAAAAAATTGACTGTATCTCAAAAAGTTGAACGAAACTACCTAGACGAGTTCTACTAAACCTGTAACAGACTTCAAGACGCTTATACCCTAAGTATGCTCACCAAGATTCATACGATTCTGAGACTGCAACTGAAGGAGTGTCGATGGCACCCTAGATGAAGCGACGACCTGCTCTGATACCAATTGTTGGAGATAGACATCTGGGGAAGCACACGAACAACACAAGGAAGAAGAAGAAGCTTGGATCACAACACACAATACTGAATGTATTACTAGAGAATGTACAAAGATAAGTAGCCCATTAGGGCAATAGGCGTATATACAAGCCGAGGGGGAAAAACCTCCTAAAGAGGGAAAAAAGTGCCCCGGCGGTCCTAGAGTGATCACACACATCACTACCTAAATATATCAACACTGATGTCAATACGGGTCTATTCCTTTCACCAGCGAGTAATCCCAAGGCAAAACATCCACATATTCCTTTAATAAGCAAATCAGGTCTTCCTTGAACTGACCCTCGAGTTCCTTGCGTACTCTCACCATCTTCGGTTCAATCTCCGTCCCCAAATTAATTTCTTGAAGTTCATCCTCTTTTACCCTTCCAAAACTTGCATATTTTTTATCATACTTTTACCATTCTGTTGAGGTATATACGGCCCTGTACACTAGTGTTTTATCCCACGTTCAGCCAGAAATGCATTAAAATCAGAAGACATATATTCCCCCCCTCGATCAGAACGGAGGGTGCCCATTTTACATGCTGACAGATTTTTAGCCAAAACCAAAAACTGTTTGAATCACATGAACACTTCGGACTTTGCCTTAATGGATATACCCATGCATGCCTGGAAAAATCATTGATGAAAGTCACGAAGTAAAGATAATACCCAAAAGAAGGTGTTTGCATAGGACCACAGACATCACTATGTACAAGCTATAATTTCTGAGTAGCCCGAACTGAACCATCTTTTGGAAAGGATGAATGCTACATTTTGCCCAAAATATAGCCTTCACAAGCATGTTTTCTAGGTTCCTCAAGTTTGGGCAAAGAGGACACCATTTCAGGTTTCTGCAAGCGTAGCAAACTAGCAAAATTCAGATGACCAAAGCGTGCACGCCAAAGCTTTGCATCTGACATAGCTTGAGAATCATTTACTGCACATGCCAAATCATTTACTGATCTTTCATAGTCTATGAGCTTATACAACCCACGACATAAAATGCCAGAAGCAATAATCACATTGCCATTTGACAGATCATGAACTGTACACCTGTCATCAACAAATTTCACAACCAAGTCAATCTTGGCTAATGCAGAAACTGATAATAGGTTCTTCTTGATCCCTGACACAAATAAAGCATCTGACAAAGTGAAAGAACTACCATCAGCAGTAGTCAAAATGATCTTACCAACTCCCATAACAGGATAAGAGGAGTTGTTGGCGCATGTAACAGTATTCCCTACAGGGGAAGGCTCGAGTGAAGAGAAGGCTGTGAGGTAATATGTTTGGTCGCCCCACTGTCAAAATACCAAACATCTGAGTCTACTGCAGACATGCACTGCTCATGAGGAGATGGGTCAAAACTGTAGACAGTAGTAAACGCCCAATCTTCTTCCTGCACAAGATTAGCAGACTCTGTTTTTGGTGTAGAGGCCTCTGTCTCTTTCTTCTTTGCCTCTTTCACAGCCAGTTTTGGACAATTCTTTATGATATGATCATTCCCTTTACAGTACTTACAAAACAATTTCTGCTTTTCTGATTTCTTCTCATCTTTATCTTCCTTCTCCGAATATGCAGAATTAGCAGATTTCTGCTTACTAGTTGAAGAGCTCCATTTTCCTTTGCCCTTCTGACTAGCCAGGAAATCTTGATTTGCAACTCGCATAATGGACTTGTTCTGCGTGGAATGATATTCTTGCAACAGAACAAAGACTAACTCCTCAAATGATAAGGCATTCGGATTGCCTTTCATCATCAACCGAAGAGTAGAAGCAAAAATCTGATATGAATCAGGAAGACCATTCAAAACGGTCTGCACAAGTGAGCTATCTGGTATAACCTCATCAACAGAAATCAAATGTTCCTTCAAGTCTTTGATCTTCGTTAGGAAACTATCCATAGAATCACCTTCATTCATGTGCTCACTCTCCAACTGTTTTTGGAGGTAAGCAACACGAGCCTCATTCCTAGCTTGGTACAATGTGGTAAGTGTATCCCAAGCATCCTTAGCTGTTCTGCAAGAGCGAATGTGAGGAATAATGGCACGTTTGACAGACAAAGCTATCAATGCATGTGCATGCGCATCTCTGCCATCCCAACAAATCTGCTCTGCAGTAGGTGCAGTAGAAACTGCAGCACAAAGAGGAATATGCAGAATGTCACCATCTTTGACACCTTCTGCATCAGCTTCAGTACCTGTAGTTGTAACAGTTGCAGGTGTGATAGGACGTTTTTCGACACCCTGCACAATGTTCCACAGTCCTTTTACAACCATTACATGTCGCATCATATAAGCCCATAACGGGTGTTGGTACCATCCAACTTATCCTCAACAACCAACATACGGAATACATCACTGCTTTCAGCCATGGCCAGTGACTAAAATACCTTGATGCAAAAAATTGACTGTATCTCAAAAAGTTGAACGAAACTACCCAGATGAGTTCTACTAAACTTATAACAGACTTCGAGACACTTATACCCTGAGTATGCTCACCAAAATTCATATGATTGTGAGACTGCAACCGAAGGAGTGTCGATGGCACCCTAGATGAAGCGACGACCTGATCTGATACAAATTGTTAGAGATAGACATCTAGGGAAGCACACAAACAACACAAGGAAGAAGAAGAAGCTTGGAGCACAACACACAATACTGAATGTATTACTAGAGAATGTACAAAGATAAGTAGACCATTAGCGCAATAGGCATATATACAAGCCGGGGGGAAAAACCTCCTAAAGAGGGAAAAAAGTGCCCCGACAGTCCTAGAGTGATCACACACATCACTACCTAAATATATCAACACTGATGTCAATCAGGGTCTATTCCTTTCACCAATGGGTAATCCCAAGGCAAAACATCCACATATTCCTTTAATAAGCAAATCAGGTCTTCCTTGAACTGACCCTCAAGTTCCTTGCATACTCTCACCATCTTCGGTTCAGTCTCCGTCCCCACATTAATTTCTTGAAGTTCATCCTCTTTTACATCAGCTGGATCAATACTATTAGCTGATGTGGATGGTACCTGCATAGTTGTTGGCTCTAACTGCTATCCAATAAGCTTCTTCAATAACTTCTCTCTAAAAGCTGGTAGCAAAGATAATAATTGATCTAAGGACAATTGTAAAGGAGAGTTAATGATTACCTCAAACTAGTGATTATCTAAATCTTGCTTGGACTTAGTCTTATCCTCCTTCTTCATTTTTTGTAAGAATACTACATCATCCTCTTCCTTAGATGAACTTGAAAATTGCATCTGTTTTTGCTGATCCTGCTGGATCCATTTATGAACTTGGCCTCTTGTATGTCTTTGTTCATACAAATCGATGGGACCTTTATTTTAGACCTTGTAACTGCCAAGACATCCACTTCTTTAGCCTTACTGCATTGCTTGCAATCACAATTCCAGTGATTTTCATGATTCAGATGTAGGCTTCCTGATGTACTGGCACCTCCATCAGTACGACACTCCTGATTTGATAACTCTATCACTATAGCATTGGCCTAGGCAACGTGCTGAGCCTCTTATTACTGCTGCCCCTGTTGATTATTTTGATTGTAGCAAACCACTACTATATCCCTATCTTCTCTATGATTCACCCATAAAGGACAATTAGGCCCTATCCAATGATCAAGTGCTGAACAATATCCACAAGGCATCACCCTAGGTGGTCTATCCTACTGATTTCCTTGTTGGTTTGTGTGTTCTCTCCACAGCAGCCATCCTTGTTGCTGCCTCTAAAAATTACCTCGTGCCTGAATTGATAGCCTGATTGGCAGCCACTTCATTACCATTTCTATTGTCTTGCCTTGAACTTTTCCCTCTATGCTTGGGGTTATACCAACACTGATTGGTTGTGTGTCCATCTTTATCACAAATGTCACACCGATCCTCCCTACAAGTGGGTCAAACTGGAGTCGTCTTCTAACTCCTATAGTTGCTTCTATTAGGAATAGCGCTCCTAGTATACCACCCACTAGCCTTGCCTCTGTTGCACCTGTTCCTCCTTCCTCCTCTTCAGTTTTGAGATTAGCTTCCTCCTGTACTTAGTACCAATCGTAAAATTCAGAAGATGACTCCAGTACATTAGCTGCCTGTGCTCTTGTATAATAAACTTTACCAAATCTTCCTCTTTGTCCTCTCATGCATCTCTTGCTTCATTAGAAACACAGTAGGATCACCAAATGTGTTTGGGTTCAGGTTCAACACATAGCTACTCACTTTTGATATATTCAAATAGAAAACATTCTTGCCTCTGATTCTTTTCCTCTCATGGGATGACATACAGATGTAGATACATAAAAAAGAATTCAGTTTGACAAGACTTCTACTTCGAATAGTACAAAACAGAACTTCAGTTCAAGAAGGAAACAGACTCGCAAAAATGTGCAAAATAGATGTATGTAAAACAGCTTCATTAAATCTTTCAAAAACTTTGGAAATTACAATTTCGGATTTTGTCAGGCACTTTCCTATCATTAGGGGAAAAAATGAACCCTGAATGGGTCTTTTAGATTAAGGAGTGATTAGTGATGGACCAATCAGAAGAGGGTGGTGGCCATAGTCTATGCTCTATAAAATACTAGGCTGAAGGGTGGAGAGGGGACATATTTCTCCCTTATTTAATGAGCTGCCTCTAGAGAGAGAATGAATCTCGTAACTCAGTTGGGCCCAAAAATTCAAAATTTCTAAAAAGTTAAAAAACTCATCATAACACCTGAAAATGGACCCTCCATTACTTTTTAGGGTCAAAAGTACTCTTTTTGACCCCAAATTCAAAATCCGTGCATGTTTTGAGCTGAAAAAAATGAGTTTTTTTCAAAAACACTCAAAAAAGAGTTATTTCCCTCCTAAACCTCACATTTTCATACCCAGGTCCCAAAAAGTCATCTTTTCCCACTACTTTCACTCTGTAGCACACCATTGAAGCTCCTGTTTCTACACTCCAACCTACCTGCATCTCCTATCTCGAATTACTGTTGTAGCTTGAAGACCTTTAGCTTCAATGGCAACATCTAAAGCTTCTAGGCAACCAAAAGATGAAATCCTCACATTAAGATGTCACAATATCAAAGCCATAGATGGACAGTTGCTATCACATGAGTACTCCAAAGGTGCATGGGTGTACATGCAACCCTCTAGAGTTGGGCCTCATCGAGTTAGAGATCGTGGAAACTTAGATCTTCATTGGATGGGAAAGTTACTTGGCTTCAAGAAGCACAGAGACAATGGGATGGTTGCTATTGTACAACATGTTTTTACAATGGCAACTATGAAACTTGAAAACTCTAGTAGTATGAGATATCCTATGAACTGTAAGTATTACTCTACAATATTTTATCTTTTCTTGTGTCGGATATATTTCTGAACTATTTAGATATGTTTTTGTTTGTTTCAAATATATTTCCTTCTACTTTGGTGGAAGAGCAACCACTTCATAGTCTTACAGGTACTTTCCAAGCATTGCATGCAGATGTTGGTGCACTAGTCTTTCCAAATATATCTCCTGCTCAACTTTACCATGATAGAGTTTTCTTTTACACACATAGATATGTTGTACCCTCTACAATGAATGGTTTTGGAAGGTTAGAGAGAATTGAAGTACATTCTCTTCTTAGCTTGGAGTGGCCAAAACCTGATATATGGTCCGTATCATCTTTGAAGCAAAAGATGGTAATGGATATACATAACTCTTTGAAATTCACAAAAGTGTCTAGGTCTGTAGGTTTGCACTGGTCTTTTCCCATTCATTTTTTTGTATATTTATTCCAAGGATTCTCATTCCAAGGGACTTCCACCATGTTCATGTGTAAAGATATCACATATGAGCAAGTCGAAAGTCTTCTTGGTGAAAATTGGGGTTTGATGGAAGGAATTGCAAAAGGTGATAAATAACTCTGTAAAATAGGTGGAACAGGTATAGCATTTCGATATTTGAAACAACGTACTTCATTATACATCAGATTCTACTATGATCGTTGGATGTGCAAACTTGGCAAATGGATACCATTTCAAAGTTCAGAGGGATCTTTGCATTCATTTGAAATAAAGCTTAGATTGCCCAACTATGAAACAGAAACTATTTTAGTGAATAATCATTGGACCTTGGCTAATCTGAGAGAACACTTGATGATTATGGGGTTTGAAGGACTAACTCAATCCATCTTCAAAATTCAAGGACATAAGGTGAGAAATGTTTCATGTTTTTGTTAAAGTAATCTTTTCGTTATTGTTTATTTTACTTTAATGACTTCAATTTCTTGCAAATTGATTACAGGTGGATAGAAGAATGGAATACAAAATGAAAGTCCCTGTAGATTGGAGCAAAGATGGAACAGAGCTCTCATTGTCATAGTTCTTTTGCAACCTGATAATGTCACTTCTTGGGCCCTAGTCATTGTATCTCATGGTTTTTGCACTTTCAAAAACCTTGTAAAAAGTAGGACAATTGATTCATGTTAGATATTGTATATACCTTATTCTTTGCAATGGTATTTTCAAAACTTTTGGAATGTCAAAAATTCTGTTCACTACTTTGAAATGTGGTTGCTCATGTTTTTCTCTGTGCATTATTTTGTCATCAGAAACTCATTTTTTGAAATTGCACTTCTTTATTCTATACTTTTAAAAGTGGGCCCAGTCAATTTAAAAACTTGAAACTGCTATAAAAATGGTTCTATGTGCTCATTTCTCACATTTGCACTCTCAAAGAGCTAGAAAGCACAAACCACAAGCCTCTAGAAATCTCGCGTGCAAGCAATGGCTGCTAGCACCTCCACTCCCATGAAATCTCCTCGAGATCTATTCATGGAGTTTTTGGATACTACAGACTACAATGGTCGTACGAATTTGTATGACCTAGTCTGTAGAGTCCCTAATCTTGAAGGGACAATAGCCATGAATTCCGATGTGATCGATGAGATCACAAATTTTATGGAATTCTATATATTAAGATATGCCATTGATATTCCAACATATGAGTGTAAATGGGTCCCCTGTGACCTGCTTTTTTACATTCATAAAGGAGATGAGGCATTTGCAAAGCGCTTAAAGCGTTTCATGGCTATTGCTGAGGCTTCAGGGCACCTGTTAGATGACACAGTGCCCTTAATTAGACAATTAAATAAGAAAAGGAAAATGGGAAGAAAATATCTTTCCTACATAGCAACAACAATCTTTTTTGTCAATGAGGAGCCCGAACCTTCACCCATGGACCTACCCCATCTTGTTACTGGGGGTTTTGTAGATGACAAGAAGGAACCCCAGACAGAAGCTCTCAACTTATTAGAAGAGAGTCAAAAAATATCTAGAGAATTTCCTCAAGGAGTAGTGGACAAATTAAAGGAAGCCAGTACACAGAAGAGTCCACCCTCCAACTTAGACCTAGTGGAACCCACTCTACCAGAGGTAGAGATGGAAATGTTTTCAATTGTACTTGTCGATGGAGAGGAATTTTTGTTCCTGCACGATATTGAGAAGTCATTCGGTCCACGCCTCGACGAATGCCTTAGTATTTTCCGCTCAACCTCAGATGTTCCCATGGACAACACTTCTGACATTATCGAAAAGGCAACAATTCCACTTGGTGATTCAGTTGCGGACACCATTGCATTTGTGTGTGAAGAGATTTTGAGCCATGCCAACCAAGATGCCATTGAAGAAGATCTAGCCACAGCAAGGGAAAGAATTTTGGAGAAGAAGATTCCAACATCCCCTGTTGTGGAGCAAAGTGGCATGGCCCATTCATCAATTCCACTAGATGCAATGGGAAGAGGAGAGGATGAAGACAGGCTTCAAGATGTAAGTCTCTACTAACATTTATGGTTGTCTCATATTCATACAAGATGTATCTATTTAATTTTATGATTGTCTATGTGCAGGAAACAATTGAAGTGGATAAATTTGCAGCAAGGAGTGGTGGTGACCGTGTTTCCCAGGGCCATGGCTCTTCCTTGGCACAATACATTGGAAAATTGCCAAAGGAAGATTTTGTAATAATCCACAAGGACTTTTCCCCTCAAGGACACTTCATGACTTGGTGTTTGAAGGCCTTGAGTAAAGTTTTGTGCCTATCTACAATAATGCAAGGGACCAATTGTATATTTCTAGTTAGGAAGTCCCTTGCCCTTACTACCCTAGGAGTTAACTTTAGAGGAAAAATATTAGGTCAAATAGGAATAGCTTTGGGTCTTGGATTGACAGACCCTCAATTAATATCCCAATCAGTTTTGACTTACCAATTCCCTCTATCCTTTCAGAGAAGAAAGAATGTATTGGAGAGGCTCAAGGCCAAGAGCCAATTGTAAAAACTTTATAATACCAATGTTTTGTTTTTCCAATTTCCATGTGCATTCAATCTATATATCTTTATAGTTTTGACAATCTCATAACTTTTGTACAGTTTAATCAGTCTTTTTCCATTATTTCTTGTAATTTGTGTTGCCCAAAATGCATGCAATGGCTTAGGAATGCAAAAAAAGGCCTGCCACAGAAACGCGGGGATGAGCCGTGTAAAAATTTTGCAGGGCCCATCCCTGTGTTTCTGTGGCAGGCCTTTTTTTGCATTCCTAGGCCATCCTATGCACTAGGTTACCTGTATTGCAAGTCTATCTCCCTCAATTAGCACTTCACTTGGGGAAATGTGGAACACTCTTCTTATGTGCAATAATTAGAGAAAGTTAAGACTTCTCTAGGTGCACATAAGCATGCAGCAGTAAATAAGTACATGTACGTTCATAAACATTTCTTAGCTATTGGTCAGGGGGTTAGCATGTAGTGCACTCTAGCCAAGGCCAATCATATGCCCCAATGTGCATGGCATGTGTTTTCATGGCTTGGAAATGCCAAACAAAGGCCTACCACAGAAACGCGGGGATAGGCCCTGCAAAACTTTTGCAGGGCCCATCCTCGCGTTTTTGTGGCAGGCCTTTTTTTGGCATTTCTTGGCCATGAAATACATTAAATAGCATTACCACTTACAACAAGTACAGAAAAAAGAATGATACAACTATGAAAAACACTTCAAAGAGGTACTAGAAAAACACACCTACAAACATAGGAGAAATAAACTTCAAAACATGTACACTAAGAGATAAACACTTGGGAGAGCAAATATGAGAAGACAAAGATTATATTCATCATTTGGGATTTACAAAATATTCATCATATGGGATATACAAAAGGTTCTCCAAACAAGGGAGTACAAATTATGGTTAATGGTTATTCCCTCTAATTCTCTTAGCTAGCTGCAAATCTTTAGGTTGTATTGTCACTCTCTTTGCATGGATGGCACATAGGTTAGAGTCCTCCAACATTGATATAAGATATGCCTCTACAGCTTCTTGGAGAGCTTCAATGGCTATCCCTTGGATACGAAGTCCAGCACAATAGCGTTGGATCTCTTCCTTCACAACTCTTGCAAATGACCTTCGTGGAATAAGAAGCTCCATAGACTTTTGATAGTGTCGAATCTCCGCAAAGGCTCTGGTTTGCTTTCTGCGCCTTTGTGGTGCTCTTGCATTTGGCGGGATGTTGGGTTGTGGTCATTGTGGTCTACGACGTGGTTGATAGTTCTTCTTTCTTCTTGGAGGATGCCTAGATGGTCCTGCCTCATCATTTACTTCCTATGCCCGACCTTGCTCTCTTTCTTCATCGGTTGGTCTTTGTCCTTGTCCTAGGGGGAGTGTCTTGCCTCTTTGTGTTACTCGATGGTTCACGGGCATATCATCATTGTTCGATGGTGGCTCATTTATACTTTCTTCATTTGAGGAACTCGATAAATTTGATGTCTCAATCACAACTCGTCTATGTCCTCGTTGTTTGGGCCTTGCCTTGATTGGTGTCCTGATTGGGGGCTCATCATCAGATGCGGAAGGGGAATAATTTATTTCTTGGGATACATCTCTCTCTGATGAAGCTTCATCCCCCCGCGATGCAATGCTACCGGACTGTGTCCCTGCACCCGAGTTTCGTCTTGAAGAGTGGCTTGTGGTTCGACGCTTCTTGTGGGGTGTCATCCATGTTGGGCGCTGAGTACCTTGTCCATAGACAATCCTACATGAAGAGTTTCTTATTAAGTTTGAAAAAGTTTGGAATAACATAATGATTCTTCACCTTAGACTAGCTTTTCCACATATTACAAACATGGGTACTTCCCACAAGAACAAAACCATGAGGGAAAATAACAATGTGCCACCAATTAGGTAAGCCTGGTAGCCTATCAAATCAAGAGACATATAAATCCATTTCGTAGCAAGATTAGAGGCCATTTTGGTAGAACAAAGAATCTCTAGCCCACCTTCTTTTTTAGGTACACAAAAAATGGACCAAGAGACTTTAGGGATCTTAGAAACCACATCAAGCATGTAGTAATAGCTCACAGGCAAGGTCTTCCTCAATGAGATCCACCAAAAAGAAATCCAAGTCATAGCCATCTTTATCACAATGACTTGTCAACATTTATGGCTCCTAGAATATGTGGCCAACCAAAAGGATCATATTCATCCTCCTTAGATTAAAGATAGGTATATAATCTCAGGTTCCATTCTTCATTGAAAAATTGGACAGGAACAACTACTCAGCATGCTCACTTAGGATGCAACCCTACCTTCAAGGGAGAATTCTATATTGATACATCTAAGGAGATGAAGACATGACAATCTTCAAGAGCAAGGAACAACCTACAAGGGAAGAGCAAGGAAGATTGACCACATGGTGTGCAAAGGATGCTCATGCTAGGTCATATATACTAATCTCAATCTTTGATTCCTTGTTACCACATGTTAGGAATTGAAAGACCTCCCAAGATACTTGGGAAGTACTCTCATCATATTTCTCCTCAAACATAGGAGCTAGGAAGAATCAGTTATGGATGGAATTTACAACTCTAAAGAAACAACCAAAGCAACGAGTGGTTGATTATGTAACCAAGATGAAAGATGTGGCTAACCAACTTGCAAGCATTGGAGAGGAGATAGAAGAAGAACATATAGTGAGGCAGATCATTAATGGAATCAAGGCTGATGACAAGTGGGAGTCCACCACAACAATGGACCTCTACATTGTTATGGAAATACCTGACCTCAACACCTTGATGGGGCAACTCTTCACCCATGAGACAAAGCTCAACAAAATGGTGACAACTCTCGAGGCTACCAATCTTCTGACCTTTATATAGATAAGAAAAAAGCTAAGGATAAAGGTAAAAGCAAGAAGCATGAAGAAGAGGCTAGTGCCTCTCGAGCTAATTATGCAGGAAGAGGAAG
>CM035409.1:100757795-100845295 GCA_020310875.1 Ceratopteris richardii
ATCATATAGCAACGACTTCATTAATTCTTTATTTCTGTTTCGTAAATTGTCATTTTCCTCCATATACACATTTAGTTGTGTTTCTAGTAAGTTGCTTCTAGCTTTCATTCTCTCTTTGTCGCCCTCGCTGGCTTCATGTAATCTTTGTAGGTTTGTCAGCTCTGCCTGGAGTTGGTGATGCTGGGTCATCAATGTATCACATTGTGATTTTACTGCGAGTAACTCCGTTCCCTTGGCTGCAATCTCTTTCTGGGCCTGGATAAGTTGTGCAAATAGTTGTTCACTCATAATTTGAAACTGATTCTTTTCCCTCATGGCTTTGTCGTAATCTGCATCTGTATCCATCATCTGTTGTTGTGTATCCATGGCCATTTGGATCATTTGTTTGACAACAGGTTTTAATTGAGTGACATCCACATTTAACCAAGTGGTAGGTATACTAGGTTCTGCTCCTGTTGTCACATCTTTCCCTTGAGCCACCTGTAATGTGGTGTCATGGGGCTGCCTGATATGAAGTTGGATCCTCGGCTCAGCCTCCATGTGGTCAATCTTGCCTTGAGGTGTATCATCCGGTACTTCGATCACAACGGCCTCCTTACTTGGTTGTCGGCCTGATTCTTGGTCTATTGGAGTTTGTATTTCTTGTTTGATAGGTGGCACGACATATTTATTAGTTATTGGGGCTTCCTTGATACTGATCTTTGACGTATCATTCAAGTGAATGATGTGCTCTGGTTCAGTTGGTTCTCTATGCTCTTTGCTTGTCTCTGTTCGTTGTCTGGCGTGACTTCAACTTGATTGATCTCTGTCCAATCTTCATTGTGTGTTTCTGTTTGTATATCTATATCCAGGGTGTCCTTCTCACAGCTTGATTCTTCATTAGAGCTTGATTCCTCCAATCCTATTTCTTTGTATCTGGAAGGTACTTGATGAGTTGCTTTATCCTTTTGTTTCTTTTCGTGGCTTGCCTGTTTGTAATGGTGACCTTGAATATTCAAATTTATTTGCCCCCGCATATACTGATGCGTTTCTTCCAGGGCTGCAAAGAGATCTCTCTTAGTAATGGGTTGTTGGGTCCCAGGAATCTTCGGTAACACATGTGTTCTCTTTGATTGTGGTGTCCCTTGAGCTTCTTCCTCTCTTAGGCGTTTAGTCCCTCTCATAGGCGTCTTTGAGCTGGTTCCTACTTCTTCAACGGCGATGACTGTTTTCTTTTTCTTTGGGACAGTTGCTGACTTGGCATATTTGGCTAACTCTGTTGAGGTTGGCATCACACACAAGCAGTTCTTCATATCCAGTGCCTCATAAATAAGTAGGGTCAAGGCCGAACTACCATTCATAAACTTTTTCTGACCCCACTTCTTTTTTGCTTCAAATAGGCGTTCTTGAACATAGGGAGTCATATTTACTTGATTTCCGACTTGCCTCATAGCATGTGAAAGCAGTTGCACCACGATCTTTTGAGGTGTTGTATATCTATGCATGCTTGGAAAACAAAAGTGCCGGTGCACTAAGCGAACAACCTCTTCAATATCAGTTCTATTGATTTCCAAAAAGGATCGCTTTTTAGGATCATGACATTCATCTTTGACATTAGTGTGTCCTTGATTCCATCCGAAAGCTCCGTTAATTAGCTCGTGAGTAAATTGAATTGTCTTCCAGGCACCAACTTTATCCAGTACTCGTGCCTCAGGGACTGATATCTTATTTGATGCACGCTGGAGTGTATTCATCACTTGCGTACATCTCTGAAAATCTGGCAAATATATTGGAAGTCTTAAAAAGCCATCAATTCCAGCTTGAGTCCAGACATCTGTCATGCGTGGTAATCCTTGTACGATAGTCTTGAAGTCTTGCGACATGATAGGGAAGTAGTGATCCCTGTCCATGATTTTGATAGTGGCCATGAAAACGAGATCCGATACTGGTTGGTCATCCAGAAACCAATGGCCTCTTGCTTTTGTTATTGATTCCAATGGAAGAAGTTGGACCTCTTCCTCTTGTGTTGCTTGGAAATTAGTAGATGCCATCTGCACTCAATATAGAGTATGAATTAGTGGCAAGATAGTATCAAAAATCCTCCTTCATTTGTCTTTCATAAGATTGACATTGCTCCGCGTGAATAGTGTTGTCCCTTCCTCATGGGTGTGAGAAAGGTAATACCTGGGATTTTTCCTACTTTTAGATATTTTTATGTTTTTGTCTGAAAGAAAAACAAAAAAGTTAGTTCATAGCCGAAGCGGTTATTTAGTTTTTTGGTAATTTTCTTTAGATTATGTACAAGTGCTCTCCTATTTCCCAAGAGGAAAATGTGCTTCACTATCCTGAAATAGAAGAAAATTGTGCCGAATGCGTGGCCTTGTACTGTGGCCCTATTATGCATACTTTGGATTCTGGTAACTCCATATGTGTGCAACTCAAATTAATTGGTTGATGCATATAGCTAATCTTGCTTTTCGGCATACAAATCTGCCTCACACTGTTGGGGAGGTTGTATTCCTAACACTCCTGAAGGATATGGTGCTTCTCATGTTGTATATCTGCTTTTTGAATCTGGGAATGGTTTTTGAAGCATATGTAGACTCCTTCTCTGTCCTGTAGCTATTCATCTTTGGTTGTTTTGCCTTTAGACCAAACTGATTTTCTTTGAGCATTGGTTCATCCTTTTTTATGATGGTCACTTGAGCACATAATTTTGGAATCCATATTTGCGTTCGGGCCGGCTGAGCAGCTACCACTTTCTTTGGAATCCATATTCTAGCAATTCGTTGTGGACCTCGGTGTCCAAAGTGATTTACTCGCTTGTTCGATGGGTCGTTCCGATGTCGATAATGTTTCTGTTGTTGAAGATATGCAGCCATTTGGTCCTTCCTTATCCAAGCCTGACTAGTGTAAGGAATGGGGCATATTCGAATAGGTGCAGACTTGTGATTACCCAGAGAACTAGTCTCTCTTGTGTGTGGTTTTTCGCTAAGGCTGTTTTCAGATAGAATGATACTCTTGTGACTTGCTAGATTATGAGATGGTGTGCAAGCAGAATTTGGTGTATCCTCACATGAAGTACTCGATGAAGGGGTTTCCATAGTGCTAGTGAACATACATTCATCACTGTGTTCATTTGAGTGAGCTCTCGGGTCTATATCCTCGGCTTTGATTGGTCGTTCGTCTAACAAGCTAAATACCTCTCGATGTCCTATCTTGGCTGAGATGTATCCTAAGGCCAATTGAATAGTTACTTCATATTCGTATATCCAGTCTTGACCTAACACGAGCTCTTCCAATAAACCTTGATCATGACATACTAAGAATTTTTGTTCCATAGTGTTGTTTCCTAAGTGTAGAGGTAAGATAATCTCTCCTATACACTTGGTGATCTTTCCTCCTATTCTAATCAGTTGTGCCTTAGATGGGCGTAATTCCTCCTTGAGTTCTTGAGTCAATGAAAATTTGATGCAGCTTATAGCGGCTCCTGTGTCAATGAGAGCATCCACTAAGTGGTACTCTGTTTTTGCAGCTCCCAAATTCAAATATGGTTGTGTCCTCTGTTGACCTAGGTTTTTAGTGGCTCTAAAATTAGCCATTGGGATGAGTTCCTCTCCTAGTCGATATCTCTCATCTCTCTCTCTCTCATCCACTCTTACCGTTTCTTGATTCGTTCTAGTGCTTCTTGTCTGGCTTCCTCTCGTATTCTTTCTTCCTCAAGACGTCTTTTTACCCGTTATCAGTCGTGACATTATTTCTTCAGTCAATGGCTCTAAGTATTTTTTCACTCAACATCCACTGATATAGTTTGGTAATACATCTCCATCTAGAGTTGCTAAGCTGATGGCTCCGCTGGTGGATATGCGATTAATGATTAATGGGCCATATCCCCTTTTCTGCAATTTCTTTGTGTGTTGTTTCAGGGTATATACCAGAACTAAATCTCCTTCCTTCAAATTTTTTTCTTTAACATGAGAATCAAAATATGCCTTCTGTCGCCTTTTAGCAGCATAAATCCCTGCTACTACTTGTAACCTAGTTTCATGTAGCTTCTCTATTTGATCCAATTGAGCTGAGAGTTCATGTCCATTCCACTCATAATTTGTTGCTACTCTGAGAGTGGGTATTAAGAAATCAATTGGCAAAATAGCATTTTGTCCATACACTAAGTTAAAAGGAGTAGTTCATATGGCGGTCTTGTAAGCTACTCTGAATGCCCATAAAGCGTGATGTAATTGTTTATCCCAGTCAGATCTTCCATTGTTCACAATTTTAGTGAGAACTGTGCACAAGAGTTTATTTGAACTTTCGGCTTGTCCATTGGCTTGTGGGTGATAAGGGGTTGATTTCTTATGAATTACCAAGAAATCAGTCAGTAAGGCTTCTATCACTTCATTCACAAAATGCGTACCTCTATCACTCACAATTTCTATTGGTAGTCCGTATCTAGTGAAAACATTCTCGAACAGAAACTTGGTCGTAGTTCTTGCGTCATTTTTCTTGGTTGCTTTGGCTTCAACCCATTTGGTTAGATAGTCTGTGGCTACAATTATGTATTCAACAAGGGATCCTTTAGCTGGTGGGCTAATAGGTCCTCTGAAGTATATTCCCCATTTTGTGAAAGCTCTATCACTCATCATGGGTATTAGTGGCATTTCATCTCTTCTAATAGGATATTTTTTTCGTTGACATGTATCACACCTTTGCACATATGTTGCTGCATCTAAGTGTAAAGTTGACCACCACATTCCTGCAAAGAGAATCATTTTTGTTGTTTTATCTGTAGAGAAATGTCCTCCTGCAGCTCCTATATGTGCCATCTCTAAAACAGCAAGATACTCGTCTTCATGAATGCACATTCGCAAATGATTATCTCTTCCTCGTTTAAAGAGTTGTTTTCCTATAAGAGCATAGTCCTTGCTTTGTTCTACAAGTGCTCGTTTTCTTGCTAAAGTGGCTCCTTCTGGGTACTCTTGGGTCTTTGAGAACTTCACGAGAGGCATGCTCCATCTTGGTGCTACAGTGGAGTAGCATAGAGTGGAGTTCTCTTCTGGATTCCATTCTTGACAGGTTGGGCAGGCTGATACATAGTTATGCGCATCCCTCTGCATGGTTGGCCAATATATGCCCAATCTCCTTAGTGTTTGCCATGTTCCGTTCGCATTTAGATGAGTTTTCCATTGATTTACATGTGCTTTTTGAAGCGACATTTCTTGTTCCTCTTCTTCTACGCATCTCATGAGTAATCCACTTGATTCTTGGTGATGCAGACTTCCAGCAATGATATGAAGGTTTTTAGCCTTCCATAGGTCTTGGGTTCGGTTTGGTGTGATCCCATCTTTAGGCCCATGAGTGAGTATTGGGATCAACTTTTTTGCCCATTCGTATCTGGCAGATCATCTGGTACTCCTATGGGTGGTTCACCATGTGTCATCCTTGATAAGTGATTTGCTCTTATGTGGATATTCCCTTTTTTTACTACTACCTCAAAATCAAATTCCATCAACAATAGAAACCATCGTACTAGTCGTCCTGTATTACAAGGCTTATTGACTAAGTACAGTAGGGCTTGATGATCAATGAAGAATTTGAATTTGTTTGCCAATAAGTAGTGTCGAAACTTTTTTACTCCATACACCATTCCTAGGCCTTCTCTTTTAGCCGTGGTATAATTGTGTTCTGCTTGATTCAATTGTCTACTAGCATAGGCTATAGGGTGATCTAACTTTCCTGTATCTGCTGGTTGAGCTAAGATGCAACCAATGGCAAACTTGGAAGCATCCACGTGAATATGAAATGGCTTATTCCAATTGGGTGCTCGGAGGATTGGTGCTGAACTCAATCGACTCTTTAATTCATTAAAGGCCTTTTCACATTATTTTGTCCAATGAAATTGAGACAATAGTGCATAAAGAGGTCTAGCAATTATGGCATACATGTGTATAAATCTTCGGTAGTATCCGCAATGTCCCATAAATGCTTGGACTTCCTTCGCAGTCTTTGGTCTTGGCAAATCCAAAATCACTTTGATTTTGTCTTCATCAGTTGAAATTCCGTTTTTAGAGACAACATGTCCTAATATTTTTCCTTGTCAAACCATGAAGACACATTTTTCTGGGTTGAGGCATACTCTATATTGTCGACATTTGGCAAAGATCTTTCCTAGTTCAGGGATATGCTCTGATCGTATAGCTGAGTAAGTACATAAATCATCCACGTATACCTCCATACTCTTTCTCAGGAACTCTTTGAATACATGGCACATCAATCTTTGGAAAGTGGCTGGGGCATTGGTTAGGCCGAAAGGCATAACCCTAAAGGCGTACACTCCCCATTCAGTTGCAAAGGCTATTTTATGCTGGTCCTCAGGAGCAATGGCTACCTGATTATAACCTAAAAAGCTGTCCAAAAAAATGTAAACTTCTTTCCCTGCCACTCTTTCCAACAGATGATCCGTGATGGGTAATGGGTAGTTGTCTCTTATGGTAGCAGCATTTACTTTTTTCAGATTCATGCATACTCTTAACTTACCATTCTTTTTCGGTCCAACCACCAAAGGCGACACCCATTCCGTGTGTTCGATCTCATATATGAACCCAACATCTAACAACTTATCTATCTCTTCCTTTATCTTTGCTGAGTAAACATCGTTATATGTGTATGGTCTTTGTTTGGAAGGTTTAGCTTCAGATGTCATAGGGATTCTATGTGCACATATAGAAGGGTCTACTCTTTTTAAATCCTTATATGTCCAGGCAAAGACATCCCTGTATTCCCTTATGAGTCGTATTAACTCTTGTTCTTCCTCCATTGAGACATCCTGTCTTATAAGAGTACATCGTTCTTCTCCTTCCTCTAGGGTTACTACTATTTTCTTGGTCTGTTCTTTATTGTCATATGCTATTCCTGGCTGTGCTTCTCGTTTTGGCATTTGAATAGCAATTCTTCTCTCTTCTACTTCATATTTTTTGAAGTGGGCGGGCACTTCAAATTGGTCTTGAGGCTTGTTTTGTTCATCATTTTTTGCTTTTTCTAATTCAAGCTCCTCTTCCTGTGTTGTTTCTTGATTTATTTCATTAGTTATGACACTTACTTCTTGATTTCCACTTTCTATTTCCATTTGCTCTTGCTCCATTTCAATGCTCTCGTAATCCTCTTTCCATTCTTTTTCAATTACTTCTCCTTCTTCAGCCTCTTGAAGAACTACCACATATAGACTAACGTCATATCCTTCCTCATCAATGCATTCATTCATGGTTATCACTTCTTCGTTTACACACACATCGAGAGTGGCTAAAATCTCCATCCAACCATGAGGTTCAAATTCTTCACCTAGGAATATTTGAGGCATATGGGCTGGATCTTGTACTGATCTAGCAACTCCTTGCCTTTGCTGCCATCCTTTCCTCCTATCCTCTTCCTTTTTCGCAGTTTGGCATATCCATAGATGAGTGTCTTCATTCATCCACGATTGGTCACTTGAACCTATACTAGGAATTGACTGATTATCTTCTTCCTTATGAATCTGATTCCATTGTAAGGGGGGAACATCTTGATATGTATATGTTGAGGGTTCGAGGTTCAACACAACATCAAATTAAAGAACAAACAGAAATACTTGTTTTCCTATTGGCACTACTCTACATACGCAGAGATTTTCCACCGAAAATTGCATTTAGTTATCCACCGGAATTTCACCGAAATGTTTCGTTCCGGTGCCTTTACTGTGTCAGATTTACTCTGTCACTTGTTCAGATACCACCTTCCAAGATTTCTAGCTTCTTACACACTCACAGTCATATGAATTACGTTACGCCTCTGTGTAAACTACTTGAATCTCTCATTAAACTTAACAGAGAAGATTTGAAGAAATATAGAGAAGAACTACTGTTTTGTAAAACATCTGCTGTTCATTTCCTTGGTAAACATAAGTATCGTGAATACAGATTTTTACATGTATAAGAACTTCATAGATTTCATACTGGAGCATTCATCACAAAGTTACATCAGATACGAAAGTCATAGTCATTTCTGTGAAGACAGACTTTCTCCGGTCCTCCCAAATCCTTGTCAGGAGAACTTCTTCTTTTCCACTGTAGTGACGCTGCTTCCTCTCATCAAGTCTGCTTCTCTTCTCAGGACTTCTACCTCCTTCTTGCGGTGGTTGCACTCTCTCTTCTCGTGACTTCTTTTTTCTTACGGTTTTTCACGAACTCCTGTCTAGTAACTTCTCCCTTTACTTGCGACGTGTCCTTTTTAATCTCATCGTAGCCGTCTTTTTCTTTTTCTTTTTATTTTATTTTATCAAATCTCCCTGCCTTCAACACCTGGCACAGCCCGGTGGGTAATTTTGTCAAAATTAGACTCGAATTTGACAATCCCTTGATCATATAAGATTATCTCCCGTGACTGTTTGGAAATCTGCTCTTCTTTCGCCCTAATCTTCTCATTCTGCAAATTATCAACATCTTCCACTACACCATCCTGCTTTTCTCGAAAATCTGCATCAAATATTTCCACCTTTTCTTATAATTTCCTTTTCAACAATTGTTCCCGCAATTCTGCAATTATCTGTATCTGCTCCTCGATCTGCCTCTCTTGCTTTGAAATTATACCTACTAAATCTTTTTCATGTTTTGAAACAAAACATGTCTGCACCTGTTCATACTGAAAACTTAAACATACCGAGCCACCTATTTTGGAAAACATTCCAAATATCCTGAACATATTTATTCAGTTGTTGCTTCAATAAGATTATATCCAACTTCGTCATCAACGTAGCCTCTAACTCCACATCTTGCTCTTTTAATATCTGCTTCTCTAATTCCTGCAAGACTTGTAATCGCGATTGAATAACTACCTGTTCCATCTGTAAAGTAGCATTTAACACTGAAAAATCCATCATTTCTTTTTGAATCTGCGCTTGCAAATACTTCTGCCATTCTTCATAATCATGCATAGACTTCTTCGCACTAGACTATTATATCGCATATTGCAACTTATCATTCTGCAATTCCTCCAACATACATACCTTTTTATCCAATGCTTCCTGAAGTTTGTTAGTCTTCTCCTGCAAAGACTGATAATCATTCTCATTAATAAATACTTTTTTCTGTTCATGCCAAAACAATTTTTCCTCTTGAAAAACTAAAAAGTCCGAAACTTCCTGCAACCTCTTCTTCATGCCAAGCACATTATAATCTAAAGTATTAACATCCTTCAAAATTTTTTCATCCACTGCTTGTAATTGTTCCTCCACTTTTCTTTTTCTAGACAATCTAAAAACAGTTCCGAATGCTTTCGGATGCTCTACACTATCTTGCACCTGCAACAAAATATCTTCCTATATTCCTGTTTCTCGTATATCAGGTTGAACAATCTGACTAGCCGATTCCTTCTCTTGTGCAATATAACCAGCACGAAGAAGATCTTCAGACGTCTCTGAAGGTCTATCCATTACCTCTTTCGCTTCTAACTGGTCCTGCTCTCGACTCATCACTTGATGACCACAAAAATTGATCTCCTTAGGCCACACGATCCTCTAACCTTTGACTAACTGCACAAACTCGAATAAGGCAGCTAAATATGCTGATAATCGACTATTGGTTTGCGTTTTACGCCTATCACCGACGAAGATCTCAATATGTAGTTGATCATACACCCAATGGGCCCAACTTACTCTTCCACCTGCCTCTGCATAGGCCAGAGGTGCAAAATTTTCCCTGGACATAGAATCATATTTAATGATAAAACATAATCTTTACAAATACCATTTTAGTTGCTCCCTTCGAATATAGCTTGCATTCTTCATCATATAGTACTTCCGTCTGCCTTCTCGGGGTCCAAAGTCTTTCTTCAAAGCTTCCTCCGAACATTTTGGAATGACTGTATCCTCGTATATAGGCAATTGAAATACTTCTGCAAGTAATTCCGGTGAAAATTTTACCTGACATGATAACTGACCCTTCATCTTTCGCATGATTTCCAGCTGGCCCTTTGCCTCATAATTGCATCTCCAGCGCTCCCATGGCAACATAGCGAACTGTAATAATCCAATCCCTCTGAGCCAATTCTCATTCAGAGCAGACTATGTATCCACTTCGACTTTAAAATCTGTGAATGACCCCATAAGCGTTCGCACACCCTTAGTCGTTGTAGATGGTGTTGATATCTCATCTTCATCCTCCTGCAACGAGCTATCACTCTCCTCCGTTGTTGTATCTTCCTTTTGCACTACCACTTCTCTCTTCCTCATAAACCCTCTCATGACTCCTACTTCAAGCACTAATACAGAAGACGCAGGAAAAAGTGTTATCCTGGAAACCTTTAAGTAGAACCGAAAATATTCTTTCCACAAGTGCGTCTGCTTGAACTTCCACTTACTGTAATGATGATCGTACTTACGCACGTAACACTTCATGCGACTCAATAATATTGTAGCATGGATTATCATAAAAATCATCCACAATCGATTGCCCCACATATCAATAATCCACTTAACAAATCTTCTACGCGTGCTAGAATAATCATGGAACAGAACAAACATTCGTACTTCAAGAATACGATATTGATGTTTAAATTCCTCAACACTACATCTTATGATGCAAAAGCTTCCAATCATACAATTCTGACAAATTGTACTTTGCAAGATAATCATTGGTCGAACACTAGCTTTCTTTTCATATTCCCCTCGATGCCGCTGCTGCTTCTAGAGTTGCTGACTCGGAATACGAAGTATACTGATTTCTAACATATTATTACTTACAAACCAAGAATATTCCTTAGTTTGTATACCCTGATTTAACAATACTGCATCATCCATCATTGGTCCTGAGCTAACTCGAAACTCACCGTTGACCTGCAACTGTAAACCTATTTTCCATTGTAATCGTAAAAAATTACTTAATGTACTTTTAGACCAACACGAGGTCAAAAAACATTGTACCATTGATAAAAATGCAGAGAAATAAACTCTTTTACTGTGATGATCACAAACATTGCTGAAGTGTTGTTCTGGATTATAAACAACTTGCACCATATTAGCAGATAACCAGTCCAAATGTGGCGGCTTCCCTTGAAATAATTTCAGCCTAAATCCATTTATTGGCTTGTCCATCCATGTGCCAAACACATCTGCCACTCGAAAAGTGCCTTGACCCAAATCTTGCACAATCTAGTATGGGCCCTTGTATCTCAATGTAAGCTTTCCTGGATGGGGTCCTAGCTTAGAATTATACACCATCACCCAATCACCTTCTTTAAATAACTTAAACTTCACATTCCTATTTACCCAAGCTTGTCGCCGCTTTTGAATCACCTCTGTAATATATGCACTTATCAAACGATCCTCCTCAATCTGTAAAAGGTATTTACTCCTGTGTTTAACCGATAACTCCGGTGACATCTTCTCTGCCGTAATCTGCAAACTAGGAACTACAAACTCCATAGGTACTACTGCCTCCATTCCATATACCAATCGGAAAGGTGTCATACCTGTTGTCACTTTAAATGCTGTTCTGAATGACCATAAAGCCGAATCAAGAAACAAATCCCAATTTTTTTGATTTTCATGCACTAACTTTTTAAGAATAGGCATTAGAGTTTTATTCATACCTTCTGCCTGCCCATTCGCTTGAGGATGATAAGCTGTAGTCTTTTTATGCATGATCAAATGAATCTTTGTTAATTCTGAGATCACCTCATTCAAAAAATGAGTACCTCGGTCACTCACTAACTCAATCGGACACCCAAACCTGGTCATAATATTACGATAAAGAAATTTTGCCACACTTGCTGCCTTATTATCTTTCAATGCCACTGCCTCCACCCATTTTGTACAATAGTCAGTTGCCACCAATATGTATCTATTACCGCGCTGAGTGGTAGGTTTAATAGGCGCCACAAAATCCATGCCCCATTTTTGGAAAGGATCCAATGGTAGTACCGGATGATCAATCATCCGGTCAGAGTTATTAGGTTGGCCTAACCTTTGGCAAATCACACATCCTTTGGCATACTCATGCGCATGTTTAAACACCGTTGGCCACCACAACCCAGCTTGTAATACTTTCTTTCCTGTAATATCACCTGACAAATGACCTCCTGCAGAACCGAAATGTGCTTCTGTAAAACAGCTAATTGTTCATAGTCTGGTACACATCTCCTGATAACCTGATCCACGCCCTTCTTGTATAATGCCCCTGCTATGACCAAATACGGCCTACTTTTAAGGGCAAACTTCCTCCTCTGATCAGGTGTAAAGTATTGTGGTAATGCACCCTCCGTCAAGAAAATTAATAACTGCTCATACCACGAATCTGCCTCCACTACGAGCGCCGTAAACAACTCAGCATCCGGAAATACATCAAGTGCACCGGTGGGTGTTTCGCCTGATTCCAATCGACTAAAATAATCTGCCATCACATGCTCTTTCCCTGGAGTATGCACAATCACAAAATCAAATTCCTGTAACAAAAGCATACACCTAGCTAATCGGCCTGTTAATAAGGGCTTCTTGATTAAGTAAACCAAAGCCTGATGATCCACATGAGAAACAACTTTATTGCCCAACAAATAATGTCAAAACTTGTTAAGGGCATATACCATCGCCAAAGCTTCTCTTTCTGTCACCAGATAATTTCTTTCAGCCGCAGCCAATACCCTACTACCATAATAGACAGGTCTATACCATCCTTTGTCTTTCTACTACATCAAAACTGCTCCTACGGCCACATCCGATGCATCCACAAATATGTGAAAAGGTACTGACCAATCAGGAGGTTGTAATATGGGTGCTACCGATACCATCTTTTTTAACAACTGAAATGCTTTCTCTTGAGCATCAGCCCACATAAACGGAACATCCTTCTTGGTCAAATGCGTTAGTGGTAAGGAAATGTTTGCTAAATATCTTAAATATCTGGAATGCCACTTGATTTGACCCACAAACCGCATTACTTCTTTTACATTAGTCGGTGCTTTAGATGTACATATAGCTTCAATTTTCTTAATAATATCAATAGCCATTCCTGCTTGTGATATAACATGGCCCAATAAAATACCACTTTTGACTGCAATCACACTTTTAAATGGATTCAATACCATCCTAAACTGCCAACATCTTTCAAAACATGCTTTCAGGTGTAGTAAGTGCTTAATCATTTCACCAAAAACCGAAAAATCATCGATAAATACCTGCATAAAGTCCTATAGATAAGGTTCAAACACCTTATGGGCCACATAATTGAATGATGGTGGTCCATTCTTCAAGCCAAAACTCATGACCGTAAACACATAAGCTCCAAATTCTGTAATAAATGTTGTTTTGTGCTGATCCTCCTCAGCCACACTAATCTGATTATAACCAAAAAATCCATCCAAAAAACTATACATTTCATGGCGTGCGACCGTATCCAACAATGCATCACAAAACGGCATAGGAAACGGGTCTGTAATAGTTGTCGCATTTAACTTTCTATAATCAACACAAATTCGGAGCTTCCCATTCTTTTTAGGGACCACTATGATAGGAGATAGCCAAGTGACCTGATTCACCGGTTTGATAAATCCAACTGCCAACAATTTATCAATCTCTTCCTTCACTTGTTTAGCAAAGTTAGGATTCATTCTATATCTTTGCTGCGCAAAAGGTACTGCATCCGCCTTCAAATTAATCCTGTGTTGATGCAACTGCGGATCTATGCCTTTTACTTGAGTATAATCCCAAGCAAACACATCTACATACTCTTTAAGCAGACAAATAAGATCCTCCTTAAACTGTCCTTCCAATGTTTTACCAATCCGCACCATCTTGGGTTCAGCTTCTGTCCCTAAATTAACCTCTTGAAGCTCCTCCTCCTTCACCTGCATAGAACCTGCATATTTCTGATCGTACATCCTTTCCACCTGCGTAATTATCTCTTCCTCCTAGTGTTCCATCTGCTGCTGCACCGGAATGTCCATACGTTGGTCAAACATCTTTTGTAAATAGGCACCTGCCACCTGTTCACCCGGAACTGGCTCTTCTACTTTCAACCCACCACTATAATCCTTACTTAATACTCCTTCAACATCGACTTCTAATACCGGCACCACCGTTGGGTTAGCTTGCAAAAACTTTTCCTCTTCATCATCTTCAATCTCATCCGCCAAGTTAATGGTCTGAGCCATAAGTGGTTTTTCCTGTACCGACATATTTTTTCGTCCACGCATAGGAATCGTCACCTGCTTTTACCCTTGGTAATCATTACTACATTCAAGCCCCAATCCTGCTTGACTTTCGCGAGCCGAAACCAAGGTCTCCCCAACAACATCTCATACGGATATGCGGACTCAGACATTCGGATGACCACAAAATTAACCATAAATGTCATGCCAGAAATAATAATTTGTTGTTGCTTTAAAATGCCAACTGGCTGTACTCGTGTTTGATCCGCCATTTTTACCTGAAACGGTGCTGGAGCCAATACCCCTCTTCCCATTTCAATGAAAATATGCTTAGGTAATATGTTTACTCCTGATCCTCCATCAAGTAACACTTCTGCAAATCGCCGGTGGTTGTACTGCACCTGAATGACTGGTACTACAAAATCCACGTATGCTAGATCAATACTGTTAGCCGAGATAGAAGGGATCGATCTAACTTCGGGCTCTACATGATACCCAAGTAGATTTTTCAACAATTTCTCTCGAAACACCGGTACCAATGATAACAGTCGATCCAAGGACAACTGTATCGGGGCGCTAATGATTTCATCAAACCAATCATTTGCCAAGCTTTGCTGATCTAGTGCCTTATCCCGCTCCCTGATGGGAGGTATAAATTTCACACCCTGTTGTTGCTCAGTCTGACCTCCACCCATCGCCTGATTAGAAGACTCATCTCGAACCTGCTTCAAAACCTTGTCTCGAATTCGTCTTTGTTCCTGCCAATCAATAGGGCCTTTATTCCTTGATCTTGTCACTGCCAACACTTCGACTTCTTTACCTTTCCCACATTGTTTACAATCACACTGCCATTGGTTAGTCTTCTCAACGTGCATTCGGTCAGAAGTACCGGGTGCATCATGGGCTCTATCCGTTTGCTCTGGCCATTTTATCAGCATTGCATTCGCCTGAGCCGCCTGCTGCCCCTGTTGTTGATGTTGTCCCTGTTGATTATGCTGATTATACCGAATGACAGGTATACCTCTTTCTTCACGATGCTTTACCCACAAAGGACAGTTCGGCCCTATCCAATGATCAGGAGCTGAACAATACCCACAAGGCATTACCCTTGGTGGTCGACCTTGGTGATTGCCTTGCTGGTTATTCCCTTGCTGATCTCTCCATGGGGGTCTCCCTTGCTGCTGTCTCGGAAAATTACCTCGCCCTGGGATGGGAATAGCTTGATTGGCCGCTACGTCATTTAAATTTCTATTGTCTTGCCGAGAACTTTGCCCTCTATGCTTAGGGTTATACCAACACTGAGTTGTTGTATGTCCCTCTTTGTCACAGATATCACAAAATCGTTTCTCCTTTGGAGCTAGTATAGAATATCCATGTCTCTTTAACTTATTAATCCATTCCTCCTCTTTACTGTGCTTAGCTTTATGCTTACGATGCTTTGTCTTTACTATTACATCATCATAGTCATCAGTGTCAGAATCACTGGAACTCTTGCCCGACTCCGTAGCTGAATCCGGTTCAACCTCTGAACCAAAATTAGACTGCTTCTTTTTGGCTCGTCCAAACCTTCTTTCAACCCGCGCTGCTGCTAATACTAACACATCAAAACCATTTGCAATGTCCACATTGGCCATCGCATGTCTTATTGTGCTCCTTAATCCTTTCAAAAAAAAATCCTGCCAACATCTCATCAGTAGGTCGTTCATTACCTTGCAACCTTTCCATTAAAGTCCGGAACTTTTGAGCATAGTCTTCCACTAGCATGGTCTTTTGTCTAATAGCCCTCAACTTCCTTAATACATCGGAAGGCGTCTTTTCTTTTCTAAATCGTTGCAAGAATGTTATTTTTAAATCATCATATGTGGCAAAATGAGCAATGCCATATTGACTGAACCAGCTCATAGCTCGTCCTTCCAACGTGGCTGCAAACTGTTGAAGTTTAATATCATCATCGTACATGGCTGGATATCCATTCACTGTCCATTTTATTTCGAATTGAGCCACATGGCAATCAGCATCTTCCTTAGAGGTTTCACTGAAATGAGCGGCTTTGACTTTAGGATTAGGAGGTGGTTGAGCCATTGGCTGTGGTTGAGGTGTGCGCCTAGTTTTTTGACCGGTCGCCCCTGCAAGTGGATCGAACTGGAGTCGTCTTCTTACCCCTACAGTTGCTTCTGTGAGGAATAACGCTCCAAGTATGCCGCCCACTAACCTTACCTCTACTGCACCTGTTTCCCCCTGTTCCTCGTCAGTGCCCAAAGCTTCCTGCTCCTCAGCCTCGTACCACTCATAAAAATCTGAAGATGTCTCCACGTTCGCTGCTCTTGCCTGTGCCCTTGTAAAATATACTTTACCAAAACGGTTGCGCCTGCCCCTCATGCATTTCTTGAGGCTGTGTCAGCCGTACAGTAGGATCGCCAATTGTGTTGAGGGTTCAAGGTTCAACACAACATCAAATTAAAGAACAAACATAAATACTTGTTTTCCTATTGGCATTGCTCTATATACGCAAAGATTTTCCACCGAAAATTGCATTTAGTTATCCACCAGAATTTCACCGAAATGTTTCGTTCTGGTGCCTTCTACTGTGTCAGATTTACTCTATCACTTGTTCAGATACCACCTTCCAAGATTTCTAGCTTCTTACACACTCACAGTCATATGAATTACGTTACGCCTCTGTGTAGACTACTTGAATCTCTCATTAAACTTAACAGAGAAGATTTGAAGAAATACAGAGAAGAACTATTGTTTTGTAAAACATCTGCTGTTCATTTCCTAGGTAAACATAAGTATCGCGAATACAGATTTTTACATGTATAAGAACTTCATAGATTTCATACTGGAGCATTCCTCACAAAGTTAGATCAGATACGAAAGTCATAGTCATTTCTGTGAAGATAGAATTTCTTCGGTCCTCCCAAATCCTTGTCACGAGAACTTCTTCTTTTCCACTGTAGTGACGCTGCTTCCTCTCATCAAGTCTGCTTCTCTTCTCAGGACTTCTATCTCCTTCTTGCGGTGGTTGCTCTCTCTCTTCTCGTGACTTCTTTTTTCTTACAGTTTTTCACGAACTCCTGTCTTGTAACTTCTCCCTTTACTTGCAACGTGTCCTTTTTAATCTCATCGTAGCCGTCTTTTTCTTTTTCTTTTTATTTTATTTTATCAGATCTCCCTGCCTTCAACAGTATATGTGTGGAGATTTATTCTCGTGGTGGTTCCTTCATGCTATAGGTATACAGCGTCTTTTCCCCAATCTTGCACTACCTTTAGTTGTCTCATGAAAGGTCTTCCAAGTATCATTTCATAATTGCTTGGCCTTTCAAATTGACATATCGCTAAGGTGTGCTCGAATTCAGCTCCGCAAGTGGTAAAACCTACCCGTTCCAATAATCCCAAGGGTCTTTCAGTGTGTCCATCTGCCATTTGTATCTTCATGCGTGTTGGTCTTAGAGCTGGTTTTCCCCATTTATCCCAAATTTCTCTAGTAGCAATTCCTACTCCAGCTCCAGAATCTAAGATGGATTTAGTTGTGTAACCTCTATAGGTAATTGGAAGGCACGTGTTTCATTCATCTCCCTCACTAAAATCTCCAACCTTATCGATTGGGATTTTTACTGTGTTCACTTCATCAGACATCTCCTTCTCTTCTGCCTTGATCTCCAATTGACTAGTTAATTTCTCCTTCAAATGTGGTTTGACCTTTAACAGTTCTTCCAATGTCAGAGTGCAAGGGATTTTTACCTTTCTAAGGTGTTGTATGATATCCGATGTTTGGACAGATGGGTTGAGTTCCTTTTTTCTCATTGAGGGAATGCGGTATAATTCTGAATTATGTTCGTACTCTCCTGTGTAATTTGGCAAAACCTTTACACTATCATTTTCTTTGTTACTTGGATCAATTGGTATTATTTCTTCTGAATTCAGTTCAGGTATGGAGTCTTCAATTTCACCTTCTGCTTCTAGCTCCTCAAAGGGTGGTTCTATTCCTTCCCTTTTTTCCTTCGGTCTTCTTGGACTCTTGCCCACAAGTCTTTAGGCCATTCCCCTTCTACTTCGGGAATAATGGACCCTTCCCTTTTATCCTCACAGTGATTTTCATTGTGTATCTCACCTTCTTTGGTTTTCTTAGGGTCATTAAGGATGACACACTCTTGGAATTCTTTTTCCGGAATTCGTGAATTGGGTAATTGAAGAACAGGTTTTTCTAAGGTCTACTGAGCCACTTCAATTAATTTTTTGCATATCTCCAACCTTTCTTTCTCTAGGTCACCTCTAGGATATTCTCTTTCATGTTGTTCAATGGTAGGTCCTGCTCTTATTCGTGCTTTGTACGCCTGAATCCACATGGCTAATTCTTCAGGCATGGGATTTGCTAAAACTGATCCTACCTCTTCTTTTTTTGACTTTCCTTTCCAAATTTCTTCTTCCTCTTCTTGTTTCTCTTTTGGATTTTGTTCACTCTTTTCATTTTCCTTCTTTTGTTGTAGTTTCTTTTCCTTCATCCTATCTCTACGGTTCTTCCATCTCTGTGTTCGTTTACTTGTAACACTTTTCTCAGGCTCTTCCGAGTCTTCAACTAGTTGAGGTGTAGGTATTTTCATTTCTATGTCACCTTGATCATTTTCCTCAGTTTTGTCTAGGGTCTCTCTAGCTTTGGCTCTAGTTATTGCTTTCAATGGTACAGTGTACTTCTTATCGCTTCCTGATGATTCTATCACTTCTATCACGTTAATCTGCACGTTAGAGTTAACTTTGTTGGGGTTCTTGGGGCAATCTCTGAAAAGGTGTTCTTTACCACAATCACTACAGTATCCTTCCCAAACTCGTTGTGGTGGTGGTGGGTTTGGTAGTGTACATTCTCTGATATAATGATCACCTCCGCATCTATAACATGGTCCTCTAGGTACAGGCGGTTTGTTCATAGGTCGGGGGGGTATGGATGCCCTAGGGGTTGTGTACATCAATGACACATAGTCCTGATCATATCCGTAGGAACTATCTGGCACCTCCATGCCATAGGTATATGGTTCGTACATTTGTCCATATTCTATCATAGAGCTCTCATAACTGGGATAGTTTCCTTGACTATGGTCATAAGATGAGTCATATGGTTCATTACTAGGCAATGGTGTGGCTGGGACTATTGCTCTCTCTAGGTTTTCTTCAGGTTGAGCCATTTTCAATGGGACAACATTTTGAGGATGGGGTGGCTATTGTCCTAACACCGGTTGTGGTTGATTGTAACTTTGATAAGCATATGGTCATGGTACGGGTGCCTGCTGCTGATATGTGGGATATCTGAAGGCTTCACCTCCTTGATCTCTCTGAGGGTATCCGTAAGGTCTCATGACAGGTTGTACAGGTCTTGATTGCCTATTGTAAGGACAATTTTCTACGTTGTGATTTGTGTATTTTTGTTCTATGCTGCAATATTGTAGAGGGCCTGGAACGCGTGGTCTATTGTAAGCATAAGCAGGTGGTGAGATTACTCCCCTAGTGCACAAATGAGAGGGATGATCACCTCCACAATGCATACATCTTCTAAGCATGGGCACTCTCATTGGGTTGTTGGGGTAGTTCCTCTGTCCTTGAATGTTCAACTTCTTTGCTACTAAGTCAGCTATTTCCTCTACATTGTTCTTAGGGTTTGATGTGCTGCTGGCTGAATCTTCACTTTTCACACTACTTTGAGGTATTTTCAGATCCTCCGCTAAATTGTCTTCTAGGTCGATACATTCCTTCATGCATTCTTGCAAGGTTTGAACTCTCTTCACGTACACCAGAGATCTTAATGATCCATTCAACAATCCTTCCAAAAATAATGACACCATTTTGTTTTGGGTGGGTCTCTCTTCCACTGGGCACCTATCCACATATTGCTTGAATCTTCTTGCTGCCAATCTCACTGATTCTGTAGGAGCTTGCTTAAAGCTATGAATCAACGACGACAAGTTGTTTTTAATTCCAGACTTAGTGAATTCCTCAATCATTTCTTGAAAGACTTGTTCCATGTTCTGAAAATTATTTGGATCTAATGGTTGGAACCAAGCTAAAGCTGTGTCTGTCAAAGTTAGACCAAAAGATTCATATTGGATCAAGAAATCCTCTACTTGTTTGGCTCTGATTACTTGTTTAAATTTAGCTATATGATTGTACGGTTCACTGGAGCCATCATAGTGATTTCTCATGCATTTGGCCACTTGAATTGGCCTTAATCTTCTTCCTGCTTCAGGCGGTCTAGGAATCACAAGGAAAGCAGGTCTCCCTATCGGTATACCAGGTCCTCTTGCTACAGGTGGTCTAACTGGGACATGAATTCCATTCCTTAGATCAACAGGTGGTTGAGGCCAATAGTTAGGGTTATTTGCAGGCATAGCAAACTGCACATGTGGTCTAACGGGGATTTGATTTTGTTGTGTTTGTCGTGACTGCTGAAATGAATGATTCTGAGAGGTTCCATGTGGGTTTTGTGAAGTAGTGGCTTGATCCTTCGGGGGAAACACTGGAATGTTCTGATATTTCAACCCGGCTCTCTCTGAATCTGTTAAGGGCCAATACCTTCTCTGATTCTTTTCCAAATATGTGATGATGGTGGGGAAGTGAGGATCTTGTAACTCATAAACCGTAACTGGATTAGGGGTTGCTTCCCATATTGAAGAGTGGGCTCTAAGGAGATGCTCCATTCCATTGATCAAATACACATCCATTAAGGAGTCATCTTAGGGAACCAGGTCTCCTCTCCAAACCCTAACAACAGTAGATCTCCCTCTAGGTGTGGTCACTTGCTCTTCATTTCCGTCTTCATTAAGGTTTGGAGCAGTGTTTTCTTCCCCAAGTTCATTGATATTTTCAGGATGTTCTGTAACAACATATTGGATGTCCCTTTTATCCATATACAATCCTCCTGCATACTTAACTGCTGGCCTAGGCACTATGTAAGCATCTGAAGCTTTCCTCAGTCTGGCCACCGATCTGTTTAGACCATCTAGGTAGACAGGTATCTCATGTTGATTGGTGGTCACATATTCTAAAGATGTCCGATATTCTCCCTCAATAATTGACATCATGCCAATCATTGGTACAGTGTTTTGCATATCCTTTGAAGCCATAGGAATTTCTTCTTCTGACTCACTAAAGGTTTCAGAATAATGTGAACGGCTACTTGGTTCGGCTACACTTCCTACAGAAGAGATCACACTTCTTTGGCTTCCTAGGGTTCTCCCAGATCTTAGGTTCATTCACTTTAAAGTTCTATTTAACCTTGCCAACCTCCAACTTCTAGAGTTCTTCACTCAAGGTCAGAATTCTAGAAAAATTTGGCTGGGAAAGGACTGACTATGAAATCTCAAGTCACGATACTTGGCCCAAAAAGTTCACGATACTCGACCTTTCGACAAGACGATAGACGATACTTGGATGAGACGATACACGATAGTTAAAGAACTCGATACACAATATTTGAGCAACACGATACTCGATACACAAGAAACACAATACTCGATATACGATACTTGTTCACACGATACTTGAGATAGCACGATAGACGATACTCGATACTTGTGAAGTATCACGATCAGGGATCAACGATACTCGATACTTGTGAAGTATCGCGATCAAGGATCACATGATACTCGGTACTTGTGAAGTATCGCGATCAGGGATCACACGATACTCAATACTTGTGAAGTATCGCGATCAGGGATCACACGATACTCGATACTTGGTAAGTATCGTGATACTCAACCACAGGAGATCACGATACTTGTCAGGTATCGCAATACTCGACCGCGGGAGAACACGATACTTGACACTTTTCAACTTTTTGCAAGTGTTTTTTTGGATTTTAATTTCATACACATGTGCCTAGAGTGCATCTACCCTCCCCTTTTAGCCTGAATCAGAAAATTACTTCTTCTCTACCCCGGTATGTCCTTCACGATACTTCACGCAGATCGTTTTTTCTGAAATGCTTAATTTATGTTATAAGGATGAGAGAATGATATATGTGCTTACCTTAGGTACTCTCCCTCAACCCTTTAACCACGCTGACTTGCTCTGCGTAGCTCAAACAACCCGGAATTTAGCTCACGATACTCGACAGCAGCCTCTCACGATACTTGTTCAAGAGACAAGTGACTTACAAAATGACATTTTTTGGCTTTTTATACTTTTGAATTTTCCTACTCACTAAAAAAAACAATAAGACAAAGACTGAAAGCTACTCTAATTACTTAACCTACTCCCTTACTCCTCCTACTCTACTCACTCCACTCACTTCCCTAGACTAATAACTCACTACACACACTTCAAGAGTGAGAAGTAGCAAGTGCGGATGAATGTGACTTACCAAAGAAGAGAAAATCACTACTCCTCCTCTTGCTTCAATGCAAAAAGCTACTTACCATCACACGAATGCCTCGGTTTGATTCGACACTCCCCGGCAACGGCGCCAAAAACGTGTGTACCTAAGAACCAACTTAGGGACTTGTGGAGAAAGAGACTATACCTCAATCCCCTCAAGTGCATATAGTGGGGATTCACGCTTTAATTATCAATCCGATGAGTATCAAAACCTAGCCGAGTGTATGAAGACATGCATTCGAATGATGATCAAGGCAAATGAGCTACTTAAAGAGTGCAAACAAGGCAAAGACTGTTCCAAACAAGCTTCAACTGTCAGTCAGGGTGTCACGATACTTGGTGCAGCAGCCAACAGTCAATTCTGACGCTTCTACTTCAAGGTATGAGCAAAATACTAAGTCGTAGGAATGACCTTCCTACACTTCAGCACTTCCTACACTTCACACACACCTTAACTACAACAAACAAGCACTTTCATGGATAGACAACACTTCCTAACACTCTTTCCAAGCAACACACATGCACACAAGCTCACAAAGAAGAAGATACAAAGAGGAGAAGACACAAATTCGAATTTCTGTGCTCTTGATTCTCACAATGGCCAAAAGTCCCCACAAAGAGTCACAAATTGACTTATATACATGTGCCCTAAAAATGGTCCTTTCACACAAGACACCGGCACTTTATTCACTAAAAGGCTAATTTCCTACTAATTTACATGGGTAAGCTACTAATCTTCTGTGGGATGCATCTAGAGGACTCCTCTAGTGCATTTACAACAGAAAATATATTACAGAATGATTATGATACAAAAATAAGGTGTCCAAATCGGAAAAATTTTGGGGCCCTTCTTTTTCTCTGCCTTGTGCTCTCTTTGCTCTACAAAACTTTACTCAAGGCCTTCATACACCAAGTCATGAAGTGTCCTTGAGGGGAAAAGTCCTTGTGGATTATTACAAAATCTTCCTTTGGCAATTTTCCAATGTATTGTGCCAAGGAAGAGCCATGGCCCCGGGAAACATGGTCACCACCACTCCTTGCTGCAAATTTATCCACTTCAATTGTTTCTTGCACATAGACAATCATAAAATTAAATAGATACATCTTGTATGAATATGAGACAACCATAAATGTCAGTAGAGACTTACATCTTGAAGCCTATCTTCATCCTCTCCTCTTCCCATTGCATCTAGTGGAATTGATGAATGGGCCATGCCACTTTGCTCTACAACAGGGGATGTTGGAATCTTCTTCTCCAAAATTCTTTCCCTTGCTGTGGCCAGATCTTCTTTAGTGGCATCTTGGTTGGCATGGCTCAAAATCTCTTCACACACAAATGCAATGGTGTCCGCAAGTGAATCACCAAGTGGAATTGTTGCCTTTTCGATAATGTCAAAAGTGTTGTCCATGGGAACATCCGAGGTTGAGCAGAAAAAATACTAAGGCATTCGTCGAGGCGTAGACCGAATGCCTTCTCAATATCATGCAGGAACAAAAATTCCTCTCCATCGACAAGTACAACTGAAAAAATTTCCATCACTACCTCTGGTAGAGTGGGTTCCATGGGGTCTAAGTTGGAGGGTGGACTCTTTTGTGTACTAGCTTCCTTTAATTTGTCCACTACTCCTTGAGGAAGTTCCTGGAAATTTTTTTGACTCTCTTCTAATAAGTTGAGAGCTTCTGTCTGGGGTTCCTTCTTATCATCTACAAAACCCCCAGTAACAAGATGGGGTAGGTCCATGGGTGAAGGTTCGAGCTCCTCATTGACAAAAAAGATGGTTGTTGCTATGTAGGAAAGATATTTTCTTCCCATTTTCCTGTTCTTATTTAATTGTTTAATTAAGGGCATTGTGTCATCTAACAGGTGCCCTGAAGCCTCAGCAATAGCCATGAAATGCTTTAAGCGCTTCGCAAATGCCTCATCTCCTTTATGAATGTAAAAAAGCAGGTCACAGGGGACCCATTTACACTCATATGCTGGAATATATATGGCATATCTTAATATATAGAATTCCACAAAATCTATGATCTCATCGATCATTTGCATAACCTATGGTCTTATACAACCCACAACATAAAATTCTAGAAGCAATAATGATGTCACCATTTCAAAGATCGTGAACTGTACATCTTTCATCAATAAAATTCACAATCAAGCTGATCTTGGCTAATGCTGAAACTGATAATAGATTTTTCTTGATCCTTGACACAAATAAAGCATCCGAAAATGTAAAAGGACTACCATCAACACTAGTCAGAATGCTCTTGCCAACTCCCATAATAGGATAAGAGGAGTTGTTGGCACATGTGAGAGTATCCCCTATAGGGGTAGGCTCAAGTGAAGTGAAGAAACTATGCTACAAGGTAATATATTTGGTTGCCCCACTAAAAAAGTACCAAAAATCTGAGTCTACTGCAAACATACACACTTCATGAGCAGATGGTTCATAACTACACATAGTAGTAAATGCCCATTCTTCATTCTATTAAAGATTTGCTAACTTTCATTTGGATGTAGAGGCCTCTGCAACAACCATTTGAGCCTCTTTTTTCTTTGCCTCTTTTGTAGCCAATTTTGTACAAATCTTTATGAAATGATCATTTCCTTTATAGTATTTGCCAAACAATTTCTGCTTTTCTCATCTTTGTCATCCTTTTTTGATGCACATAATTTGCAGTTTTTTGCTTACTAGTAGATAAGCTTCATTTACCTTTGTCCTTCTGATTAGCTAGGAAAGCTTGATCTACAACATGCATAATGGACATGTTCTGCCTAGACTGATCTTTTTACAATAGAACAGAGACTAACTCCTCAAATGTTAAGGCATTTGGATTGCCTTTCATCATCAATCAAAGAGTAGAAGCAAAACTTTGATATGAATCTAGAAGATCATTCAGAACAATCTACACAAGTGAATTGTTTGGCAAGACTGCATCAATGCAAATCAACTGCTCCTTCAAATCTTTGATCTTTGTCAAAAAACTATCCATCGAATCTCCTTCATTTGTGTGCTCATCTCCAATTGCTTTTAGAGGTAAGCAACACGAGCCTCATTCCTTGCCTATTATAAAGTGGTAAGTGTATCTCAAGCATCCTTTGCTATTTTGCAGGAGGGAATGTGAGGAATAATGCCATGTTTCACAAACAAGGCTATCAATGCACGTGCCTGAGCATCTCTACCATCCCAACAAAGTTGCTTTGTAATAGGTGCAATAGGAACTGCACCACAAACAAGAACATGAAGAACATCATCTTCAACACCATCTGCATCACCTTCAGTAGCTGTATTTGCAGTTGTAGTAGGAATGTTTTCAACACCCTGCACAATATTCCACATTCCTTTTGCAACCAATACAACACACATCATATGCCCATAATGGGTAATTGGTACCATCCAACTTATCCTCAAGAGCCAACATATGGAATACATCACTACTTTCAGCCATGGCCACTGACTTAAATACCCTGATGCAGAAAAATGATTGTATTCCAAATATACTTCGAGATGCTTATATTGGTGAATAGAAACTTGTATATATGCTTGGCACAAAAAGATGAAATTTCCTGCACAAGTGTTGTGATAGTGCATTTGGAGGCCAAAACAAGTTGAGATCATAATTTTGACACCACAAAGCAAAGCAGTTTGAACTCCTAATTTCCTTGAGTATGGTCACCATTTTTTGTGCAATTCTGAGACTATGACTAGAGGGGTGTTGATGACACCCTAGATGAAATGATTGTTGGTGCAAAGTGCAAGCCTACACATTTAGCTAGAAGATTCATGAACAATTGAAGCTCCATGGACACCATTGCTAGGAGAATTTTATCCTTTACATTTGTAAAACTTATTTTTTAAACTTGGAAGAATTTTTGTAACTCTCAACAAACTCGTGGAGTTTATTAGTTGAGAAGTCATGACTTTACGTTAGAGAGAATAACTCCTAGATTGGTGGATTACTTTTTAGAGAGAGCCAAAAATTGAATTCAAATTCAAAATTGAATGTAGCACTTATAAAAGTGGCTTGAAAAAATTCATAGGTAGAAGTCTAACTTCCCGAGTTCTCCATTGCCATTTTGTAAGAGAGTGAGGTCTACATTGTAGCCTACACTAGTCACTATCATTAGGCTATGATTTTCAGTCTATGATCATGTGCAAAACTGTTCATTAATTCAATAGATCTACATTACTCATCTATGATCTCTCTGTTATAGTCATTCATAACTGTCCACTTGTACTGCTCATATCTCAGTCATTTCTCCACCATTTTGAATGTTCTATAGCTTTTTGGAATCAGCTCCAAGTTATCTATGTGCTCACAAATTTTGAATGAAATCCATTCAGCCAAGTTGGAGAAAAGCCGGTTGAAACACTCACTGATCAAACTCTCCAGAGGTCCTAAAAAATCGGGGGTAATATTTTGATTGCTAAATTGATTGCTCTAATTATAGTGTATCATTTCAAGTGATTCGACTTGGAATCATTAGATTACTCAGCTAATATGATACATCTAAAAGGAATGTTTCTAATTCCTATTGTACTGGAAGCACTGAGCATAACAAGCAACAAGTGTGTGAACAAAAATAGAAGGTTTTTATTAATCCTTCAACTTTGAAGTAGTCTGTTTTGATTCAATCATTTCTCACATCATTTCCAAAGTACATAGGCACTTGTATAGTTTCATTGGAAAGCTACGAGGGCCCACAACTTAAGTCTGAAGCTACAAGGGACTGGTACAAAGCAAGATTTGGCAGTACCTACTCATTTCTTGGGGTGTCCATCCATCTATCCCAACAGTGGTATCAGATCAAAGACGTTAAGGTAAAATGGGAGATGGTTTTCCTTCTTTCATTGATAAATTGGATAGGAACAGCTACCAAGCATGGTCCTTGAGGATGAAGACATACTTGCAAGGAAGGAGCCTATATGGATAAATCTCAAGAGATGAGGAGAAGCCCATATTCAGAAGCAAAGGACAACCTACAAGAGATGAGCATGAAAGACTCAACACATGGTATGCCAAGGATGCATTAGCAAGGTCTTACTTACTTAACTCAATCTCTGATTTTCTTCTTCCACATATTAGGAACTGTAAGACATCCCAAGAGACTTGGGAAACATTGTCTTCATATTTCTCTTCCAACACAAGGGCTAGGAAGAATCAATTGTGGATTGAGTTTACCACCCAAAGAAAGCAACCCAAGCAAGGCATCTCAGAGTATGTGACCAAATTCAAAGATGTAGGTGATCAATTGGCAAGCATAGGAGAAGAAATTGAAGAAGAGAAGATTGTAAGACAAGTAATCAATGGTATTAAAGCTGATGACAAATGGGAGAGCTTCACAACTGCCATGAACTTGTACATGGACATGGAGATTCCAGACCTTACCACACTCATGGGGCAATTATTTACCCATGAAGCCAAGCTCAACAAGAATGGTGATTCATCAAGAGGTAATAGCTCTTTTGCCCTATACATTGATAAAAATAAGTCCAAAGAGAAAGGGAAGAACAAGAAGGTAGAAGATGAAGGAACTATCTCCCAAGCCAACTATGCAGGGAGAGGTAGAACCTCAAGAGGAAGGGGCACATGAGGTAAGCCAAGTAGGGGGAGACATTATAACTCCTCACCATGTAATATTTGTGGACTGTCAAATCATACTACAGATGAGTGTTACAGGAACTTCAAGAATAAGAGAGGTACATGATATCAAAGAGGTGGATACACAAAATCAAGACGAAGATTCAATCACCATCAAGGATACAATAACAATTACAACAACAACTATAATAGCAACTACCAAGGAGGCTACAAATCAAGGATGGATTACAACAACTACAAAGAGGAGCAAGAAGATTCTCTTTTGATTATGAATATGACATCAAAACCAGGTATAAATGATGACCATCTCTTCTACATTGACTCAGGATGCTCAAATCATGTGGCGTGCAATGTAGCTCTTCTCTCTGACCTTGAGGAACCAAAGGGTAAGCATCAGGGACAAACAGGTGATGAAACTAAGCACTCAGTAATTAAAGTATGGAATGTTAAGACCTCAGATGGAATTAAAAATCTATTGAGTAGGGTTCTATATATACCTACAATTACCAAGAATTTGATGAGTGTTGGACAGATTGCAGAGAAAACAGGTAGACTATTCACTTTTGAACTTGAAGATACAAGGAATATTGCACTCTATAGCCACAAAGATCAAACACTTTCAGAGCTTGAAATCTGGCATAAGAGATTAGGGCATGTTGGTGAGAGAACTTTAAAACAGATATGTAAAGATCAATGTGTGCTTGGGATACCTAATGTATCCAAGCAACACATGATTTATAAATGTGGTGCTTGTCAGTTTGGAAAATCTCATAGGTTACCCTTCTCAAGGAAAGGCTACATGCATGAGGACTACCTAGAGCTTGTTCATACTGATGTATGGGGACCAAGTAAGGATCCCTCACTTTCTTGATCAAGGTATTATGTATCTTTCATTGATGATTACAGTAGGTGGTCTGTATTGTACTTTCTGCAGCACAAAGATGAAGTATTTAGTTGCTTTAAAAAGTATCTTGCACTTGTTGAAAATCAAACAGGGAGAAACCTAAAGAGATTAAGGTCAGATGGAGGAGGTTAGTACTTCTCAAATGAGTTTGATGCATTCTTGCAGGACAGAGGAATCAAGAGAGAAATTACAACAAGGTATAGACCTGAGCAAAATGGGGTGGCAGAAAGGAGAAATAGATTAATTGTTGAAACCGCTAGGTCAATGTTAAATGAGAAAAAATTACCTAATTACTTGTGGGTAGAGAGTGTATCTACTACCACTTATCTTGTAAACAGGTTGGCATCCGAATCTCTTGATAGGATGACCCCATATGAAGCATGGCATTGTAGAAGACCTTCACTTGATCATTGCAGGATCTTTGGATGTGTAGCTTAAGTGCATATCCCTTCTCAAATAAGAGGTAAGCTAGACCCTAAGGCAGAGAAGTGCATCTTCATAGGGTATGACTTGAATCAGAAAGGATATATGTTCTATAACCCTTCAAACAAGGGATTCATGGTCAGTAGAGATGTTGTCTTTGATGAGAATGACTCTTGGTTTGAAAGTGAATGTAGGAAAGTAAAACTACCTTATGACTTGGAAGAAGAGTTTCCAAGTCTCTCTACGGAAGAGCCTACTCAAAATGGAGACATCAAATCAGATGATGAGGACATCATCAACCTAGAAGATTTCAAGGTATGGAAGTCCAAAGGCAAAGTCAAGATGAAGAAATTGGAGGATATACTTGAATCATCCAACCAAGTAATCAAAAGATCCCAAAGGGAGAGCAAGAAGCCAATCAGATATGGCTATGACACTTCCTTAGTAACTAAGCACTCTATTTATCTTGCAAAAGACTTGTCATTTGAAGAGCCATCATCATATGAAGAGGCAAAGACCAAGGCAGAATGGAAGGAAGCTATGGATGAGGAGATTGAAGCACTCAAGGAGAATGATACTTGGGAACTAGTTCCCAAGAAGGAATCTATGAAGGTAATTGGTTCTAGATGCATTGATAAGATCAAAAGGAATTCTGGTGGATCAATAAGCAGGTATAAAGCTAGACTTGTGGCTAAGGGTTTTGCTCAAACCCAAGGAGTTGATTATGAAGAAACCTTCTCGCCTGTGGCCAAAATGCCAACCATCAAGGTATTGGTAAGTGTGGCTGCATCAAAGAATCGGAACATGTATCAATTGGATGTAAAAAATGCATGTTTGAATGGCTGGATTTCAGAGGAGGTGTACATGTCTCAACCTCTTGGTTATGAGGATCCAAACAAGGTAACATATGTATGTAAATTGAACAAAGCTCTTTATGGATTGAAGCAAGCACCTAGGGCATGGAACCATAGGTTGACTACTTATCTTCAAGATCAAGGATTCATCACGAGAAAAGTAGATACATCTCTGTTTATCAAAAAAAGTAATTAAGAGGTAATATACATATGTGTATATGTTGATGATATCATACTCATAGGTAATGATGCCAATGGCATCAAACAGATTAAGAATCAGACGATGCAGGAGTTCAAAATTAGTGACCTTGGATCACTAAAATACTTTCTTGGACTTGAGTTAGTCTATACTAACTCAATAATCTATATTACTCAGAGAAAGTATATACAGGACATGTTAAAGAAATTTCATTTGCACGATGCCAAAGTTGCAAGTACTCCAATGGAGGTAAATCAAAAGCTAAGTGCTCATGAAGGTGATGTGCTTGAAAACATTTCAGGTTACCAAAGCATAGTGGGAAGCTTGAACTATGCTACATTGACAAGGATTGATATTGCTTATGGAGTAAATGTTCTAAGTCAGTTTATGCACAAACCTAGGGCACCTCACTTGGAAGCTGCTGAAAGGATTTTGAAGTACCTTAAGGGCACTCAAAATCAAGGTTTGTACTTTCCTTATACCTCAAACTTGACATCAAGATATACTCAGATGCAGATTGGTAGGTTGCAAAGATGAAAGAAGGAGTACCTCAAGATACCTATCTTTTGCAAGTAACAAACCTATATCATGGTCTTCAAAGAAGCAACCTACTATTGCTTTATCTTCAACAGAGGAAGAGTGTAGAGGATTGACTAATGCTACTCAAGAGGCCATATGTATCAGATTGTTGTATACAGATTTAGGTTTGCATACTACATCTCCAATGATTGTTGGAAACAATACCAGCTCACTACATCTTGCAGCTAATTCCATTTATCATGCTAGGACAAAGCATATAGAGGTCCACTATCATTATGTAAGACAAAAGCTATTGAGCAAGGAAATTCAGTTAGCCTATGTGTCAAAAAATATGCAATGTGTAGACTTATTGACTAAAGCTTTAGATGGTACAAAGCTTTGTAGGTTTAAGTCAATGATTGGATTGCAGGACATTCATGAAGATTGAAGATGAAGACTAAGCCAAAATTTTTGGCTTGAGGGGGAGTTGTTGGTGCAAAGTGCAAGCCTACACATTTAGCTAGAAGATTCATGAACAATTGAAGCTCCATGGAAACCATTGCTAGGAGAATTTTATCCTTTACATTTGTAAAAGTTATTTTTTAAACCTGGAAGAATCTTTGTAACTCTCAAAAAACTCGTGGAGTTTATTAGTTGAGAAGTCACAAATTTATGTTAGAGAGAATAACTCCTAGATTGGTGGATTACTTTTTATAGAGAGCCAAAAATTGAATTCAAATTCAAAATTGAATGTAGCACTTATAAAAGTGGCTTGAAAAAAGTCACGGGTAGAAGTCTCAATTTCGGAGTTTTCCATTGCCATTTTGTAAGAGAGTGAGGTCTACATTGTAGCCTACACTACTCACTATCATTAGGCTATGATTATCAAGTCTATGATCATGTACAACACTGTTCATTAATACAATAGATCTACATTACTCATCTATGATCAATTCATAACTGTCAACTTACTCATATCTCAGTCATTTCTTCACCATTTTCAATGTTCTATAGCTTGTTAGAATCAAATCCAAGTTATCTACATGCTCAAAAATTTTGAAGGAAATCCATTCATCCAAGTTGGAGAAAAGCGCATCGAAACACTCACTAGTCAAACTCTGTAGAGGGTCCTAAAAAATCAAGGGTAATGTTTTGATTGCTAAATTGATTGCTCTGTGTATAGTGTATCATTTCAAGTGATTCCACTTCGAATCATTAGATTACTAAGCTAATGTGATACCTCTAAAATGAATTTTTCTAATTCCTACTGTATTGTAAGCACTGACCATAACAAACAGCAGGTGTGTGAACAAAAATAGAAGGTTTTCATTAAGCCTTCAACTTGGAAGTAGTCTGTTTTGATTCAATCATTTCTCACATCATTTCCAAAGTACATAGGCACTTGTATAGTGTCATTGGAAAGCTAAGAGAGCCCACAACTCAACTCTGAAGCTACAAGGGGTTGGTACAAAGTAGGATTTGGTAGTACCTACTCATTTCTTGGAGTGTCCATCCATCTATCCCAACACCGATTACCTTCTTTGATACCAATTGTTGGAGTTTGAGGTCTACCAAAGCTCATGAACAACACAAGGAAGAAGAAGAAGCTTGGAGCACAACACACAATACTTAATGCATTACCAAGAGAATAGACAATGATAATTGACCCATTAGGGTTATGGGTGTGTATGCAAGCTGGGGGGAAAAACCTCCTAAATAGGGAAAAAAGTGCCCTCTTAGTCCTAGTGTGTTCATACACATCACTAGCGAAATATATCAACAAGTAAACATCCAAGTCCAATGTTTGGGCCAACTAGGCTTCTAGTTCGTAAATCAAATCTAGAGTTCTCTAAGGCTTGCAATTGTTGTATTTACTATATCCATGCATTAGTCATGCCTAGAAATGGACTAGTAATTGGAATCTATCCATTTCACATGTTCATGCCCACATTGCACCTAATAAAACAATGAATTGGCTAGGGATGCTTTTAGATCCACAATTATTATTCAATCCCTACTTTGTACTTTGATGATTTTATCCAAGTGCAAACATACATGGTGTTTTGAATCATTTGGGCACCGATCCCACCACAAAGATGAAACATGTTCTTGTAGTTTTAGAGCATGAGGCTCGAGGGTCACCCATAATATTTATATAGCTCTAATTTTGACGAAAAGTATGTTTTTCCAAGGGGAGAAGAATGCAACAAAGTAATTCTATGCTCTAAGGGTCCGATCAATTTAGAAATCTAAATTCAAACACTGTTTGGTCACTGGCGTGTATCAACCAGGATCTCAAGACTAGACTTACATAGAAGGTCACGTGGTCTTATAAACAAGTAATGCACTTAGCCTAGTTGGTTATGTCTCAAGCGTGTGAAAGAGGGGTTTTTGGATTCAACCCCCATGGGAAGCATGGGGAGTGAGTTCTTGCCAAATAGCTCTAGAACCTTCTAGAAGCATCCACTTGAGTTAGCTAGAGTTAGCTTGGACACTTGGTGCACACGTAGTTACATGGCCAACACTTAAATGGTTAGTATCCACTTGCCCTAGTAGGCACTCCCTTGGATAAAGATATATATAGAGGCACATGGTTTGGAGGAGATTTATCTCTCTAGCATGTGGTGATCATAATCATTAGTATCTTGCAAGTAATATTCACCGTTGGGATAAAAGAATCCAAGTAGTAGAGAAATCCATAAACCTACTCATGTGAGAGATAGAAAACAGAATATTAGGCCATGTTATGCATAATTAATTTAAGCATTCAACAACTTGTTGATAGAGAACAACATCAAATGCATCTTGAGAATCATGAGGAATCAATCTTAAACCTCTTTCAATTGGACTTTGGAAAAATGTTTGAAATCTTCAAGGCCAAAATGATGCAATTGTTGATATATTTAGGTAGTGATGTGTGTGAACACACTAGGATTGCCAAGGCACTTTTTTCCTTCTTTAGGAGGTCTCTTTCCCCCTACTTATATATACGCCTATAACCCTAACGTGTCACTTATCTTTGTACATTCTAGTGGTAATACATTCAGTATTGTGTGTTGTGCTCCAAGCTTCTTCTTCTTCTTCCGTGTATTTTTCACGTGCTTCCACAGACCTCAAACTCCAACAATTGGTATCAGAGCACATCACTGCTTTATCTATGGTGTCATTGACACCTCTCTTATAATAGTCTCAGAATTGCATAAAATTTGGTGCCCATACTGATGGTGATTAGAAGATCAAAACAGCTTTGTCGTGTGGTGATAAAATCACAATCTAAGATCATTTCAGCCTCCGAATGCACTATCGTAGTGCTTGTGCAAGAAGTTTCATCTTTTTTTTCCAAAGATATATACATGTTTCAATTCGCCAATATAAGCATGTCAAAGTCTACTATAGGTTTAGCGGAACTTGATAGGGTGGTTCTATTCAAATTTTTGAAATATAGCCAATTTTTTGCATCAGGATATTTTAGTTAGTGGCCATGGCTGAAAGCAGTGATGTATTCCGTATGTTGGTTGTTGAGGATAAGTTGGACAATACCAAGTACCCATTATGGGCTTATATGATGTGTCATGTATTGGTTGCAAAAGGACTATGGAATGTTGTGCAGGGTATTGAAAAAAATCCTATTACACCTACAAACATAGTTGTTGAAGGTGATGCAGATGGTGTTGAAGATGAAGATATTCTGCATGTTTTTGTTTGTGTTGCAATTCCTGCTGCACCTCCTATAGAGCAAATTTGTTGGGATGGTAGAGATGCTCAAGCACATGCATTGATAGCCTTGTTTGTCAAACATGCCATTATTCCTCACATTTGCTCTTGTAGAACAGCTAAGGATGTTTGGATACACTTACCACTTTATACAAGACAAGGAATGAGGCTTGTGTTGCTTATCTCTGAAAATAGTTGGAGAGTGAGCACATGAATGAGGGAGATTGCATGGGTAGTTTTTTGGCAAAGATCAAAGATTTGAAGGAATAATTGATTTCTCTTGATGAAGCCTTGCCTGACAGTTCACTTGTGCAGACTGTTCTGAATGGTCTTCCTGATTCATATTAGAGTTTTGTTTCTACTCCTCATTTGATGATGAAAGGCAATCCAAATGCCTTAACATTTGAGGAGTTAGTCTCTATTCTGTTTCAAGAAGATGAGTCTAGGCAGAACAAGTCCATTATGCATGTTGTCGATCAAGCTTTCCTTGCTAATTAGAAGGGCAAAGGTAAATGGAGCTCTTTTGCTAGTAAGCAAAAATCTACTAATTCTACACAATCAAAGAAGGATGACAGAGACTAGAAGAAAACAGAAAAGTAGAAATTGTTTTGCAAATATTGTAAAGGAAATGATCATATGTCATAAAGAGCTGTCCAAAAGTGGCTGCTAAAGAGGCAAGGAAGAAAGAGGCTGGAATGGTTATTGTAGAGGCCTTTACACCTGTTGGGGGATTCTTTGACAAGAAGGAGTTTGAGGGTTTGTAGGAGAAAATGAAAAGACCAAAAGAGAAAATACACCTTGGAAGTTTCTGCCGTTTGATTACAGTAAGAAAAGTACAATTTTTGAAATACAAGATACACCAATACCTCTGTGCACAATCCCACAGAGTGCCCAATTACAACATATCCAATATCCCAATGTCCTCTTGCTGCCGACCTCCTCTGCAACAGACCTCCACCTGCTTCAAGCTTCTCCTTGTGCACACCTTGCACCAAGCTTCCACAAAGGGGGAGGAGTGAATACCTGCTGTCGGCAAGCGTACACTGCCAAAGGACCTTGAGATACTTGGGGGAACTATAGCTTAGCACTTCTCTGCACCAAAATCCTTGGTCACTCTCTATGCACCTTGCACTTCCACTTCTGTGCGACGTACTCTGGTGACTCTTGCACTCCTCTCTCTTGCTCCACTTAGCCTATGCTCTCTTGCTTACTCCAACCTTGGTCCAAGAATGGTTCTTCCTTGATTTGAGTGTGTCGATCACGTACGCTCCTAACTGCCAGTGAATCTTGGTGCTCACTTTGATGTCCCAAGATTGCTCTCACAAGTGGCAGCCAACTACTCACTGTTTTGTCCTGTAGTGACTTTAGTCTAAAACCAAAAATTTTAATGGGGGGCCATTCTTTCACCTGTGCGTACACTTTTGCCGCTTCACATGCCTTACATTTCCTTTTAATTCTTCACTTTTGCACATAAGGGGGGTTCACCTGAACCTTCCAAAACACTTTAAAACACACTTTGAACTTGGGGCAATTAGAGAAAATACCTCTGCAACCTGCAACCCACTTTCTCCGATTTACCCTTTGTGGACAATTACTTATGCACCACCTGTGCACTTTGACACCTGCACTTTGACTTTGCACCTATTGACTTTGACCTTTGACCAGCCAACTACTCACTGTTTTGTCCTGTAGTGACTTTAGTCTAAAACCAAAAATTTTAATGGGGGGCCATTCTTTCACCTGTGCGTACACTTTTGCCGCTTCACATGCCTTACATTTCCTTTTAATTCTTCACTTTTGCACATAAGGGGGGTTCACCTGAACCTTCCAAAACACTTTAAAACACACTTTGAACTTGGGGCAATTAGAGAAAATACCTCTGCAACCTACAACCCACTTTCTCCGATTTACCCTTTGTGGACAATTACTTATGCACCACCTGTGCACTTTGACACCTGCACTTTGACTTTGCACCTATTGACTTTGACCTTTGACCTTGTAGACTTTGACCAGTTGACTTTGACCGTTGACTTTGACTGCAGTTGACTTTGACCAACATGACTTTTATGGGCTCAACAACACCCAAAACAGAGTTTGCTAACTTGTATAGAATGAAGAATGGGCATTTACCATTGTTTGCAGTTATGACCCATCTTCTCATGAATAGTATATGTCTCCAGTAGACTTAGATGGTTGGTACTTTGATATTGAGGTAACCAAACATATTACCTCCCAATGTAGTTTCTTTGCTTCACTCCCGCCTGCCCCCATAGGGAACACTGTCACATGCGCCAAAAACTCCTCTTATCACCTCATGGGAGTTGGTAAGATCCTTCTGACTACTTTTGATGGTAGTTCTTTTACATTGTCAGATGCTTTATTTATGGCAGGGATCAAGAAGAATCTGTTATTAGTTTCAGTTTAGCCAAGATTGCATTGGTTGTGAAATTTGTTGATGACAAATGCACAATTCATGAACTGTCAAATGGAGGACGTAATTATTGCTTCTGGCATTTTATGTATGCAAAGCTTTGGCATGCATGCTTTGGTTATCTAAATTTTGCTAGTTTGCTATGCCTGCAAAAATCTGAAATGGTGTCCCCTCTACGCAAACTTGAGGCACCTGGTAAACATGTTTTTGAAGTCTGTATTTTTGGCAAAATGCAGCATTCCTCGTTCCCAAAAGATGGTTCACTTTGAGCTACTCAGGAATTGTAGCCTGTTCACAATGATTTCTGTGGTCCTATGTAGACATCCTCTTTTGAAAAATACCTTTACTTCATGACTTTCATTTGGTTGAAAATCTGTTAGCATGTAAAATGGGCACCCTCTAGTCTGATCAAGGGGGGGAATATATGTGTTCCTAATTTAATGCATTTCTAGCCAAATGTGTGATTAAAACATTAGTGTACAATGTCATATACACATGAACAGAATGGAGTTTCAGAATGAAAGAACAGGTCACTCATGGAGATGGCGAGGTGTATGGTCAAGGGTCATGCTTACCACATAGTTTCTAGCTTGAGGTTGTCATCTGTGCAGCATATGTACTTAATAGGTGTCCCACTAAAGCATTGAAGTCTATCACTCCATATGAGGCTTGGCATGGTTGTAAGCCATCTATTGCTCACTTGCATGTTTTTGGTTGTCTGGCATATGCATTAGTGCTTGAACAACAACACCGGAAATAGGATGATAAAGCAGTGAAATGTTTTTTTTTTTGGTACAGTTTTGAAAGCAAAGGCTATCATCTATAGCATCCACAAACTAAACACATTTTGATTAGCCATGATGTTGTTTTTGTGGAAGATGCTATTTAGCCATTACTTTCATGTACTAAGGGGACATATGTTAGCTCCAAAGATATGTATGACATTTTGCTGCCTCTTTTTAGAGGTGGACAGTCTAGTGCTGGTCCTAATGAGGCAACTTCTTAGCCTTTATAGGTTTCATGTGATGATGCAGATCATTCCATTTATGATGCAGATTTACATGATGCACTTGTTGATGAGAGCGTTGATATTGAGGAAGCAAAAATTATGTGAAAATTGATGGTGCAAACTTTGCGTGACACCAAATTAGATGCACCTCTATCATATCATACTTGTTCAAGTTCTCATAGTGCTTCTTTTGCATCAAATTGCAATGTTATGGCCGCCTCTAGCCTCTATGATGAGAATGAGCCTGTTTCGTTTGATGAAGCACAAAATTTTGAAAATTGGATCGCTGATATGCAATCAAAATATACTGCTATCATGAACAAAGTACCTGGTCTTTATGTGACTTGCCTTATAGCAAGAAGGCCATTGGCACTAAGTGGGTATACAAGCTGAAGTGTAAGTCTGATGGAAGAGTTGACAAGTATAAGGCTAGGCTAGTTGCAAAGGGTTATGCTCAGGAAAGAGGCATTGATTTTGATGAGACCATTGCTCCCACATGTCGAATGACTACTGTTCATAGCATTTGTGCACTTGCAACTCATCATGGTTGGAATGTACATCAGTTGGACATTAAAATTGCATTTTTGAGTGGTGATTTTCATGAAGAAGTGTATGTTTTTCAGCCCCATGGTTTTGTGTAGAAAGGGTGTGAAAACCAATTGTGCAAGTTGAAAAAGGCATTATATGGTTTGAAGCAAACACCACGTGCTTAGTATGAAAAGATACATGCGTACTTGATTGCACATGGTTTTGAGAATAGTCCAATAGAAAGCACCTTATATGTTAAGCATTCTAATGATGTGATTTTGACCATTGTTGTGTATGTTGATGACATGTTGCTCACTAGTCCTCATGAGAAGCACAATGCTGCTAATAAGGCTGATTTTCATGCCTCATTTGAGCTTCTACATTTGAGGCATTTGCATCATTATTTCGGCATTCAATTCATGCAATTTGATGGAAAAATAGCTTTGTGTCAAACAAAATATATTGTCATATTATTGCAGCATTTTGGCCTTGAATACTGCAAACCTATTGCCACCCCTATGGAGACCTGTATACGATTGACTCTTCATGATGCTAGAGATGCATTTGATGTTGTTCTCTATCAGTAAGCTATTGGATGTTTGATTTACTTATGCATTACTCGGCTAGATATTTAGTTTGTCATCTCACACATGAGCATGTTATGCATTGCCTAGGTGTCAAGCATTGGCATGTGGTTAAGCACATCTTTTGCTACTTGAGTGGTACCTGGCTACTTGGATTGTTTTATCCCAAGGGGGGATCACTACTGCCGGATTTACATGCTTTTTTTGACTCTAAGTGGGTTGGTTGCTATGACACTCATATGTCCACTAGTGGTTTTTGCTTCATGCTTGGTAGCTCATGTATATCTTGGTTGAGCAAGAAGCATCCTATTGTGACCACTTCCAATTGTGAGGCTAAGTATAGGGCAGCTTTCATAGCGATTGTTGAGTGTGTGTGGCTCAGATGCCTAATGGCTGATTTGGGTGTTGGTCAATCTTCTCCCACTGCCATCTTCACTGACATTCAGAGTGCATTGGTAGTTGCAAGGAACCTTGTGTTCCATGCTTGCACTAAGCGCATTGAGGTGCACTATCATTATGTCAAGGGGACATTCTTTGTTGGAGAGATCCGTTTGGCATATGTGCCCATGCAGGAGAACATTGTAGACCTTTTCACAAAGTCTCTACCTAGGGAGAAGTTTGAAGCTTTCTGCAAAGCATTGGGCTTACTTCCTTTTGTGGATTGATTCCACGTATCTTGGCACTTCCTTGTACACGAGTGCCAGCTCCTTGTTCACTGCATCACTCCTAGGGGGAATTTGTTGATATATTTAGGTAGTGATGTGTGTGAACACACTAGCGCCGTCGGGGCACCTTTTTGCCTCTTCAGGAGGTTTTTTTAGCCCAAATTTTATATACGCCTATAAACCTAACAACTCACTTATCTTTGTACATTCTAGTGGTAATACATTCAGTATTGTGTGTTGTGTTCCAAGCTTCTTCTTCTTCCTTGTGTTGTTCACGTGCTTCTGTAGACCTTAAGCTCCAACAACAATAATGTGTCAATATATTTTGTTTGACAAAAAGATATCCACTCATCCACTTGCATAGAACAAATTCCAAAGTAGTGATGCAAATGCCACAAATCTTACACCTCAAAGGAGGCATGCAAATCAGCCTTAAGTTCAACAATATGCTTCTCATTAGGACCAATGAGCAATATATCATCAACATATACTACAATGATCAAAAGTACATCATTTGCACACTTAAGATATAATGTGCTCTTAATTGGATTGGTCTCAAAACCATGTGCTAGCAAGTAGGCATGTATCTTCTCATACCAAGCACATGGTGCTTGCTTCAAACCATATAATGCATTTTTCAATTTGCACACTATGTTTTCATGCCCTTTCAAGAAAAAAAGCCATGGGTTTGAAAAACATACATTTCTTCATGTAAATTGCCATTCATAAATAAACATTTAATGTCCAACTGATGTACATTCTAACCATGATGAGCTGCAAGTGCACAAATGCTACAAACAAAAGTCATTCAGCATGTGGGAGAAAACGCCTCATCAAAATAAATGACTCTCTCTTGAACATAACCTTTGAAAATAATTCTATCAATTGTTCCATTAGGCTTATGTTTCAACTTGTATAACCATTTAGTGTCAATGGCCTTTTTGCTTCGAGACAAATCCCATGAAGACCAAGTATCATTCTTCATAATGGCATCATATTCTAATCACATAGCAACCATCCAATTTCTCAATTTTGTGCTTCATCAAAAGAAATAGGCTCATTCTCATCATAAAGACAAAAGATATCCAATTTGATGCAAAGAAAGCACTATGAGAACCTAAATGAGTATGATATATCAAAGGTGCATCTCTCAAATTTTGTGCCAACCATTTAGGCATAGTTTTAACCTCTTCTATCTCAGCCATCTCATTAACAAGTGCATCGTGTAAATCTTCATAGAAAATAGAATAATCTTCATCAAGAGGTGGAACATCTAAGGGCTGAGAAATTGCCTCTCTTGGACTAGTACTTGATTGTCCACCTATAAAAGGATGTCTCCAGGTGGTACATGAAAGAAAAATTTAAATTGCATCTTCCACAAAAACAACATCATTGCTAGAAAAAAAGAACATGTTTAGTGTGTGAATTATACAGATGATAGCCTTTGCTTTCAGAACTCTATCCAACAAAAATACATTTCACTGCTTTATAATCCAATTTCCTACATTGTTGTCTTGACATTAATGCATATGCTAGAAAACCAAAGACATGAAAATGATCAATCAATGGCTTGTGACCATGCCAAGCCTCATATGGAGTTATCAATTGTTGTGCTTTGGTGGGACACTTGTTAAGTAAATATGTTGCACACATAACAACCTAAAGCCCAAATTTATGTGGTAAACCTGCACTTTCAACCATGCACCTCCGTGATTCTATGATAGACCAATCCTTTCATTTAGCATGTCCATTTTTTTTAGGTCTATAGATCAATACACACTAATGTTTTATCCCAAGCTCAACTAAAAATGTATTAAAAGCGAAGTACATTATCCCTACCCTCGATCAAAATGGAGGGTGCCTAATTAACATGCTGATAGATTTTTAGTCATAACTAGGAATTGTTTTAAGCACATAAACACTTGGGAGTTTGCTTACTAGATACACCCATGCATGTGTGGAGAAGTCATCAATGAACGTCATGAACTACAAGCATTTGCCAAATGAAGTTGCCTGCATAGGATCACAAAGATCGCCATGAACAAGCTAAAATTTATGAGCAGCTCAAACTTAATCCTCTTTTAAGAAGGAGGAACCTACACTTTGCCCAAAATAGAGCCTTCACAAACATGTTTACTAGGTGCCTCAAGCTTCGGTAGAGAGGAAACCATTTCAAATTTCTGCAAGCAAAGTAAATGAGCCAAATTCATATGACCAAAACTTTGCATCTGAGAAAGCTTGAGAATCTTGAAATTCACATGGTAAGTCATTCACAGATCTTGCATAGTCCATGAGATTATAGAGCCCATGTCATAAAATTCGAGAAGCAATAATAACATCACCATTTGTGAAATCATGAATTGTACATCTATCATCAACAAATTTGACAACCAAGCTAATCTTGTCTAATGCTCAAGCTAATAACATATTTTTCTTGACGCTTAGCACTTATGAAGCATCTAACAATGTGAAAGACTTGCCATTAGCATTACTTAGAATGATCTTATTGTTGAAGGACAAGAGGTGTTGTTAGCACATGTAAGAGTATTCCCTATAGCACCAAGCTCAAGTGAACTAAAGAAAATATGTTGTGATGTAGTATGTTTTCTTGGTCCACTATTAAAGAACAAAACATCTGAGTCTACCACAAACATACACTGCTTGAAAATAGTAGTAAATGTCCATTCTTCATGTTGAACAAGGTTAGCATAGCATGTTTTAGGTGTGGAGGCCTCTATAGCTACCATTCAAGACTCTTTCTTCTTTGCCTCTTTTGTAGATAGTTTAGACCAACTATTTCTACTTTTCTATTTTTATTCATCTTGGTCTTCATTCTTCAATTGTGCAACATTATTGGATTTCTGCTTGCTAGTAGATGAGCTTCATTTACCTTTGCCCTTCTAATAAGCTAAGAAATCTTGATGTTCAATATGCATAATTGGCCTATTCTGCTTGGACTAATGTTCCTACAACAAAATAGAGACTAACTCCTCAAATGTTAAGACATTTGGATTTCCTTTCATTTTCAATTGAAGAATAGAAGAAAAGCTCTGATATGAATCTAGACAACCATTAACAATAGTTTATACAAGTGAAATATCTACGAAGAGTTCATAAAAAAAAATTGATTGCTCCCTTGATCTTTATCAAGTAACTGCCCATAGAGTCTTCTTCATTCATATACTCAGTCTTCAACTATTTTTGGAGGCAAGTAACATGAGCCTCATTTCTCTCCTAGTAAACTTGTGAGTGTATCTCAAGAATCCTTTGTTGCCATGTGGGATTGAATGTGGGGGATAATGGTAGATTTGATAGAGAAAGCTATTAATTCATGTACTTGAGCATCTCTGACATCCCAACTAAGTTGCTCTACAATGGGTGTAGTAGGAAGTGTTGAAAGTTGTTCAAGCTCAAGAGTGTGGGAACATGCCCCAAATTGAACCTTCCACATCATCCACAATCAAGGGAGGCGGATTTCCATGAGTTCAAGGCATAAAATCATGCCCATATGATTAGAGAAGAGTTAGTTCACCTCTTGATGTGATTGGACCTCACTTTTGACAAGTATATGATTTTGATTGGTTGAAGAGGTTAGTATGTAGTCTTTAAAACCTCTAATAAATTTTATTATGACTTAGAGTAATGGAAATACATACCCAAGCTGCCCCCTTGCTTAAGCATGCCCCCTACTAGCTATTCTCTGCATATTTTGTAGAAATTTCACTTTTAAACATTATCTATCTAGCTGATTTTGGCAGATCCCCTGGTCTTGTAATTGTTGTTTCTCCTTCATCTGGAATCCACTTTCAATGATTTTTGTCTTGTTGGAAAGCTTATAAGTCCTACCTTTAGTGATATAAGTCTCGAGCTCAATGCCTGCACATGTGTAGAGAAATACCAAGAATAGTATATGTGTAGTTAGTTAGTACTTTGTGAAGAGATCAAGTTATTTGTTTTGTTGTAGCTAGTTGAGGCATCCTCTAGTATCCAAATAGAGTGATTTTACTCTCATTTGAAAGATCTCTAAGTCTATTTTAAGCTTGCAAAGTGGAATTTTACGTCTTTGAACGTGCTGAGAGAAACTGAAAAAATACAAACCCCATGTCAGAAACATTTCAAGATCCAAGGAGGGTTCATTTTGCTTTTGCTGTGAACATAGGAGTGTTTATCATCCAACATTGGTATCAGAGCTATAAGTGGACTATCAAAGAGAGAATAAGGAGCTACTAAAATGAAATAAAGACTTCATCAAAGTTTGAAGGAAGGAAGCAAAGAACGGGCACATCAACAACAAGGGGAAGCAAATACATCATCAAATCAAGATGAAACTTCATCAAGAGGAGTAGCTCTATCGTTTGAGGTAAAAGCCATTTTTTTCAAGTGCATCAAGGGGGAGGTTCAAAAGATCTAGGAGGCACCATGGCTAATATCAATTCTCAGATTGAGAAGCTCAAAAAATGAAACTACCATCCATGGCGATTTAGAATAAGAAATTTTCTGATGGGGAAAGGTTTGTGGGGACTTGTGAGTGGTGGAGAGCCAAAACCCTACATAGATGAGGTAAATCCAACCAATGACCAGAGAAGAGAAGTAAGAGAGTGGGATGAAAGGGACAAGAGTCATTTTCATTTTATCTCAACATATTAGCAACTCCATGATAGGGCATATTCAAGATTTGGATACATTGAAGAAGGTGTGGGAGTGCTTGGAGAGATTGTACTCAACCTCCACAAAAGCTAGAAAAATTAAGCTCAAGAATGAGCTAAATAATCTTAGGAAAAACCCCTCTCAAGGTGCTAATGATTACATATTAAAGGTTAAAGAGCTTGCGGGCAATAGGATCAATTGATTGTGCCCTATATGATGATGATCTTGTCGCCCACACCCTAAATGGACTTAGGGGTGGTGAAAAATGGAGGGCCTTCACAACTTCAGTGTATGTAAGGGACTCTCTTCTTGACGATCAACTAATCACTCTCATGGTGACAAAGGAGATGAACCTTGGTGGTCATAATGTCGAGGATAGACAAGGGCAATTGTTGTATGCAGGTAGAGGAAGAGGAAGACACAATCGAGGTGCTACAAAAGGAAGAGGAATATATCAAAGCAACCAAGGAGGTCAAGGACAATAAGAAAATGCAAGTCAAAGAGGTGGACGAGCCACAAATAGAGGAACAAGTGCAAGATTTTGTGGAAGATGACAACCCACTTCAAATGGATGCTTTGTATGCGATAAGCCCAATCATTTTGCAAATGAATGTTATCATACAGCTCAACGTCAAGGGAATCAAAGCACCAACAACAATTATAGAGGGCAAGGTAATTATGCAAACAAATCATCGAGCCAAGGGAATGATTATTTACTTGCCATGAGGTGTGGTGGAGATACAACTCAAGCAAGTGAAGATGTATGGTATGTGGAGAGTGGATGTAGCAATCATATGTCATGTCGAAAGGATCTTTTTAGTAATTTGCAATTCCCAAAGCATCAAGGACATGCACAAACAAGTGATAACTGAGAGCATACCATTCAACATGTGGGAGATATCAGTTTGGAAGGAAATCAAAGAGCAAAGTGCTTATCAGAGGTATAACATGTCCCTACTATTACCAGAAACTTGATTTTCGTAGGCCAAATGGTAGAAAAAGGCTATCAAGTTAGGTTCAATGAAAGAGGATGTTTTGTTGAGGATCCAAGGGTAGGTTTGAAGCTCATAGGAAAAGGAAAAAAGAAAGTGAGAATGTTGACAATGGACATAAATCAACCACACCATTCAATGTATGTCATGTCACGAGGAAGAAGATAAGGAAGAGAGCTCACACACACATTCTCACAATCAAAGAGAAGCATACACTGAGATTGAGGCAAGGAAGAATGATCTCCTTTTTCTTCTTCTATTCTATAAAAAGGAATGTACAAGAATGACCTAAAAACAAGAATACAACAAGTGAAATATGACCAGTACATAAGGAAAAACCTAATGTCTACAAATGAGTGAGCTGGCAAGAAACAAATGTGCCATCACTCTCGGTAGATAAATCTAGTACAACTCAATGAAGTATCCCTGACATATACTAGTGTGACCACTATACATGTCAGAGAAACAAAAAACTGATACGTGTCATCTTGGATCATCACATGTTGAGCTTGATATCTCAACACTCCCCCTCAAGCTCAACGTCATGTCCTCTAATCCAAGCATCTTCTGAAACTTCTTCAGCTTCTCTACTCCAAGTGCTTTAGTGAAAATATCAGCAACCTACTCATCTGCTCTCACATGCATAAGATCAATATCACCTGCTCATACCTTCTCTCTGATGAAGTGATAATGTACCTCGATATGCTTTGTTCTAGCATGAGAAACAAGGTTTCATGCTAACTATATACTGCTACGATTATCACAATAGATAGTGATACGCTTTTGCACTTCCACACCTAGATATGAAAGTAGCATCTCTAGCCATGATGCCTCACATGCTTCCATTGCAGCACCTTTATACTCAGCCTCTGTACTCAACAAAGCAACAGTGGGTTGCTTCTTGCTGCTCCATGCAATAGTTGCACTCCCAAGTGAGAATAGAAAGCCACTAGTAGAGCTTTTATCTAGAATGCTACCAACCCAATCTGTATTGATGTATCCATGAACCTAAAAATCTACACTAGCTTCATAAAACAATGCATAATCCAAAGTAGCACTCACATAATGTAGAGTGCACCTCAGAGCATCCAAATGTGGCTTCCTGGGAATCTGCATAAATTGACTTTCAAGTTCAACAATGTAGCTAAGACTAGGCCTCGTAATTGTGAGATATATCAAACTTCCCACAATTTTCCTGTACATAGTAGCATTTTCCAATGCTTCACTTGATGTAGTATCTAACTTCGAATTCTGATCTAATGGCATAGAAATTGGCTTACAATCAGCCATACCATACTTTTGCAGCATATTCAAGGCATATTTGTTGGTGCAAGACAATCAACAATTGAAGGTCTTTAAGTCCGCAGAGACGTCAGAAAAAATTCCTTAAAAAAGGTCACCAGAAGATCACCGGAAGGTCACCGGAACAGTACCGGAAGATTACAGGAAAGTCACCGGAATGTTACCGGAATAGATCAATTTTACAGTTTTCAGTTCATGAAGAGTTGAAGGATGGAAAGAGGAAGAAAAGAACAAATTTTGAAGCATGAAAGAGAACCGGAAAAATTGTACACATATGTACAGTAGTATAGTTCGCGTTATAAGCTTGTACAAATTTATCTATAAATACCTGAAAATGTCGAGGCGCGTAGATGAGATGAAGAGATGAATAGGAGAGGTAGGCCAAGAAGGCTAAGACAAGAGAAAGAATGAGAGGCGTAGAGACATAGAATGAGAGAATGAGAAGTTAGATGTCATTAGACATAAGAAAAGTTAGTTGAGTTTTCCTCTCATCACTCAACTGTAACTTTCTGAGTAATCGAAGAAAAGTTGCGCCGAAATTTCTGTGTGTTCTTCGTCTGTGTTAGATGATTTGTGAAATCCTATTGAGGATATCTAAGTCTATAGTTAATCAATCTATAGCTTAAGTTTAAGAGTTTAATTGTAAGCAGAAACCGAGAATTGTCATTAGGAACATTCATATGTGTTGAGTGTCCAAAGTTTACTGAAACAGGCGCATTTTCGGTGATCAATGTTTTGATCATTTCTCAGTGCATACTTTAAAGTTTTGCATGAGTGAGGGCTTAATCTTTAAGTTAGAAGATAAGCTACTCGTAACCAGAAGCATTTGCTTAAACGGGTTCTATTCAAGGAGAACTAAGTCTTAGAAGTTACAGGTGTGAAGTCGACTGTTCAGAATAACAGTTTCAGACAAAAGTAACCTGTGAAGATTAATTTAAAGAAATCGTGCAGCAGAATGTTTGTGTTGTGAAGTTTTGACTTACTCTTGGTATAGAGGTGCTCTAATCACAAGAGTAGGTTATTCTGAAGGAGATTAACACTCTCCGACAGTGGTATCAGAGCAGAAGTGGTATCTCAACAGTGGTATCAGAGCCAGGTACAGTGGTTTCAAAACAGGAGACACCAAAATCAAAGAAAGGAGGTTCCCGACTGCTGCGGTTACAAAGAATTCAACAACCGAAGAACTAAAAGGTGAAAGCTTGAAGGCAAAACCTGAAGAAGAGATCATACGGCATCAAGAAAGACAAATGGAGTCCAATTTGAAGTAAAGGTACATACATTATTCATAAAGGTTGAAGTTTTAATACACAGGAAGACGCAAGATGGGAGAGTCTCTACAGATAGAGAAACTGGATAGGGATAACTATCCTGCGTGGTCAATGCGGATGGAAGCTCATCTTATGAGCAAAGATTTGATAGCTTATATCACAGGAGAAGAAGAAAAGCCACAGTTCAGAGATCCTAGTGTTCCGACTAGGGAAGAGTTAGCAGATTTGAAAAACTGGATGAAGAAAGATGCGCAAGCTAGAAGCATTATCTATATGGCAGTAAATGATTACTTGCTACCTCATATTCGAGGTCTTGAAAGTGCAACGGACATTTGGAATGCTTTGGAGGAGCATTTCCAGAATACTACTAAGTCAAGAAAGGCATCCTTATGGGCGGAGTTTACAACCTTCAAGAAGAAGGCTTCTCAGTCCGTTTCAGACTATGTGACAAGAATGAAAGACATTGCAGATGCATTAGGTGCTGTTGACGAAGATATCGAAGAGGATAAATTGGTAAGACAAATTCTTACAGGCTTAAGAGGTGATGACAAATGGAAGCCGTTTATTTTGTCTACGGAGTTATCCCTTGATCATTTCACTCCAGATTTAAATCAGTTGTTAGGTCATATGCTAACATTTGAGAATGATGTTAAAGGAGATGGTGACAAGAGTGCAGGTCACGCAATGTACTCGAAAGATAAAAAGAAGAATAGCAAAGGAAAGCAACAAGCAAATGAAGATGAAGGAACAACTAACCAAGCCAACTTCCTAAGAGGAAGAGGAAGTGGCAAAGGTAGAGGAAAAGGCAGAAACAACAAAGATGGAGGCAAAGCTTGCTGGATTTGTGGTAAGACAAATCATTTAGCTAATGATTGTTGGCACAATACTCAAAGTAATAATGGATATAGTCAAAGCTACAATGCAAGAGGAAGAGGTGGCAGAAATCAAAGAGGAAATTTCAGAGGAAGAGGTGGTAGGAGTTACTTTGGAAGAAATACAGGTAGAGGATTCCAAAGTCAACAATATAACAATACCTACTACAATTACGCTTCAGAACAGAAGGAAGATTCAACAATGATATTGAATGCTACTTGTGAAAGTCAGAATGAAGATCAAAGAGTCTTCTACATTGACTCAGGGTGTAGCAATCACCTGAGTGGAAATATATCGTTGATGACTGATTTGGAGAATAAAGTTTCTAATCATGTTGTTCAGACAGGTGACAACACAAAGCATAAAGTGCAGTCGATTGGATCAGTGAAAGCCAAAGACGGCAGTACCTTATTGGGTAAGGTTCTGTATGTTCCTACAATTCCTAAGAATTTGATAAGTGTAGGACAAATTGTTGAAAAAGGATATGAAGTAAGATTCACTAATGAAGGAGTATACGTAGAAGATCCCAGTCAGGGATATAAACAGATTGTTTCAGGAAAAAAAGAAGGAAGACTGTTTACACTGAAGATTCAAGGTAACATTGGTCAGGCCATGTTTACATATGAAGGACAGAAAATTTCTGAGTTAGATCTTTGGCACAAGAGGCTTGGACATTTCAATGAAAGAGGTATAAAAGATATGGTCAACAATGGTTCGGTGCTTGGATTGCCTAATGTTGCAAGTCAACATATGACATACAAATGCGAGGCATGTCAGTTTGGTAAGGCTCATAAGAATTCTTATACCAAGCATGGTTTTATGCACTCAGAGAAGCTTGAGTTGGTACACACAGATGTGTGGGGACCATCAAAAGATTTTAGTATAAGTGGATCAAGATATTATGTGATTTATGTTGATGATGCTACCAGATGGATCACTATCTATGTGATCAAGGATAAGTCATAAGTATTCAATACATTCAGACATTATCATGCGTATGCAGAAAGAACCACAGGTCATAGACTGAAAAGACTAAGGTCAGATGGAGGGGGAGAGTATTTCTCCAACGAGTTCAGTGACTACTTATGGAATGCAGGTATAAAAAGGGAAGTTACTTGCAGGTACTCTCCTCAACAAAATGGTGTTGCAGAAAGAAGGAACAGGACTATTGTTGAGTTTGCAAGGTCCATGATGAATGAGAAAAAGTGCCCTAATTATTTGTGGGCTGAAGCTGTAAACACAGCTACTTACTTGGTCAATAGGTTACCATGCAAAGCCTTGCAAGGTATGACACCATATGAAGCTTGGTGGGGTAAAAGACCTACCCTAGATCATTGCAGAATTTTTGGGTGTGTGGCATATGCATATGTGCCATCACAATTAAGACATAAATTGGAACCTAAAGCTGAAAAATATGTTTTCATTGGTTATGATGACAGACAGATGGGATACAGGTTGTGGAATCCATCCACAAAACATTTTCTGGTATCAAAAGATGTTACGTTTGATGAGCAAAGTTCTTGGTATACAGGAACAGTTAATAACAATACAGGTGATGAAGAAGAAGTGAGTCAAAAGAAAGGTAAATCAAAGGTTCAAATAATTGATGAAGAAGAAAATTATGAAGTGCAGGAAGAAGCTGAAGAAAGGCCAAGATTTGATCCTGAGTGTGAAGAACCAGAATCCTCAAGGACCGGAGAACTCAGAAGGTCATCAAGAAATAGATGGCAACCTACAAGGTACAGTTATGATACGTCATTTTTGGCCACGAAAGATTATGCTTACATAGTGAAAGCAGATGAAGACCCTTCTACATATGAAGAGGCAAAAGGTAAGGAAAAATGGGAAAAAGCTATGCAGGAAGAACATGATGCATTGGTAGAAAATCAAACCTGGGATTTAGTTCCTAAACCAAATAGCCAGAAGATTATTGGATGCAAGTGGGTCTATAAGACCAAAAGATTTGCAGATGGAAGTGTGTCTAGATACAAAGCTAGACTTGTTGTCAAAGGGTTTGCTCAGACTTATGGAGTTGATTATGATGAGACTTATAGTCCAGTAGCAAAGATGACAACCATCAGAACGCTCATAGCTGTTGCTGCGAGCAAAGGTTGGAAGTTATGTCAGTTAGATGTGAAAAATGCTTTTCTAAATGGATATATTTCAGATGATGTGTTCATGGAACAACCTCAAGGGTTCAGAGATAAAAGGTATCCAGAACATGTGTGCAAGCTCAAGAGAGCTTTGTATGGCTTGAAGCAAGCGCCAAGAGCGTGGAACTATAGACTGGTAAAGTTCTTGAAAGAACTTGGTTTCCAGGTGTCTGAAGCAGATAGTAGTCTGCTTATAAAAGCAAGTGATAATGGTTTCATATACATGTGTATATATGTTGATGATATAATTCTTACAGGAACAGATGAGTCAGGTATACAAAGACTCAAGAAGCAAATGGAAAAGGAGTTCAAGATAAGTGACTTAGGAAACTTGTCTTACTTCTTGGGTATGGAGATCACATATACTCAGCATGGAGTATTCGTGACCCAAGAAAGATATTTGAAGAACTTGTTAATCAAGTTTAAAATGAATGACTGCCGGATAGCACCTACTCCAATGGAGGTGAACCACAAACTGAGTAAGTTTGGAGGTGAAGAATTCAAGGATGTGAGACAATATCAGAGTTTGGTTGGTAGTCTTATCTATGCTACGTTAACCAGACCTGATTTATCATATGCAGTAGGAGTATTGTCTCAGTTCATGCACTGTCCAAGGAAAGAACACTGGATTGCAGGACAAAGGGTGTTGAGGTACATTAAAGGTACACTCAAAGAAGGTTTGTATTATGGTTTTACATCAGATACAAACATCAAAATATACAGTGATGCAGATTGGGCAGGTAATCCAGATGACAGAAGGTCAACTTATGGATACATGTGTTATGTGGGAGATAAGCTAATCTCATGGTGTTCCAAGAAGCAACATACAGTTGCTTTGTCGTCTACCGAAGCCGAATACAAAGGCATGGTTGAAGCCGCAAAGGAAGTGATTTGGCTAAAGACTTTAATGAAGAATTTTGATGCTATACAGAGAACTCCAATTATATTTGGAGATAATATGAGTTCATTATATTTAGCTGCTAATCCTGTTTTTCATGCCAGGACTAAACACATTGAGATTCAGTATCACTTTCTAAGAGAGAAGGTGATGGATAAAGAGATTGAAGTAATCCATACTTCAACAAAAGATCAGATAGCTGATATGCTTACAAAAAGTTTGGATGGACCTAAGTTACAAAGGTTTAAAGATATGGCAGGAATAAAGAAGACAGAGAAAACCTCAATTGATGATTGAGGGGGAGCTGTTGGTGCAAGACAATCAACAATTGAAGGTCTTTAAGTCCGCAGAGACGTCAGAAAAAATTCCTTAAAAAAGGTCACCAGAAGATCACCGGAAGGTCACCGGAACAGTACCGGAAGATTACAGGAAAGTCACCGGAATGTTACCGGAATAGATCAATTTTACAGTTTTCAGTTCATGAAGAGTTGAAGGATGGAAAGAGGAAGAAAAGAACAAATTTTGAAGCATGAAAGAGAACCGGAAAAATTGTACACATATGTACAGTAGTATAGTTCGCGTTATAAGCTTGTACAAATTTATCTATAAATACCTGAAAATGTCGAGGTGCGTAGATGAGATGAAGAGATGAATAGGAGAGGTAGGCCAAGAAGGCTAAGACAAGAGAAAGAATGAGAGGCGTAGAGACATAGAATGAGAGAATGAGAAGTTAGATGTCATTAGACATAAGAAAAGTTAGTTGAGTTTTCCTCTCATCACTCAACTGTAACTTTCTGAGTAATCGAAGAAAAGTTGCGCCGAAATTTCTGTGTGTTCTTCGTCTGTGTTAGATGATTTGTGAAATCCTATTGAGGATATCTAAGTCTATAGTTAATCAATCTATAGCTTAAGTTTAAGAGTTTAATTGTAAGCAGAAACCGAGAATTGTCATTAGGAACATTCATATGTGTTGAGTGTCCAAAGTTTACTGAAACAGGCGCATTTTCGGTGATCAATGTTTTGATCATTTCTCAGTGCATACTTTAAAGTTTTGCATGAGTGAGGGCTTAATCTTTAAGTTAGAAGATAAGCTACTCGTAACCAGAAGCATTTGCTTAAACGGGTTCTATTCAAGGAGAACTAAGTCTTAGAAGTTACAGGTGTGAAGTCGACTGTTCAGAATAACAGTTTCAGACAAAAGTAACCTGTGAAGATTAATTTAAAGAAATCGTGCAGCAGAATGTTTGTGTTGTGAAGTTTTGACTTACTCTTGGTATAGAGGTGCTCTAATCACAAGAGTAGGTTATTCTGAAGGAGATTAACACTCTCCGACAGTGGTATCAGAGCAGAAGTGGTATCTCAACAATATTGCCTCTGTGACATCCATATACCTGTTTCTATATGTATAAACTCGATGCCCAAGAAATAGCACAGCACACCAAGATCTTTCATGTCAAATTCTTGCATAAGAAGTTGCTAAATTAACTCTTTGATTCTTTCTTCATTATCACCACCTACAATCAATTCATCAACATAAATAGCCAAAATCGTGATGCCATCATCACCCTTCCTTGCATATAGTGAATGATCTGCATCACACATAGAAAACTCAATTGTGGTTAAGTAATCAGTAATCCTTGCATGCCATGTCTGAGGAGCTTGCTTCATCCCATACAAAGACTTTTGCCAAGATGCCAACAATTAGGATTTTGATTGCAGTGGCCACATCAAGGAAATGGAGCTTATATCAGTTGGATGTGAAGAATGCCTTCCTCAATGGAGAGCTTGAAGAAGTAGTCTACATGAGCCAACCTCAATCATTTGCTAGTATGAGGTACCCAAATCATATTTGCAAGCTAAGAAAAGCATTATATGGACTAAGGAAAGCCCCAAGGGACTCGAATCAGAGGTTAGTAGATTATTTATCAAGTTGTGGATACAAACAAAGTGTTGCATATTCATCACTTTACATGAAGAATCAAGGAGACAAGACGGTATACATATGCATCTATGTGGACAATTTGATCATCAAAGGAAGTGATATTGTAGGTATTAAAGATATCAAATCAAAGCTATGAAAGGAGTTCAAGATATCTCATCTTGGAACATGAAAGTACTTCTTGGGAATAGAGGTAATCTATGCACATAGTGTCATCTTCTTGATTCAAAGAAAATACTTGTTGGATGTGCTATACAGGTTTGGTATGAGTGGTTGTAAGCCACTTGCTTAGCCCATGGAGCCCAATACAAAGTTGGTTGCAGTTCAAGGAGAGGTTATACAAGATATTACAATATATAGAAGCATAATTGGTTCATTAGTTTATGCTACATTCACTAGACCTGATCTTGCATATGTAGTAGGTGTTCTCCCTCAATTTTTGCATGCACCCACTCATGATCATCCTATGGCAGCAAGAAAAGTGCTTAGATACATCAAGAACACCATCAACCAAGGTCTGTTTTACTCATATGATGCTAATCTAAGTGTGACAGGATATAGTGATGCTGATTGGGCAGGTAGCAAGGATGATCGAAGGAGTACATCGGGTTATGTTTTCATGATAGGTACAAAAGTGATCTCTTGGAGCTCTAAGAAGCAACCCACTGTTGCTCTTTCATTCACAAAGGCTGAGTAGAGAGGTTTAGCATTGGCTAAATGTGAGCTATTATGGCTTAAGAAGCTACTTAAGGACTTGGAAGTGGAAGTGGAGGAGTTTCCTCTTTATGGAGACAACATTTCAAGCATCTACCTAGCTAACAATCCCATGTTTCATGTAAGGAGCAAGCACATAGAGGTTCATTACCACTTCATTAGAGAAAAGGTGATGGCAAAGGAGCTAGATATAAGGTATGTGAACACTAAAATGCAGGTTACAGACATGATGACAAAGTTTCTTGAAGGTACAAAGCTTGGAGGATTCAAGGAAGCAATCAACATAAGAGACATAGGCTGAAGCAACGAAAGAAAAAGACTTGAGCTTCAAGGGGAGTGTTGAAAGTTGTTCAAGCTCAAGAGTGTGGGAACATGCCCCAAATTCAACCTTCCACATCATCCACAATCAAAGGAGGCTGATTTCCACAAGTTGGAGGCATCAAATCATGCCCATAATGGAAAGAAGTTGATTAGAGAAGATTTAGCTCACCTCTTGATGTGATTGGACCTCACTTTTGACATATATATGTTTTTGATTGGTTAAAGAGGTTAGTATGTGGTCTTTAAAGCCTCTAATAAGTTCTATTATGACTTAGAGTCGTGGAAATATTGCCCAAGCTGCCCCTTGCTTAAGCACACCCCCTACTAGCTATTCTCTGCATATTTTGCAGAAATTTCACTTTTACGCACTCTATCTATCTAGATGATTTTGGCAGACCCCCCGGTCTTGTAATTGTTGTTTCTCCTTCATCCGGAATCCATTTCCAATGATTTTTGTTTTATTAGAAATCTTATAAGTTCTACTTTTAGTGATATAAGTCTCGGGTTTAGTGTCTGCACATGTGTGGAGAAATGTCCAGCCTAGTGTCTCTATGGTTAGTTAGTACTCTGTGAACAGATCAAGTTATGTTTTTTGTTGTAGCTAGTTGAGGCATCATCTAGTATCCAAATTTGAAAGCCCTATAAGTCTAGTTTAAGCCTACAAAGTTTCATTTTTAGTATGTGCATGTAATGAGAGAAACTCAGAAAATACAGAGCCTATGTTAGAAAAATTTCAGGATCCTAGGAGGATTCATTTGCTTTTGTTGTGCAAATAGGAGTGTTTATCCTCCAATAGGAACTAGAGCACCATTAGGAGATTGAAGATCATCATCTTCAATGCCATTTGCATCATCTTTGATAACCATATTTGTAGCTGTAGTAGGATGCTTTTTAACACCCTACACATCATTGCATAGCGCTTTTGCTACCAATACATGAAACATCATATATGTCCATAATGGGTAATTAATACCATCCAACTTATCCTCAATAGCCGACATAGGGAATACATCATTGCTTTTATCCATGGCTAGTGAAGAAATACCCTAATACAGAAAAAACTTTATCTCAAAAAGTTGAATGATAACACCTTATCAATCTCTCCTAAACCTGTAGCAGATTTCAAGCACTTGTACCAATGAACCAAACCTATATATATATATATATATATATATATATATATATATATATATATATATATATATATATATATATATATATATATATATATATATATATATATATATATATATATATATATATATATATATATATATATATATATATATATATATATATATATATATATATATGTGTGTGTTTGGCACATAAGGAAAAAATTGTCTGCACAATTGCTATGATGGTGCATTTAGAGGTGGAAACGAGCAGATATCCAAATTTTGACACCATAGAGCAAAGCCGTTTTGAACTCCTAATCACCTCGAGTATGCTCACCACTTTTATGTGATTCTAAGACTGTGACCAAAGGGGTGTTGAAGATGCCCTAGATGAAGTGGTGACCTGCTTTAATACCATTTGTTGGAGATCTAGGTATGTGGAAGCACACAAACAACAGAATGAGGAAGAATAAACTTGGAGCACAACACAATACATAATGTATTACCAAGTGAATATACAAAGATAAGTGACCTATTAGACTTATAGGCATATATACAAGTAGGGGGGAAAAGGTCCTAATGAAAGTAATCTTCCGATGGATTTCCTTGGATAGCAAGGTTTCCTATCAAATTGTAGTTCTTTTTATAGCTCATTGATGAACACAACAAACTAGATGATTGATCAATGAATTTTCGATATTTTTCTAGTGATCCCTTATCCATTATATCATCAATATGCTATGTCCTAAAGATATGAAAATCTTATAAAAATATATTTATCCTCAAAAACATTCTAGAAATACAAAATTTATTGTCTTAAAAAAGTCTTGTTTTTTATGAACAAAAGAGGTTACCTAGAGACATGAACAACTTGTAAAAATATATTTCTCCTTAAAACATTCTCCTTAAAAGCACATGGTTGTTTCCCATGGAAAACAAAAAATACAAAATTACTTATGAGATTTAAAAATATGGAATTTAAAGGTAAAATTGTTTATACTTGAGGAGTGATATAGTTCTCTATCTCAATAGTGTGAATTTTATTTTATTGTTCATAATTATCCATGATATATATTTGTAGATAATATTCGAGATAGGAATATCACAAATGTTTCCAAAATATTGCAATCCTACTTGCTTGATTGTCTACTACCAAAATAGGTTTTCTGGCATCATTCATCTAAAACATTGAACTCTTCCACTACAATGTCATCAATAATGACTTCATTACATGATAGGAATTTTTTTCCATATGCTCATAATTTTTATTGTACATCGTAAGAAATATATCTCACATTTCACTTTTTAGTACTTTGTCATTCTCTAAGTATTTAGTTAGATTTTCATTGATAGTTAGCCAAAATTCTAGAATTGAATCGAGTTTTTGTTCTATGTTCTTGTTGATCAAGAGGAAGAGAGCCTTTGAACCATATATTTTGGACAAATCAATATAGTATAGAAACTGAATTTTCTATCATCAAATAATATCTAAGGTGATATGGATAACCTGACACAATTAAATTCATTGTCATTGTCAATATATGAACAAATATATCATCATGATTGTATGTTGTAAATCACGCTTGTAAGGAACCAATTGTGAAGAAAAGGATATTGGTGGGCACCACAATTTACATGCTAGATGAAGATCACAAGGGACCATCTATTGCAGGTAAATGGCTTATGTACGATTGCTATGTAATGCAAGTTAAAGTTATCGATGCTTTAACAAGAGGACTTTAATGATGAATCAATTTTAGTTTATTATGAAGTGAGTTGATTGTTTTGATATACTTGAGATCAGTGGATCTTATGTATTGCTTGTGCATGATTACTAGTCCACTATGTGGGTGATAATCACCTATGTGTCATTTTTTATGCCTAATGATACACAGAAGACCACACCTATGCAATGGTTTGCATCTAGATGAATTGAACACTACTTTCGAGCTTGATTTTATCCAGTATACATGTATCTTGTATTCTTACCATCAAGAGTTTTCTATATCACCATTGAAGCTCTAGTTTGAGAGTGCATGGGTTTTCAATGCCATCATTGTTGTACTTTTTGGTAGCATGAAGGTTTTAAAATCTGTTGTATTTCTAATCTCTTCTCTTTTTACTATATTCATCTCTATTGCGTTGCTACCTTCTTCCATCAGATCATCCTTTTTTGTTATGGTAAAATCGTGATTTCACACAATATTTATCTAGCTAAATGGGTCCCTATAGTGACAAAGCCTTAAATTACATCTTCATTTACTTTTTCGAGTCATTGAAAAATCAAGAATCCGGCATGGTAGTTTTGTGTTCTCACATATTTGCAGGATTGTAGAAGCAAACATAGTGTTATTTAGTACTCCAACGAATGTATAACTTGGGAAACAGTTTTAAAAACCTGTAATTATCGTTTTCCTTTTCAAGCAATTACACAAATTTGTATTTATTAGAAAGCTATTTAGTTTTTTTTTTTCTTTTTTGTTACAAGTGGTAATTAACATTTCTAATGTCTTTGCAATATTCCCTCTGTAAACTAGACAATAATTGTTTTAATGCGGTGCAAAAGAAATACAATAAGTGTTTTATTCTTGTACAAGATGAAATATTTTTAATGGATAATTTGATAAATGGGAAACTTCTTTAGTTTTCAATAAGAGATTCGGATATGACTGTTAGGGCACAACATGACGGTGAAGCTATGATATATGGAAACAAAAAACCTGGAAGCAAACCTTGGATTTTGTTGATACTCTCACTTTCTCTTACACATCGACAGTGTCTCTCACAGCCATATACCTAAACAGATATAAGCTTTTAATATTGACTCATTCTTTTGCCTTGCTTTAAGGTTTTGAAGGAGCTTCCTCATGCGCTTTCTCTCTGGCTAGCTCATTGTCACCGTGGAACTTGCTTGTTCAGGCTTGCTTGTGGTTATTGATATTCTTATAACTTTGGACATGCCTGCACGCACTTGTTCATGCTTTCATAGGTCACGTCCTTTACATCTTCTTTCTCACGCCTTCACACATGCTTGCTAACGCATGGTCAACATGATTGTTAAACTAATCCAAACAAGAGGAAAGCTTTTCTGTACAGAGTTTGGTCTTTGTCCTACAAGTTTAAATACTATCTTAAAATTATCTAATCGAACATGCAAGTGAATATAATCAAGTGAACACAATTATCTAATCGAACTTGCAAGTGAATATAGAAGAAAAAAAATCATTGCTGCTTATCACTTTTCTTTACAAAGCGGAATCTTCTTTTGTTCTGAAATACAGTGGCATGGTCTAAACTCTCTGACTTCCTTTTTCCATTATCAAGGAACACAACATTTATCAATACATAATATTTGTAGAAACAAGAAAATTGACTCCTATAAGATAGATAACATGAGGCTCACTTTACATATCTTGTAGGGCCAATGTACTCTTCATTTTGGATCGCCCTTTCGGGTGCAAAAAGTATATTTCACTCAGATGGCCCACACAGACATTTCCTCAATGATGTCTGCCCTCTTTGCCTCCCACATGCAAACACAGATACACACTGAAAGCGCACATGCAATTGTTGATAGATGAAAAGGGCATTCTCTTGCTGTTTGTGCCCGATCATGTTTCATTTTTTATACTTCGTTTTGTATGCAATGTGGATCCTACATATGTGAAACTTCTAGTGCAATCCTTTGTATACAACTATATGTCGAGAAAAGTTGAAAGCAAAGTCAAAGTCATTGCTGATTGTTCAAAGTCAGAGCCATGACTAATTGTCCAAAATCTCAAAATCTTCGAGCCCTCCAACAACGTGCAGCAGGTCAAAGTGGCCTCGGAAAAGAAGTAACCCATGTGCATGGATATGAACTTTTCAAAAGCAGTGTTGATTTTTGACGGCCGTATTGCCCGTTTTGGCCATTTTGGACCGTAAAATAAGGTCATATATATTATTTGACCTTCAAAAATTACATTAAAAATGGAAAAAAACAGGTATTATCTGTATATAACCTTCAAAATTGAAGGGCAAGGTAGACCGTCAAAATACAACGCTGGATATGAGTATGTCCTGTCTCACGACTGAACGTCTTGCTGGGGCTTTCGTGCGTGCGCGTATGTGTGTATTTTCAGACCTCGTTACAACTTTCTTGTGTGCGTGTGTGTGACTGTATGTTTGTGTATTTGTGTGTGTAAGTGTGCGCGACTCGCAGGCATATACAAAGACAACTCCGAAATCTGGATGGGCAACTTGCTTACGCGTCTGTGTGTATTTTCAGACCTCGTTACAACTTTCTTGTGTGTGTATGTGTGTGACTGTACGTTTGTGTATTTGTGTATGTAAGTGTGCGCGACTCGCAGGCATATAGAAAGACAACGCCAAAATCTGGATGGGCAACTTGCTTACAACACCACGTACATGCCCTCATGTTACCGACTAATGTTGGCGTCGCCTACGTTCTTAGAAAAGCAGAAAGCAACGGAAACCAAGAAGGGTAGTCCATGTTCTCCAACTGCTCCTCCACTTTGCTTTCACCAAAAGCTTCTTCAGGGTGCGTGTCACTCTGACTATGTGTGTGCGTGTGTATATGTACGTGTGTCCGTTGTGCGTACGCGCATGCAAATGCAAACAGAATTTCAATATGTGATTGGCCAACTTGCACCCAAAAGCACGTACACGCCCTCACGTTCCGATTCCCAGTGACCTTCCACTCATACTGTCGCCCGCGCTCTACTGAAAAAAAAAACGCAAAAAAAAAAAGCGCCTCAACAAGAACTAGCCATGCATGCATGATTCGTTGCTGGACATCATCAGGACTCATTATCCACTTGCATGGATAACCTACATCTACATGCATGTCTGAATTACTATGCTCCAGTTCATTGCGGTAAAGATAAAAAAAATGTGTAGGCATAACTCTCCAGTGAATTGTGAATGTTTGATTCCTTGTAGAAAACAGGCCAAAAAATTATCTGCACGTCCGTCATCAATGTAATTGAGTTGGCCGCCCCAACGAAGAAGCATACATATGTCAACGTGTAAGCTTGATTGTGTTTCTTCCTTCACATTCCTACATTTCGTATAACTTTACGCACATATTAGCGTGCATACACGTGCACACGCATAGACGCGCACGCGCAGACACACACACACGTATATATATATATATATATATATATATATATATATATATATATATATATATATATATATATATATATATATATATATATATATATATATATATATGCTTGCACATGTTTATATATTTATGAACAAACGTGTGCAAGTGCTTTAAATAAACATAGACTATAGCATGAATTCACAGAAACCTTCAAGCAAGCGGGATCTAAGGTCCTGTATTGTATGATCCGCAATTCTATCAACGTTCTCAAATTCTTTGCTCATCTCACATGAGGTGAATGGCCACCAACTATATAGTTCATTGAAATTTCATTACAACATATGAGGGACATATGGGGCCTTATATTGGTGCAAATACATGAGTGCAATTTTGTCCTCCCATTGTATAAGCACCAGTATACGCACTGGTACAATAACATCAGTATAAGTGTCGATAGAGACACCGATATATGTGTCGGAAGTTACCAAGCACCGTCGGTATATACGCTAGTATACATGTCGGTATATTTTCGCTCTTATAGATGCTGGTATGTATTTGCAAACTGATGGTATGGGTGTTGGTACCATATTCGCCAATATAAGCATCATTATGTCCCTGGGAAATGCATCCGTATAAGCATCAATATAGGCATCGATATGTCCTTGGACATACGATGCTCATATTTTTGCCTATATTGAAGACCATATCTACAAATTTTTTTAGGGAGAGTGCATTGTTTCTTGGTATAGCAACATTACCATGCTGTTGTGCGGCAAAACACAATACACTTCACCCAAAAAACCTGAGTATATATGACATGTACTCTAGTGGTTGTTGATTTAGGGTTTACATGACCTGCAACCAAAACATGATTTGATAAAGCAAAATACATTGTCAAACATAAAAGACATCAGCAGAATGAACCATGAACCATGTACAAAAAGGATATTCCATAAATGAAACATGTACAAAAGAGGTATAGATTCCATAAATGAACCATATTGTACAAAAGTGTGGCAAACCACTGCCATATATGATCCAAATACAAAATGTGGCAATCGACTGCGATATAGGAACCAAATACAAAATTATGGTGCACCACTATCATATATGATCCAAATACAAAATTAGGGCACACCACTGCCATACACATGCCCACAAGGATCAAAACATCTATATATGCAGTCTTACAACAAAGCACAATCATGAAATGAGAAAATTTGACATGATGTTTATAAAAAACAACTAAAAAAATACCAAAACAAGTTTATAAGCTCACGTCATCATAGATGCTCCCATGAAATGACTGCACTACATTCCTCTAAGTCCTCCAACAATGCAACCAATCCATGATGATATCCATAAGCCTCCTCTGCTCATGTTGGAGGATGACCCACCACCAACTCTTGCAAGAAATATGCAAAATGTTAGACGAACATAAATGACATGCTTAACACATGCAAATTCAATCATCAAAATGATACCTACAAACTCCTCATGCATAGTGTTATACCCGTTACTACCCAAATGTGATGCTCCGATTGTATCTAGACATGTGACTTCCGCATCTCGTTGTTGATGATATCGGTCAGGATTCTATTGTTGCTCATCGTGAATCATATCCCACTCCTCAGTGTCTAACAATACAGGCTTCCGTAAGCCTGCTCTAGAAGCATCAGGAGCCTCTCATCATTGATGGGACATCAACTCACATGCCATGTGATGAATCCACTCTGAGCAAAAAACAAGGTGCCCAGATGTTGATCCGTAATCATGATAGATTGACTCTAAGATGTAATTTTTTTTATCCTTGTCTTGTTCACTCCATTTCACCATGAGAGAGTGTCCAAACTGTATGGAGCACAATTGTCGTATGTGCTGATGCATGGCCTTTTTTATCACATCCATCATTAGAGCTCCATCATGTATACATTACACCTTGGAGTCGTCATGGTCATGAACACCCCAAGGTGTACATGGTGTACTATGTGGCATACCTACATCTGAGGTACTCGCTCTAGGAGTAGAAGTGAGGGACACAACGTCCATCACACTACCTCCACAACATCTGCCTCCTCTAGAACCACTTGTGGATCCATCTCTAGAACCTCCTTCTCTAGAGCATGAACTCGATCAACAGGACGGACAAGACAGGTCAACACCTGTATCTCACTATGGTATTGGATGCATACATCAACTGCTAGAGCCACTAGGGGATGGTTGAGAGGGCAGTCATGGTGGAGTCATAAAGTAAGGAGAACCTCTGGAGGGAGTAGTCCTTCCAAAGGGAGTACCTCCGATGGGATTAGTCTCACCAAAGGGAGTACCTCCAGTGGGAGTAGTCTTGCCAAAGGGGGTGGCACCAACGAGACTGCCATCAATGGGAGTGATTCCGAGGGGAGTGCTACCATGAGTGATCCAATATTGTGATGCTCTAGCCATATAAGCAAGAGGCACATAAGGTGTAAACTCCATAAAATGCTCCTCTATCATGGAATGCAAAGTGATCAGTGGACTATCTCCCATCATGTTCTACAAAAAAAAACTCAAATAAATAGAATATGATAATAATGGTAGTATAGAAAAATAGTAGTGTATAAAAAAAACATAGCAAAATAAATAAAAACAAATTAGTACATACAAGTGTTTGATTCATAAATCCTCTATTCTAGAATCCTCTTGGAGATCTGATGCGCAGAGGTTATCTATCTCTACTTTGGTGACTTCTAGATCTCTTGGTATGGCCACCCCTTCTTGATCATCTTCCTCATAAAACATATCATCTATTACTTCATCATGTACCTCATCTTCTTCAAAGACCTCTTCATCTCAGATAATAATCTCTTCCTCCTCGACTACTAAATGCACCTTAGAGTCCACTATGGATGCAATTTATTCTATGTATATGTCCTCACAAATTTGACTGCTATGTGGAGAGACTTGTAAAAGAAATAGCCACTATAGTTCTTTTAAATATAGCATAAAGACAACCTACTCACAATATTCAAGAATTAGAAATGTATCTCTTTCATATGTCCATAGCTTTGTTGAGTCTACTTGAAGCAAGCCAATCTTATCCTGCCTCACTGTTGCATTTCTTCCAAAGGTGACTGCTTTCAACCATTTCACATCAAACAGAAAGTAGTCAAACCTCCTGGAGGATAGCTTCAAGATATTCTTGGATCACTCCATAATACTCGAGTTGGTCTTCTTTAGCATTGTTATCTCTTGCACTAAATCTAGTTTTTTGGAAAAAGTTCACCATCACCCCACTATCAAAAGTAGAACTATTTTTGTTTATTTGTGCAATCCAAAAGTTTTGTCCATGAGACCATAGTGCACCATATTTAGAATACTTTGCAAAAATGATTTTCTTCAAATAGAAGTAAAATACAAAAATGAAAAATGGAAGCATTTACTTCAACAAGTAGTGGAGGCCAAAATAGAATCAATCAAAAGATAATCAATCCAAAAACTGAAAGGAATGAGAAGAGTGGCTACTCAAAGAAGTGGAGGAGTTATGAAGAAGAGCTCACAAAGTCATCATTAGAGCTTGTGGTCACTTGGCTACAAAAGAGGCAAGGGAGGACATTCAAGTACAGAGGAAGAAGGCATTGAAGTCCCCTTTTAGGTAGTTCATTTGTTTTCAATCATTTTGTTTTCTACAACCTCATAAACTATGCCCAATTGCTCACCATTTCTAGGTAGCCTGATTACGAGAGTCATATCTGTTGGAAGAGATGGATGGATACCTCAAGGAAGTGAGGTGGTACTGCTAAAACTTGCTTTGTACCTGCCCTAAATCACTTTAGAGTTTGATAGTAGGCCCTTTTAGCTTGCAAATGACACCAAGAAAGTACCTATGTACTTTGGAGTTGATGCCTAAAACAATTGAATCAAAATAGATTACTTCATGAGTTGCTAGTGTCACAAAACTTGCTATTTTAGTCTAAACACCTGCTGGTTCTTTTGCCCAGTGCTCATAGTACAGTAGAAAATGATGAAATTCCTTTTGAGGGAATTTAATTAGCTTAGATATCTAATGATTACAAGTGGAATTATCTAAAATAACAAACTATGCACTCAGAAATATGTTTAGCAATCCAAAGCTTACCCTCGATTTTTTAGGGACTGAACAATAGATGACCAATGAGTAGTTCGATGGCAATTTCTCCTAGATGGATGAACCAAATTCTTTGAGATTTTGACAGCATACAACAGACTTCAAGCTCGTTCCAAGAAGCTATAGATCATGCAAAATCGTTGAGAACTCACTAAGATATGATGAGACAAAGTTCTCTGTTCTAAGTAGTCATAGTAGAGAAGTAGATAGAGATGATCAATGAAGTATATGTATTATAGCACAGGATTATACAAGATTATTGGCATTGCAATGATTCAATGATAGTGGAATGAGTAGGCTATAGTGTGTGCTACTCAAACTCTACAAATGATCAATAAAGGAGCTCTCAATGAGGCCACACAGTCGCATGATTTTCAAATATCTTATTTAAGAGATTTTCTCCCAAGTTTGAATTTGAAATTCAAACTTGGCTCCAACTAAGAATGTCTCCTCTAATCTAGGATTTATTCTCTCAAATTAAAGTCTTAACCAATATTCTATCTAACTCCACGAGTTGTAGCGTTTTACAAGTCTCCAAAGATATAAACTTTTTACAATGGTAAATGATTAAGCAAGTACAAGCTATGGTTCATATGAGTCATCAAACGCTTCCTCATATAGTCTTCCATGCTAAGCCAAATGTGAAGGCTTGTATATTTGCACCAATAGCTCCCTCTCAAGCCAAACATCTTGGCTTGGGGTTCTTCATCAATCTTCTTGAATATCCTGCAATCCAATCATGGTTTTAAACCTAAAAATCTTAGTACCATCAAGTGCTTTGGTTAACAAATCAGCATATTGCATGTTTGTGGATACATATGCAAGCTTCTCTCTCACATAATGATAGTTTACTTCTATATGCTTGGTTCTTGCATGATAAATGGGATTGACTGCAAGATGCAAGGAACTAGTGTTCTCACCAGAGATCATAGGTGAATGAGTGTGAAGTCCCAAATCTGAGTAGAGCAATCTAATCCAAATAGCTTCTTGTGTGGCATTTGCTAATCCCCTGTATTCAGTTTCTGTTGAAGATAGATCAACGATTGGTTGCTTTTTAGAAGACCATGAGATGGGCTTATCACTTGCAAAAGATAAATATTGAGAAGTACTCTTTTCATCCTTACATCCAGCCCAATCTGCATCTAAGTATAACTTAATATCCGAATTTGATGTGTATGGGAAGTAAAGTCCTTGATTTTGAGTACCTTTGAGGTACTTCAAAATTCTTTTAGCAACTTCCAAGTGAGCGGCTCTAGGTTTATGCATGAATTCACTCAGAACACTTACTCCATAACATATGTCAATCCTTATTAATGTTGCATAGTTTAGACTTCCAACTATGCTTTGATAACCTACAATGTCTTCAAGAAAATCACCTTCATGAGCACTTAATTTATGATTTACCTCCATAGGGGTGCTAGCTACTTTTGCATTCTGCAAGTGAAACTTCTTCAACATGTCCTGCACGTATTTCCTTTGAGTGATGTAAATTCCAGCATTAGTGTATACTAACTCAAGTCCAAGAAAATACTTCAGAAATCCTAAGTCATAGATTTTGAACTCCTGCATCATCTGGTTTTTTATTTGTTTGATGCCATTAGCATGACTACCTGTAAGAATGATGCCATCCACATATACACATAAATATATCATTTCGGAATTATTCTTCTTGACAAAAAGAGAAGAATCTTCCTTGCTCATCATGAACCCTTGGTCTTGAAGATAGGTTGTTAACCTATGGTTCCATGCCCTAGGTGACTGCTTCAAACCATAAAGAGCTTTGTTCAATTTGTATACGTGATTTACTTTGTTTGGATCTTCATAACCAAGAGGTTGAGCCATGTATACTTCCTCTGAAATCTAGCCATTCAGGAAAGAATTCTTCACATCTAGTTGATACATATTCCGATTTCTAGATGCAGCCACACTTACCAATACTCTGATGGTTGGCATCTTAGCCACAGGTGAGAAACTTTATTCATAATCTACTCCTTGGGTTTGTGCAAAACACGTAGCCACAAGTCTAGCTTTATACCTGTTGATGGATCCATTTGAGTCCCTTTTGATTTTGTAAATCCACCTAGAACCAATTACTTTCATTGATGCTTTCTTGGGTACTAGCTCCCAAGTATCATTTTCTTGAAGTGCTTCTATTTCTTCATTCATAGTTTCCTTCCATTCTAATTTGGTACTTGCTTCTTCAAATGAAGAAGGTTCTTCAAGTGATGAATCCTTAGAAAGATAAATAGAATGCTTAGTGATTAATGAAGTATCATACCTGTTGATGTGTGAAACATCACAAGAAATGAATTAATGTGAGAGTAGACAACCTCTATGGTCACCATTAACTCATTGCCACTCAAAGCTTTGAGAAATGATAGCCAAAACCAAGAACTTTACTTCTTCATATTTTTCCAGTCACTGAAATGACATACCTTCAGTATTTTGCTAATTTCTCTTAGCACAAATGTTATTTCTCCAAGACGCTTTAGTGGATGAAAGTAGAAGAATTTATCTTTCCAACGAGCTATGATATGCAAGAAACGCATCTCTAGAACTCAAGATATAGCCTTCACAAGATGACCCTATATGACTTCCAAAAGTGGAAATTTTGCCTGTTTTAGTAAGTCTGACTGTCCAAAAATGAAAATTCGATGCTTAGCATCGACTTGCAACCAAAAGTCAATGCCAGGCATCGACTTTGAGCTTTTTCAGCCACTTCCTCAGCACCAGATTTAACCTATGAACACAAGACATGAGCAAGATCACTTTTATGTGGGAAGTCGATGTTAGGCATCGACTTTATGTTGAAACTCGATGTCAGGCATCAAGTTGCTCCACAAAATTCATATTTTCAAAGAGATTTAGCAATACATAAAACTCAGAGAATAAAACATAGACTTATCAGCACAAACTCGATGCTAGGCATCGACTTGTTTGGAAAACTTCAACTCTTGAAATCATTTCAATCAAGACAAACACTAGAGATGGAAGAAGAAGACTTATACACAGAAGTTTAATAAACTCTTTCCATAACTATGAAAGCTCACAAATGCACAGGTGCTTTCTCACGCAGAGAAGCCCGACAATTCTCAGTCATACAAAATGAGTACTAACTCACTTTCACATTGTCTTCCTCATCGCGTCAGTTGATACAAACTAACTTATATAGATTTTCTTATTCTTGTGATTTTTAAAATACTTTTAGAACTAAAGTGAACTGACTTTACAAAATATAATACACTTGTGAATTTGTCCCTTCACATAGGCATGTGGTTTTCTCCTAAAGCTTTGACCTTCAAATATATGTCCAATTAGTGATTGTTTCTCCAACAGATCACTAATTGACATTCTCTGTTTCTTCATATCATCTTTTTTCTTTTACTCCTGCCATGCTTTTGAATCTGCTAGTCTTCACACTATCCAAGCTCTTTGTCATTATGTCTATATCTGGTCTTTTGTAAAAATGTACTCCACTTCAATTTCTTTCTCCATTACCTTTTCTCTCAGGAAATGATAATGTATCTCTATATGTTTTGTTCTTGCATGAAATACTGGATTTGCTGCAAGATAAAGTGAACTCATATTATCTCCATGTATTGTAGGTATACCTTGATCAATACCCAAGCTTTTGAACAATGTCTGCATCCATATGACCTCCTTAGCTGCTTGCACAAGTCCTTTGTACTTAGCTTCAGTTGATGATAATGCTACTATATGCTGTTTCTTTGAACACCAACTTACAAGCTTATCACCAATGTATATCATGTAGCCATGAGTCGATCTTCTGTCATCTTGGTTACCTACCCAATCTGAGTCACTATAGGCTCTCAACTTCAAATCGGATGTAAAAGGATAATATAATCCTTCCTTCATAGTTCCTTTGATATATCTGAGAACTCTTTGACCTGCAATCCAATGTGGGTCCTTTGGACAATGCATGAATTGCGACAAAACTCCCACTGCATAACTAAGATCAGGTCTTGTTAGTGTAGCATAAATCAAACTACCCACAAGAGATTGATACTTCCTCATATCTTTGTATTCGCACCATCATATTTACTGAGCTTGTGATTAACTTCAAGTGGAGTTGAAGCTTCTCTGCAATTTTCCATATCAAACTTCTTCAATAGATTTAGAAGTGATCTGTATAGGTGACTTCCATACCAAGAAAGTATGATAACTTTCCTAGATCAATGATCTTGAATTCTTTTTCAAGTAATCTCTTTACCTCCTTGATTCCTTCATCTGAAGTACTTATGATTATAATGTCATCTACATAAATACAAATGTAGATTGTACCTTCCTCTGCTCTTTTGATGAGTAGACTTGGATCTGCTTTTGAACTTTGATATCCAAGATCATTGAGATACTTCACCAGTCTATAGTTCCATGCTCTTGGAGCTTGCTTCAATCCATACAATGCTGTTCTCAACCTACAAACAAAATTTGGATACCTGGAATCTATAAACCCTTGAGGTTGTTCCATATATACCTCATCTAATATGTATCCATTCAAGAATGCATTCTTTATATCCAATTGACTTAGGGTCCATCCTTTTGAGCTGCAATAGCAATGATTGTCCTTATAGTTGACATCTTAGCTACAGGACTGAATGTCTCATCATAATCTATGCCATGGGTTTGGGCATAGCCTTTCACCACCAGTCTAGCTTTGTATTTTGCTATACTTCCATCTCCAAGCTTCTTCACTTTATAAACCCATTTATTTCCAATTACTTTCTTACCATTTGGTTTAGGAACAAGTTCCCATGTCTTGTTCTCCTTTAGTGCATTGAATTCTTCCTTCATTGCTTCTTCCCATTGCTTCTTACCTTTAGCTTCATCATAGTTCTGAGGTTCTTCATCATCTTTGACCATATATGCAAAGTTATGTAAGAAGTATCATAAGAATACCTTTCTGGTTGTCTTCTTGTCCTACTTGACCTCCTTGGTTCACATTCTTCATAAGTGTCTGGATACACTTCTTCATCAAATATAGGAGCTTCTTCATTTCTTCTTCTTAATCCACTTCTCGATGTACTTGCTTGCATAAAGTCTTCATCTTTATTTACCTGCACAATTGATTTTCCTTTCTCACATATTCTTACCTCTTCTTCAAACTCTTCAGCTGTATGACTTTGATCTGCATACCAACTTTTCTGTTCATCAAATGTAACATCTCTAGAAACAAGAAATTGTTTGGTTAAAGGATTCCACAACCTGTAAGCCACCTGCTTTTCATCATAACCAATGAACACATATTTTTCTGCCTTTGGTTCAAGTTTATGTCTAAGTTGTGATGGCACATAAGCATATGCAATTGATCCAAAAACTCTACAATGATCTAGTGTTGGTTTCTTACCCCACCAAGCTTCATATGGAGTCATTCCATTTAGAGCTTCACATGGTAATCTATTCACAAGATATGTAGCTGTATTTACAGCCTCGACCCAAAGATAATTTGGACAATTCTTCTCCTTCAGCATAGCTCTAGCAAACTCAACCAAAGTCCTGCTCCTTCTTTCTGCTACACCATTTTGTTGTGGTGTATACCTGCAAGTTATTTCTCTCTTAATACCTGCATTCCAAAGATAATCATTGAACTCTTGGGAGAAGTATTCTCCCCCTCCATCAGACCTCAGTCTTTTAAGCTTTTGACCTGTGACTCTCTCTACATATGCATGAAAATGCTTGAAAGCTCCATACACTTCTGATCTTTCCTTCAAAACATATAATGTTACTCCATCTTGTAGCATCATCAATGAAAAGAACATAATACCTTGAACCACTGATAAATCCTTCTTTTGTTGGTCCCCATACATTTGTATGAATGAGCTCAAGTACTCCATCATGTTTGAATCCTTTCTTCTGAAATGGTAACCTGTGTGCTTTACCCATTTGACATGCTTCACATTTATAAACCATATGTTGACTCTGCACATTTGGTAATCCTAGTATAGACTGATTTTCAACCATAGCTTTAATTCCTCTTTCATTGAAGTGACCTAATCTCTTATGCCAGAGATCAAATTCTGTAATCACTCCTTCACCATGTGTGAGCAAAGCTTGACCAATGTTCCCTTGTACTCTTAAAGTAAAACTTGACTTGAAAACCTTTTTCAACTATCTATCCCACACTAATCAAGTTTTTAGGTATTGTAGGAACATACAAAACATTGGTTAGCAAATCTGCTCCACTCTTGCATTTCACTTTTCCAATTGAATGTACACTATGTCTGGTATTATCATTTATTTGAACACTATGACTAGAAATGCCTTTTTCCGATTCTGACATCAATTCTATGTTTCCTGACAAATGATTAGAACATCCAGAGTCAATGTAAAAATACCTTTAGATCTTCTTTATTTGATGTGCTGATTGAATTCATCATCAATGATGTATGACTTTCATTTTGTGTGTCATTTGCATAATTGTAGTAGGTGGTGTTGTAGGATTGATTCTGTCCCCAACTTCTTCCTCCACCTCTACCATAGCCTCCTCTTTGACTTTGTCTACCTCTTTGAAACTTACTTTGATATCTTCCACCTCGACCTCGGCTATTGTTGTTTTGATTTTGGTTTGATCCTTGTTGATTGTGCCAACAGTCATGAGCCAAATGATTACTCAATCCACAGATCCAACAAGCCTTCTTGTTGTTATTTTGATTACCTTTTCCTCTTCCAAAACCTCTTGCTCTTCCTCTGCATGTGCCTCTACCTCTTGCAAAATAAACTTGAGAACTTGACTCTTCTTTATCCTTTGCTTTACTTTTATCTCCTTTCTTCTTATTCTTCATGTACAATGCAGAACTTTGTCCTTTGTCTCCATCTCCCTTCAAGTCTTGCTCATATGTGAGCATCAAACCAAGTAATTGATTCAAATCTGGAACATAATGATTTAATGAAAGTTTTGTTGATAAGAAAAAAGGTTTCCACCTTTCATCCCCTCTCAATCCTGCAAGTAGCTGAGCAATCAATCTGTGATCTTCAACATCTTCATCTATGGATCCAAGACTATCTGCTAGATCCTTCATCTTAGTGACATAATCACTAATACTTTGACTTGGCTTCTTCTTGAATGTTGTAAACTCTGACCATAGACTTGCTTTCCATGCTTTAGTAGTGCTTTGGAAATGATACTCCAATGCATTCCAAATATCTTCAGATGATTCCAATCTGCTGATGTGTGGTAGCAAAGGATCTGAGATTGTATTGTAGATATAAGCTTTTGCACTTGCATCCTTCTTCTGCCAATGCTTTAAAGCATCAAGTTCCTCTTTCTTTGGTCGGCTTTCATCTTCAAATACTGGCTTCTCTTCTTCACATGTTACATATATCATGAGATCCTTACTCATAAGTAAGGCTTCCATTCTCATTACCCATGCGGGATAATTATCTCTATCCAGTTTGTCAATGGAGATATGATCTACCATACTCCTTTCCTTTTGCTGCAACCTGTGAGCTTAAAGGATAAAGAATAATACCTTTTGGAGTTCTTTGTGTATGAAGATACTTTTGAAGTAACCTTTTGATGCCTTGAGTCTTCAAATGCTTCACCTTTCAAACTTTAATGGAAAACTTTCCAAAACTTCTCATACCTTTCCTACCTTCTAGTCTTTAGGACCTTTCTGCTCTGATACCACTTATTGATGTGTGAAACATCACAAGAAATGAATTAATGTGACACTAGACAAACTCTATGGTCACCATTAACTCATTGCCACTCAAAGCTTTGAGAAATGATAGCCAAAACCAAGAACTTTACTTCTTCATATTTTTCCAGTCACTGAAATGACATTACCTTAAGTATTTTGCTAGTTTCTCTTAGTAAAAATATTATTTCTCCAAGATCTTTTGGTGGATGAAAGTATAAGAGTAGAGCTTTTCAATAAGCTATCATATGCAAGAAATCCATCTCTAGAACTCAAGATATAGCCTTCACAAGATGACTGTGTATGACTTCCAAAAGTGGAATTTTTGCCTATTTTAGTAAGTCTGACTGTCCAAAAATGAAAATTTGATGCCTAGCATCGACTTGCAACCAAAATTCGATGCCAGCCATCGACTTTGAGCTTTTTAAGCCACTTTTTCAGCACGAGAATTAGCCTATGAACACAAGACATGAGCAAGACCACTTTTATGTAGGAAGTCGATGCCAGGCATCAACTTTATGTTGAAACTCGATGCCAGGCATCGAGTTGCTCCACAAACTTCATATTTCCAAAGAGATTTAGCAATACATAAAACTCAGAGAATAAAACATAGATTTATCAGCACAAACTCAATGCCAGGCATCGACTTTCTTGGAAAACTTCAACTCTTGAAATCATTTCACACAAGACAAACACTGGAGATGGAAGAAGAAGACTTATATATACAAGTTTAATAAACTCTTACCATAACTATGAAAGCTCACAAATGCACAGGTGCTTTCTCACGCAGAGAAACCCAAAAATTCACAATCATACAAAATGAGTACTAACTCACTTTCTCATTGTCTTCCTCATCGCGTCAGTTGATACAAACTAACTTATATAGATTTTCTTATTCTCGTGATTTCTAAAAAACTTCTAGAACTAAAGTGAACTGACTTTACAAAATATAATACACTTGTGAATTTGTCCCTTCACATAGGCATGTGGTTTTTTCTAGAGCTTTGACCTTCAAATATATGTCCAATTAGTGATTGTTTCTCCAACAATACCCATATCTGATTGGCTTCTTACTCTAACTTTGTTATCTCCTTATGACTTGGTTGGATGACTCAGGTATGTGATCCAACCTCTTAATCTTAGCCTTGCCTTTTGATTCCCATGCTTTAAATTCTTCCAAGCTGATGGTGTCCTCTTCATCTAATTTGATGTCTTCAATTGTGCTTGGCTCCTCCTTGGTGAGGCTTGCAAATTCTTCTTCCAAGTCATATGGCAATTTGACCTTCCTGCATTCACTTTCAAACCAAGAATCATTCTTATCAAACACAACATCTCTACTGACCATAAATCCTTTGTTGGATGGATTATAAAACTTGTATCCTTTTTTATTTATATCATACCCTATGAAGATGCATTTCTCACCCTTAGGGTCTAACTTACCTCTGATTTGAGATGGAACATGCACATAAGCAACACAAGAAAATATTTTTCAATGTTCAGGTGATGGTCTCCTACCATGCCATGCCTCATAGGGGGTCATCCCATCAAGGGATTTAGAAGATAACCTGTTAATAAGATAAGTGGCAGTAGAAACACTCTCTACCCACAAGTAATTAGGCAATTTCTTTTCGTTTAGCATTGACCTAGCTGCTTCCACAATCAATCTGTTCCTCCTCTCGCCTACTCCATTTTGTTCAAGGGTATATCTAGCAGTGATCTCCCTTTTGATACCTCTATCCTGCAAAAATGCATCAAACTCATTGGAGAAGTACTCACCTCCTCCATCTGATCTTATCCTCTTTAGACTCTTTCCTGTTTGATTTTCCACAAGTGCAAGATACTTCGTGAAACAATTGAACACTTCATCCTTATGTTCAATGAAATACAAGATAGTCCATCTACTGAAATCATCAATGAATGACACATAGTACCTTGAGCCTGAAATTGAAGGGTCCTTGCTTGGTCCCCACACATCTGCGTGGAAAAATTCCAAATAATCCTCATGCATATAGCCTTTCTTTGTAAAGGGTAACCTGTGTGATTTACCAAACTGACAAGGACCACATTTATAGATCATGTGTTGCTTGGATACATTAGGTATCCCAAGTACACATTGATATCTACATATCTACTTCAAGGTTCTGTCACCAATGTGCCGGAATCTTTTCTGCCATATCTCTAACTCAGACAAAGTTTGATCTTTATAATTGTAAAGTGTAGTGTTTCTAGTGACCTCAAGCTCAAATGTAAACAATCTACCTGTTTTCTTTGCCTTTGCAATTCTTCTAAATCCTTGTTGGGGGTCCTCCACAAAAGCTCCAAATTTATTGAACCTAACCTGCAAACCCTTTTCCACTATCTGTCCAACACTCATCAAATTGTTTGTGATAGTAGGTACATAAAGAACTCTGCTCAACAGATTCCTATTCCCATCAGAAGTTTTGACATTTCCTACGTTGACCACTAAATGCTTGGTGTCATCACCTGTCTGGACTTGGTGCTTTCCTTTGGGCTGCTCAAGATCAGAAAGAAGAGGTACATTGCCTGCTACATGGTTTGAACAACCTGAGTCAATATCGAAGAGGTACTCATCATTCATACCTTGTTTTGAAGTCATGTAATGATAAGAAAATCCTCTAGATCAACTGTATAGTTGTTGAAGTCTTTTCTGGATTTGTATCCTCCTTGATAATTGTTGTTTGTTGGCTCCTGATGCTTCTAGAGTTTGAGCCATGTGATGAATCCACTCTGAGAAAAAAACAAGGTGCCCAGATGTTGATCCGTAATCATGATAGATTGACTCTAAGATGTAATTTTTTTTATCCTTGTCTTGTTCACTCCATTTCACCATGAGAGAGTGTCCAAACTGTATGGAGCACAATTGTCGTATGTGCTGATGCATGGCCTTTTTTATCACATCCATCATTAGAGCTCCATCATGTATACATTACACCTTGGAGTCGTCATGGTCATGCACACCCCAAGGTGTACATGGTGTACTATGTGGCATACCTACATCTGAGGTACTCGTTCTAGGAGTAGAAGTGAGGGACACAACGTCCATCACACTACCTCCACAACATCTGCCTCCTCTAGAACCACTTGTGGATCCATCTCTAGAACCTGCTTCTCTAGAGCATGAACTCGATCAACAGGACGGACAAGACAGGTCAACACCTGTATCTCACTATGGTATCGGATGCATACATCAACTGCTAGAGCCACTAGGGGATGGTTGAGAGGGCAGTCATGGTGGAGTCATAAAGTAAGGAGAACCTCTGGAGGGAGTAGTCCTTCCAAAGGGAGTACCTCCGATGGGAGTAGTCTCACCAAAGGGAGTACCTCCAGTGGGAGTAGTCCTGCCAAAGGGGGTGGCACCAACGGGACTGCCATCAATGGGAGTGATTCCGAGGGGAGTGCTACCATGAGTGATCCAATATTGTGATGCTCTAGCCATATAAGCAAGAGGCACCTAAGGTGTAAACTCCATAAACTGCTCCTCTACCATGGAATGCAAAGTGATCAGTGGACTATCTCCCATCATGTTCTGCAAAAAAAAACTCAAATAAATAGAATATGATAATAATGGTAGTATAGAAAAATAGTAGTGTATAAAAAAAACATAGCAAAATAAATAAAAACAAATTAGTACATACAAGTGTTTGATTCATAAATCCTCTATTCTAGAATCCTCTTGGAGATCTGATGCGCAGAGGTTATCTATCTCTACTTTGGTGACTTCTAGATCTCTTGGTATGGCCACCCCTTCTTGATCATCTTCTTCATAAAACATATCATCTGTTACTTCATCATGTACCTCATCTTCTTCAAAGACCTCTTCATCTCAGATAATGATCTCTTCCTCCTCGACTACTAAATGCACCTTAGAGTCCACTATGGATGCAATTTATTCTATGTATATGTCCTCACAAATTTGACTGCTATGTGGAGAGACTTGTAAAAGAAATAGCCACTATAGTTCTTTTAAATATAGCATAAAGACAACCTACTCACAATATGCAGGAATTAGAAATGTATCTCTTTCATACGTCCATAGCTTTGTTGAGTCTACTTGAAGCAAGCCAATCTTATCCTGCCTCACTGTTGCATTTCTTCCAAAGATGACTGCTTTGAACCATTTCACATCAAACAGAAAGTAGTCAAACCTCCTGGAGGATAGCTTCAAGATATTCTTGGATCACTCCACAATACTCGAGTTGGCCTTCTTTAGCATTGTTATCTCTTGCACTAAATCTAGTTTTTTGGAAAAAGTTCACCATCACCCCACTATCAAAAGTAGAACTATTTCTGTTTATTTGTGCAATCCAAAAGTTTTGTCCATGAGACCATAGTGCACCATATTTAGAATACTTTGCAAAAATGATTTTCTTCAAATAGAAGGAAAATACAAAAATGAAAAATGGAAGCATTTACTTCAACAAGTAGTGGAGGCCAAAATAGAATCAATCAAAAGATAATCAATCCAAAAACTGAAAGGAATGAGAAGAGTGGCTACTCAAAGAAGTGGAGGAGTTATGAAGAAGAGCTCACAAAGTCATCATTAGAGCTTTTGGTCACTTGGCTACAAAAGAGGCAAGGGAGGACATTCAAGTACAGAGGAAGAAGACATTGAAGTCCCCTTTTAGGTAGTTCATTTGTTTTCAATCATTTTGTTTTCTACAACCTCATAAACTATGCCCAATTGCTCACCATTTCTAGGTAGCCTGATTACGAGAGTCATATCTGTTGGAAGAGATGGATGGATACCTCAAGGAAGTGAGGTGGTACTGCTAAAACTTGCTTTGTACCTGCCCTAAATCACTTTAGAGTTTGATAGTAGGCCCTTTTAGCTTGCAAATGACACCAAGAAAGTACCTATGTACTTTGGAGTTGATGCCTAAAACAATTGAATCAAAATAGATTACTTCATGATTTGCTAGTGTCAAACTTGCTATTTTAGTCTAAACACCTGCTGGTTCTTTTGCCCAGTGCTCATAGTACAGTAGAAAATGATGAAATTCCTTTTGAGGGAATTTAATTAGCTTAGATAGCTAATGATTACAAGTGGAATTATCTAAAATAACAAACTATGCACTGAGAAATATGTTTAGCAATCCAAAGCTTACCCTCGATTTTTTAGGGACTGAACAATAGATGACCAATGAGTAGTTCGATGGCAATTTCTCCTAGATGGATGGGAACTCACTAAGATATGATGAGACAAAGTTCACTGTTCTAAGTAGTCATAGTAGAGAAGTAGATAGAGATGATCAATGAAGTATATGTATTATAGCACATGATTATACAAGATCATTGGCATTGCAATGATTCAATGATAGTGGAATGAGTAGGCTATAGTGTGTGCTACTCAAACTCTACAAATGATCAATAAAAGAGCTCTCAATGAGGCCACACAGTCGCATGATTTTCAAATATCTTATATAAGAGATTTTCTCCCAAGTTTGAATTTGAAATTCAAACTTGGCTCCAACTAAGAATGTCTCCTCTAATCTAGGATTTATTCTCTCAAATTAATGTCTTAACCAATATTCTATCTAACTCCACGAGTTGTAGCGTTTTACAAGTCTCCAAAGATATAAACTTTTTACAATGGTAAATGATTAAGCAAGTACAAGCTATGGTTCATATGAGTCATCAAACGCTTCCTCATATAGTCTTCCATGCTAAGCCAAATGTGAAAGCTTGTATATTTGCACCAATAGCTCCCTCTCAAGCCAAACATCTTGGCTTGCGGTTCTTTATCAATCTTCTTGAATATCTTGCAATCCAATCATGGTTTTAAACCTAAAAATCTGAGTACCATCAAGTGCTTTGGTTAACAAATCAGCATATTGCATGTTTGTGGATACATATGCAAGCTTCTCTCTCACATAATGATAGTTTACTTCTATATGCTTGGTTCTTGCATGATAAATGGGATTGACTGCAAGATGCAAGGAACTAGTGTTCTCACCAGAGATAATAGGTGAATGAGTGTGAAGTCCCAAATCTGAGTAGAGCAATCTAATCCAAATAGCTTCTTGTGTGGCATTTGCTAATCCCCTGTATTCAGTCTCTGTTGAAGATAGATCAACGATTGGTTGCTTTTTAGAAGACCATGAGATGGGCTTATCACTTGCAAAAGATAATATCGAGAAGTAATCTTTTCATCCTTACATCCTGCCCAATCTGCATCTAAGTATAACTTAATATCCGAATTTGATGTGTATGGGAAGTAAAGTCCTTGATTTTGAGTACCTTTGAGGTACTTCAAAATTCTTTTAGCAACTTCCAAGTGAGCTGCTCTAGGTTTATGCATGAATTCACTCAGAACACTTACTCTATAACATATGTCAATCCTTATTAATGTTGCATAGTTTAGATTTCCAACTATGCTTTGATAACCTACAATGTCTTCAAGAAAATCACCTTCATGAGCACTTAATTTATGATTTACCTCCATAGGGGTGCTAGCTACTTTTGCATTCTGCAAGTGAAACTTCTTCAACGTGTCCTGCACGTATTTCCTTTGAGTGATGTAAATTCCATCATTAGTGTATACTAACTCAAGTCCAAGAAAGTACTTCAGAAATCCTAAGTCACAGATTTTGAACTCTTGCATCATCTGGTTTTTTATTTGTTTGATGCCATTAGCATCACTACCTGTAAGAATGATGCCATCCACATATACACATAAATATATCATTTTGGAATTATTCTTCTTGACAAAAAGAGAAGAATCTGCCTTGCTCATCATGAACCCTTGGTCTTGAAGATAGGCTGTTAACCTATGGTTCCATGCCCTAGGTGACTGCTTCAAACCATAAAGAGCTTTGTTCAATTTGTATACGTGATTTACTTTGTTTGGGTCTTCATAACCAAGATGTTGAGCCATGTATACTTCCTCTGAAATCTAGCCATTCAGGAAAGAATTCTTCACATCTAGTTGATACATATTCTGATTTCTAGATGTAGCCACACTTACCAATACTCTGATGGTTGGCATCTTAGCCACAGGTGAGAAACTTTATTCATAATCTACTCCTTGGGTTTGTGCAAAACACGTAGCCACAAGTCTAGCTTTATACCTGTTGATGGATCCATTTGAGTCCCTTTTGATTTTGTAAATCCACCTAGAACCAATTACTTTCATTGATGCTTTCTTGGGTACTAGCTCCCAAGTATCATTTTCTTGAAGTGCTTCTATTTCTTCATTCATAGCTTCCTTCCATTCTGATTTGGTACTTGCTTCTTCAAATGAAGAAGGTTCTTCAAGTGATGAATCATTAGCAAGATAAATAGAATGCTTAGTGACTAATGAAGTATCATACCTGTTGATGTGTGAAACATCACAAGAAATGAATTAATGTGAGAGTAGACAACCTCTATGGTCACCATTAACTCATTGCCACTCAAATCTTTGAGAAATGATAGCCAAAACCAAGAACTTTACTTCTTCAGATTTTTTCACTCACTGAAATGACATACCTTCAGTATTTTGCTAATTTCTCTTAGCACAAATGTTATTTCTCCAAGACGCTTTGGTGGATGAAAGTAGAAGAATTTATCTTTCCAACGAGCTATCATATGCAAGAAACACATCTCTAGAACTCAAGGTATAGCCTTTACGAGATGACCCTATATGACTTCCAAAATTGGAAATTTTGCCTGTTTTAGTAAGTCTGACTGTCCAAAAATGAAAATTCGATGCTTAGCATCGACTTGCAACCAAAAGTCAATGCCAGGCATCGACTTTGAGCTTTTTCAACCACTTCCTCAGCACCAGATTTAACCTATGAACACAAGACATAAGCAAGACCACTTTTATGTGGGAAGTCGATGTTAGGCATCGACTTTATGTTGAAACTCGATGTCAGGCATCAAGTTGCTCCATAAACTTCATATTTTCAAAGAGATTTAGCAATACATAAAACTCAGAGAATAAAACATAGACTTATCAGCACAAACTCGATGCTAGGCATCGACTTGTTTGGAAAACTTCAACTCTTTAAATCATTTCACACAAGACAAACACTAGAGATGGAAGAAGAAGACTTATACACAGAAGTTTAATAAACTCTTTCCATGACTATGAAAGCTCACAAATGCACAGGTGCTTTCTCACGCAGAGAAGCCCGACAATTCTCAATCATACAAAATGAGTACTAACTCACTTTCTCATTGTCTTCCTCATCGCGTCAGTTGATACAAACTAACTTATATAGATTTTCTTATTCTCGTGATTTTTAAAAATACGTTTAGAACTAAAGTGAACTGACTTTACAAAATATAATACACTTGTGAATTTGTCCCTTCACATAGGCATGTGGTTTTCTTCTAAAGCTTTGACCTTCAAATATATGGCCAATTAGTGATTGTTTCTCCAACAGCTCCTCCTCAATCACTAACTGACAATCTCTGTTTCTTCATATCATCTTTTTTCTTTTACTCCTGCCATGCTTTTGAATCTGCTAGTCTTCACACCATCCAAGCTCTTTGTCATTATGTCTATATCTGATCTTTTGTAGAAATGTACTCCACTTCAATTTCTTTCTCCATTACCTTTTCTCTCAGGAAATGATAATGTATCTCTATATGTTTTGTTCTTGCATGAAATACTGGATTTGCTGCAAGATAAAGTGAACTCATATTATCTCCATGTATTGTAGGTATACCTTGATCAATACCCAAGCTTTTGAACAATGTCTGCATCCATATGACCTCCTTAGCTGCTTGCACAAGTCCTTTGTACTCAGCTTCAGTTGATGATAATGCTACTATATGTTGTTTCTTTGAACACCAACTTACAAGCTTATCACCAATGTATATCACGTAGCCATGAGTTGATCTTCCGTCATCCTGGTTACCTACCCAATCTGAGTCACTATAGGCTCTCAACTTCAAATCCGATGTAAAAGGATAATATAATCCTTCCTTCATAGTTCCTTTGATATATCTGAGAACTCTTTGACCTGCAATCCAATGTGGCTCCTTTGGACAATGCATGAATTGTGACAAAACTCACATTGCATAACTAAGATCAGGTCTTGTTAGTGTAGCATAAATCAAACTACCCACAAGAGATTGATACTTCCTCATATCTTAATATTCTGCACCATCATATTTATTGAGCTTGTGATTAACTTCAAGTGGAGTTGAAGCTTCTCTGCAATTTTCCACCTCAAACTTCTTCAATAGATTTAGAAGTGATCTGTATAGGTGACTTCCATACCAAGAAAGTATGATAACTTTCCTAGATCAATGATCTTGAATTCTTTTTCAAGTAATCTCTTTACCTCCTTGATTCCTTCATCTAAAGTACCTCTGATTATAATGTCATCTACATAAATACAAATGTAGATTGTACCTTCCTCTGCTCTTTTGATGAGTAGACTTGGATCTGCTTTTGAACTTTGATATCCAAGATCATTGAGATACTTCACCAGTCTATAGTTCCATGCTCTTGGAGCTTGCTTCAATCCATACAATGCTCTTCTCAACCTACAAACAAAATTTGGATACCTGGAATCTATAAACCCTTGAGGTTGTTCCATATATACCTCATCTAATATGTATCCATTCAAGAATGCATTCTTTATATCCAATTGACTTAGGGTCCATCCTTTTGAGCTGCAATAGCAATGATTGTCCTTATAGTTGACATCTTAGCTACAGTACTGAATGTCTCATCATAATCTATGCCATGGGTTTGGACATAGCCTTTCACCACCAGTTTAGCTTTGTATCTGGCTATACTTCCATTGCAAGCTTCTTCACTTTATAAACCCATTTATTTCCAATTACTTTCTTACCATTTGGTTTAGGAACAAGTTCCCATGTCTTGTTCTCCTTTAGTGCATTGAATTCTTCCTTCATTGCTTCTTCCCATTGCTTCTTACCTTTAGCTTCATCATAGTTCTGAGGTTCTTCATCATCTTTGACCATATATGCAAAGTTATGTAAGAAGTATCATAAGAATACCTTTCTGGTTGTCTTCTTGTCCTACTTGACCTCCTTGGTTCACATTCTTCATAAGTGTCTGGATACACTTCTTCATCAAATATAGGAGCTTCTTCATTTCTTCTTGTTAATCCACTTCTCGATGTACTTGCTTGCATATAGTCTTCATCTTTATTTACCTGCACAATTGACTTTCCTTTCTCACATCTTCTTAGCTCTTCTTCAAACTCTTCAGCTGTATGACTTTGATCTGCATACCAACTTTTCTGTTCATCAAATGTAACATCTCTAGAAACAAGAAATTGTTTGGTTAAAGGATTCCACAACTTGTAAGCCATCTGCTTTTCATCATAACCAATGAACACATATTTTCTTGCCTTTGGTTCAAGTTTATGTCTAAGTTGTGATGGCACATAAGCATATGCAATTGATCCAAAAACTCTACAATGATCTAGTGTTGGTTTCTTACCCCACCAAGCTTCATATGGAGTCATTCCATTTAGAGCTTCACATGGTAATCTATTCACAAGATATGTAGCTGTATTTACAGCCTCGACCCAAAGATAATTTGGACAATTCTTCTCCTTCAGCATAGCTCTAGCAAACTCAACCAAAGTCCTGTTCCTGCTTTCTACTACACCATTTTGTTGTGGTGTATACCTACAAGTTATTTCTCTCTTAATACCTGCATTCCAAAGATAATCATTGAACTCTTGGGAGAAGTATTCTCCCCCTCCATCAGACCTCAGTCTTTTAAGATTTTGACCTGTGAATCTCTCTGCATATGCATGAAAATGCTTGAAAGCTCCATACACTTCTGATCTTTCCTTCAAAACATATAATGTTATCCATCTTGTAGCATCATCAATGAAAAGAACATAATACCTTGAGCCACTGATAAATCCTTCTTATGTTGGTCCCCATACATCTGTATGAATGAGCTCAAGTACTCCATCATGTTTGAATCCTTTCTTCTGAATTGGTAACTTGTGTGCTTTACCCATTTGACATGCTTCACATTTATAAACCATATGTTGACTCTGCACATTTGGTAATCCTAGTATAGACTGATTTTCAACCATAGCTTTAATTCCTCTTTCATTGAAGTGACCTAATCTCTTATACCAGAGATCAAGTTCTGTAATCACTCCTTCACCATGTGTGAGCAAAGCTTGACCAATGTTCCCTTGTACTCTTAAAGTAAATAGGCTACCTTCTTTCTTACCAGAGATATTCTAATTATATCCATTCTCTGGATCTTCAACAAATACTCCTTCATTTGTAAACTTGACTTGAAAACCTTTTTCAACTATCTATCCCACACTAATCAAGTTTTTAGGTATTGTAGGAACATACAAAACATTGGTTAGAAAATCTGCTCCACTCTTGCATTTCACTTTTCCAATTGAATGTACACTATGTCTGGTATTATCATTTGTTTGAACACTATGACTAGAAATGCCTTTTTCCGATTCTGACATCAATTCTATGTTTCCTGACAAATGAGTAGAACATCCAGAGTCAATGTAAAATACCTTTTAGATCTTCTTTATTTGATGTGCTGATTGAATTCATCATCAATTATGTATGACTTTCATTTTGTGTGTCATTTGCATAATTGTAGTAGGTGGTGTTGTAGGATTGATTCTGTCCCCAACTTCTTCCTCCACCTCTACCATAGCCTCCTCTTTGACTTTGTCTACCTCTTTGAAACTTACTTTGATATCTTCCACCTCGACCTCTGCTATTGTTGTTTTGATTCTGGTTTGATCCTTGTTGATTGTGCCAACAGTCATGAGCCAAATGATTACTCAATCCACAGATCCAACAAGCCTTCTTGTTGTTATTTTGATTACCTTTTCCTCTTCCAAAACCTCTTGCTCTTCCTCTGCATGTGCCTCTACCTCTTGCAAAATAAACTTGAGAACTTGACTCTTCTTTATCCTTTGCTTTACTTTTATCTCCTTTCTTCTTATTCTTCATGTACAATGCAGAACTTTGTCCTTTGTCTCCATCTCCCTTCACGTCTTGCTCATATGTGAGCATCAAAACAAGTAATTGATTCAAATCTGGAACATAATGATTTAATGAAAGTTCTGTTGATAAGAAAAAAGGTTTCCACCTTTCATCCCCTCTCAATCCTGCAAGTAGCTGAGCAATCAATCTGTGATCTTCAACATCTTCATCTATGGATCCAAGACTATCTGCTAGATCCTTCATCTTAGTGACATAATCACTAATACTTTGACTTGGCTTCTTCTTGAATGTTGTAAACTCTGACCATAGACTTGCTTTCCGTGCTTTAGTAGTGCTTTGGAAATGATACTCCAATGCATTCCAAATATCTTCAGATGATTCCAATCTGCTGAGGTGTGGTAGCAAAGGATCTGAGATTGTATTATATAAGCTTTTGCACTTGCATCCTTCTTCTGCCAATGCTTTAAAGCATCAAGTTCCTCTTTCTTTGGTGGGCTTTCATCTTCAAATACTGGCTTCTCTTCTTCACCTGTTACATATATCATGAGATCCTTACTCATAAGTAATGCTTCCATTCTCATTACCCATGCGGGATAATTATCTCTGTCCAGTTTGTCAATGGAGATATGATCTGCCATACTCCTTTCCTTTTGCTGCAACCTGTGAGCTTAAAGGATAAAGAATAATACCTTTTGGAGTTCTTTGTGTATGAAGATACTTTTGAAGTAACCTTTTGATGCCTTGAGTCTTCAAATGCTTCACCTTTCAAACTTTAATGGAAAACTTTCCAAAACTTCTCATACCTTTCCTACCTTCTAGTCTTTAGGACCTTTCTGCTCTGATACCACTTATTGATGTGTGAAACATCACAAGAAATGAATTAATGTGACACTAGACAAACTCTATGGTCACCATTAACTCATTGCCACTCAAAGCTTTGAGAAATGATAGCCAAAACCAAGAACTTTACTTCTTCATATTTTTCCAGTCACTGAAATGACATTACCTTCAGTATTTTGCTAATTTCTCTTAGTAAAAATATTATTTCTCCAAGATCTTTTGGTGGATGAAAGTATAAGAGTAGAGCTTTCCAATAAGCTATCATATGCAAGAAATCCATCTCTAGAACTCAAGATATAGCCTTCACAAGATGACTATGATATCCAAAAGTGGAATTTTTGCCTATTTTAGTAAGTCTGACTGTCCAAAAATGAAAATTTGATGCCTAGCATCGACTTGCAACCAAAAGTTGATGCCAGGCATCGACTTTGAGCTTTTTTAGCCACTTTTTCAGCACCAGAATTAGCCTAAAAACACAAGACATGAGCAAGACCACTTTTATGTAGGAAGTCGATGCCACGCATCAACTTTATGTTGAAACTCGATGCCAGGCATCGAGTTGCTCCACAAACTTCATATTTTCAAAGAGATTTAGCAATACATAAAACTCAGAGAATAAAACATAGACTTCTCAGCACAAACTCAATGCCAGGCATCGACTTTCTTGGAAAACTTCAACTCTTGAAATCATTTCACACAAGACAAACACTAGAGATGGAAGAAGAAGACTTATATACAGAAGTTTAATAAACTCTTTCCATAACTATGAAAGCTCACAAATGCACAGGTGCTTTCTCACGCAGAGAAACCCAAAAATTCATAGTCATACAAAATGAGTACTAACTCACTTTCTCATCGTCTTCCTCATCGCGTCAGTTGATACAAACTAACTTATATAGATTTTCTTATTCTCGTGATTTCTAAAAAACTTCTAGAACTAAAGTGAACTGACTTTACAAAATATAATACACTTGTGAATTTGTCCCTTCACATAGGCATGTGGTTTTTTTCTAGAGCTTTGACCTTCAAATATATGTCCAATTAGTGGTTGTTTCTCCAACAATACCCATATCTGATTGGCTTCTTACTCTAACTTTGTTATCTCCTTATGACTTGGTTGGATGACTCAGGTATGTGATCCAACCTCTTAATCTTAGCCTTGCCTTTTGATTTCCATGCTTTAAATCTTCCAAGTTGATGGTGTCCTCTTCATCTAATTTGATGTCTTCAATTGTGCTTGGCTCCTCCTTGGTGAGGCTTGCAAATTCTTCTTCCAAGTCATATGGCAATTTGACCTTCCTGCATTCACTTTCAAACCAAGAATCATTCTTATCAAACACAACATCTCTACTGACCATAAATCCTTTGTTGGATGGATTATAAAACTTGTATCCTTTTTTATTTATATCGTACCTTATGAAGATGCATTTCTCAGCCTTAGGGTCTAACTTACCTCTGATTTGAGATGGAACATGCACATAAGAAACACAAGAAAATATTTTTCAATGTTCAGGTGATGGTCTCCTACCATGCCATGCCTCATAGGGGGTCATCCCATCAAGGGATTTAGAAGATAACCTGTTAATAAGATAAGTGGCAATAGAAACACTCTCTACCCACAAGTAATTAGGCAATTTCTTTTCGTTTAGCATTGACCTAGCTGC
>CM035409.1:100880295-100920295 GCA_020310875.1 Ceratopteris richardii
ACGCAGGGATAACTTTTGCAGGGCCCATCCCTATGTTTCTGTGGCAGGCCTTTTTTTTGCATTCCTAGGCCATCCTATGCACTAGGTTACCTGTATTACAAGTCTATCTCCCTCAATTAGCACCTTCACTTGGGAAATGTGGAACACTCTTCTTATGTGCAGTAATTAGAGAAAGTTAAGACTCCTTTGGGTGCACATAAGCATGCAACAGTAAATAAGTACATGTATGTTCATAAACATTGCTTAGCTATTGGTCAGGGGGTTAGCATGCAGTGCACTCTAGCCAAGGCCAATCATATGCCCCAATGTGCATGGCATTTGTTTTCATGGCTTGGAAATGCCAAAAAAAGGCTTGCCACAGAAATGCGGGGATAGGCCCTGCAAAACTTTTGCAGGGCCCATCCCCGTGTTTCTGTGGCAAGCCTTTTTTGGCATTTCTTAGCCATGAAATGCATTAAATAGCATTACCACTTACAACAAGTACAGAAAAAAGAATGATACAACTATGAAAAACACTTCAAAGAGGTACTGGAAAAACACACCTACAAACATAGGAGAAATAAACTTCAAAACATGTACACTAAGAGATAAACACTTGGGAGAGCAAATATGAGAAGACAAAGATTATATTCATCATTTGGGATTTACAAAATATTCATCATATGGGATATACAAAAGGTTCTCCAAACAAGGGAGTACAAATTATGGTTAAGGGTTATTCCCTCTAATTCTCCTAGCTAGCTGCAAATCTTTAGGTTGTATTGTAACTCTCTTTGCATGGATGGCACATAGGTTAGAGTCCTCCAACATTGATATAAGATACACCTCTGCAGCTTCTTGGAGAGCTTCAATGGCTATCCCTTGGATATGAAGTCTAGCGCAATAGCGGTGGATCTCTTCCTTCACAACTCTTGCAAATGACCTTCATGGAATAAGAAGCTCCACAAATTTTTGATAGTCTCGAATCTCTACAAAGGCTCTGGTTTGCTTTCTGCGCCTTTGTGGTGCTCTTACATTTGGGGGGATGTTGGGTTGTGGTCGTTGTGGTCTATGACGTGGTTGATAGTTCTTCTTTCTTCTTGGAGGATGCCTAGATGGTCTTGCCTCATCATTTACTTCCTCTGCCCGACCTTGCTCTCTTTCTTCATCAATTGGTCTTTGTCCTTGTCCCTGGGGGAGTGTCTTGCCTACTTGTGTTACTCGATGGTTCACGGGGATATCATCATTGTTCCATGGTGGCTCATTTATACTTTCTTCATCTGAGGAACTCAATAAATTTGATGTCTCAATCACAACTCGTCTATGTCCTCGTTGTTTGGGCCTTGCCTTGATTGGTGTCCTGATTGGGGGCTCATCATCAGATGCGGAAGGGGAATAATTTATTTCTTGGGATACATCTCTCTCTGGTGAAGCTTCATCCCCCTGCAATGCAATGCTACCGGACTGTGTCCCTGCACCCGAGTTTCGTCTTGAAGAGTGTCTTGTGGTTCGACGCTTCTTGTGGGGTGTCATCCATGTTGGGCACTGAGTACCTTGCACATGGCTAGGGTAGACGACATGATCCTTCCTAGAAGTCTGCTTTGTGCGTGCCATTCTCTTAGGTTGTAAAGTGGTAAAATGAGGAAGGACACCTCTATTTATAGGCTTTCACTTAAGAATTGTCATGTTCACATTTAAATGGATAAAAATTAGTTTTAAGACATTAAAAGTATATTCACAAAAACAGTAGAATTTTATTTGAAGTGAAAGGGGTTATAAAAAACTTGAAAAGAATAATGCATTTTAAGAGTTTGGAAACTATTTCCAAGCAGAACCCTCGCGAACTCTTTGTGCACGCCATTGGGCATGATGTACAGGTCCTGACGATGGTATCCACTTCTCTCTTGCAATATCATGTTGTAGCTTTCGTGTAATCTTTGCTATTCGTGACTCACATGCTCGTTCCATTACATATTTTCTAGCAAATGTCACAAAAAAAAACCAATTGAACATTTCTTCTAAATAGTTTAATTGGAGTAGACCACCCCCATGACGAGTGTTTTTAAAGTAAACACCTCTAGCCCTGTAATGTGACTTCTCCATTCCTTGTGTACTAAAAATGTCGAGTGACCCATATCGATTCATAAAATATGCTCCATGTGCAAAAAGAATATGCTATGATCTATTCAATAAGATATACACATAGTGTTTAAGACCAAATAAAAAAATGTAAGCAAAACTTACTATGTAATGTGTAATGCTGCTTTCTCCCCAAGATAAGATGAATGACTGTGTAAACTCCTTCAAAGTCACTTGGAATAATTCTCGTTGTGAAGCATTAGTGGAAACCAAACACATCAAATGTAACAATTGATCAAACGATGACCAAACCTTCTTTCGCTTGTTTATGAGATCAACCTGACTATCATTGTCTATTGTAATTGAACAGAGGTCCTTCCAAAGCTCCCATTTCCCATCATCTTGACTATTCACATCTCTTTTAAAGAAACATCGTGCCTTCTTCCCAGTCATTGAAACTTGTTGTAAAATCTCTTGAGACTCACCATACTTCTTAACAACTAAAGATACATGGCCACCATGACAACATATAGAATTCAAAAGATCTTCTATTTTTTGGATTGCTATTGTAGACCTCTCTAGTGGTTTCATTGCAAATGCATATTCAACATGGAGCTTCAAAAACCTATCAAAGATCCTCATGAATGCATGCAAAGTACAAAAGTGAACATGACTAATGGAAATGGGATAATGGGGTTCCAATCATTGCTTATTTCATCACGAGTCGGTTCCTGTAACATTGGACACCTCAAAAGTGATATCTCCCATTCCCTGTGATTCGATGAGTCTGTTTCATCAGTTTCTTCAGAGTCATCAACTCTCATCAATGCCCTTGCAGGTTTAGACTGTCTCTTAGATCCTTTGTAACCTTGTGTACAATATGGGCAAGGATAGAGAGAAGATGCTCCCTGTTTATAACCTAACATGCATTTTATACTCTTAAGGTCTCCACCCAAATGCCATTCTACCTCAAAATCACCTATATCATCTACAAAAAGCTTTTGCCCATGTATTTGAGAAGAGATTACTTCCGTAATCCACGGAGTCCTACTAAAAATCCATGAAATAACATTATTTGTTTCTTTGGGAACTTCTATAGCACCTAACCACCAGATATCTCTCTCTGATTGCACATTGTAAGTCAAATGGTCCCTCCCTCCTAAAGTTTCATCACTCATTGCATGGTCCATAATTTCGTTCATTAGCGTTACACTCAACCTTTCTAGTCGCCGACCCTTTATGATTCGACACTCATCAAGCTTCAATATGAACTTTAACTTAACATTACAGTGTGCACAAAAGAGAAAACATTATCTTAATATGACACTTGAATGCAATAAAACTTCAACACCAAATAAAATGTAGTAGGGGTACCTTTGATTGTTGAACTATAAAAGTGAACCATTGCTTGTTGAAGCTTCTGAAGATCCACAAATATATTGTTGAATTTAGTGTAAGTAAATCCTTGTGTAGATAGGATTTTTGATTGCTTCTTGGGAATATTTGGATGATAAACAGAGGCAGGCATAGTTTCTTCTATGAATAAATATTTTCCAATAGCACGAGTCACATCCTCATTTGAAGTTTTTTTTTATTGATAGACAATTTATATGGGCATGGAAATATACTTTGAGAAATACCTTGTGATTGTAAGGCTTGCCTGAGAAGGGTGTACATTGCAGTACACCCATTTCTACTGATGCCCGCTGTCGTCGAGATTCGCTCTCCTCTCTCACTTGTGAAGGCCTACAAAAAACATATTTGGTGAAGGTAGCCGGAATTCCCTGAGAAGTCCAGGATGCATCAAGGATGTCAAAGGAAGGTCACATACAAAGTTTCAAAGAAATCAAGAAAGTCCATCGTAGCGGTCAAAGCTGGTCAAAGCTGGTCAAAGTTAGGAAATTAGGGCAAAAATTTCATTGTCACCAAATTAGATGAAAATTCATATACTTGTAAAGATTGTCAAAGGCAGTCTATAGCCCAAATTTCAGCAGAAAATGGATTTTGTAGCACATTGATATGCTATGTTCATTTTGTAAAAATGTAATTTTTCTAGTTTGACCCTACAAATTCTTGTATAGAAATTTATGTTAGCCATATGGTTTGGCATGTATAAAGATCATATGTGGCTACATATTTGTACAAATTTTCAAGGCTATCAGAGCTTCCTAGAGACCTTAATGCCACCTTGCAAGCTTCCAAATGTAGTCAAACTTATACAAGTTAGATTCAGATGGGAGTTTTTTCTGCATATTCCTGAAGGAGATCTTTGGAAACATAGTCCTACAATGTTTCATCTTCATCAAAGAATTTTTGGAGGGTCAAAGAACACAAAGTCCAGTTTTCAAGGTCACCGCAGTTTTCTAGAATAAGAAAATTGAAGGCTTGAATGTCCGCCACATGTCAAAATATGATTGAACCATGTTGTACAGTCAAGATGAGCTCATATTCAAGGGTGGGGATGCACTAAAGCATAAAGGAAGGAGGATCCACGAATTTTTTCCATAAAAGAAGACCTTTTTTACAATCAAAGATCAATAATGCAGCATTTCTCCAAAAATAGTGGCTTATCTTATCCGAATTGATGTCAGCACTGATCCGACGGTCCAGATCATCCCCAGATCCAATGGTGGAGAATGAGGGCGCCTAAATTTCACTCCTTTACACTAGATTTGATAGAAAGAACAATTCCAAGCCATTGATTTGATTAATCAAATGGTTGTAATCGAAAGTAGTGATCCTAGAGTTGAGAGTTGATTTCTCTAGATCCAATGGCCCAAATTCATTCAAAAAACTATATAAACCCCCCTCCAAACTCCTAGAGCATCATTGTTAGGCATCCATAGGGCTCATGCTAGCTTACGGTTTCCTTGAGACGATCACCCTCGGTTGAGCGAGTGAGGATCCAAGGTGAGCTAGTATGAGTATAGAACCTAGTTTCAAATTTAAGTTAGAACTCCAATTTAGGATAGGCTCTTGAAACCAGCATCTCTATCTTGACTCACCCTCGGTGGAGCGTGTGAGTGAGTTAGAGCTGATTTTAATGAGTCTTAGACTTCTTTAGTTAGACGTTACGAGCCTAGACAGACATAGGGTCACTGGAGTGGAACTCACCTTCTTACGTGTGACATTCGGTTGAACTGTCATGGTTTGAGGGTCGGAACCACCTTTGATCAGTAGACTGCTTAGCATGACGTACCACGACGATCTTTTACATGTAACTTAATTCAAATTCTTTTAATTCATGTCACTTGTCACTTGTCTCTTGTCACCTCTCTCAGTCTCTTAAGTATTTTTACATGTCTTCTATTTCTTCTATGTGTGAGAAGGCTCCGCAGTATTGCGTTGAACCAGTGAGGTTGTTTCTTTGAGCTTGTGAGTAAAATCCATCATCATAATTCACTTGCATGCATATAATCCATACATACCCATACATATTGATTAGTTTCTGAAAGTGTATAAGAAGCTCCAATATTGGACCATTCTTCCTTTCGAAACTGGTTTATGTGTAAGGGTTCCATCTATTCTCGTCATGCATACATATCATCCAAAGAAGACTATGCATATGGATTGGAATTAGGAAGTGTTTAAGAAGCTCCTTCAATGGACCATTCTTCCTTCCAAATTTCATTCGTATGTATGGTTCTCTTTCATTGTTATCATTCATGTTCATAAATCTAACTTGCACTCCTACATTCCTATTCCCATAATCATTTCAACATCTCTCTCTTCTCCATACTCAACATTAATTTCACTTTCATGTCCTTAAACCTTCCAACATTCATTAGCTTCATACACCCTGTGTGTGCCACGACCGGACCCGATCCACCCGGATTGCGATCACCTCCACATTTGAACCCGACGTGAAACGCTTCGTGGCATTTGCTTCTGATCTTGTTGGGAGGTTGTGATCCATATCCTTTGTTTCATATTTTTCATCCTCATCATATCATTATCACCATTCTTGAGTGTTACACTGGATTTCTCACAATATCGTGCACATCTTCGTCGTGAAGTAAACGCATTTGTGAGAGATCTAGAGCATCGTGCATCACTTGCTTATTCACATAAGATGGAGGAAGGATTCAAATCCCTTATTGTTGAGAAACAAGGCCAAAGAATAGTCTCTTCTATGTTGAGAGAGAAGGGAAAATTCAATGGCATCAACATTACAAGCTACTTAGATTTGTTTGAAGAGCAAGCTATGATTTTTGGTCTTCCCGAAGATCTTTTGATATCATTCTTTGAACGAATTGTTGATAGCTCTATCATAAACCGTGTCACTCAATATGATAGTCTTCCTTGGAGTGATTTTAGAAAGGAGATGCTCAAAGAATTCTATCTTGAAGATTATAGCCAACATAATCGGGATGGATTCTTACGATGGGTCAATTCCCCAAAGCCTAGTAGCTCTATTACTCACTTACAAAATGAGTATATTAGACGCTATGAGCAACTTCCTGATGAGGATAAGATAACTTTGGAACCTGATCTTGTGATCAATTTTCTTAAGCTTCTTCATCCTGAAACTCGTAGGGAAGTTGAACGGCGATTAGAAGAACCAGATAAGCGCTATGGTCTTACTGACAATTGGCAAAAAGTGCGTAAAGTAGTAGAGGCTGTAGCCCATAGACATCAAAGACAATCCATGCTTTATGAGCAAACTAGTCTTCCTCAAGCTAGCCTTCCACAAACTAAGAAGCAAGTTAGAGAACAATCCCATGCTATGCTTTTTGACTCTACTCCTATTCCTCAAATGATGGAGCCTAATCAAGGTTTTAAAGTAGAGCCAAATAAAAGTGTAGTTGAACAATCTCAAGTGGATATTCCCACTAAGCAAATGGAAAGTCTTATTGCTACACAATCCAATTTGGCCAAGACTATAGATGCTTTACAATCTAATTACACCAAAACTTTCCAAAATCAAATGAACCCAATGACTTTTCAAGAGCCTAATCAACATGTTATAGCTACCAATCAAAATCCACAAGTAGCTCCTACTCAAGCATATCAAGTTCCTCCAATGCATAATCCTCCAATGCATAATCCTCCAATGCATAATCCTTCAATGAAAAATCCTCATCCTCATGTGCAAAATCCTCAAATGTATCAAAACCTGTATCCTCAAGCTTCTCAAATAGCTTTTCAAAATCCTCAAAATCAAAATTTTCAAAATCATCAACCGTATAATATGGAAGCTCCTCTTGCACCTCAAGTACCACATGTTGCTCCCCAAGCTCCTCAAATACATCAATTGCATTTTCAAAATCCTAATTATCCTTTTCAAGAAATACCTTATCAACAAAATCCTCAATTTCAAAATTTCCCACCACAAGTTAATCAAAATCCTCAAAATCAAAATGGTTTTGTGTGTGGCCCTCGTAGGTGTCCTTGGTGTGATTCGTTAGAGCACTTTTTGAGAGATTGTGAATTATTGAAGGCTGCTAAGGAGCAACGACTAGTAATAGACATAGACAAGAAAATCTGTGACTATCGATCTAGGCTACCTTTGCAAGGAAATTATGGTAAGGGAGGAATGAAAAAACATTATGAAAATATAACCGTAATGGACGTAGGAACTAGAGGAGTGAACCTAGAAGCTCTTGATGAACAACAAGTAGAATCAAGTAAACCCACAAAGGAAGGTGATTTTTCCATAGAGGCTTTAGTAAGAGCACGGGATGAGATTAGGAGAATAACGGCTTGGGAGTCACCGATAGAAGATCAATCTCTTATTTCTCACATATCCAATGTAGAAGAAAAACGAAAAAGAGATGAAGCTGAGCCTAGTGAAAGAAGAGTGACTCAAAAACAAACCTCAGAGGGAATAGAAATAATCATAGAGCAAGGAGAAACATCACAATCTAAAGATAAAAAACAAGAATCAGAACCCAATGAACAAAAACAAGAGGAGAAACAAAAAGGGAAGAAGACAAAGCAAAGAAAAACAGAACCAAAGCCTTTAGATAAACCAGAACAATCAAAACAAACTGAAGACCAAACACGAGAACATGAACAAAAACAAGATCCTGAGCAAAAACAAAAGAAACCAAAGAGAAAACCTAAAGCCATCTTGATTTCAGAAATTGAGAGAAAAATAGATCCTATGGAAATTTTAGATGACATTTTGCTTAAGAGTCAAGTGACTATGTCTTTAGAACAAGTTTTCTCTATTGCAAAGCCTGTTTTTAAAGATAACTTTATTGGCCTAATTAAAAGGAAGAGGTTTCTGCTTAATCTAGATACTGAGATGCAAGATTCTCTAGATCAAGATCAAGCTATGAATGAAGCCTTAAACTTTGATGAATCTGATGAAGAGAACTTTGATGATGATGAAGTAAATGTTAATAAAAATTTCTTAGGACCTATTCAACCTGACCATGAAAATCATGAAAACAATCCTGAAAGTCACTTTAAAAGAACATTTTGGTCTAGAGGTACATCAGAGATGCATGTTAAAATAGGAAATGATAAGAACACTATCACTGTAAATGCATTAGTAGATTCCGGCTCTGAAATCAATGTGATTTCAAGAGAAGTCTATGATAAGTTTCGATGGCCCATAGATAAAGATTGTGGATGGCGTATGAGAACTGCAGATAATGGTGTAGGTACCCTGTATGGAGCTTGTGCTAGTGTGCCCATATCCATAGGAGGAATCACAGAAGAGTTTCACTTTTTTATTCAAGATAATTGCTCCTATGAAGTTCTCTTAGGTCAACCCTTTATTTGTGAGAGTCGTATGGAAACTAAAGCCATGGATGATGGGTCTACCTATGCTAGATTTAAGTCTAAGGATGGAATGCAATCACTTCAAGTCATGACAGTAGGAGTGAATCATCCTAGGAATCGATTGTCAATTAGAAAGAAACCTATTGTTACTCAGGGTCACGAGCATGCTTGTAGTGATTGTGCACCTCGATTCATGTTTGGAGCTACATATGATCAAAATTTCGGATAGAATCCATTGTTGAGCGGGACAACAGTGGATATTGGTTTGACATCTCGTAGCCAACCAACATGTACAATAGTTTGTCACTTTGTTTTCCACATTCTAGATTAGATTTTCTTCATAAGAGTCAATTGTCCAAGTCTTTTATCCAAAAAAGCCAAAAAAATTATAAAAACAACAAAATCATGGAACATGATGAGAACATTGAGCATGTGATTGAGACATCTCATTGTTTCTCTACTCTTGAGGAGTTAGAGTTATGTCTTCAACAAAATTCTAATTCCCATATTATTCTTATTTCTTCCCTTGATGAGTATGCTCTAATCCAAGAGTATGCTCTCAATGTTGACAAGTGCTCAAAATTTAACCAAACACATGATGCCTTAGTTGAAACAAAGTACAAAACTGTAGACAAAAAAATCAAACCCATAGCTCAACCATTACCTCAAGGAAGTAATGAAAAAATTATTGATGTGAAAAATGATCCAATTCTTCGGGATAAGAAAAACATAGGACATACATTCACGGATGAGACAATCAAACAGGTGAAAATTGGTAGAGATGATGACTTTCTTTTGCAAGCAGAGAGAGATAAATTTGAGAGAGTTATACGGAGCCATGGAAAAGCCTTTACTATGTATCCTCATGAGATTGGTTGTGTAGATCCTAAGCTAGTTGCACCCATGATAATCTTTACTATTCCACATATTCCATGGAATCTTCGCCCTATACCAGTTCCAAAGGCTCACTTACCTGAGCTAATGAAACTACTTAAGGAGAAGATAAACATGAGAATTTTAGAGCCATCTTTTGCACCTTACTCAAACAGATGGTTCACTGTGCCTAAAAAGAATGGGAAACTACGTTTTATTCAAGATCTCCAACCTGTCAATAAAGTCACCATAAGGAATGTAGGAACAGGACCCATTGTAGATGAGTTTGCTGAATCATTTTCAGGCATTCTATCTATTCAATGGGTGATCTATATTCTGGATATGACCAATTTCAATTAGCAATTGATAGTCGTGACATAACCACAATGAAAACTCCTTTAGGCTTAGTGCGAATGTGTACTTTACCTCAAGGAGCGACTAATTGTGTGGCTCATATGATGAGTGCTATGAATATGGTCTTACATGACTTTATCCCTCATATAACTATGCCATTCATTGATGATATTCCAATTAAAGGGAGTGAGGAACGTGTAAAGGACATTACTTTAGATTCATCGGGATGTCGTAAATTTGTTCTTGACCATATCTCTGATTGTGAAAGAATATTTCAACGATTTGAAGAGGTAGGTCTCACATTTTCCATAGAGAAATCTGTTTTTGGTGTCAACGAGGTACTTATTGTTGGACATTTATGTGGCCATTATGGTCGAAAGCCATACCCACAAAAAGTTGATGCCATTAGCAAGATTTCTGAAACATGTAACAACGTGAGTGAGGTACGTAGATTTCTTGGTGCTTGTATCTTTTATGTTATTTGGATCCCACACTTTGCTCATGTTGCTGATTGTCTTTATGACTTGTTGAGGAAGAAACGAAAATTTATTTGGACTGACAAACACACTCAAGCTATGCGTAAATTGAAGAAATTATTGCTTAAAGCTCCCATCCTTAAGCGTGTAGACTATTCTGCTAACAAACCTATTATATTGACTGTTGATACTAGTCCTATTGGTATAGGTTGGGTCATAAGTCAAGATGATAGTGAAGGGAATAGATATGCAATTAGGTTTGGTGCCAAAATTCTACATGAAACACAACGAAAATATCCACAAATCAAACGAGAACTATGGGGTATGGTAACAGCTTTGAAAATAGACAAAGAATATTTCATTGGTGCAAATGTCGAAGTTGAGACTGATTGTTTGCCTCTCATTGGAATGATAGCCAATTGTTCATCTCCTGATATAGCCATGCTTAGATGGATCTCATATATTAAGTTCATAAATCCTGAGTTAGTTCATATTTCAGGTAAGTCAAACTCAGTTGCTGATATGTTATCGAGAGCTAGATTTGATGATGATCTTGAAAGTGATCTAATAAAGAATGTGAATTTAGTTGACTATGTTCCACATATATATGAGTATGAGAAATTTCATGAGTCTGAGTACGAAGATGAATGGAGAGACATAGGAAAGTATCTCAGTACACTACAACCATTACCTAGCTGGACTACGAATAGATTCCGTAACATTAGGAAACGAGCTTATAACTTTTTCCTATGTAATGGTTATCTTTGGAGACATGCTAAGGGTAAGGTTAAGAATCCACAACGAGTCCTAGGAAAAAGAGGTCTTCAATTGCAAGTAATGAAGGAAATGCATGAGACATTATGGGCCGGTCATAAAGGATTTTTTGGAACATATGAAAAAATTAGAAGTACCTATTATTGGCCTAGGATGTATGTTGACATTAGTAGCTATGTTTCTACATGTTCTACTTGTCAACTTCATTCATCAGTCAAACATAGAGATCCGTTGCATCCTACTTATCCACCTTGTATTCACGACAAGTGGGTAGTAGATCTTGTAACTATGCCTAAAGGTATTGACAAAATGCGTTACATTGTACTTGCAAGAGAAGATTTAACTAATCATGTAGAGGGACGTGCATTACGATCTAAGACCACTTACAATGTTTGCAAATTCTTGCTTGAAGATGTCATAAGTCGCTTTGGGTACATAGAGAAAGTAGTTGCCGATCGTGGAGAGTTAAATGCGAGAGAAGCTAAAGAGTTCTTTGAGCGTCACGGTATTCGTTTGTCTCTCACTACTGCATATAACCCAGAGGCCAATGGTAAAATAGAGAGAGGGCATCCACCTATTGTGAAAGCCATATCTAAAGCATGTAATGGTGACATCAAACAATGGCCTAAATTCTTACCTTTTGCACTTTGGGCAGATAGAATGACATGCACACGTACTACTGGATATATGCCTGCTGAACTCATGTACTGTCAAAAACCATTGTTTCCAATTCAGTCTCATATTTCTGCATGGTCAAATTTGCCTTGGTCTGAAAACATGTCTACTGATGATTTTTTGAGTTTGCGTATTAAACAGTTAGAACAAGGTAAATTAAGACTTGATGATGCTGTTGAAAAATTAAGAGAATCTAGAATGAAGAACAAGCATTATTTTGATAAAACTCATCGATTGCGTCCTAAGCCAATTGAAGTAGGAGATTGGGTGCTCATTTATGATAGTACATTTGACTCTCAATATGATGCATGCAAAAAGCTCACTCAACGGTGGTTTGGGCCATACATTGTATCAAAAGTCAACAACAATGGTACGTATGCTCTTTGTGAATTAAATGGTGTTGCACTAAAAACTTTGATTGCAGGTAAAAGGATAAAGTTATTCAAGAAGCGTGATAATGACGAGTACATTTTGGATGAGGACATTGAAGAAGATGACAACAATGAGGCCGATTCATAAACAGGAGTATCCATGTTATAAAAATACAAAAAAAAAAAAAAAAATCATTAATTTTCAAGTTCATGTTGCTTTGTTTTTTTTCAAGTTCATTCTATTTTTTTTCCATGCTTGTTTCATGCATGTTTTTTTCAGTCTTTGCATTGCATTGCATATCCACATCACTTGAGTCAAAAAAAGGCAAATGATGATTTCTCTACTTGTGTAAAATTTTATCTTAAGTAGTAACTTATCTACCAAGAAATTGTTTATAATCTAGGATTGCGGAAAGATAGGGCATGTAGATTTGGAGGTTTATTTTGGTGACAAGACTTTCATATATAAACATGCATATGTATCCTATATCGAAAGCACAATTGTTGAAATCCTAGCTCCTGCTATTGCATGTTTCTACATCTTTAGTTCACCTCACAACACTTGTATCGGAGTTTAAACGACTGTTCTCCATCATCAAAAATGGTTGTACCTTGTATCGGGGTTTAACTTTTCCTCGTAAAAAAAAAAAAAAAAAAAGGCTACATGTTACCAAGAAGTTTACACTTTCTTCCACCCCAAAAAAGTGATCGTAACCATAAAGTTGCCAAATCATCATCATCATCGGAAAAAAAAAAAAAAGAGCAAGCCAAAGGAGGATAAAGAGGCATAGTAGAATAAATCACGGGCTATATAAGCAGATTTATGCATTAGTGGAGTTTAGTTAGATTTCCTTGCATGTTATTAGAGAAAGAGCATATTCATATTTATGTAGGAAAGGAGTTGATCTAAAATAAGCTAAAGATGAAAGATGTCTCTTGAAAATCCTAAATCTTTGTTTATAATCATATTTAAGGTAGATTGCTTTATGAAAAAGGTACAAAATTTTCTTCAAGATGAGAGGAACTGATGCTTAAAACGACTCAATACATCCACTTCCACTTCATATTGATGCTTGTTTTTTTTCTTTCTTGTTGCCAATGTTGCTTGTTCATTTGCATATATGTTGCCTATTTGTTCATGCATATTCATGTTGCCTGTTTCAATTATTTCTTTCATGCAAATTTTGCTTCATGTCACGTTACCTACTTATTCATGCATATAATCAATTTTCCTTCCATCTTTCTTATGTTGCCTATAAAAGAATTTGATGCCTGGAACATTTTCTTTTTCACAGATGCTAGAGTGGCGCTTTCGGAGGAATCGCAGGTTTAGTGGGGGCGAATGTCGTCGAGATTCGCTCTCCTCTCTCACTTGTGAAGGCCTACAAAAAACATATTTGGTGAAGGTAGCCGGAATTCCCTGAGAAGTCCAGGATGCATCAAGGATGTCAAAGGAAGGTCACATACAAAGTTTCAAAGAAATCAAGAAAGTCCATCGTAGCAGTCAAAGCTGGTCAAAGCTGGTCAAAGTTGGGAAATTAGGGCAAAAATTTCATTGTCACCAAATTAGATGAAAATTCATATACTTGTAAAGATTGTCAAAGGCAGTCAATAGCCCAAATTTCAGCAGAAAATGGATTTTGTAGCACATTGATATGCTATGTTCATTTTGTAAAAAATGTAATTTTTCTAGTTTGACCCTACAAATTCTTGTATAGAAATTTATGTTAGCCATATGGTTTGGCATGTATAAAGATCATATGTGGCTACATATTTGTACAAATTTTCAAGGCTATCAGAGCTTCCTAGAGACCTTAATGCCACCTTGCAAGCTTCCAAATGTAGTCAAACTTATACAAGTTAGATTCAGATGGGAGTTTTTTCTGCATATTCCTGAAGGAGATCTTTGGAAACATAGTCCTACAATGTTTCATCTTCATCAAAGAATTTTTGGAGGGTCAAAGAGCACAAAGTCCAGTTTTCAAGGTCACCGCAGTTTTCTAGAATAAGAAAATTGAAGGCTTGAATGTCCGCCACATGTCAAAATATGATTGAACCATGTTGTACAATCAAGATGAGCTCATATTCAAGGGTGGGGATGCACTAAAGCATAAAGGAAGGAGGATCCACGAATTTTTTCCATAAAAGAAGACCTTTTTTACAATCAAAGATCAATAATGCAGCATTTCTCCAAAAATAGTGGCTTATCTTATCCGAATTGATGTCAGCACTGATCCGACGGTCCAGATCATCCCCAGATCCAATGGTGGAGAATGAGGGCGCTTAAATTTCACTCCTTTACACTAGATTTGATAGAAAGAACAATTCCAAGCCATTGATTTGATTAATCAAATGGTTGTAATCGAAAGTAGTGATCCTAGAGTTGAGAGTTGATTTCTCTAGATCCAATGGCCCAAATTCATTCAAAAAACTATATAAACCCCCCTCCAAACTCCTAGAGCATCATTGTTAGGCATCCATAGGGCTCATGCTAGCTTACGGTTTCCTTGAGACGATCACCCTCGGTTGAGCGAGTGAGGATCCAAGGTGAGCTAGTATGAGTATAGAACCTAGTTTCAAATTTAAGTTAGAACTCCAATTTAGGATAGGCTCTTGAAACCAGCATCTCTATCTTGACTCACCCTCGGTGGAGCGTGTGAGTGAGTTAGAGCTGATTTTAATGAGTCTTAGACTTCTTTAGTTAGACGTTACGAGCCTAGACAGACATAGGGTCACTGGAGTGGAACTCACCTTCTTACGTGTGACATTCGGTTGAACTGTCATGGTTTGAGGGTCGGAACCACCTTTGATCAGTAGACTGCTTAGCATGACGTACCACGACGATCTTTTACATGTAACTTAATTCAAATTCTTTTAATTCATGTCACTTGTCACTTGTCTCTTGTCACCTCTCTCAGTCTCTTAAGTATTTTTACATGTCTTCTATTTCTTCTATGTGTGAGAAGGCTCCGCAGTATTGCGTTGAACCAGTGAGGATGTTTCTTTGAGCTTGTGAGTAAAATCCATCATCATAATTCACTTGCATGCATATAATCCATACATACCCATACATATTGATTAGTTTCTGAAAGTGTATAAGAAGCTCCAATATTGGACCATTCTTCCTTTCGAAACTGGTTTATGTGTAAGGGTTCCATCTATTCTCGTCATGCATACATATCATCCAAAGAAGACTATGCATATGGATTGGAATTAGGGAGTGTTTAAGAAGCTCCTTCAATGGACCATTCTTCCTTCCAAATTTCATTCGTATGTATGGTTCTCTTTCATTGTTATCATTCATGTTCATAAATCTAACTTGCACTCCTACATTCCTATTCCCATAATCATTTCAACATCTCTCTCTTCTCCATACTCAACATTAATTTCACTTTCATGTCCTTAAACCTTCCAACATTCATTAGCTTCATACACCCTGTGTGTGCCACGACCGGACCCGATCCACCCGGATTGCGATCACCTCCACACCGCTTCGTCACATATTGCCTGCACATCTTGCACTGTGATAAGGTTTTTTAACTTCTTTGAAAACTCAGCTTCAACAACAACTCTAATACACTTTCCTATGCGTGAGTCTAAAGCAGAAGTGATTTCTTTGGTGTTTATACAGCTATTCATCAGCTTGAATTGGTCTTGTGTTGTTGATGAAGTAGTTATGTCTTGAATAAATGACCTACATAATGAAAGATTCCATTACAAATCTTCATTAAAACATATAAGAGTAAAACAAACACTCACCTTGTTGCATATATACGTCGTTTGCGTGCTCCACCACCTTTTGAAAGAGCTTCAAAGGATGACAATGCTCTTTTCCTATGTCTCATACCAAGTGGAGTCTCTTTCAGCTGCTAGAGATTGGCAGTTAACTTTGAAATTGTGCTTTGTTTTGCTTCAATATCCTGTTCCAAATCTGCAAGTTGTTTTTGTAAAGATACGATTGTGCTTTCTAAAGTGACCACCCTCATATGATGGATGTGATATTGTTGGAACCAATACTTAGCAGTAGCAAGTGAATGTGTAGATAATCGCTTGCAGTAACCTAATAGTCCAGCTTCACCCGCACCAATGAACTGAAGTAAAGTTGAGAGGTTATGGAATGTTGGATGGTAAGAAGATATTGGATCAAGAGGATATAGTGAACCATGAGCCCAAAGATCAATACTTTTTTCTCCAGCTGCACGACGTTCATTTTGAGAATTGGCATCATTGTTGCATCGTGTATTTGGAGCAAACTCTCTAGGCACACGAACATGGATACTTGTTGATGCAGGAGCATGAGGATGTTCTACTTTGAAGTTTGTGATACATGTCAACACCATCTTTGCTAATGACCAACAATATAAAAAACAAAGATGAAAAACCGGTTGGAAGGGAGTCTAAAGCATATGTTTTGCTCAAAAAATGTGTTTTCTTGTATGTGTATGGGTTAAAGTGTATTTTTCCACTGAGTATGGCTGAAAATGATGAAATTTGAAAAAAGTCATTTTTTGGGGGAAGCATAGTCACGGATTTGATGATGTGGCACTTACTTTTGGAGGGAGTTTGAAACTTATACTTTTTCTAAAAGAAACTTCAGAAAATGGGCCCAAAAAGTGACTTCTGACATATATATTAAAAAATAGGATCTTTTGAGTTAATATACATTGAAAATGAGACTTTTTAAAAAATTCATTTTTAATTCAAATACATGTACGAGTTTGATGATGTGGAAAGTAGATTCTCTTTCTCTCTCTCTAGAATAAGAAAGAGAGAGGCCTATTGAAGCCTAAAAAAAAGCCTGGTCCAGCCTACTTAAAAGTGCCCTATTAAATGCACTTTGTCCCGTTAAACAAGAACATAATTAAGCTTAATCCCTAAAAATTAGGGATCCTTACAAGGCCCATGCAGGGTTCATTTTTTCCCCTAATGGAGCTTAATTCCTTTTGTGGATTGATTCCACATAGCTTGGCACTTCTATATACATGATTCCCACCTCCTTGTTCACTACATCACTCCTAGGGGGGATTTGTTGATGTTGGATGAGATGGTGGATAATCACATGAGATGAGTTGGTGTAGCTAAATCTTGCTTGACACTTGCTATAAGTAATGGTTGGAGAGTCTTATTGGCCTCTTTAGCTAGCTAATACGCATAAATGATCATATATGTTGCTTGGAAGATGATGCACAAATGATAGGATCAAAACAGATAGGTAGGCATATGATCCAATGTACAAAACTTGCTATTTTGGTTGAGACACCTACTTAGAGTTTTGAACAATTCTCTGAGTACAATAGCAATTAGTAAAATTTATTTTGGGGAACTTCAATTAGCTTAATAAGCTACTATTCATTATTGGAATCATCTAAACTGATAAACTATATGCAGAGAATTATGTTTAGCAAGTTAAACATACACCCCGACTTTTATGGGCCTTGAAAGTCACACACTAGTGAGAAATGTTTGCTTAATATCTTACAATTAAGTGAACCATTATAGATGAACATTTGTAAGAGTAAAATAGACAGCATACTAAAGATGTCATGCTTTAAATCATGCAAAATAATGCAATATATAGTGAGAACCAGCTCAAACAAAATCATTGTTCTGATAGAGTGTGACAGAGATATAAGAGTAGGACGTAATGAACATGTATTGACTAAATCATGTAAAATTACAAAGTCATTGGCAATAAGGTGTAGCTCAGTGGTGAGTAGCACCTCCTTTAATGTCAATCCGGGAAGACATGAGGATGGTTTGAAGGCCTCGAACAAGTGATGGCACAAGTGTGTGAGCGAGCTGTTGAGGAATCACTCATGAATTTGACAGACAGACAGACATAAAAGAAAAAAAAAAGAAGTGGAATCTTCAGAAAATCAAAAGCCTCAGTTGTACAGCGTGCAGAATCAGTACGTTAACCAGACTCAAGAATTGTACGAGTAACAGAGCAATAAACCGTGGTGGGCGCATAATGCACGCATAACGTGAATTAAAGAATGAGAGCGTGGAAGAGCACAGAAGGAAAGTGTATATACACACCAAGGATTGAAGGACTCGGATGATGAGAAGAAGAGGATTATGAGAGATCGCGTATGAGTGAAGAGAGAGTGAGAAGTTCCCAGAAGACGCCATAGATCGCGTACGTACAGATGAATAACAGAAACCTAGAATGTCAAGTATTCATCTGAGAGAGATGGTAATAAGAAACTACTCAGTGTAGGAGAGTTTCTACAGCTTGAGCAAGACGAGGCCAAGCTTGTTTGTACACATCTTCTCTAATAGAAAACATATGTTCATGTGGAAGTTTGCGTGCACTGTTCGCATGTGAAGAATCTGAGTTTTTTTTGTGTTACAGTAGAAAGTTTGTTAACCATTAACAGTTACAGTTCGTTACTAAACGTGTCCCTCGGTATTCTCTCAGTAAACGAATGTCTCGGTCAAAGATATCTCAGTAAACGCATTTTCGGTCAGTTATAGTTTTCTCAGGAAAGCGAGTTTTTTTCGGGTAGAACAACGAAGTATATCTCGCAGTAGAATTCAAAGCTTTGTATGAGAGATAGCTCATCTTGTAGCTAGACGTCTCTACTTTGAGCTGATCATAGTTTCCGGTGGAATGGATATGTATACACAGTACAAAGTCTAACCGGAAAGTGGCACTTCAGAACTGTGAAGTTTTCTTTAAACTTCAAGATGAACTTCATTCAGTGAAGGAAGCTCACGTATCACTTCCTTGCTTCACATAATTCATTTGAAGTAATCACGAGCAGAATCAACGTTCATTCCGGTGATGTTCCGGTAAAATTTCGGTGACGTCCCAATGACAGTCTGGTGAAGTTCTGGTGGAATTCAAGTCACAGTTTAACACAGTTAAGCGATAGTAATCCTGCTAAGCTACTGTTGATTACAGAGGTGTTCTATGTCACTCTAGCTTAGCTCTCTATTCGGTGGCGCGGCAATTTCCATAGGCCTGACAAGGTTCAAGCCTTTGTCGTGACGACCATCATCAGTGATATCAGAGCGAAAGTTATCGCCCACAAGTGGTATCAGAGCAGGTTAGTTCCACGAGCGGCATCAGAGCCAAAGGACTCTCAAAGGCAACCTAAAGCAAACATGAAGATCATGGCAGATCATGTCCAAATTGATAAGCTGGACAGAGATAATTATCCCACGTGGGTAATGCGTATGGAAGCCTTACTTATGAGTAAGGACTTAATGATGTATGTGACTGGAGAAGAAAAGAAGCCGACCTTCGAAGATGATAGCCAACCGGAAAAAGAAGAGTTAGAAGCTTTGAAGCTATGGCAGAAGAAAGATGCAACGGCAAGAGCCTACATCTACAACACTGTTTCAGATCATCTACTACCGCACATTAGAGGTCTGGAGAAAGCGGAGGACATATGGAGCGCATTCGAAGACCACTTCCAAAATACTACGAAAGCTAGAAAGGCTAGCTTATGGTCCAAGTTCACAACGTTCAAAAAGAAGCCGAGTCAAAGCATTAGCGACTACGTCACTAAAATGAAGGATCTAGCAGATAGTCTTGGATCCATAAATGAAGATGTCAAAAATCACAGATTGATAGCGCAACTGCTAACAGGGTTGAGAGGAGATGAAAGGTGGAAACCCTTTGTACTCTCAACTGAACTTTCTTTAAATCACTTTGTGCCAGATTTAAATCAGTTGCTTGGTCTGATGCTCACATATGAGCAAGATCTGAAAGGAGATGGAGATAAAGGACAAAGCTCTGCAATGTACATGAAGAACAAGAAGAAAGACAAAGATAAGTCAAAAGATGAAGAAGAGTCGAGCGCTCAGGCTTATTATGCTAGAGGTAAAGGCACCGGCAAAGCAAGAGGTTTTGGAAGAGGAAGAAGTAGTCAGAATACCAACAAGAAAGCTTGCTGGATTTGTGGACTAAGTAATCATCTGGCGCATGACTGTTGGCACAACCAACAGGGATCAAATCAAAATCAGAATAGTAATAACAGAGGCAGAAGCGGAAGATATCAAGGTAACTTCCAAAAGGGTAGACAGAATCAAAGAGGAGGCTACGGTAGAGGTGGAACAAGAAGTTGGGGACAGGGCCAATCCTACAACACCACCTACAACAACTACACAAATGACACACAGAATGAAAATCATACATCATTGATGATGAACTCAATCAGCACATCTGATAATGAAGATCTAAAGGTATTTTACATTGACGGATGTTCTAATCACTTGTCAGGAAACATAGAATTGATGTCAGAACTAGAAAAAGGAAGTTCGAGTCATACTGTTCAAACAGGTGACAATACAAGGCATAGCGTACATTCAATTGGAAAGGTACTCATATGATACATCGTATATAACTCAGAAAGATTATGCATATATGGTCAAAGATGATGATGAACCTCAGAGCTATGATGAAGCTAAAGGCAAGAAGCAATGGGAAGAAGCAATGGAAGAAGAATTCAGCGCATTGGAAGAGAACAAGACTTGGGAGCTTGTTCCTAATCCAAATGGTAAGAAAATAATCGGAAATAAATGGGTTTTCAAAGTTAAGAAACTTGCAGATGGAAGGATAGCCAGACATAAAGCGAGACTGGTTATCAAGGGCTATGCTCAGACGCATGGCATAGACTATGACGAGAAGTTTAGTCCGGTGGCAAAGATGTCAACCATAAGGACAGTGATTGCTATAGCAGCATCAAAAGGATGGAAGCTAAGTCAACTAGATATAAAGAATCCATTCCTGAATGGATATATATCAGACAAAGTCTACATGGAACAACCAGAAGGTTTCGTAAATTCCAGATACCCAGAACATGTGTGCAGACTAAGAAAAGCACTTTATGGACTGAAGCAAGCTCCAAGAGCTTGGAACTACAGACTTGTGAAGTATCTCAATGAACTTGGATACCAAAGTTCGAAGGCAGATGCAAGTCTCCTCATCAAAACAACAGAAGAAGGAATGATCTACATTTGTATCTATGTAGATGACATAATAATTACAGGTACCTCAGATGCAGGAATAACAGAGGTGAAGAAACTGCTCGAAAAGGAATTCAAAATCAGTGACCTGGGAAAGTTATCATACTTTCTAAGTATGGAAATCACATATACAGATCATGGTGTATATGTTACGCAAAAAGGGTATCTCCTAAACTTACTGAAGAAGTTTAATATGGAGAATTGCAGAGAAGCTTCAACACCGTTTGAAGTAAATCATAAACTCAGTAAATATGATGGTATAGAGTTCAAAGATATGAAGAAATATTAGTCGTTAGTAGGAAGCTTAATTTACGCTACGCTAACAAGACCGGATCTCAGCTATTTGGTGGGAGTTCTTTCACAGTTTATGCATTGTCCGACAGATCAACATTGGGTTGCAGGACAAAGAGTTCTTAGATATATAAAAGGAACTATAAAGGAAGGATTATATTATCCTTTTACATCAGATATAAAGATGAGAGCATTCAGTGACTCAGACTGGGCAGGAAGTCAAGATGACAGAAGATCGACACATGGGTATATGATATACCTAGGAGATAAGCTAATAAGCTGGTGCGCAAAGAAACAGCATACAGTAGCTTTATCGTCAACAGAAGCAGAATATAAAGGATTAGTAGAAACCGCGAAAGAAGTAATATGGATGCAGACCTTGCTCAAAAGCATGGGTGTTGAGCAAGGTATACCAATTATACATGGAGACAATATGAGCTCTCTATATCTTGCAGCGAATCCGGTGTTTCATGCAAGAACAAAGCACATAGAAATTGAGTATCACTTCCTGAGGGAAAAGGTAATGGAGAAGGAGATAGAAATAGTCTACACTCCTACGAAAGATCAGATAGCAGATATCTTGACAAAAAGCTTGGATGGAACAAAGACAAGCAGATTCAAAGAAATGGCAGGTATAAAAGAAAGAAAGATATATGAAAGACCGGAAGAGGTCAAATTAGTGATTGAGGGGGAGCTGTTGAGGAATCACTCACAAATTTGATAGACATACAGACATAAAAGAAAAAAAAAAGAAGTGGAATCTTCAGAAAATCAAAAGCCTCAGTTGTACAGCGTGCAGAATCAGTCCGTTAACCAGAATCAAGAATTGTACGAGTAACAGAGCAATAAACCGCGGTGGGCGCATAATGCACGCATAACGTGAATTAAAGAATGAGAGCGTGGAAGAGCACAGAAGGAAAGTGTATATATACACCAAGGATTGAAGGACTTGGATGATGAGAAGAAGAGGATTATGAGAGATCGCGTATGAGTGAAGAGAGAGTGAGAAGTTCCCAGAAGACGCCATAGATCGCGTATGTACAGATGAATAACAGAAACCTGGAATGTCAGGTATTCATCTGAGAGAGATGGTAATAAGAAACTACTCAGTGTAGGAGAGTTTCTACAGCTTGAGCAAGACGAGGCCAAGCTTGTTTGTACACATCTTCTCTAATAGAAAACACATGTTCATGTGGAAGTTTGCGCGCACTGTTCGCATGTGAAGAATCTGAGTTTTTTTCGTGTTACAGTAGAAAGTTCGTTAACCATTAACAGTTATAGTTCGTTACTAAACGTGTCCCTCGGTATTCTCTCAGTAAACGAATGTCTCGGTCAAAGATATCTCAGTAAACGCATTTTCGGTCAGTTATAGTTTTCTCAGGAAAGCGAGTTTTTTCCGGGTAGAACAATGAAGTATATCTCGCAGTAGAATTCAAAGCTTTGTATGAGAGATAGCTAATCTTGTAGCTAGACGTCTCTACTTTGAGCTGATCACAGTTTCCGGTGGAATGGATATGTATACACAGTACAAAGTCTAACCGGAAAGTGGCACTTCAGACTGTGAAGTTTTCTTTAAACTTCAAGATGAACTTCATTCAGTGAAGGAAGCTCACGTATCACTTCCTTACTTCAAATAATTCATTTGAAGTAATCACGAGCAGAATCAACGTTCATTCTGGTGATATTCCGGTAAAATTTCGGTGACGTCCTAGTGACAGTCCGGTGAAGTTCTAGTGGAATTCAAGTCGCAGTTTAACATAGTTAAGCGATAGTAATCCTGGTAAGCTACTGTTGATTACAGAGGTGTTCTATGTCACTCTAGCTTAGCTCTCTATTCGGTGGCGTGGCAATTTCCGCAGGCCTGACAAGGTTCAAGCCTTTGTCGTGACGACCATCATCAGCGATATCAGAGCGAAAGTTATCGCCCACAAGAAGCATACAAACGTGCACACACATACACACGCACACACAAGGAAAGATAAAAAATGGAGTTATTTAGATTACTCAAAAAGTCTCATGTACAAGCTCAAATCACTAAATAGCCAGCCTCAAAAATGAGCTCTCTAGCTCTTTTTATGGTTTTTGACTAGCTTTGGTCCTGCCCAAACCTAGTGTCCGGTCTAGTTAAGAATTAGGTTCCTATGCTATTTTGGAGGCTCAAACAAGCTCTAAAAATTTTGAAAATTGATACATAAATACTTATAATACTCCTCAAGCTTGAGGATTCCTTGGCTTGAACAAAATGGAGACGAATCTACCAAAAACAATAATTACAATGTTCATGTAGTGATGAATATCACTATTGAAAAGAGATTAGGTTGGAAAAATTGACTGGCCTACTTGCCGGATGTGTTGACTGCCTTGCCTACTTGTTCCTTCTCTCTGCTCTGACTCCTTCCATTGGCTTCCTTGTCTTGTAGATCCTTGAGTGCCCTGACTGCTACCAACACCCCCCCTCTCTCGGGCCTGTCATCTCTGACACACCCTTGGTGGGCTGAATGTTTGACATAGTATTCGACGACATCGGTAGCCAAGTGGTGCTCTTCTAGCCTCAGTCCTCTGGCTAAATCTGCTAGTAAGGCATCCCAATTGACTGGGCCTGGAACATCTGGATGTGGCAAATGCAATTGTTTGGAATGTAAGGTTATCTCTACAGCGAAAAGTTGGAGAAGATGTGAGGGTCTCGGGACGAATATTGTGGAATGGTACTCCCAAAACCCTGTAATGAACATCTCGTCACAAGTCTGTTTGTAGCATGCTGGGAGGTATTTGATTCTTGTGTGCCATAGTTCTATAACTAATATATACATTGAAGTGGTGAGAAGTGAGGGGGGTTTGGGGGTGAGGGTCTAGAGTGTGGTGACAGTAGTGCCTCGTGGTATTCTTTCGTCTGTGTAGTGTCACCCAATGTCGATACATCTATATGAATTTGTTTCCCGGATCGGAGGGGATGAGTAGGCACTCATTGTTCAAAGCGATCAATGTAAGCGAGAGCCAAATGAATGGCTTCATCCAGGCCAAGTGCATTCGTGTGCAGGTTCAGGGACTCAATAAGCTCTTTGTCTACCCCTTCTTCTCCTAACATTTGAGTTATTTGTAACTTCCCTATTTCTAATGACAACTTATGATGCTCCTGGACTCTTTTCATGGTCTCATACAATCTTTTGATATGTGCCGTATACGCTGGGGCACCCGCTATCTCCGAAATTTCCTCCTACTCTTGGTCGTGCTCTTCGTATGTCTCCTCTTCATCAGTCCCTTCTTCATCTTTGTTCATTTCCACTACTTCAGGTTGGGTAGGGGCCGGAGTCCCTGTAGTCGGTTGCAATCCTCGGGCCTGGTCTTCCTGAGTCTCAAGATTCGCCTCATTAATCATCCTGGCAATTTCTTCATCTGTTAGGTCATCCAAAGTGTAGCCTTGTGGGAACTCTAGATCAGAGTGAATAGGAGGGAAAACAAGATTTGGTCCCTCTACACTTAGTCTGGGCAAGCGAATCGTGAATGGGCGAACATGTCTTGTTTGAGGTGGTGTCACATTTGGTGTGAGGGTGGCACCCCTTGCCAGTGCACAAGGTATTTGGACTGCTCCTCTCATTTTCTTGGATGTTGGCCCCATTGTTGATGGCCATCTCTGGAACTCTTGGGCTTTGGACCACACTAATGCTCTTTGAATGGGCACATCATAAGCTAAGCACCTATAAATGATCCATGTAAGTGCGCAGCATCCATGAAGCACATTCTTATGTTTCTTGTTCGAGCACTGATGTGCTAAGTGAATTTGATCAATGATCTAGTGGGGTAGATTGAGGGTGAGATTTTCTATCTCCGCCAAGTAGAAGCTGAACCAAATTCTCTTTGGTGGCATGGTGAAGCGTTCTTGAGCCAGGAAGGCAAAATGCTACATGACCGTGCATAAATGGAGGGCAATGGTCGGTGTCATGGCTACCATATCTTTCAATTTGTTGAGGTCTTTGTGCTTCATTCGTCCAAGAATCAATGTTTCTTTTTCTATTGGAATGTGCATACCCTTCATGTCCATGGCTCCCGTACTACGTTGAGGGTAAGTCTAAACCTTTTTAGTTCATGGCCTGGTGTTAATGAGGGGAGCACAATTTATTATCTCCTCCTTTGACTCTGCTAGGGGTAATAGTGCTGATCAGGTAGGAACATCACAGAAAATCAGGTTTGGGTAACCTTGCTCTATAGTAGCTATCCAGGCCAGCTTTGGTCCACACTGATCTCATCACTTCTGCATTATGATACTTTTCAAACTCGCGAGTAAAGAAATGATACCTTCCCCACTTGCCATTAAATTCTATTTCAGCTTCCCAAAAGTAGGTGCCCTCTCCCAGTGGACCTATGATGTAACTGAACCAATGTGCATGTTTGCCTACTTGAGAAGTGTGCCCCTGTGGAGGGTTCTAAATAGGGAGTACATGCACGGCCTTGAGTTCTTGAGGCCTCTCTGTTAGTTGTGTCTCGAGGGGGAGAGTTTCAATGTCTACTATTTGGGCACTTGACCCCATCTGGGAGCTGGTTCCGGCTGTTTCTGCCATGTCACTTCTTGCTTGTCGATTCTGTGAGAATATACAAGCACATGTGTAGTGGACAAGATATGATAGTTTGTCCCTGTTACAACATTAACACGAGGCACTGTGACAAGTTAGTGGGTCAGTTGGTGCTCGGTGCTTGTGTGTGTAGTTAGTGAATGAATAGTTCTATGCGCTAAGTGGAATGATGCAGTTAGTTGGTGGAGATGAGTTTACAAATTGGGGGTCGGGGTGTTTATTACAAGTTTTTGGTCACCAAATGAAATGCGTGGTTTTACAATATGACAGTCGATGGGCTATGGGAGACTTTACATGAGTATCTATTTGAAAATGAGGCTTTTTAGGGACCCATTTACAAGTTACTATATTTGTGCCTGTTGATGCATGTGTAAGTGTGTGTGAATGGAACCCCGTCTTGTGAAGCTTATGAGTGTCTATTTGAGCCCGCAAGCAAGCCTTAGCACCCAAATTTGTCTTGATTGTGGGTCATCCATCATCGACTTCTTGGGTACCCAGATAGATAGTCTTTTCGTGGGTGATTGTCGGGGAAGCATTTTATTATGCGCCCTATGCCGATCACTAGAGTAGGGTTTGGTTGGGACTTCCACTGGAGTTGCTTGGGGAAGTTCACCCTTCCATACCCATATCTTCTTCGATGATCAAGATGCCTTGGTCGAGGTGATCTTTGGTTTAGGGCCGCTACTTCTTTGCTTCCTTCTGATCTCCAAGACTTCACGTTTTTGGCCCGAGACTTTCTTTGGACAAACAGGGAGTTCCACTTGCACCACCATGTCTGGAGAGAGGGTTTTCTACATCACAGAGTGTTGAATAAGAAAAGCATTTTTTTCCATGATAGTGCTCTTGGAGGGACCAAGAGTTGGTGCCTTTTCTACTTTCTTGAGTGCTCGATTTTCTAACTCAATAGTAATGTGATTTTGAACTACCTAGACCTAAAGAAGTCCACTTCTTAGGTTCAGGTTGACTACATGATCATATATCCAATCTTGACCCAAGACCAGAGGTTCAATGAGATCCTCGTCTTGACACACTAGTACTTTAACTGTCATTAGAACATCTTGAATGTAGAAGGGGAGCTCCACCTCGCCCATGCAAGGGGTTTCCACACCTCCCAATCCTATAAGGTATACTTCTATAGGATTGACACTTAATTTCAATTCTTGATAGTAAGAAAGTCTAACTGCACCAGTGATTGCACCTGAGTCAACCAAGGCCCGTATAGTCCTTGCACTTTTTCCTTGTCCTACCTCTAAGGTCACAAAATGACATTGGTCAATTATTCTATGGGAGTTTACATCTGAGACTTCACACATAGCCATATGATACCTTAGAGCTGCATAGGCATCTGTCCTAGGCTAATCTCTACCCTGTTTTCTCGATTTCATTCTTTGGATGCGTTCCAAGGCTTCTACCTATGCTTCTTCTCGAATTTGTTTTTCTTGTTCTTTGCATTTCTTGGTCGTATTGTGTTGATTTAATTTGTTTTTCTTGTTCTTTGCATTTCTTGGTCGTATTGTGTTGATTTCATTTCTTTGGATGCGTTCCAAGGCTTCTACCTATGCTTCTTCTCGAATTTGTTTTTCTTGTTCTTTGCATTTCTTGGTTGTATTCTTTCCTCCGTGAGGGGTTCTTGGTATAATTTGACTCAGCATCCACTAATATAACATGGAAGGACATTGCCTTCTAAGGTGGCCAACTAGACTACCCCACTTGTTGATATTCTGTTAATAATCATGGGTCCATAGCCACGCTTCTCTAGCTTTCTTGCATGTTGTTTTAGGGTATACACCAAAACCAAGTCTCCGGCTTTCAAGCGTTTATCCTTCACATGGGCATCGAAGTATGCCTTTTGTCTCTTCTTAGCTGCATAAATCTTTACGGAAACTCTTAGTCTCATTTCACCTAGCCATTCAAGATCAAAGATTCTTGAAGAGAGCTCATGCCCTATCCACTCATGTTCCTATGCTACCTTCAATGTAGGTATCAAGAAGTCCAATGGTAGCACTGCATTTTTGCCAAATACCATCTGAAAGGGTGTGGCTTGGAGTACCGTTTTATAGGCAACTCTATATGCCCAAACAACATGGTGTGGTTGTTTGTCCCAATCTGAGTGTTTATTACTCACTAATTTGGTCAGCACATTGCACAGAATCTTATTGGTGCTTTTGGCTTGCCCATAAGCTTGTGGGTGATAGGGGGCAGACTTCTTGTGTATCACCAAGAACTCTTGGAGTAGATTTTTGATGACTTCATTTAGGAAGTGAGTGCCTCTATCACTTACTAGCTCTATCGGTAGCCCATATCTAGTGAACACGTTGTCAAATAAAAGCTTAGCTATCATTTGAGCATCGTTTTTTGTTGTGGCTTTCACTTCTACCCACTTGGCTAGATAGTTTGTGGCCACAATGATATATTCAGCATGTGAATTCTTAGCTGTGGGTTAATAGGACCTACAAAGTCTATCCCCCCACTTAGAGAATGCATGTTCACCCATCATAGGTTTCAATGGCATCTCATCTTTATGCATGGGGTATTGGGTTCACTAACAAACATCACACCGCTTCACATAGGTATGTGCATCCATGTGAAGGGTTGACCACCACAAGCCTGCAAAGAGGATTCCCTTAATCACATGGTTTGGTCCAAAGTGTCCTCCTCCTACACCTTGGTGAGCAGTTTCCAAGATCTTAAGATATTCACTCTCATGGACACATAGTCTCAAATATCTGTCTTTCCCACACCTGTATAGATTATCACCAATGAGTGCGTAATCTAGGGCTTCTTGTTCTAATCTTCTTTGCCTAGCCAAGGTCATATCTTGAGGGAATGTTTTCATCCTCAGAAAGGCTACCAATGGTTCACTCCAATCTGGTATTAGAGACACTTGGTACACTGCAGCATGCTCCACAGGTGGTCTAATACGACAGACTGGGCATTCCTTACATAACTTATGGACATCTACTTCCATAGTTGGTCAGTGCACTCCAAGTCTCCTTAGTGTCTGTAGAGTTCTTTGCCTTGAGTAGTGTTGCTCTAAGGCATCCACATGTGCTAACTGCAACCATTTCACGTACTCCTCCTCTTCCACACAACAAGCTAATATCCCTTGATCTGTATGCTTGTACATGCTTCCTGCCATGATATGATACTTTTGGGCTTTTACTACCTCCCTATCTTGAGTGTTCAACACTGGGTGTTTAGGTCCATGTGTCAATACTGGCACTAATGTCTTGGCCCACTACGGTACAACTTCCAAATTGAATAGGTAAGCATCAGGAAGATCATCTGATACTCCTTGTGGGGCCTCTCCAGATGTGAGTCTCGAGAGATGATCTGCTCTCAAGTGAGTCTTGCCCTTCCTCACCACTACCTCAAAGTCATATTCCATTAGTAGGAGAAACCATCTTACTAATCTACCTGTATTGCATGGCTTGTTCACCAAGTATAGTAGAGCTTGATGATGAGTAAAAAATTTAAACTTATTTGTAAGCAAATAGTTTCTAAACTTTTTCAGAGCATATAGCATGCCTAATCCTTCTCTTTTAGTCATGGTATAGTTTCGTTCAGCCGCATTCAACTGTCTACTAGCATAGGCAATTGGAAGATCCATATTACCTTCGCCTGTAAGTTGTGCAAGTACACATCCAATAGCATAATTGGAGGCATCCACGTGAACATGAAAGGGCTTGTTCCAATCTGGGGTAGTCAAGATTGGTGCTGAACACAATCTTCTTTTGAGCTCATTAAAGGAGTTTTCACATTCTTCAGTCCGCTCAAAATTTGTCAAAAGGGAGTATAGAGGCTTTGCAATGATGGCATACATGTGTATAAAACATCAGTAATAGCCACAATGCCCCATGAAAGCTTGCACTTCCTTGACATTCTTTGGTCTAGGTAGTTCTGTGATAGCTCTCACTTTCTTCTGATCCATGGATATGCCATTCTTTGACACTATGTGTCCTAGAATCTTGCCTTGCCTCACCATAAAAACACACTTTTCTAGGTTCAAGCAGACTTGATATTCTCTACGTTTGTCAAAGATAGCTCTCAGCTCAGGGATATGTGTTTGCCTTATGTTGGAATGAGCACAAAGATCATCAACATAGACTTCTAAATTCTTCCTCAGGAATTCCTTAAACACGTGGCACATCAGCCTCTAAAAGGTAGTGGGCGCATTGGTGAGACCAAATGGCATTACGCAAAAAGCAAATATGCCCCACTCTGTGGCAAAAGTTTTCTTATGCTGATCTTCTGGAGCAATGGCTACCTGATTGTAGCCAAAAAATCCACCAAGGAAGCTGTACACTTCCTTGCCTCCTACTCTTTCTAGTAGATGCTCCGTGATAGGAAGTGGATAGTTATCTCGAATGGTGGCTGTGTTAACTTTCTTCAAGTTAATACATACACGTAACTTTCCATTCTTGAAGAGCCTTCCTTCTTTCTTCCCTGAAACAATTTGTTTATATGCATTGCTAGGTTCTTCCACAAAAACTCCATCATTAGTGAATCTTACTTCATAACCTTTCTCAACAATTTTCCCTACACTTATTAGATTCTTTGGAATTGTAGGAACATACAAAACCTTAATCAAAAGAGTTCTCCCATCCTTAGCCTTCAATGATCCAATTGACTTCACATTATGCTTTGTATTATCACATGTTTGAACCACATGATGACTTACTTTATTCTCCAAATCAGTCATCAAAATTATGTTACCACTCAAGTGATTGCTACACCCTGAGTCTATGTAGAAGACTCTTTGATCTTCACTTTGTCTTTCACAAGTTGCATTCATAATGAAGGTTGAATCCTCCTTCTGATCTGAAGCATAATTCTAGTAGGTGTTGTTGTAGGATTGACTTTGGAATCCTCTACATGCATTTCTTCCAAAGTAACCTCTACCTCTGAAATTACGTCTTTGGTTTCTATTACCTCTTCCTCTTGAATTAAAGTTCTGATTATATCCTCCATTATTCTGATTATTATGCCAACAATCATGAGCTTAATGATTTTCTTACCACAAATCCAGCAAGCTTTGGCTCCATCTTTATTACTTCTGCCTCTACCTCTTCCTTTACCACCACCTCTTCCTCTTAGGAAGTTAGCTTGGCTAGTTGTACCTTCTTCTTCATTCAATTTTTGCTTGCCTTTGTTAATCTTCTTCTTGCCCTTTGAATACATTGCTTGACCTGTTCTTTTATCAACATCACCTTTGACATCCTACTCAAAGGTTAGCATATGTCCTAGCAATTGATTCAAATTAGGAGTGAAATGATCTAGTGACAACTCAGTAGACAAAATGAATGGCTTCCATTTCTCATCTCCTCTTAAACCTGAGGATTTGCCTAAACAATTTGTCCTCTTCAATATCTTCATCAACTGCTCCTAATGCATCTGCAATGTCCTTCATCCTTGCTACATAATCGAAAATGGATTGAGAAGCCTTCTTCTTGAATGTGGTAAATTCTGCTCATAAAGATGCCTTCCTTGACTTTGTGGTGTTTTGGAAATGCTCTTCCAAAGCATTCCGAATCTCACTTGCACTTTCAAGTCCTCTAATGTGAGGTAGCAAATAATCATGGACTCCCATGTAGATAATGCTCCTTGCTTGAGCATCCTTCTTCATCCATGTCTTCAAATCTGAGATTTCATCTCTAGTTGGAACACTAGGATCTATGAATTCTCGTTTCTCTTCTTCACCTCTGATATAACCTATCAGGTCTTTGCTCATGAGATGAGCTTCCATCCTCATTGACCAAGATGGATAATTTTCTCTATCCAATTTCTCTATCTGAAGAGAATCTCACATCCTTTCTTCACCTGTGTATTAAATTCTTCAAGCTTTGTGAATAATAGATGTAGCTTTACTACGAATGAAGTTCCTTTTGATCTTCTTGATAGCTTCACGCCTCCTTCTCTAGCTTTTACTTCAAACTTTCATCTTTTGAATCTTCAAAGGTTGATTTCTGTATAACTACAATAGTTGAGGTCCTCCTTTCTTCAATTTCAATGATTCTTGCTCTGATACCACTGATGGAGAGTGTTAACCTCCAAAAGAACAAGCTATCCTTGATGTTAGAAAACCTCTATATCAAGAACATCTCAAAATTGCAACCAGTTTTGGAAGTCACTACATAGAAAAGTATGTTGCACATAACTCACTCATTGATTGATCAAATGTGTAATGTTTCTAATGAAACTTTGTACAACGTGTTGTCTAAAGATTGCACACCTTCTCCAACTTAAAACATATCAAAGGATTTAGTAAATCTTGAGATATGATCCAAACAATCTACCTATGTTTCAAAACTATACTTCTCTATAGTCACCTTTGACACTTGTAACTTCTAATGCATAGTTCTCTTAAACTAGAACCCATTTATTCAAATGATTTTAATCATAGGTAGCTTACCTTCCAACTCAAAGAATGAGTGCTTGTTTGCTCAAAAATGTACACTGTGGAAGGAGAACTAACCAAAACATTATCATCCAGTTTGCACCTGCTTCAGTCTTCTCTTCTTCACATTTACACATGTAAAGGTTCCTACTCTCAATTCTCTCAGCCTGAACACAATTAGGATATGAAAATTTGGACAGAGTTCACTCACCTATAGACTTAGACTTGTACAAAATCATTTCACAAAAGAATATAGATAGAAGGATCGCTCAGAAAAATATCAGGTGCAACTTTTCTTCTATTCAGAAAAACATTACATCTAAATGATGAGAGTTATTCACTTCACTTCTAAAATGTCTAATGACTCTTACAACTTGTGATTCATCTTCTCTCATACATGCCTCGACTTTCTACTTGTATATATAGGTATTTTGCACAAACTCGTGACCATTACAAAAGTATAAGCATGTTTAATGTACATGTATATACAAGCCTTCATTCTCTAATTATGCACTAACTTCAATCTTCATGTATTGATCTTTGCTTCATCTTTTGACTTCAAACCTTTATCCAAAACATCAATTGATGGGTGTCATGCAGCAACAGGAATGGCAAGTGTAATAAAGTAAGTCTATGATCCAAGGGTCTGGCCGGTTCAGATGGATCTGAAATCGGACACCGTTTGGTCATCCATGTGTATGACCAAAGATCTCGAGTTTTAGACTTACTAGGAGGTCTTGTGCTCTTGTGAACAAGTGATCCACTTAGCTTAGTGGTTAAGTCTCAAGGATGTGAAGGAAGAGGTCTTGGGTTCAATCCCCATGGCAGACATGGGGAGAGTATTTTGCCCAAAGAGCTCTAGAGCCTTCGAGAAGCATCCACTTGAGTTAACTCGAGTTAACTCGGATACTTGGTGCACATGTAGTTACATGGCTGACACTTGGATGGTTAGTATCCACCTCCCAAGAAGGCAGTCCCCTGGAGAGAGCTATATATAGAGGCATTTGGTTGGGAGGAGAGTCATCTCTCAAGCACGTGGTGGTGGTCATAATTGTAGTCTTGTTGCATTTAAGTTGTTCCAAGTGTGAACAAAATGAAGGAATTCCAAGAATGTAGTCTACAACTGTGCAAATGGTACTTAAGTTTGTAGAAGGTAAAACATAAACGTTTGCGTATCCTTAAAGGGATTTCGATACAAATCCAGAAAGCATGAGTAGATGCTTAGACTTAAGCAGTAGAGAGATTCCTATAAAATTCTTGGCCAGGATAGGTACCTAAAAGCATTAGTAGAAAGGAATCTAATGACAAGAAGTCAAAAGCTCTTGTCACTACAAAATTGGTCAAGAATAACCAATTGAACTTGAATTCGAGATAATTCAAGTACTTGGAATTCTCTTTGGTTTTTATTTAAAAATCCTAGCAAAAAGGATTGGAGATATTCTATTAAAGGTTTTCAAGTTCCCAAGGTTAAGCACAAGATCGTGAAACGATCATGTCGAGGGATTAAAACCTAGAATATCAAGAATTGAAGCTAGAAGTTTCTCTATCAAGAGATGTTGTAGACTTTAGGATAAAATTCACTCACATGTCAATGTGAGTATAAAATAGGGTGGTATGGGACACCAGATTTTATACTCAAATTGATGTAGGAAAGATGGTATGGGACATCGGACCATGAGATGATGATTATCTTTTAGTCCTCGTTTGGATCTTGAAGTTAGGTTTGATCTTCAAGGGAATTAAAACTTCAAAGAAGGAGTTTATATTCAAGAAGGATCTCAAGATACTTCAATATAACTTCAAGATCAAAAAAACAGAAGATATGAAGTAAGTAACTTCCAAGATCTTCTTAGAACACTTCAAGCTTAAGTGTTATTGATCAGAAATATTTGATAAATTTTTGAAAGAAGTTGGACTTTGATTTTGAGTTGATCTTTTCAACTAAAGATTTAATTGACTAAGTCAAGCATCAAGTTCCTAGTGTAACTTGGTAAATTCACTCTTTTGACTCAAAGAAATGCACAAGAATTGCATTCACGATTAGGAGTCAAAAAGTCTGAATGTGACATGAACATAGTCTCAAGTAAAGCATTATTTGAATACAAACCTCATCAACAGAACTTTAGTGGGTCGACACACTGATGTTGGTTACCACACTAGTATCTTGTAGTTGGATGATGTTTTTTATTTGTTTTGAATCTTTTTGAGAATCCAGCTTATTTCTCTTAAAGATAAAGTCAATGCTTCAATACCTTGTTGAAATAGATCGTTGAGAAGTTAAAGTCTTGAGTCAACTAGACTTTGACTCATAGCAAGTTTATGTATGTTCGAAGTTTGAATTGGTTGTACATAGTTTTAGTTATTTCTTTCTGCTTTCCAAATCTTTTTGGAATTGGCTCAGATATGGTATCTGATTCCTTTTGCAAAAGTGTAATAAAGTAAGTCTACGATCCAAGGGTCTCGCCGGTTCACACAAATTTGAAATCGGACACCGTTTGGTCATCCGTGTGTATGACCAAAGATCTCGAGTTTAGACTTACTAGGAGGTCTTGTGCTGTTGTGAACAAGTGACCCACTTAGCCTAGTGGTTAAGTCTCATGGATGTGAAGGAGGAGATCTCGGGTTCAATCCCCATGAGGGACATGGGGAGAGTATTTTGCCCAAAGAGATCTAGAGCCTTCTAGAAGCATCTACTTGAGTTAACTCGAGTTAACTGGGACACTTGGCGCACATGTAGTTACATGGCTGACACTTGGATGGTTAGTATCCACCTGCCCAAGAAGGCAGTCCCCTGGAGAGAGCTATATATAGAGGCCTTTGGTTGGGAGGAGAGTCATCTCTCAAGCATGTGGTGGTCGTAATCCTTGTTCTCTTGCATTGGTATCAGAGAACAATTCCCAAGAATATACTCTCTGATAAGCTATGAATTTCCAACCTCTGTAGAGGAGGTCGTGGTCATCACTTCATCAAAGCTCTCTGGCTGGTCCAAGCTTGAATATAGCATAAAAGCCTATCGAAATTTTTTGCTTACCCACGGATTTCTAGTGCAGTGGCGCGATTCAAACTCGGGACCTGAATGGCAGAGATTCCTCCTCTATCCAACATGACAAGTGATGTCAGATACACGCCCCAAATTTGCACTGCTATATGGAGGGTAAATTTTGGAAGGTTTAATACTTTAATATTCATCAAACATTGATGAAAATAAGTAGAAGTATTGAACTTCTAGAATCCCTCGAACTCTAATGTTCATAGTTGTTAGATTCCAAAAATGCATCTCGAGGCATGATGCAAGGTCTTCAATTGACACGAAAACTTTTGAAGGAAACTTGCTTGATTCTATTTAAGCTAACTCAAGGCTTAAAAAAGAAACCAAGACAAATATCAATTGATCTTTAGGAGTCAAGTAATTTCCTAAAGTCATGACAAATAATGAAATGATTCAAATTATTTTCATTTTTTGGAACAGATATATCTTAGGAAATAACGATATTTCTTAAAGATAATTTAGGAAACAAGCTCTTTCCTAAAAGATTAGCTTCAAGTGGTAAGGCCTTGAAGAGACCCAAGCAAAGTAATCTTTGGAAATTAAGCTATTTCCTAAAGATAAGCTAAATAAAAGAGTCCAATTAACTATTTCATTAGTTAAATGAGAATGTCTTTTGGACAAGCAAAGCCTTAAGTCTTGGTCTTATCCAAAAGTCTAGAATTCCTTTTGAAGATCTTTCCAGTAAAGGAGAAGATTCCAAGATGAATCATTGGACTGGAAAGTAAAAGATTCCAAGATGAATCATTAGCTTAGACTTACTTGATTCCTTGGTAGGAATCAAAAAAAGTTCTTGAAAGAAAAATCTCCCCAAATGTGAGACTAGCATCTTTCAAGAGAAGTTTTATAGCAAGTAGTTCCCAGCAAATCCCTAACCACCAGTTTTGGTATTTAAGTCCAAATATTGATATAACCTTAAGGTATACCATAGATTCTTAGCTTTGGAATCTGAAAAGCATTAGAAAATGCTTGGACTTAAGTTGAGGGAAAGATCTCTAAAATCCTGCAGGTAAGCAAAGAAGCTTAAGATAGTTTAAGAGATCTTAAAAGATAAAGATTAAGTCTTTATTTTTGTTGCAAGTATCAACCAGACTTGATCAAACTTGGCCATGATTGTCCAAGAATGTGCGATTAGAACTACTCTGTAGATTGCCCAAGTATTGGCAGTAAAAATTCCGTTAGGAATTATTCACTCAAGTTCCATTTATTGAATGGAAAATTATGAAAAAAGTAAGTTGTTCCAAGTATGAACAGAGTAAGGGAATTCCAAAAATGTAGTCTGCAACCGTGCAAATGGTACTTAAGTCTGTGGAAGGTAAAACTAAATGTTTGCCTATCCTTAAAGGGATTTTGGTACAAATCCAGAGAGCATGAGCGGATGCTTAGACTTAAAGTAGTAGAGAGATTCCTATAAAAGTCCCGACCGGGGTAGGTATCTAAAGCATCATAAAGAAAGGAATCTAAAAGACAAGAAGTCAAAAGCTCTTGTCACTACAAAATTGGTCAAGGATAAACCAATTGAAACTTGAATCTATGAAAATTCAAGTACTTGGAATTCTAATTGGTTTTTATTTGAAAACCGTAGTAAAGAAGAATTGTTTAGACTTTAGGATAAATGTCATGCACACATTAATGTGAATATAAAATAGGGTGGTATGGGACACCAGATTTTATACTCAGATTGATGTAGGAAAGATGATATGGGACATCGGACCGTGAGATGATGATTATCTTTTAGTCTTCGTTTGGATCTTGAAGTTAGGTTTGATCTTCAAGGGAATTAAAACTTCAAAGAAGGAGTTTATATTCAAGAAGGATCTCAAGACACTTCAAGATCAAGGAAACAGAAGATATGAAGTAAGTAACTTCCAAGATCTTCTTAGAACACTTCAAGCTTAAGTGTTATTAATAAAAAATATTTGATAAATTTTTGAACGAAGTTGGACTTTGATTTTGAGTTGATCTTTTCAACTAAAGATTTAATCGACTAAGTCAAGTATCAAGTTCCTAGTGTAACTTGGTAAATTCACTCTTTTGACTCAAAGAAATGCACAAGAATTGCATTCACGATTAGGAGTCAAAAAGTCTGAATCTGATATGAACTTAGCCTCAAGTGAAGCGTTATTTGAATACATACCTCATCAACAGAACTTCAGTGGGTCGACACACTGATGTTGGTTACCACAATAGTATCTTGCGGTTGGATGATGTTTTTTATTTATTTTGAATCTTTTTGAGAATCTAGCTTATTTCTCTTAAACATAAAGACAATGCTTCAATACCTTGTTGAAATAGATCGTTGAGAACTTAAAGTTCTGAGTCAACTAGACTTTGACTCATAGCAAGTTTATGTATGTTCGAAGTTTGAATTGGTTGTACAGAGTTTTAGTGATTTCTTTCTGCTTTCCAAATCTTTTGGAATTGGCTCAGACATGGTATCTGATTCCTTTTGCAAAAGACCAGGGTTAGCCGGTTAGAATTAGATAACTAACTTGAGCATCCTAGATAGATGTTATGTACAAGATCCTTTTCAATCTTCAAAAGATGAAAAGTTCAAGATTAACTTATTAATTTAAGTTTTGCTTCAAGTTATAGCATAAAAGATTTCCTAGAGTCCAGTATACTTTAGAATAGAGAAGTTAGGAATTGCTCAGTAGATTGACAATTCCCGATAACTTTTAAGTTAAATCTTTGAGAAAAGTGTCCTAAGTTGGACAATTTTCATTTTGAAATTATATTGGTCAAGTTGGTATGGCTGACTCCACCGAAATGGTAAACTTTCTCCTACAGTTTACAAAGGATTTTTAAACTCATTAGGACAAAGTAGTCCTCTAGTCGGGTGAAAAAAATCAAGTAACTGTTGGATCAAAGTAAACCATTATACAAACATCTAAGTTAGATGTTTGGGACAATCAAACTTCAAGTTCTCCAAAATAAATTCAAGTGAATCAAGAATTCTCAAAGTCTTGTAAGGGATAAGAATCCTTCCTTCATTACTAAGTTCATGCATTAGTTATGCCTAGAAATGGACTAGTAATTTGAATCCACCTAGTTCACATGTTTGTGCCTAGATCGCACATCCAAAAACTCTAAATTAGCCAAGGATGTGTTTAGATCACCCTCATTATTCTTCACTAGTTTGTACTTTGTTTAGTACATCAAAGTGCAAAATGAGATAGTGTTTTGAATCATTTGGGCAGGGACGCCACCACAGAGATGAGACATGTTCTTCCAGTTTTAGAACATGAGGCTCGGGGGTTTCCTAAAGTATGTATATAGCTCTATTTTCGAGGACAAAAATATTTTCCAAGGGGGGAAGAATGTAATAAAGTAAGTCTATGATCCAAGGGTCTGGCCGGTTCAGACAGATCTGAAATCGGACACCGTTTGGTCATCCGTGTGTATGACCAAAGATCTCGAGTTTTAGACTTACTAGGAGGTCTTGTGCTCTTGTGAACAAGTGATCCACTTAGCTTAGTGGTTAAGTCTCAAGGATGTGAAGGAAGAGGTCTTGGGTTCAATCCCCATGGGGGACATGGGGAGAGTATTTTGCCCAAAGAGCTCTAGAGCCTTCTAGAAGCATCCACTTGAGTTAACTCGAGTTAACTGGGACACTTGGCACACATGTAGTTACATGGCTGACACTTGGATGGTTAGTATCAACCTGCCCAAGAAGGCAGACCCCTGGAGAGAGCTATATATAGAGGCATTTGGTTGGGAGGAGAGTCATCTCTCAAGCACATGGTGGTGGTCGTAATTGTAGTCTTGTTTCAGCAAGGCACCTTCTTTAGATCATTGTAAGCTCTTTGGGTGCATTGCTTATGCACACATAACCTTAGAGATTAGGAGAAAGCTTGATTCAAAAGTTGAAAGGTGCATATTTATTGGCTATGATCAAAATTAGAAATGATATAGGTTATATAATCCCATTGACAAAGGATTTATAGGTAGTAGGGATGTGGTATTTGATGAAAATAACTCTTGGTTTGAGGATGATTGCAGAAAAATAAAGCTACCCTATGATTTGGAGAATGATTTTCCCAATTAGAACAAAGAAGATCCACATACATCAGAGGATATCAATTCAGAAGATGAAGAACAAATTGATATTGAAGCTTGGAAGTCCAAAGGCAAAGCAAAGGTCAAAAGATTGGAAGACATTCCAGAGTCATCCAATCAAGCACTTAGAAGATCTCAAAGGGAAAGCAAGAAACCTATAAGGTATGGCTATGACACATCTCTAATCACTGCGCATTCTATATACATAGCTAAAGACTTTATGTTAGAGGAACCTTCTTCATTTGAAGAAGCCAATAAGAGAGAAGAATGGAGAGAAGCTATGCGGGAATAAATTGAAGCACTTCAAGAGAACATCACTTGGGATTTGGTTCCCAAAAAACCATTCATGA